>CM048745.1:43397112-43997112 GCA_026315105.1 Locusta migratoria
TCAGTCTTCATCAACCTCTAATAAATCGCGGTCACCTAAACAAGATGCCCGGACTTTGAAAAATAAATCTGCCCATGAAGATTTTCTACGCACTCAGGCTTCTCAACCGTCAACTGCCTCTTCTTCTCAGCCATCACTCTTCCAAAAGATCTAATAGAAAGAAGAGTTCCTCTCCTTCCCTGCCGAGGCGTGACTCATCTGTCATGCCGCCTAACTGTAGCCGGCCCCGGTCATCCTCTGTCTCTCCGGGACACACTATTGTTTGCCAGGCAACCGGCACTTTACTGGTGGAGGATGCTGCCTCTACCGATCAACTCGGGAAGGCGGCAGAAATTCCAGTCACACTGATGGAACAAGATTTTCTACCAATGAATTGCGATAGCGATGCTCCCTCGAAGTCAGGCCCTCAGCAGCCATCAAGATGACTCCCTTTTACCTCATTCTTCTCTTTTCTCCCCTTATTATTATCATGGCGCTCCTTCAGTGGAATATTCGAGGCATTCGTTCCAATTGAAAGGAATTAAAATTACTCCTTCGATTGCACTGTCCGCTCATAGTTCGCCTCCAAGAAACCAAGTTACGCCCACACGATCATATAGTCTTCTCAATATACCTCTATGCATTATGACCTACCTCATGTGGATGGAATTTAAGCCCATGGAGGAGTTATGTTGATCGTTCAGGATGACATGTATTACCATCCCATTTCTTTGCACACCCACATACAGGCAGTTGCCATCCACATCACACTCCCCACCCACATACAGGCAGTTGCCATCTGTATCACTCTCCCCACCCGTTCCTTCTCTCTCTGCAATACCTATACCCCGTCATCGTCTGCCTTTACTAGGGCACTAGGGCAGGTGTGCTGCAACTTGTTGCCCAGCTTCCTTCACCTTTTGTTTTGTGGGCATTGAGCCCACTACCCCCTATGGGTTTCTCCAGCATCTTGCCAAAGAGGCTCCCTTCAAGCAGACTTTTTTAACCATTTCAATCTTGTCTGCCTAAACATCGGTTCACTAACCTTCCTTTCAGACATAATGCACACGTATTCCCACTTGGACCTCACGATATGCACTCCTCAGCTAATGCATCGGTTCAAATGGTATGCTCTTTCTGTATGTACTCGAGTGACCATTTCCGTTTTGTAAACCGTGCATTATACCCCATCTCCAAGTTCCACCACCTGGAACATCTCCAAAGCCAACTGGGGGCTACATTCTTCTATGGTAGTTTTCCATGATTAGAATTTCCCCAACTTTGACAGTCAGCTCCAGTACCTCACAGAAGTTATTCACACTGCTGCCAAACATTCCATACATCATACTTCTCCATGTCACGTCCCAAACCCCTGGTGGACTGTAGCATGCAATGACGCTATTAGAGCCCGGCGAAATTCTCTATGCACCTTTCAATGCCACCCAATGATGGAGAATTACATCCATTACAAACGACTGTGAGCGCAATGCGGCCGTTTAAAAAAGGAAGCAGAAAAGCCTGTTGTACTGCCTTCACTAGTTCTTTTAACAAATTCACTCCCTCCTCAGTTGTCTGGGGTAGCCTGCACAGGTTATCTAGCACTAGGTCCACTCTGCAATTTCAGGCCTGACAGTAGCGAACGCAGTCTTTGTTGACGTCGTTGACATATGTAACACCTTAGGCTGCTCTTTGGTGGAAGTTTTGAGCTTTGCTCATTACCACCCTGCCTTCCTCCCTCGCAAACAATCTTGAAATTGTGAAAGTTACAATGCCACCTTCACTTTGCAGGAACTAGACTGTCTTGTCGCCATGTTCCGCTCCTCTGCTCCAGGGCCTGATGCCATTCTTATTGAGATGTTGAAGAACCTTTCTCCTGCGGGTAAATGTTTCCTTGTCGGCACCTATAATCACATAAGGACTGAAGGTCAGATTTCCATTAGTTGTCATGAAGCCATTGTTATCCCCATCACCAAACCAGGGAAGGACAAACATCTTCCTTCCAGTTATTGCCCCATTTCTCTTACCAGCTGTGTCTGTAAGGTGCTGGAACACATGGTTAACTCTTGTTTGGTTTGGATCCTTGTATCCCAACGCCGCCTTAACAATGTCCAATGTTGTTTTCGTCGGCACCACTCTGCAGTTGACCACCTCGTCACCTTGTCAACTTTCATTATGAATAACGTTTTGAAAAAGTGCCAGACTGTGGCTGTGTTCTTTGATCTGGAGAAGGCCTACGACACCTGTTGGAGGGCGGGGATTCTCCGCATCATGGATACCTGGGACTTTTGCAGCCATCTACCCCTCTTTATTCGTGCATTTTTAATGGACCGAAGTTTTCAGGCTCTGTTTTGTCAGATCCATATTGCCAGGAGAATGGGGTGCCACAGGGCTCCATTTTAAGTGTAAAACTTTTTGCTATATCAATTAACCCCATAATGGACTGCCTCCCACCCGACGTTTCTGGTTCACTCTTTGTGAACGATTTCACAATCTACTGCAGCGCTTAAAGAACGTGTCTATTGGAGCGCTGTCTCCAGCGGTATCTTGACCGTCTTTATTCTTGGAGCATTGCAAATGGCTTCCGTTTCTACAATCAGAAAAAAGTCTGCATCAACTTCTGGCGATACAAAGTGTTCCTTCCACCATCTCTACATCTAGGCCCCGTCGCTCTCCCATTCATAGAGACAACGAAATTCTTAGGACAAACATTGGATAGGAAACTTTGTTGGTCTCCACACATGTCTTCTCTTGTATGTGTTCCTTTAATGTCCTCCGTGTTTTTAGCAGTAAGTCATGGGGAGCCGATAGAACTGTCCTTCTTCACCTTTATTGGTCCACAGTTTGTTAGAAGCTGGATTACGGAAGCATTCTGTCTGTATCAGCACGGCCATCCATCTTGTGCCGTCTTCACTCAGTTCACCATCGGACGTTACGCCTGGCAATTGGAGCCTTCTATACCAGCCCTATTGAAAGCCTCTATGCAGAAGCTGCCAAATTACCATTGCACTATCAGCGCGATATATTAGTCGGTAGGCATGCCAGCTGCTGTCGATGCCCATACACCCATCCTACCCATCATTTTTCAACGACTCCCTTTATCGCCAATATGGGGTGTCTGCATCTGCATTGTTGCCTCCCAAAGTTCATTTTCATTGCTCTGCTTCAGCAACTCTATTGCACCCTCCCTGACCCCTTAGAATGGATGTGAGTCTCGAACTCAGCTCGCTCCCACAGGAGAGTACCCCAGATTCGGTGTATCACTCAAGGTTAGCTGAACTTCATTCGCAGCTGGAAGATAACATTTCCATCTATACAAATATTATAGAGGAAAAATTCCTAACAGGAAAAATATACGTAAAAAATAGATGAAGTACACTTACCAGGCGAAGGGGCACAGGCAGTAATAGCAACAAATAAACACACAGAGACACACACACACACACACACACACACACACACACACACAAAAATGCTAGCTTTCGCAGCCTAGCTGCTTCATCAGGCAGAAGGGAAGGAGAGGGAAAAGGAAATGATGAGGGTTTTATTAAGGAAGGGGGTAAGGAGCCATTCCAATCCCGGGACAGGAAAGACTTACCTTGGGGGAAAAAATGGAGGGTAAATAAATGCACACACACCCACACATTTACACAGGCACAAGTACACTTAGGCAGACATACTGTAGAACTGTACAGTGTACCAAGGCATGCTTAGCCACAGGGTGATTCTCATTACCAACAAACACTGTCTGCCTGTGTCCATTCATGCAAATGGACAGTTTGTTGCCGGTCATCCCCACATAGAAGGCTTCACAGGCATGTCAGCTGGTAAATCATGTGAGTGCTATCACAAGTGGGTTTGCCCTTAATTGTGTATAACTTCCCGGTTACAGGACTGGATAAATTCTACTGAATGACAGTGTTAAATAACATCTCAGAGCATGTATCAAATATTATTACAATTCCTTTACACATTGATAAAGATTCTTAGTAACATTTGAACATTTTCATGAATTTGTGTGTCTTCTAACAAAAGGTAACATTTCATAGACCCCTAGTGGACTCAGAAGAAACTTCAAGGCTTCAAATAAGGTTCCTAATGTGGTCTAATATTTAATAAATCATAAGTGATGAAATATCACCCTTACCGTGACTTGCACCAGCAATTAGTATCAGTGTCATACCTAGCATTGTGGTCCGGTGGGGTGGTGGCCTGAAGTCATAAAAATATTGTATTGTTGAGTTGCATCAAAATTTTCTTGAGTGAGGAATGGTTTGTTTTCTCAACCATTTTGTCATTTTATGATTGTGGGTGCTAAATTACATGATGTAATACCTGAGAGTGTGCCAAGGCTGTCCACTTCAGATGCAGGTTAAGATGGGCCAGAAAGACTTGGTTACATTCCAAGTTTGGACACTTGTATGTATAAAAAGAGTTGCATGGCACTCATTATTACACTCAATTCAGATTGTGTCAGATGTAAAAGTCGTTTTGCTACTCAGTTGATTCCTGATTTGGACTTTGTAAGAGTATTATGCGTTGGAAGAAAAATTCACAGAAATTGAGAAGTCACAGTCACGCTTACATTAAAACCAGTAACATGTTCTTATTAGATCTTCAAACAAAATTAGAGAGGATTTTTGATTTGATTCTGGGTGGTTTTGATGTTCAGTCTTGTAATAGTAAGAAAACAACACTGAAAATATCCAGTACACAGAACATCAAAAAATTATTCTACTTCTGTACTTTGAAAAAATAACACATATTGGAATTTAATTTTTTAGATTTCTACAATCATAGTAAAGCCAGTGATGTGCAGTTTTTTAACCATTTGTTTTAATTTTAAAATGGAATACAGTAACATATACAGTACTACAGTATACTGTCCTTCTTAAGATCATCAGTTATCTTTGTTTGCTTTTTTGCATTTGTGATGTGCATACACATTTTGCAATTGATGATGCATTTGGTTTAACACCTCATTATTGTCATCTGAATTAAAATCGTCTTTGGAAATAAGAAATTTTTGTAACATTTTCACTGCACTGAGAGTTTCGATAAGTTAAGGCACAACAAACTGTTCTTCCTGTTCATTTTCATGTTTGTCAATCACATGTAGGCTTTGGATGTCAGCTACAATTTCTTCTTCACTCGCTGATGTGTACACGGTAAGGTTGTAGTTATCTGAGTGAAGTCCTCTATTTCACAAGTTGACAATGATGGACAAAGTTCTCACACTAATTCTGCCAGAGGAATGTCATCCTCATCATCGTCATCGTCAGCACTATCGTATGTTGCTAAAAACGTGTTGCTCTCACCGTGGAATGATGAAGAAAGGTCTCTAAATCCTGCATGTTTAAGACCATTGGCAATTGTCTTTTGAGTGACATTTTCCCACGCTTCCGCTATCATTAAAATTGCATCAAAAACATTGAAAAATGTTTCTTTACCTTCTTCGATTTTTTGTAACATGTTAATCACTTGAAGTTTCCTGTATTGCATTTTCAGGAAATTTATAACTCCCTGGTCCATAGGTTGTAGAATGGAAGTGACTTTTGGAAGTAAAAGCAGGTTGTTGACTACTGGATGAGCAGGGCAGTTATTGAACACGAGAATAATTTTTCGGTTCTTAGATTTCAGCTCAGAGTCCCAGTTATGCAACCACGTTTCAAAAATGTCAGATGTCATCCACGATTTTGCATTGTTTTCATAAAGTGCAGCATCGGCTTTGACCGGTGTATTTCAAAACAAGTCAGAGACCGTTACTAAGCTCGTTATCAGTCAGTCCAGTGCCAGCTGCCACGAGTGCCGCAGTGTTAACAGCGCTAAAGCTGCCGGACTCAGTTTTGTTGATTCGACAGTGTAGTTACCACTGACCACAGTTAAGTCAGCAGCCAGCCGCCTTCATTAGAGTACTAGGCTTCTTTAAAGTTGTTAATTGCTGTTAATTGTATCGATAGGATGGATAGGATGTGTGCCTGCTGTGTGCGGACGCAGGAGGAGTTAGCCGCGGTTCGCGAACAGCTGAGCGTGCTGTTGGCTACGGTCAGCCGTCTTCAGGCTGCTGTCTCGGGGTGCAATGATGGTGGGGAGTCTGGTTCGTCGAGTGGGACACCTCAGGTGTCTCACGCTACGCTCTCTGTCCCTGCTACCGAGGCACCTTCAGGTGTACCGGACGTCGTCGAGCCGCCTTCTCCGCAAGGGGAGTGGCGGGTTGTACGGCGTTCGCGTCGCTCGAGGCGGAAGGGGCCAATGTGGAGGCTGGACGTCCGTCCGCGTCCGTTCGTCCTGTGAGTGAAAGTGTGGCCACTCCTTCAGCAGGGTCCGAGCAGGTGCACGGGGGGAGGGGATTATTAGTTATTGGGAGCTCCAATGTCAGGCGCGTGATGGAGCCCCTTAGGCAGATAGCGTCCAGATCTGGAAGGAATTCCAACGTGCACTCGGTGTGTTTGCCGGGGGGCCTCATCCGAGATGTGGAGGCGGCCTTGCCGGCGGCTATCGACGGTGCGGGGTGCAGTCGACTGCAAGTCGTAGCTCACGTCGGCACCAATGACGCTTGTCGCTTGGGTTCTGAGGACATCCTCAGGTCCTACGAGCGGCTGGCGGAATTGGTGAAGGCTGCTGCCTTCACACGCGGGGTGCAAGCAGAGCTGTCAATTTGCAGCATTGTTCCCAGGGTTGATCGGGGTCCTTTGGTTTGGAGCCGAGTGGAGGGTCTGAACCAGAGGCTTCGCCGACTCTGTGACAGTCATGGCTGCAGATTTCTGGGTCTGCTTTATCGGGTGGGGAATTGTAGGGTGCCCTTAGATAGATCAGGGGTGCACTACACTAAGGAAGCGGCTACTCGGGTAGCAGAGTACTTGTGGAGTGTACATGGGGGTTTTTTAGGCTAGGCGCTAACTCTGATGAGCACTCGCCTGTCAGCATTCAAACAGCGAAATTAGGCCACGTTCGGAACAAAAATTCGAACATAAAAATATTAGCCGCGAACTTACAGAGTGTTAGAAACAAAGTTCCCGAATTTGCAGCGCTGCATGGAAGTTATTGCGCTCAGATAGTTTTAGGCACCGAAAGCTGGCTAAATGATGATGTGGCAAGTTCAGAAATATTTAGCGAAGCGTGGAATGTCTATCGGAAAGATAGATCTGATACAACTGGAGGAGGAGTGTTCATCGCTGTGGACAAAGATATTGTTTCTACTGAGATCGAGGTTGAAAGTAACTGTGAAGTTATCTGGGCACGCATAACAGGTCTAAAAGAAGTAAAGTTAATAGTTGGGTGTTTTTACCGGCCCCCCAGTGCTGCTGTAGCAGTTTTAGAATCATTCAAGGAAAGTCTACACCAGGTAGTGCATAGGTATCCGGGCCATGCAGTATTAGTCGGAGGTGACTTCAACCTTAAGAGTATAGATTGGGACCTCGCTAGTTACATTTCAGGCGGTACAGACAAGCAGTCTTGCGAGCTACCTTTGGACACATTCTCTGAAAACTGTCTTGAGCAGTTAAACTGGCAACCCACGCGCAATGGAAATATCTAGACCTTATAGCCACAAACAGGCCTGACCTTATTAACGATGTCTGTGTAGAGACAGGAATTAGTGATCATGATATCGTCACAGCGTCGATGGTGACCAAAGTTCATAAACCAGTCAAGAAGGCTAGGAGGGTGTTTTTGTTGGGAAAAGCCGACAAGCAAATGTTACGATCGCACTTAGAAAATGAATGGGCATCGTTTAATTCTGGGACTATGGATGTAGACGAATTGTGGACTAAATTTAAATGCATTGTTAATGAAGGGTTAGAGAAATATGTGCCAGTAAAGACGATTAAGGATGGAAAAGATCCACCGTGGTATAATAATAATGTTAGAAAGCTGCTGAGAAAGCAAAGGCTGTTGCACTCTCGATTCAAAAAAGAACACGCAAATGATGACAGGTAAAAGTCAGTAGAGATTCATGCGTCTATAAAAAGATCGATGCGTGAAGCATACAATAATTATCACAGCCATACCTTAGCTAAAGACCTTTCCGAGAACCCGAAAAAAATTCTGGTCCTATGTAAAATCGATAAGCAGGTCAAAGCCCACTGTCCAGTCACTAGTTGATCATTCTGGGGCAGTAATAGAAGAAAGCAAACGGAAAGCTGAAGTTCTAAATTTAACCTTTAAGAAATCTTTCACGCAGGAGGACCACACAAATATACCATCATTTGATCAACGTACTAATTCCGAAATGGGGGACATAGCAATAGGTATTTCCGGTGTAGAGAAGCAGCTGAGAGAGCTAAATACGTAAAAGTCTGCTGGTCCGGATGGAATACCAGTTCGGTTTTACAAAGACTATTCTGCAGCATTGGCCCCCTACTTAGCTTGCATTTACAGCGAATCTTTAATTCAGCGCAAAGTTCCTAGTGATTGGAAAAAAGCGCAGGTGACTCCCGTGTATAAGAAAGGAAAGAGAACTGACCCATACAATTACAGGCCAATATCGTTGACATCGGTTTCATGTAGAATTTTGGAGCATATTCTCAGTTCGAATATAGTAAATTTCCTTGAAACGGAAAAGCTTCTTTCCATGAATCAGCACGGGTTTAGGAAACATCGTTCATGTGAAACTCAGCTTGCCCTTTTCTCACATGACATCTTGCGAGCCATGGACGAAGGACAACAGGCGGATTGTGTTTTTCTCGACTTCAAAAAGGCGTTCGACACGGTGCCACACTGCAGACTGCTAACGAAGATAGGAGCTTATGGAATAGGTTCACAGATTTGTGACTGGCTGGAAGACTTCCTAAGTAATAGAACGCAGTACGTTGTTCTCGACGGCGAGTGTTCATCAGAGACGAGTGTATCGTCAGGCGTGCCCCAGGGGAGTGTGATAGAACCGCTATTATTTTCTATCTATATAAATGATCTGATGGACAGAGTAAGTTGTAATTTGCGGCTGTTTGCTGATGATGCTGTGGTGTACGTGAGGTGTACAGTATCAGTAGTGAGCTTCTTGATGCGGTCGCGTCGTTCAAATATCTAGGCGTAACATTGCAGAGCGATTTGAAATGGAACGAGCATGTAAGGACAGTTGTGAGTAAGGCAGACAGCCGACTTCGGTTTATTGGGAGAATTTTGGGAAGATGTACTTCACCTGTAAAGGAGACCGCGTATAAAACGCTTGTACGACCACGTCTTGAGTATTGCTCAAGTATTTGGGACCCGCAGCAGATCGGTTTGAAGGAAGACATAGAGGCGGTTCAGAGGCGAGCAGCTAGATTTGTTACCGGTAGGTTCGACCAATGCGCGAGTGTCACGGAAATGCTCCGGCAACTCAATTGGGGATCGCTGGAAGAAAGACGACGTTCTTTTCGTGAATTTCTGTTAAGTAAATTTAGAGGGCCAGAATTTGAAGCCGAGTGTAGTACGATCTTGCTGCCGCCTACTTACATTTCGCGTAAAGATCACAAAGACAAGATAAGAGAAATTAGGGCTCGTACGGAGACATATAGGCATTCTTTTTTTCCTCGTTCAATTTGGGAGTGGAATAGGAAAGGAAATGCCTAGTAGTGGTACAGTGTACCCTCCGCCACGCACCTTACGGTGAATTGCGGAGTATGTATGTAGATGTAGTTGTAGGGAGTGAAAGTTTTTAAAACATCTAGGTTTTCTCGATTTTCCGATCACCAAAAGCTTTTCTTTACATGATACTGTCATATTTGTAGCAACCATAACAGTGATCCTGTCTTAGACATCTCCCCACCCAAACACTGTTCAGCTTTAAATTTCAACGTCTTATCTGGAGTCATGTAAAACAAACCAGTCCCATCTGTATTTAATATATCATCTGGCTTGTAACCTTCACACAAAACAGGTCAATTTTAGAGTGCCAATCATCTTTGACAGCATCAAGTACACCGGCAGCTTCACCACAGATTTTCCTGGTGATAATATCATGGCGAGCTCAAAGTCATTGTATCCAAGATGAAGAGCAGTTGAAGTTTGGGTTTCCCAACAGATGTGCAAATTCATTGACTTTCGCTTGAAGAATAGGTCCATAGATCAGAACATTATTTGAACTTTGCCACTTCAAGCATGTAAGTAAAGCTTCTTCAATATCTGTGTTCGGATAACCTTGCCCCCTTGATTTTTAAAGAATTGTGTTCAAAAAGAGACAGTATTTTCTCTCTGTCCTTCCAAATTGTAGAAATCATTGAGTGTGACTCACACAATTATTTCGTGAAGCTGACGTTTGTTTCCCCATTTTGTAATCGCCAGATTATGTGTGACTTTTCTTGAATATTAAATAATTTCCTCTTTCTTTGCGACATCTTCAAGGAGATGCTTTCACTGGCTGTATAACACACAAACTGATTTGGACCAATAATCTACAGAAAACAGAGGTGCATAACAAACAAAAATGAACAGTGGATGTTATAGCCGATATATTTCTCCAAAAATGTTATAAAAATACGTCGTTTTATACGATAAGTTACAATAAGCGAGGTCGTAATAAGCAATTTTTTAAATATAGCATTAACATAGGATTTAGCCAGGCCATTAGATTTCGCCGTTATAACTAATATGTCGTTAAAAGCGGTGTCGCTATAAACGGTATCAACTGTACATTCAATCAACACTTGCAAAATACACAGAGAAGTCAAATGTTATGTCTTATAAACTCATCAGAGCTATTGCACATAGTCTTCACAGCTCCCTCATAACTGCCTAAGGTACTTGATACAGCATGTGGAAGTGGTGCGCTGTTTGAAGTGGGCATGCTTGGAAAGTTCTGATGATGCATCCTTCCATCCTTAAATTGTCATTACAAAGGAGAGCTGTTCCATGGAGAACAATGCTTGTTGCATAACTGTGATGGCACAAACCAATCTGCGCTTCGTCATTACATCTTGTGAGTGGCACGGAAACTGCCAAAACAGGCACAGAGCACTGGGTGAACAAGTGAGGGTGCTGCAGTATGTGGTAACATCGAGCTGCTGTTGGCTGTGTCATCCATGAGAACAACAGCCTGTGGTGATGAAGGGATGAGTGTCAAGGGGCGAATGGCATTGACCTCAATCGACACGGCGTGTGAAGACATTGGCCCCCTCACAGCAGGCTGCTTTGGCAATAGTGGCAACAATGGCATAGTTTCTGCACTCATAGGTGTCCACAGCCAGGCGTCATGCAGTAGAGAAATCTGTAATAGGTTGGTTTTCTGGCAGCATCATAGAATTCATGGTGCCATAGCTGGTGTTGATTATGGTGGTGGTGCATGCCTGAGCTGCTGCAAATAGTATAATGCACTCTGCCAGATGATCTGAGCACAATGCGGCAGTGCACAGTGAGGCATTCTATTCTAATCCAAACCATATGCGAGCTGCTTTGTGCATACTGTTCCATAGTGACCGCTGTGTAGAAAATTTAACACCTACTGTTGCAGTGATGCACGGATTATATGACTCATGTTTGCTCATTAGGTGTATGAAAGAGAATCACATCATTGAGGAGAAGCTGATCTGATGAGTGAAATATTGATGCACTAAAAGATCAGAAATACATCGTTGAGTGGAAGGCCAGCCTTTCAGAGTGTAATGTTTCAATAATTTTGAAGATTTGTCCTGGCCTGTAGCTTGGAAATTCCATTGTGAAACCACAGGAAAGGAATCCAGTGCTTGTAAATCTGAAAAATCAATATGGAGTCAAGAATGTTTTGTCGAACTATTTATCAGAGCCAGTAAGTAAGCAAGAAAGGGTATTACCATTGCTTTTGTACCTTTGGGCAGTACAGAATTTCATACTGATAGGTCAACAGAAGAAGTGGTCAATGTTGTAGCTTTTGCACTGTGCAGTCAGGAATTTGCTTTGGTGGATTAAGTAGTGCTGTCCAAGGCTTGTGATCAGTGAGTATAAAAAAATTATACCATACACAATATACGTATGGTAACATGTTTTATTTAGATATTGGTTACAGTTGTGATTTGTATATGATGCAGTATGATACATGGTGTTTACTTAGAGGAGGCACCATGGGGCTACCATAATAGTGAAAAAGTCATTCTTGTTGCCCTCTAATATGGCATGTGATCACCTCAGGCAGCCAGTACAGTTGCAAACCTACATGGTATGGACAGTATGAGGTTACCAATCAGCTCTGTAGGGATATTTGACCATTATTCCATGAGGGGAATAACTGCTCCACAACTTTTGTGGGAGGTGCTGGTCTGGCTGCAATTGATCTGCCAAGGGCAACCCATACATTTATAATAGGGTTTAAGTGTGGTGAGCAAGCTGGCCACTCCATTCATTCAATTGCATCAGCTTCAGGCATGTTGTCCACCAGAGCAGCTCTGTGAGGATGAGCATTAACTCCCACCAGAAGGAACCCATCTCCTATGGCACCAGCACAGGGCACAATAAAAGGTCAAAGGATCTTATCTCTCTACCTCTGAGCAGAGGAACATTCTGAATGACATAGGGATCCATATGTGTGTCAATACTGACTCCTGCCCACACCATTCATCCACCACCATGATATGGTGATGTTCCCTGCACATAAGCAGGATCATCCCAGGTTCCACATTCTCTCCAGATGAGGGAACAATTGTTCAGCTGAATACAGAATATTAATTCATCTGTGAACAGAACCCAACACTATTTGTTAAGACTCCAGTCCTGATGTTCCTCCCCCCCCCCCCCCCCCCCCCCCGCAGTTTATGTGGGCTAAAGAGTGTCATGGTGTTAATGGGATGCACACCATAGGCCTCTGTATGAAGAGGTGACATTCCCAAAAGAGATTTCAGACTGTTTGTGTTGACATTGTGCGTTTTGTTGCTGCCTGTAGAGTGCTTTGCAGGTGAGTTGCATTCAGCCTCCTGTGTCAAACGGTCATTTAACCAGAGATAATGGTCATCTCTTGGCTGATGTTACTCATGGATGAGCTTGGCCTTGCCTTCTTTTAATGGTTCCTGTTGAACTGAAATTGCATCCAGGTCCCATGAATTACACTTTGGGACACTCCAATAGCTGCAGCCACCATCATGTCTTGGCATCAGATAAGTCACATTGTCGTTGCATTCATCTCACTACACTATCTGTACCCAACTGATTGTGTAATTTGTTTTTTAGAGCAAACACAACCCCCATCTGCAGTAACTTTCTGGAATTACCACCATTTAGGTGCTGTGCATGGTAGTAGGATGAGCACCATTAGCTTCAATGATGTGTTCTAAATTTTCAGTTCTTGTGTTGAAGGAGGAACACTTTTGCAAGTTACATTTAAGGCCTGCCTCAGTCAAAACTCTGAAAGGGCATTCTAAATCCTCAACATGTTGTTCTGGCAGTGATATCTATATAACCGGGATGTATAACATGAAAGGTGATCTAAAACCAGAAATATTATGATGAAATAAAAGCTTACGGAAGACATTCTTCAATTTTGAAATCTAAAATGTTGGCCGAGAGCTAAAGAAAACAATTTTTTATCAATGTATACTGCCAGTAATAACTTATGGCTGTGAAACATGGACTTTAAATGAGTTCCTTGTTGGAAACTAACTGTAGCCCAAAGAGAAATGGAAAGATTAATGCAGGGTTACACAAAAAAAAAAAGACAGAAAGAGAGCAGTCGAGATAAGACTGTAGTATGCCTGCACTTTCATATGTTTTGCACACAATTTTACAGTGTCCACCTTGTTGTGATTAGTCAGACAAATTTGTCAGTTCGTACATGACAAATAATTGCTTGATTACCTTTGAATTTGAAATTATGTTATTACTAGCTTAACACCTGCTGCTTCGCATGCGTAGACTGGTTGGTCTGCACCAGTTGTTTCTCCCTCTTAATATAAATTTTCATAGATATAGCTTAAGTACTATCATAATGAAATGTTGTGATACTACTTGTAGCCGTGGCAGAATGGCCATGCGTATTGAGGCGCCATGCTGTGGTGTGCGCTGCTGTTAACCGTCGGGGGTTTGATTCACCCCTTGGGCATGGGTGTTTGTGTTGTCCTTATCATAAGTTAGCCTAAGTTAGTTTAATTAGTTTGTCAGCCTTAGAGACTGATGACCTCTTAGTTAAGTCTCTTAAGATTTACAAACATTTGAACATATGATTTTACTACTTGTAACCCCCTATGGCACCACTTAACAGCTGAATTTCGAAAAATACCCCAACATGTGTCTTTTAAATTCCTACGAAGTATGCAAATATCATTTTTTGTAATTCTCGGTTCAAAATTGGCTTAGTAGCAAAATTGTTTCATCCCCTATTTCACCCCCTAAATAATTAATTTTCTAAAATTACCAAAACACGTGTCTTTTTAATTCTGACCAAGAAACATATATCAATTTATGTGGTTGTAGCTTCAAAATTACCTTAATAGCAAAAAATTTTCGAAATATCTTTCCTGCAATTTAACTCCCTTGATGGTGGAATTTCCAAAAGTACCAAAGAATGTATTTTTTATATTCTAACCAACAATACAAATACCAATTTTGGCAGCCCTAGCTCCAAAATTGCCTTAATAGCAATTTGCTTTTGAAAAGAATTTTTGATCCCTTATTTTACCCTCTTAGTTGTTGAATTTCCAAAAATACCGAAACACGTGTCAAAAAAATCAAACCCTGAATCCAAATCTGAAAATTTGTAGTTCTAACTTAAAAATTGCCTAAATAGCAAAAGATTTTTGAGAAACATCCCCTCTTCAATTTAAAACCCTTTATGGTTGAATTTCCAAAAATACTGAAATACATATTTTTTTAATTCTAACCAACAATACAAATATCAATTTTTGCAGCTCTAGCTTCAAAATTTTCTGAATAGCAACGTGTTTTCAAAAAGAAATTTTCATCCCCTATTTTACCCTCTTCTTGAATTTCCAAAAATACTGAAACTCGTGTTTTTTTTTAATCCTGACTGAGATTCCACATCCGAAGTTTCGTAGTTGTAGCTTCAAATTTGAGTTAACAGCAACATATTTTTGAAAATGAATTTTTTGTGTCCCCTATTTTACCCCCTTATTGGTTGAATTTCAAAAATGCCAAAACACGTATCTTTTAAATTTGAATCCTGAATTAAAATCTGAAATTTTGTAAATCTAGCTTCAAAATTGCATAAATAGCAACATATTTTCAAAAAATGTTTCATCCACTATTGCACCCCCTTACGGACGGAATATCGAAAAATCGCTTCTTAAATGACACATACAGAGTAAGATCAACACCGTCTACAAATTTCAAGTTTCTATCTTCAGTGGTTTGAGATGGGCACTGATGAGTCAGTCAGTCAGTCGGGATATTGCCTTTATATATAGAGATTTGAACCAATAGACTTGTATGAGTACAGAATCGAAACCTACTGTATTTCCTTTTTGCTTACTGTAATACTTCATAGCAGCTTTGTTGTAATTAGTCAAGAAACATAAAATGAACATCTTTGGCTGGCATGCGCAGAATTCTGCAGTTCAATAACATCCAGGTAATAAAGAGATCAATATGTTCTCGTGTTTGTCCAGAGATGATTATGTCATCAAAATAATTGAAACAAAACGGAATGTTGTATGTGAGTTGTGCTGAGAATTTTTCTAATAATGCCACCACAGAAAAGCTGCCAAAGGAAAGGTGTTGATATTCAAAGAAGCCAATGGGAATATTGACTATGAACATTTTCCTTGTTTCCTCATTCAAAGTTAAGTGCAGTTAGGTATCAGATAAGTTTATCTTAGAAAAGAATTGTCCTCCCGTCAGTCAATCCATTATTTCTTCAACTCTTGAAAGTGGGAATGTATTGTTTGGTTTACAAGTAACAAGAGGTGAAGCCCACTGACTGGCTGTGATGGATTTCAGAACACCAATTGATTCAAGATGACAAAGTGCTGTTCCAGTATTGTCAAGTAGTTGTGCAGCACTGCATGTGCTTGATAAAATTTAGGGTGCATTCGATGTTATGTTTCTCCTTTTATATTTGCCCACTAGAGTGCTTGTGAAATTTGTTTCTGTATGAGATGAAGTTGTTCACATTCATTGTTTTGTCAATAGCGTAGTAATTTAGTGCAGTGAACATCAGGCACTGTATGCATGCACTGGAGCAGGTGATGGGTAGGTTTATCTGTAACAGTGTCACTAAAAGATGAAAAACAATGCTTTTTACACTGAGAATGTCATCATCATCATCATCATCATCAACTGCAGCAACCAGTTCTATCACTTGGTGATGTGGCTGTCTTCTTTAGGTCTATGTCCCATCTTGTCTTTTATCTTCCTCTAGGTCTTTTTTGGTAAATTGGGCTCCATTCCAGGACTTGTCTAGACCATCTTCCATCTTTTACTCTAGCAACATAACCAGCCCACTGCTATTTCATTGTAGTCACTCTTTCCATAATATCGGTGACCTTTGTTGTTCGTCTTATCTTGATTTCTTTCTTTCTGTCTTTGTGTGTGTGTGTGTGTGTGTGTGTGTGTGTAGCCCAGCATTGATCTTTCCATTCCTCTTTGGGCTACTGTTAGTTTCCTAACAATGAACTCATTTAAAGTCCATGTTTCACAGCCATAAGTTATTATTGGCAGTATACATCAATTAAAATTGTTTTCTTTAGCTCTCAACTGATATTTTAAATTTCAAAATTGAAGAGTATCTCCTGTAAGCTTGCCTGGCCAATTAAATTTGTCGTATTATTTCTGGTTTTAGATCACCTTTCATGTTTATTAGTTGTCTCAGATAGACATATTCTATGACTCTTTGCAGTCGCGTACTTCCAACCCTCATGGTCCTTCATGTCCACCACCACCACCACCACGTACTTCCAACCCATGTACTTCCTCTAGGTGCCCACTCACTGACCATGATCTTGGTCTTACCAATGTTCATTTTTAGCTCAACTTCAGAGCATACTAATGTTGTAAGTTCATTAACTAATATGTGAAGTTCTTCTATGTCAATCACAAATAGTACAATATCATCTGTGAACCTCATGTTGTTCAGTCTTTTTGCGAGAACTTGAATTCACTTTTCTTTCCAATTCAGTTTTGGCATAGATTTTTGTAAGACGGCTGAAAACAGTTTGGGAGATTTAGAGTAAACTTGCTTTGCACCCTTTTCAATGGGAAATTCATCAGTTTCTTCGACGCACTTACAAATGCAGTTTGGGTTTTGTAAATGTTATGTAAGATTTTAATATGACCTTGTTCTATTCCTTGTTCTTTTACACCTGCAAAAATAGCTGGATGACTGATCAAAATCTATAAAAGCAAGGCCAAGAGGTAGATGGCACTGATTTGTTCTACTTATTATTTTCCGTAAGGTGAAGATATAGTCAACTGTGCTAAATCATTTTCAGAAACCTGCTTGCTCAATGGGTTGTGCTCAGTTGAGTGTATTGCTCAATCTGGTAGTGTGGTGAAAACTTAGTATACTATGGTGAGTAACCTGACAGGGCGATAAGGCGATAATTCTTTGTCTTTGGTACTACCTTTCTTACATATTACAACTATTGGCTATATTCCAGTTTCTTGGCAACGTTCCACTGTGTACAAATAACCTGAAAATATCTTAGCTAAATGCTTTATCGATTCCTCATCCATCAGCTATCAGACATCGATTGAGGGGTCATCACTACCTGGAGCAGTCCTTTTTTTATGTTATCTATTGCTTGTTGCATATCTGATGGAAGTATTTCTAGCATTTGGGAGACAGAAGTATCAAGTTCATCTTGGATTAAGAAACCTGTGAAAAAGGCAGGGATTCTTTTTATAAATTCATAATTGGAGATTTTAATGCCAAAGAAGGTGATTCAGAATATGGAATAGATTTTACTGTATAGATTACTATATAAATTTCCAATATATTCGAGAATTTCTTTCTTTTCTGTATTTCAGCCATGATCTGCATTTAGTGCTACAACCTGACTCCTACCAATCATATGCATTTGCTTGGCTTTCTTTAAACAAGATTTATTGTCAAGAGTGGCTTTTAGCATGTCTTTTTCATACTTGTTGATGTCTTCTTCTTTCATGCATTCTCAGAGCTTTGCACAGCTCTGCTTATTCTATCTGCCAGTTACTTAAGTTGGTTTTGAGATTTACTTAAGCCACCCATTTCTTTAGCTGCCACGATAGCACCTTTCCTACTTCTTCTGCTTCACATTCTTTTAATTTGATCTTTATTCTTTCTTGAAATTCCTCTTTCCATTTATCAAGATTTTTTACATTTAAAATTATTCTTTTACTTTAATTAGTTTTAATCTTACATATTTTGTATTAAATTCAAAGTTTGCTCTTACAAATCAATGATCACTGTTTTAAACCTGTTTAACGCAGTGACATCTTTTAACATTTTGAGGCCTATTTGTGAGAATGAAGTCCATCTTGTTTTTCACTTCAAAGTTAGGTCTCCTCCAAGTACATTTTCGTCTTGGGTGCTTCCTGAAAAATGTATTCTAATAGGTGTTTTCATGCTTCTGCAAACTGTATCAGTCTCTCCTTTCTGTCATTTCTTTCGTCTATTCCATATTTACCAACAACTGAATCACCTTCTTTCTATGTACCAATTTTGGCATTAAAATCTCCCATTATGAATTTATAAAAATAATTCTTGCCTTTTTCACAGGGTACTTTCAGACATGTATAGAAAGATTCTGTCTCTTCATCTGAGTGAGTGTCGGGCCTGGTGGTCTTGGGGTAAAAGCGCTCACTGGAAGCTGGAGGATTGCAGTTGCGGATTGCGGTCAAATCTCAGATTTTTCCAGTTTGCATTTGAACCCATCCTTCACCTCTCAACGATGTGAGGAGTCACCAGAAATGACATGTGGTTCGGATATCACATTAAGCTGTAGGTCCCCTTTTCCTGGTTAGATAACAGGGGGAGGTTAGGGACACACAAGTCGCCGAAGTGGCGTCAGATTGAAAGACTTGCACCAGGCCAATAAGCCACACGAAATTATTATTATTATCTGAGTGAGTACATGTAGGTGCATATTCTTGAACTATTTGGTACCTTTCTGATATTTTTAGGACCAGGTGTACAATTCTGCTTGAAGTGCCTTCTAATCTACATCACATTAAGTGCCTGGCAGTGAGTTCATTAACCACTTTCATAACCTTTCTCTACTGTTCCATTCTCTAATAGTGCACAGGAAGAGAGAACACCTAAATCGTTCTGCTTTCGATCTGATTTCTCTTATTTTATTGGGATGGTCATGTCTCCCTATGTAGGTGAGTGCTAGCATAATATTTTCACATTCAGAAGTAAAAGTTGCTGATTGAAATTTCGCAAATAGATGTCACTGCAATGAATAACATCGTTCGTTTAATGATATCCACCTCAAATCGTGCAATATTTCCGTGACGCTTTTCCCCCTGTAACATGATAAAACGAGCTGCCCTTCTCAATGTCTTCTGTCAGTCCCACCTGGTGAGGGTCCCACACTGGGCAACAGTACTCCAGGAGAGGATGCAAAAGTGTGATGTAGGCATTTTCTCTGGTGGAGCTGCTGCATCTTTGAAGCGTTCTGCCAATGAAACGTAACCTTTGGTTTGCCTTCCCCACAATATTTTCTATGTGTTCTCTCCAGTCTGAGTTGTTCGTTATTGTAACACCTATGTATTTTGTAGAATTTTTGACCTTAAGGTTTGACTGTTTTATCGTGTAATTAAAGTTCAGCAGATTTCTTTTAGTGTAGTTCTTCACACTTTTCATTATTCAGTGTTAATTGTCAGTTTTTGCAACATGTAGAAATTTTGTTTATATCACTTTGCTGTTGCTTTTGATCCTCTGTTGATTTTACTAACCGATAAATGATAGCACCATCTGCGAACAGTCTAAGGGAGCTATTCAGATTGTCTTCTAAATCATTTATAAACACAAGTAAGAGACGCTTCCCTGGGGAACACCAAATATCACTTCTGTTTTACTCGATGACTTACCGTCAATTATTACGAACTGTGTTCTTTATGATAGGAAATCATGAATCCAGTCGCACAATTGGGGCAATATTCCATAAGCACGCAATTTCATTATAAGCCACTTGTGAGGAAAGGAAAAATAAATTTAAGAAAAAATAAGTAAAAATAAAAAGTAATAAATTAAAGATATGTTGTAAGTGGTGATAGACAGTTGTAAGGAAGACATGAGATACAGGGTAAAGGGTGGGAAGAGAAGGGGAGAGGGGAAATGTTAGGCATAGGGTGCAGGGATGGGAAGTTATCTTAGTTTGAGGCCAGGATGGTTGTGGGACTGTAGAATGTGTTGAAGGGACAACTCCCATCTTTGCGGTTCAGAAGAGCTGGTGGTTTATTTATTTATTAATTTGTTCGCATTCCATTGACTCATTATGCAAGAAAATTGCACAGATATGGAACAAGTCATGATTTTACATGAAAATGGTACAATAGTTAAATTTCCATATATTTACAGAAACAACATAGGCTAATAATCACAAGTTTATATACAAATACATAAAATGGCAAGTTTATAGATATTCCATACAAAGACAAATTTGAAGACATTACATACAAAGACTGACGGAAGGATCCAGATGTCTGGGGTAGTGAAGCAGCCATTGAAATCCAGAGTGCGGTGCTCAGCTGCATGCTGTGCCGCAGGGTGGTCTATCTTGTTTTTTCCACAGTTTGGTGGTGGCCATTCATCCTGACGGACAGCTGTTTTGTCATCATACTGATATAAAATGCTGAGCAGTGATTGCAGCAGAGTTGCTATATCACATAGCTGGTATCACAGGTGGCCCGACCTCTGATGGGGTAGGATAAGTCTGGGTGGGTGGATTGGGCAGGTTTTGCATCGGGGTCTTTTACGACTCAGTTGGTAGAGCAGTGGCCCGCAAAAGGCAAAGGTCCCAGGTTTGAGTCCCGATTGTGGCACACAATTTTAATATGCCTGGAAGTTTCATATCGGCGCACACTCCATGGAAGAGTGAAAGTTTCATTCTGGAAACATCCCTTAGGCTAAGCCAAGTCTCCAGCATATCCTTTCTTCCAGGAGTACTAGTCTTGCAAGGTTCGCAGAAGAGCTTCTGTGAAGTTTGGAAAGTAGGAGGCGAGGTACTAGTGGAAGTAAAGTTGTGAGCCGGTATTGTGAGTCATGTCGGGATAGCTCAGTTGGTAGAGCACTTTCCCGTGAATGGTAAAGGTCCCTGGTTCGAGTCCTGGTTCTGGCACACATTTATAATCTGCGAAGATGTTTCAAAGAAGTAATTGCTTGTAAGGATGTAATTGGTAAGGGTTATAAGAAATTAGGTATTGAGCTTGGAGTCTGAAAGATGCTGAGAAAGGTAGTGTTAGAGAGCAGCAAGACCATGGGCATGTGGGATATTGGTGTACAGCGAAGTGGCATCAGTAGTGGCAACTAAGGATACAGAAGGTAAAGGAATGAGGTTGGTGGGAGTCTTTGAACGAAGTGGTTGGTATCTTGGGATGTGGGAGGCTAGGTTTCGAACAATTGGTTGGAGGTGCTGGTCAACAAGGGCTGAAATTCTTTCTGTGAGAGCTCTGTGACCAGCCACAATTGGACGAACGATCCTGGCCTCAGCCAAGATAACTTCCCATTCCCGCATCCTATGTCTAACATCTCCCCACCCCCTTCCCTCTTCCTTCCCCACCCATTATCCTGTATCTTTTGTCTGTGTATCACCACTTATAATATCCTCTTAATTTATTCCTTTTTATTTTTCCACTGTCAACTATCTTAATTTTTTTCCTAACTTCATTTTTTTCCTTTTTTCTTCTAATAAGACAATAGTTGTGCTATTTGGCACAAGTATAGCTTGGTAGGAGATTGGTAGTGTGTCAGATTATGAATCCAAAGATGCTAGGTTCAATCCTCTGTAGGTTCTGGGATTTTTATCTGTCACTTTTCACTTCTTTCACCTCTGGCAATGATGCTGATGTGAAAAAATTGAGTAGCACAAATGTTAGGGAACCCACGTTAAACTGAAGGTCCCCCTATAACTGTCTGGGTAAGTCAGTTTGAAAGTCAGGGAAAGGCAACGGCATACTGCAGCCAAACAGAACAATGCCTAGTAAAGCACTGCGCTGTTCAAATCAATTTTTAGCTACAGATAAAATACATTAGTACAGTATTTCATGCTATAAACAGATGACGAACTTTGTTGTGTACACTTTCAGTTTAAAATGTAATACAAAAATTTAGGAATGACATGTATTTGAAATGCAAGCAATTAATCATCACACTTCCAGTGTCACCTGCTCCAGCATGGACTGAAGATGATCTTTAAAAAAAGGTCAAAACTGGTTACAAAAGAAATAAATTGAGTTGAAACTAATTTCAATTTAATTTTGCATGTAAGAAAGCTATGTGAAGTGTGTAGTAAAACTGAATAACTTTCTTTCTTTTTTTATTACAGCCACCTGATGAGAACCTACAAAATGGAGAAATACTGGGATATTATATTGGGTATAAGATCAGTAATTCATCAGAGCCGTTCCACTACAAAACCTTTGAAGTAATACCTGGAATGGAACTACAAAATACATTGACTGAATTGCAGAAATTCACAGAGTACAGTATTTTAGTTCAAGCATACAACAGAGCTGGTGCTGGTCCACGCAGTAAAGAAGTCACTGTTACAACTGAGGAAGATGGTAATAAAATACTTGTTTTTACTTAGCAACAACCCATTTTACTTCCTCAAAAATTAACCACCCTGACAAAGACTAATCATCACAAAATTCTGGATATTTTTTTCGGTTATTCGAAACTGGGGAAAAGATGTTATATATCATTAATAAATACAAGCAAACGATCCACTTTCTGCACTTTTACTAATTGAGGTATAGGCCCTGCTGTCACCATCCCAGCGACTTATTGAAGGAAAATTCAGAATTAATGGAAACAGAACTAATGAAGATTTGTACATCTGACTGCTTACTGATTTCATTAAATTCCAGAAATTTCACACTGTCACCTGCCAGGAATATTGGTACAGTTTGATAACCACCCTTAAAAATGCATTCTTAAATATCTGTTCCTTAATCTTGGTATGTAAAGGTACTATATTTTTATTTTTATTTAACAGTATTATCATGTAATCTGGATTCCTTTCAGATAATAATGAACAGTTTAAAGTAATCTTTAGTCTGTAATAAATCTCTCACAGGCATAATGATCGAAATAACTATCAGTTCAAAAATAAAACATATTCACACAAAGCCACAGTGTTTTTTATGTAGCCTTGAAAAGAAATTGAATCATGTTCTTATAATTTTATGTACTTTTTAACCGCCCCCTCCCCCCCTTACAAAAACTTGACATAAACATACGGCCTGTCATTTTATTATTATTATTATTATTATTATTATGTTTTTGTCAGTAATTTTATTTGTAATTTTGCACCCTATAAACTTCTTATCTTTGCAGTTAAGAAAAAGGAAATAACTTTTTCCCAAAAAAGGAGAAATTGTTCTTATGTCTTTGGTACAACTTGAAGTAGACACGATCAATAAATTATTTGAAATTGAGAGTGTCAGCTTGTAAAATTTATTTCCCCATTTCAGATTACTCTCTAACATAGGTGCAATCGATATTTAACATATCGATAATGTCAACATTATATTTGCTAACTACGAAAAAATAAGTAAACACTTATTTTGATTTTAATGTACCACCAGACATATTTTCTTTTTATTATTTCTCTTCAAATATCCAACTTGTAAATCATCATGTAGTTCAGTACACATTTTGTAGAAGTCAAAGAGCTCATCCTCACTAAATTCATCCCCACTAGTTTTCTATTTAACACCGCCAAACATAAAAAAATAAAAATAAAATAAAAATACATAAAAAAATTAAATAAAATAATTATCTACTATGATACTGCCAATTCTAAGGCACCCGCAGCAAATGAATATTTTAAGAAATAAAATAATTACTGGGGCCGACTTCAGGCTTTACTGTCTCATAATATGAACCTATTCTCAAACTCAGAACCCCCATCATTTTGAGTCTCACCAGTTATCAGCTTTTCTTCCAAAGTTGAAATATTGAAAAGTTGGTTAGCCTTCTTGGTTTTATTTTGCCAAATAATTGTTATCATTGTAAATAATACAAATTCTCTAATAATCATGATCAATCACCTGGCATTATTATTATTATTTTATTTATTTTGCAATCAGAAAGGAGGAATAATAATTCATCAATTATACTTTTATGAGTCTGAGAGAAATATTTCTGAATCATTTGCTGCAAACAAGGTCAGCTGCTACCATATAATTGCGCGAAACTGTATCTCACTACATTGATGCAGCGGATCCCACTAATGGTCCAACTACACCCACAATACCAATTACAGCACACTGCCCATCCCAAAACAATTATTACCTTACTATTCTTTGTAAAGTAATTCATAAAACAATACTTCATGTATTAATCATGAACACCGCTTGAACAGTTATCACTTAGCTCGATAAGAAAACATTATGTACACTTTTAATAGTATACTATTTAGCCTCCCCATTTCTGAAATTACGACTCAAACTTTAAATCACATCTAGGAAAATTCAGTCCCCACCTGTTTAATTTTTTTTGAAATAACCATAAATCATTTCATCTATGACATACCATTTCCATGTGATTGATGAAGAAAGACTTCTTTACTCAAGGCCAACTATTAGCAAACTCATCAAACTGAATACGTACTAAACTAAGAATGCTCGCCGGCTCTTCAATCTTTTAAACCCATCACAATACTACATTGTGACGCATTCTTTTTTGTATAAGCTATTAGATGTTTGCTAGCAGGATTGGATAACTTGCATAAATGTTCTTCCTTGGGAAAATGAATTCAGTTTAGAGATATATAGGGAATGAAAATGCTCTTTAACTATTCAGGTCCTAAACTAAGCCATAGATACATCCTTAAAACTCTTCTGCTTTATATGCCTCTCTTTCTATGTCATTTCATCTCTCAATTTTTTTTAGAAATTCTCTCTGAAGAAAACACAGTTTAGGATAAACACTATAAGCACGTTCCGCGTTCTCTCGAAGACTGACCCGGCAGTCACACCGGCCGCTTGACAGCGCGCCACCAGCAGATGGTGCGCAGCTCATCTCAACTGTCTTAGATGACTGTGCCCTCCTGCGGCTAGGCTGAGAAATATCTCGGCCGGGCCAGTGCAAGCCACGGAGCACAATACGGGCGCACACAATCTGAATGGCCCACTAGGCCATAACATCCTGGAATCCGGAATAGCGGTGAAGAAGTCTGGCTGCTGGGACTCTTCAACTTCCATCCGATCGCCTGGTGGCTCCATCCACTCCGTAGCCGGAACCACTTCGTAGGGACGAAACCCCTTTGCATGATGAGGGGTTCGCCCTCACGAGCGATGTCTTGCCACTCCCAGCACTGGCGATGGCGGTGGGTCTTCTATTTCTCCGTCCTGTGGTACATACATCGGCAACTCTGGGCCCCCATCGGCTGGCCGCAAGGTGTCCTTGGAGCTGGCTGCTGGAGCTGCGGCAGGGAAGTGTGCCCCGGACCCCGACGATGGTGGGACCTCCCCCTGCCGACCACTCAACGTCCGCAGAAATGAAGTAGTGAAAGAACTGTCGCCTGATGGTGCTGTCGACAGAGGCGGGCATGACCTAAAAAGGGAGAAGGGACCGTAGGTGTGGGAAAAGGATGGCGGACCCGGAGCTGATCACGGTGGTGGATGAGGATACGAGTTGGAGAACAGACCTCACAGAGACGACGGCCATGCCCCTGAACAACCACGGCTGGGACCCAGCGATTTGGCGGCCGTAGCCTCGAGCCCAGATAGCGAACCTGGGGCAAAACGCGATGGAGGACGAGGAAGGGATGCGGGAGAGGCCGGATACAAGAGGGACAACATCGTCCGATGAGGGCCACCATGAAGTAGGTCAGAGGGGCTCTGCTGACCAGCCGGAGTGGACAGATAAGACAACAGGAATCGAAGGAGGGTTTCCTCCACTGAAAGATATGACACATACTTGTGCATTTGCATCTTGAAAGTGCGGACAAATGTCTCCACTGCCTCATTTGACTGTGGGTGAAAAGGTGGAGCCAGGACATGGTGGATCCCACAGGTAGAACAAAAATCATGAAAGTGTTGTGAAGTAGACTGTGGTCTGTTATCTGTCACCGATGCGGCCGGGGAGACCTGCAATAGGAAATGTCTTTAACAGGGAACCTGTGGTAACTTCCGCCGATGTGCAGGCTAGGCGAACAACAAACGGGAAGTTGGAGTATGCGTCAATGACGCAAAGCCAATAGATATCTAAAACGGCCCTGCAAAGTTGACATGTAATCGTTCCCAATGCTCGGACGGAGTGGGCCATGGAGAGAGAGATGAACGAGGAGCTGCTTGTTGGGACGCACAAGAAGAGCATCCTGCTATGAGGTGAGTTACGTCGCCATCTATGCCTGGCCAATATGCATGTTGACAGGGTAACATCTTTGTGCAGGAGATGCCCCAGTGGTCCCGATGTAGGAGATCTAGAATCCAGTTGCACAATGATGCTGGAACCACCACTCGGTGGGAGCCGCCTTCTGTGACCAGAAGTAAAATGCCCTCGTACGCGCTAAGGCGATGACGAATTGCATAACAATTTTGGAGAGGGTCTGATGCCCGACCCGACCAGCCTTCCTGCACCCGGTTAAGGATGACCCAGAGCACAGGGTCAGCAGCCGTAGTCTCTGTGATCCTTGAGCTATTGATAGGGAAACCGGCGACTACGTCTACTGCCAACTCATCTACTGCAAAACACAAAAGTTCTTCTGCATCAAAGACCAGTTCGGGGCCTACTGGAAGGGGTGATATGGCATCGGATTTGCGTGATGAGCTGTTGAGCAGTACTGTATCTCATAATGAAAACAGGTGAGGTACAAGGCTCAGCATTAGAGACGATGGGCTGTCTTGTCCAGAAGAGCCGCCGACGGGTGGAACAAAGACACTAATGGGTCCCCTCAGGGGCTCAGCATTAATTTGCTGAATATGGGCTTGGTGAACCCAGGGTCCTGAGGTGTGGGCTGTGTCGAGCCAACAGCCTGCTACACCGTAAGCTCTGTGCGTGCTTCAACGACCATCGTTTGGCATGACGGTGGAACATTGTACATTTCAGAGCCTGGGGATCTTGGCTTGACTGCCCGGGTCGTGAGGACGGTACAAACCTCTATTAAAAAAAAAAAAAAAACCCTCAATCTCAAGGTGTGCTACATGCTGAGGAGATCCATGGTTGTTGAGGTTGAACAGTCGATAGCGAGCAACCTCTGAGAAACCTGCTGCACCTCAGTTGTGTAAGGCTTACCCAGGCAAGCGGGGCTCTGCCTGGGTGGACCTTTATATCCCTAGCTGCTCGTGGGACCAAGATGAAATGAGCAATAAATTATGGCAATGGCGTCTCTAAGTGAGGAAGATCAAATTTCAGTGCCACAAAATTTGACCCCCGATCGTTTCCTTCCCTTGGTACATCACGGGAAGAACATCAGGCTAAAGATTGGGATGAGTCATATTCTCCAAAGTATCTCGTATGTAGCAGAACAGACGGGGGAAAGTTTCATGACGGCAAAACCTCTTTTCTTTGTAGAAAATTTGGAGGATAAGTATGATAAAGGCATGGGAATGTTGAAGATGAGTGGTTCAGTGCTGATAGAAGCTGCATCATCCACTGAGTTGAAAGCATTGCTTGCTTGAGACAAGCTGGGTGATGTCCCTGTAAGCATAACACCCCACAAATCACTGTACATGGTCCAGGGTCTGATTTACCACAGAGACCTCCTCCTACAGTCTGATGATGAGTTACACCCTAACTTAGAACGACAGGGCGTCCACTTCGTCCGACACATGTATAGGGGTCCGAAGGATTGTAAGGTTGCCACCGGTGCTTTCATCTTGGCCTTTGAGGGTGATACATTGCCCAAAAAGGTCAAGGTCACGATTCATGATTTACCAGTGTGACATAAAGCCTTACATCCCTCCGCCTATGTGATGCTTCAAATGTTGGAAATTTGGGCATATGTCATCCCGCTGCTCCTCTAGCCCCATATGTAGGGAATGCAGGCATCCATCCCATCCGGATGTTCCGTGTACTCCCCCCGCCAATATGTGCCAACTGTGATCAGCATCATCCACCCTGTTCATCAGACTGTACCATTCTCCGCAAAGAACATAAAATAATGGAAATTAAGACCCTGGACAGACTGACATACACTGAGGAAGGGAAAAATATGAAAGACTCCACCCCGTTCTGCAGACAACTTCCTATGCGACAGTTACATCGTCACCAGTGACCCCGGTGATGATGGCACCAACAGTGCAACCATTTTCTGTGGGCCCTTAGAGCCATCAAACTCAATCTGCCTCCTTGAAGGTTGGGGGCTTTCATTCATTGCCCCATCAGTACCATTGGTGGGGGCAAATTCACCCCCACCATTGGGGAACAAGTCCCCATTTCCCTGCCGGAGAAGCAGCAGCCTTTCCCAGTCCCTATGACTAGGGACAAGTCCGCTGGGACGCTCCCTTCTTCGGTTTCGAAAAGTAGATCAGAGGACCCAAGCCATTCACTGGGAGATGTACACGCCACTGGTCGAAGGGCTTCCCGATCTTCACTGGGTCCTGAAACTTCAAGAGAAGCCCTCCCAGTGATCTAAACCGAAAGAATAGCAGGAGGAGACGCAAAGGAAAAAGAGATCCAAGAAAAAATCTCTTCCGACGGCACTCCCGCCGTCAGTCTCTCAAACTTCAGATTCTGAGGATGGGTTTGAGATGCTAGCATCCCCTGAGGAGCTAGCACTCACCGACCTCCCAGAATTGATGGATATTGATGCCACAAGTACTAAGGCGGCGGCGGCAACAGGTGATACTGTGGTGTAAACTCAATGTCCGCGACGCTCATGGCATCCCAGTATGCCAACAGCAATATCCTCCAGTGGAATTGCAGTGGTTATTTCCACTGTCTACCTGAATTGTGCCATTTATTGTGCCAATTCCCTGTGTTGTGTTTCCTGTTCAGCAGACCCCTGCCCTTCGTGGTTACCGGTGCTATTATAAAAATCGTGCACCCTATGACAAGGTTTCCGGAGGTGTTTGCATCTTGTTCTCGCCAATGTCCCCAGTGCACCAGTGCCACTACACACTGCACTCGAGGCAGTGGCTGTGAGGATGCGGGCAGGACAGGAGATCACTATCTGCTCTCTGTACCTTCCTCCAGGCAAGGCAGTGTCTTATGCGGAACTAGCTGCCTTTGTTGCTCAACTTCCCCCGCCGTACCTCCTGCTGGGGGACTTTAATGCCCACAACCCCTTGTGGGGTGGAACTGAGATTAAGACGCATGGTAGAGAAGTGGAGTACCTTCTGGCGCAGCTAAATATTGGCCTGCTTAACAACGGAGCTGCCACCTACTTCAGCTTGGCCCATGGCACCTACTCAGCCATAGATCTGTCAATTTGCAGTCCCAGCCTACTTCCACACCTTACTTGGAGGATCCATGATGATCTTTGTGGAAACGACCACTACCCTATCATTTTGTTGCTCCCACAGTCTTCACGTGCAGGCTGCCCCAGATGGTTGGGCAAACTGTCCGGCTTACACCTTGGCTGTTACAGTAACATCTCCGATCCCAGACGACATTGATTTGGCTGTTGATGATGTCACTAGGGCCATTGTTTTCGCTGCTGAAGATACAGTCCCGAAATCCTCTGGTTTGCTCCATCATAAGTCGGTGCCCTGGTGGACACCGGAAATTGCTGAGGCCATCAGGGAGCGTCGTCGAGTGCTCCAGCGCCATTGCCGCCATCCTTCATTGGAGCACCTGATTGCTTTCCAACGGCTCCATGCCTTAGCTCATCGACTGATAAAACAAAGTAAGCGAGATAGCTCTGAGAAGTATGTAGCCACTATTGGCTCTCGGGCCTCCCCAACTGAGGTGTGGAAGCAGGTTAGGTGCCTTTTCGGGCATCGTCCACTGGCAGGAAGCCCCAGGCTGCACATTTGGGGTACCCTGTCCACAGATCCAGCTACTATTGCGCAGTACATGGCAGAACATTATGCTGGTAGCTCAGCATCTGCATCTTACAGTGCAGACTTCCGCGCCATCAAAGAGTGTGTTGCACAGTGGCAGCTTTTCACACGCTGCCAGGAAAATCAATGTGCCATTCAGTGAGTGGGAGTTTGAGTGTGTCCTAGCTGCATGTCCTGACACCTCCCCAGGACCTGAAAGTGTTCACAGCCAGTTTGTTCATCACCTCTCTGCAGCTTTTCAACGACGACTTCTCGCCCTGTACAACCATCTCTGGGTGAACGGTGCTTTCCCATCCCAATGGCAGGATAGCATCATTATCCCGGTGATGAAACCTGGTGATGATCCGCAGGTGGTAGAGAGCTACCGGCCAATAAGCCTCACCAACGTTCCGTGCAAGATCTTCGAACGTACGGTGAGCCGACAGCTCATGTGGATTCTTGAAGACCGGGGGCTTCTCGCCCCCCCCCCCCCCCCCCCAACAAGGGGGCTTCCGCCATGGCCGCTCCAGCCGCACCAGCCCATTGCCAAGCCTCCTCGCTGAAGCTGGCATCCCTACCCTGAGGTTTTGCCGGCAACAGTTATTGTCTTCATATGCCGCCCATCTTCATGCCTCATCATCCCAATCACAGGCTTTTGTTTCCCTCTCCAGAACGTCGACCCAGATCAGATGTTCCAATCGCGGTTCGGGTACATACTCCCCTTTCCTCACTCGAGTCCCTACCTCTACCTCCCGCATTCTCCTGCCAATCTCATATCCCTCCTTGGTCCATCCCGTGCCTACAGCTTCACCTACAATTGTCCTGTGATCCAAAGGCGTCAGTTTCACCACATACACTTCATAAACAGTTTCTGGATATCCTTGATACGTTCCATTATGCATAAGTCATATACACTGATGGCTCCCAGGTAGAAGGGAGAGTGAGTTACGCCTATGTTCATGGTGACCACATTGAACAACACTCCCTGCTTCCTGGCTGTACCGTCTTTACTGCTGAACTGATCGCTATACTTCGTGCTCTAGACCACCTCTGTTCATGCCCCAGGAAGTCATATGTCATTTGCAGTGACTCGCTGAATGGCTTGCAATCCCTCAACCAATGTTTCCCCAAACACCATCTGGTGCAATACATCCAAGAGTCTGTGTTCAGTCTTGGTGTGTCTGGCTGTTCGGTGGCTTTCATCTGGAGCCCAGGCCACATAGGCATTTCAGGGAATGAATGAGCTGATCAGCTGGCCAAGCAGGCCATCGCCTCCCAGCGTCTGGATATTGGTACCCCAGAAAGGGACATCCGCTTAGGTCTGCACCGCAAGATATCCATGGCCTGGAACTCAGAATGGTTGACATTTAGCATGCCCAACAAGCTCCGTGCGATCAAGTCTTTGACAGCAGCTTGGAAGACTTCTCTTAGGCCTTCACGAAGGGACTCGGTCATCCTCTGTCACCTGCGTATAGGCCATACAAGGCTCACACATGGCCACCTTTTTAAGTCGAGAGGACCCGCCAAACTGCAATTGTGGCACTCTGTTGACTGCGGTCCACATCTTGGTGGACTGTCCACTTTTAGCTGTTTTGCGGCAGTCATTTAACCTGCCTTCTGCACTCCCTTTTCTTTTAGCTGACGACGCCCCTATGGTTGACAGTGTTTTAGATTTTATTCGCGCAACTGAATTTTATCATATGATTTAATGGTGGGTGCCCACCAAATAAACAGTTTTAATCTTCTGTTCCTTTTGTCTTGCCAGTCCTATTTCCAACTGGCAGCTTTAGTGTGTACAGGATGACTGGCTCATCCACTATATCCTAGTGGCCAGCCAGTCATTCTCTTCTGCTGTGATTCTTTAGCACAGTTGACTATTTGGACCACTGCTTTGTGGTTTCCCTTCTCCTTTTATTATGTCATTTTAAACACACACCACCTTCCTGTACTTCTTGTGTACTGGCTGTGGAATGTTTCGTCTGCAACTGCAAATCACATTATGTGATCTCTTTGCTGGGAACAGGGGACTGATACCCAGCTGTTTAGTCCCCTTTAAAAACAACACTAATGGGCAGTGGTCCATGTATAGGGTGAACTTGGACCCATAGAGATAAATATGAAATTTTTGTAGATGTAAAACGATGGCCAGGGCCTCCTTGTCCACCTGGGAATACCAGCGCTGTGCCTCCGTAAGAGTTTTAGATGCAAACACCAACGGGTATTCTGACCCATTGGGAAACCGATGTGCCAGCAACACCACCAAACTGTGCTGGGAGGCGTCTGCTGCCACGACTATCAGTTATCCCGGGGTGTATGTAGCGAGGCATGGAGCCTCAAGGAGGCAGGATCTTATAGCAGATGTTAACCAGAGCGATTCCGCGATAGTTGTCACATTTCAGCTTGTCACCCTTCTTATGAATTGGACAGATCAGAGCTGATTTCCATTCTGCTGGTAGTTCTCCTTTGGTCCATATTGTTTGTATCAGTTGGTGTATTCTCTCTGCAAGTTTCTCTCCTCCTGCCTGGATCATTTCAGCCTGAATTCCATCTTCACCTGGACTCTTATTCTTCTTAAGAAGTTTGATTCTGGTTTTGATCTCATTCAGGGTAGGTGGGGGGGGGGGGGGGGGGTACACTGCATTGGCTGTAATTGGAGACTGGAAATCAAACTGCAGTTCAGGTTCATGACAGTTTAACAGCTGTTGTAAATACTCTTTCCATCTATCAGCTATATCGCTGTCATTCATCAGGATCTTGTCATGGAAATCCTTGACAAATTTCTGCTTGGCCTTGTGACCTTTGCTTAGGCACTTCACTTTCTGAAACATTTCCCTGGTCTTGTCCTCTGAAGTCCATTTCTGCTTCAATGATAATTTTTCTTTCCTTTTATTTTCCTTTTTTTAATTATTTCCTTGAAGTATTTAAATTGATAGTCCCTTTTTATTTTTCCATATTTTTTGTTAATAAATTTCAAGATTGTTTAATGCATCTATTTTGTTTATTTTTATTTTTATTTTTTTAATGATACTTGTAATCCTCCTTTTTCTGCAACTTCTTTAAGATTTTTTTTTTTTAGCTGTGGACATATCCCCAGTTAAAACTGCCAGATCATCTGCAAAGGTGAGGCAATCTAATATTGCTTCTACTCAACTTGATCAATTTATCTATGCTTTGATTTGTCTTCTACTCTCACCATTCTGTGATCATCTTCTCCAAAAAACAGTTAAATCACAATGGGGAGAATCCATCTCCCACTCAAACACCAGTCTGTGTATTAAATGGTTCCATAATTTCTATCATTGCACACTTCTATATTTATGAATTTAACTTTATAGCTAGTGTCAGTTAATATCTCTCTCAACAACAATGCAACTTTAAGGATTGATACACAAAATACAGTATAAATAAGCTATTAATACATTGTTGTTGAGGATCAACACTGGGAATGAAAGGGTTAACCGAGGTGAAGGCAGGTTTGAGTGTGTTGATAGAGACCATGACAGCAGAACTGTTGATGATGATATCAAATATTTTGTCTCGACATTTCAACATAGTGTAAAGACCATTGAACAGTTGGTTCAAGTGGCTTGCAGATTTCACCATATCTGATCAGATGACTTTAAGTCACTGAATATGAATGGTCACCAGTTCATGTGTTCTTTTGTAATGACAGGACAGAACTTGCAGATCTGCAAGCAAAGACATTGTACAAAGTCTGAGGCTTCAATAACATTGTTCTGTGCTAATAAAAAAAAAAAAAAATAAAATAAAATAAAAACACATTACAGAATTAGAATGTGATCCCACACCCAAATACCAAGCTAAATTAAAAAGCCTAATAAAAAACTGCAACTTACTCCTAACTCCCACTGAAGCTAAACACTGCATAGTAATGAACCCAGCTGCACCAAAACTTAGGTCACAACTCAAGATACACAAACAAGGCCACCCGATACGCCCAATAGTGTATGCAATAAATAGCCCTGGATACAAAATAACTAAAAAACTTCAGGAAATCCTCAGCAAAGCCTACACATTTACAACCAACTACTCTATTAAGAACAGCTATGAATTAATTGACAGCATCAAAGACATCAACATAACCAAATCAGCTAATTTTACATCCTTTGACATAGTAAACCTCTATACTAACATACCAATAACTGAAACACTTCAGATAATTAAAGATAATCTACTTCATTACAAAAAGCTAAGCAACACAGAAATCTATGAATTAATGGACCTGCTTGAAATGGTGCTATCCCACAATTACTTTTCTTTCAATGGCAAAATTTATATTCAAAAAGATGGGTTAGCAATGGGCAGCAGTTTAGCTGGCCTGCTGGCAGACATTTATATCAATAATCTACAAACAGAATTTTTCAAAGCCAATCAAACAGAAAAAGATAAAATTATCTATTATAAATGCTATGTTGATGACACCCTGATATTGTACAATTGCACGAAAACTGAGATAGAAAACTTAGCTAAGAAACTAAATGAAGTACACCCCAAAATAAAATTCACAGTTGAACACCAAACATAACAAGGTATTAATTTTCTTGACCTTAACATAACACATCACAACAACAAACACAAATTCAAATTTACAGAAAACCAACAACTTCAGATGTAATTATAAATAACTCCTCTTGCCATCCACAACAACACAAACTTGCATTTTTTAAATCAGCATTGAACCGTATAAATAAACTTCATGTTGAACCTGCTACAAAAACAAAAGAAATTAACATTCTAAAAACTATAGCCTACAACAATGATTATGACCCAACCATAATTGACAAATTAGATAAAAAATTACAAACCAACCATACAGTGCCTATAAACGAACCATCAGAAGCAGAACAATCCAAATATATCTCAATGCCCTTTGTCGGAAACATATATCAACTTGCAAAACTCTTTAAACCACACAATGTCAAAATATGTTTTCACACAAACAATAAAATACAAAACAAAATAGTTCACAACACTAAATCAACCAACACACATTTTCAAAAATCTGGCATATACAAATTAAAGTGTGATAGCTGCTCATGCTACTATATAGGACAAACAGGAAGGAATTGTGAAGTACGATACAAAGAACACTTTGATGCACTCCATTAAAAAAATTTAAACAAGTCAAGCTTAGCAGCCCATCTGGCTGAAAACAGCCATTCCATAACAAACATAAAAACAAATCTCCAAATACTACACACTGCAGACAAAGGAATAAAGATGGACCTTTTAGAACAGTTAGAAATTTTCATCCATAACAATAAAGCACCACACACCATCTTAAATGAACAAACAGAACTGGCAAACAACTCTTTCTACAAAAATTTTAAAGACTCTTTAAGCCTGAGGAAACCAAACATACATACACATACTTAAATCACATAACACCTACCCCCCCCCCCCCCCTCTTTGCCATTCCCAAATGCTACTCCAATTGCAGATGTTTAATCTTATAAATGCAATCCATGGATTTTTCTTCACTTGTAACAATAGTGCTACCATTACAGTAATAAGAAATAAAGAAGCCACCACTGTAAGAAGATATTGTAAATAGAAATGTATGAACATTTAAACCATTGGAACTGTAACTGGTAAATTAGTTTAAAATAATATCTATGCATCAACTGTGATCTTTGACAATTAGCTGTACATATCTCTGAATTGTTTATGTTTGTAAAACATGTGGAAAGCGAGTGTTATGTGTGCATCCATTGAGCACTAAAATGCTTGAAAAATCACAGACCTTCAATCAGAAATGTGAACCAACTGTAAATAGCTATTTAGAATACAATTTAAACTTGCAAATATTGAAATTTAGTGCCAATGACAAAGCTCACACATAATAATTTTCTATCTCACCACAGCCAAACGTATTCCACAATGTTATAAGCAACATCTAAAGCATGTACACCGCCTGATGATGAACTGCCAGGCAGTTCGAAACTGGTCGTGGTAATAAATACATACAAAAGGTGACTGGTTGCTGTTATTTTCTGATTTCTTTATTGTTCTGTGTGTCTGAAAAGAATTCACCTGGCAGTCGAAGTGTCTGCCCATACACAAATTCAGCCGTTGTGTTACTAACTTCACTGAAGGATGTCCTGAGACCCAGCAAAACTATGGGTAGGCTCTCAGTCCATTGTTCTGTGGCATGGCAACTGAGCAAAGTCTTCAACTGTCAGTGTAGTCATTAAGTCTATTAGCTGCAGGGTCATAAGCACAGGTTTGAATGCATTTTATTTCATGCAGTGCTGAGAGTGCTTTAAAAAGATATGATTCAAATTGCTTGCCTTGGTCCAAAGTAACACGGGAAGGTATGCCAAAGCATGCAATCCACTCATGGAAAAAGGTCACGGCTACATTTGTCGTCGTCATATCCTTTATGGGATAAGCTTCAGACCAGCAAAAAAAGCGGTCAGTCACTATCAGGCAATATTGGTAACCTTCTGATGGACAAAGGGGCCCTCTTGAATGTTCCCAGTGCTTCATAGTGTTGAGATGTTGAGCATTGAGCATTGATTAGGTACCCTAATAATGTCACTTCTGACTTCCCGAAAACACATTTTTGTGAGTTAATTACTAAACCATGTTCTTGTAGCCTAGTGAATAGCTGTTGTAAATGCACTAAATGCTCTGCCTCACTGGATGGCATTACCAGCAAGTCATCAATAATCTGTCTCTAGTTATTTTTTTTCCATAAAACGTTGAAAGGTGTGGGCAGGTTTGCACAGTCTGAAGAGCATTTTCACAAATTCATATAGTCCTAATGGAGTGAAAACAGCTACCTTTGGTGTACCTTCCAATGCTATTGGTATTTGGTAAAAAGCACAGACAAGATCATGGAGAAAACAGTGTTACCATAAATGTTCATTGCAACATCTTCAATATGTGGCACAGGATAGCGATCAGGTATTGTTCTGGTGGTAGTCACCACATGGACACCACCAATACTTCGTAGGAGCTACATGGAGGGGAAGCTCAGCTACTATTTGAAGTATGACATATCCTATGTGCTAACATAAATGAGAATTCTTGTTTTGCGATCTTCCGTTTTTCTGGGTGCAAACAACGTGGTCATGCATGAAGTGCTGGTCCTGGCTCAGTTACTATGTGGTGTACTGTTGAACGCCATTCTGGTGATAGAGTTGGCAATGGGCTGGTAATTTCAGGGAATTGATGTAGCAAGTCGTTGTATGGTGAATCACCTGTAATCATTTTGATGCTATTATGTTTGGCTTGACGTAAGTATCTTTGAGTAGACAACTCAGTTGTGGAGTCCAACAGTCAACAATTGTGAAGATCTGAGAGAAGACAGTGAAAATATAAGAAGTCAGCTCCAAAAATTGGATATAGCATGTCAGCAACAACGAATCTCCATCTAAATTCGAATCGGAAGCTAAAGTTCAGGTAAAAATTGACATATCTGAAAGTCTTTATGGCTGTTCCATTCGCAAAATACAAGTAATTTCCATATGTACTATGCTGTGGAAGACAAGAGAAAGGAGAAACTGAGAGATTAGATCCCACGTCAACAAAAAATTGCTGCTTAGTGGAGTGTTCCGTTATAAATAGTTGACGGCTGTCCAGTTTGAAGTCATTTGCCATCACTACATGCTGATTTTTGGTGGTGTTTCCTTTGTCACGCGGTGGTCGACATTGGTGAGTATCAGCTCCATATTTTCTGTGATACCAGCATTTATTCTCTTTGGTGGGAGAATGCTTATGGCTGCTAGAAGAGCGCAGTCATTGCGACTTGTGTGTGGAGTGTTGTTAGTTTAGGGCCGCAACTTGCTTATACGTGTCAGTTATTTGCACCTGCAGTGCTTCTAGTGATGTCTCTGGCTTTGTGGACATGATTGTGACACTTGTCAATGGATACATCTCAACTATACTGTCGGCAGCTTAAGCGAGAGTGTCAATATCACCTGCACAGGCTGTAAGAATTTTCTGTGTATCTGCAGGTAAGCGTGACAGCCATATATTCCATAAAATATCATAAATTGTGTTGGCTGTGAGCATGGGGAGACGTTGCAGCAGCTGAGATGGCGTGCAGTCCCCAAGTTCTGTGCGCAGTAATTTTTCCAGACATTTAGCTTCTGACTGCGAAAGGCGCATTATAAGTGCACGCTTGATAATAATGTGTTTATCGCTGCTCGGCAGAGAAGCTAGGATGTCTTGGATTTCTATGGCAATTTGCTTGTTAAGTGCAGCCACAACATAACTATATTTAGTATTGTCCGAGCTGATGTGAGCCAATGGACTTCTAATTGGGCGAATGACAAGACTGGATTGTCTGGCTAGAAGGGTGGAAATTTACCGCATCTATACTATGGACAACATTTGCCATTGATAAGTCAGTGCTTGCAGTATCTTGTAGATAATCACTGTTTACATTATGCGGTTGTTTCTGAATTCTGCACGGGTGAGGCAAAAAGTACATATGTGACTCGATTTATCATTTCAGCATGTGATCCAATTCATATGGCATGTGTGATGACTGCTTTGGAGCGTAATTCAATAGGTCAGGGTCACCAAAATGTTGGGTGCTTTTTATTTAAGATACACATAACATTAACATAACTCATTAGAAAACTAGAAATACAGAATTCTATCTCAGAGATCCTTTATACAAAGAGTGTGCATGGTCGAAGAATTTACACAGCACACACGCAAGCACAAAATGACTTTCCACCCGTTTTGAACATGAAATCTTCTGCCACATTTATATTATCAATATAATTTCCTTGCCACCCCCACTCTATTCATTACCATAATGTGATTACTGTCTACTCTCTCTCTCTCTCTCTCTCTCTCTCTCTCTCTCTCCAGCAGCTCTGTATAACTTGTCTACATAAATTAAAAATTTATCTAAACAGTGGTCAGGTGCATGAAACAAATCCCATTATAATTTCTGAGGCAATCTCCTTTTTAAACCATCAATTTGTGTCATAACATCAAATGGTTTGTCTAAATGTATTAATTCCTGTAACTGATTTTTTGTAAAAAAAATTATTTCATTTCTTCTGGTTTGCCATTATAGGCCGGTCCATTCCAAAATCCACTTCTAATTCTTGCCTGTCCAATTTTTGACCAAAATTTGTTTAAATTTTTTTCTTCGAAATCACTAAATGTTACCCAATGTTCTGAATTTTGAATAGTCAGAGACAATGGTTCACCATTCAAAATCTTCTCACAAATTTAATTTTTAAATCATCAGACATCTTATCTACAAAGTTGTCTTTTCATTGTTGAATAAACTCTACAGGGTGTATGTCATTGTTAGTAAAGCTTCTAACAGGATTATTGACCCCATACCGAAACTGGAAATTATGCTTTTACCAACTAAATTATCTAATGAATGTACATTGTTAATACCCTCATTAACACTTTTTTCTACTGTGTCAACTTTCTCCATTACTGCACCTATTTCTGATTTAACAATAACAAAACTTACCTTCACTTTCTCTCTTTCTCTGTTTATTTCTTCTCGTACTGATTCTTCACCTTTTACCGTTGACTTGATTGTAGAATGTGTACTGTGTAAACTGCTCTTCACATAACTATTTTATGTACTGAATAGTATTACTGTTTACAATGTCTTTTATGCTTTGCATTTCAGTATCAGTGACTTCACACACAGAATTGAGTGTATTTGATGGAACTTCTTTTAATTGTTCAATTACTTCCTGCTTCATAACCTGCTATTGATCATTGAGTTTGTTTCTTAAAGATTCCCTCATTCTATCCAACATCATTTGAAAGATATCTTAGGTAACCTTGTTAGATTTAAACTCTTTTTCAAGGGTTGAAAACCCCTCTTTTGTATTCAACATGTTATGTTCTTTCCCCATTCCACTGACTTCAAAATTGTCTTTCATATCTATATTGAATAAAAAATGTACTCAAATCACTGAAAATAAAAATTTAACAACACATACAGTCTTCGGCATCCATTCCTTCCAAAATCAAATTATTTCACTTATTGTCCTCTATCTTCATATCCAATTTTTTTGTCAATAGACTGTCTTCCATAAATACTTTCAACTTTGGGAATTTTGATACATATAATTATGTCTGCTCTGAAGCTTCACTGAAACGTGTCACATATTTATAGCTTCCACAAATCGACAAGAGTTTCCCAGCAAACGATGCACCATGTGTAACATATTGGTTATGTTACAATATAATAAAATACATTACATCATCTGTAGCTCTCCTTCCATGTGGATTGCTAGCCTCCCAAAAATTACTGTGTTTCTTGGGTTGCTGAATGTCAAAGGAACTACAAATTGTGTCTTCATGTTATATTCACTGCTTTTATTATGTAAACAAAATTGTTACTGTATGACACCATTTGAGTATCAGAATATGATGTGAAAATGACTAGCTACTTCGTGGCTACCTGCACAAATATATAAACATGTATAAAAAATAGAAATCGGATAACTTACCCAAAGCACAGGCTTGTCAACAGATACAAATAAAAACACACACATACAAGCTTTCCCAACCGTTGGTCACTTCTTCAGGAAAAGAGGAAGGAAGGAGGGGAGAAAGGGAAGGATACGGGTTTTAAGGAACTGGAAGAGGAATCATTCCAATCTCATGAGTGAACACTCCAATGTTCCAGAATATTCTAGAATGAAATTGATATAATATAAAAACTGCATTCTATTTCCACCAGACATCAATAAATTCTTCACAAACAAAGAAATATAGTAAATTACCATATTTGCGCGAATATAGGCCGCACCTAAACTTCTGTCACTAGATTATAGGGGGAAAAAAATCTCGAGTATAGGCCGCAGGTTTTTAATTTTTATTTTCTTTATTTTTATGTATAATTGAACTTTTTCGTAATCAGAAACACAATGTTAACAAAATAATGTTCTCTTTTCAATAAACTCAAGACAAATATGCAAAACTGAGGAATAAGAAAGCGAGACGACAGGCCGTTCCGGACGCCCCAAGTGAGGGGACGCCGAACCAAGGCATGTTACCGGGCATTTCAAGTGTTGTATAGCATAGGCATGTGCTGCGGAAATATAGTTTTTTCGGTGTGTGTGTGGGGGGGGGGGGGGGGGGAGTGATGATGTTTTGGCTTGTAAGTTTGTAGCGGGAAACGAACGTTCCAGTTAGACCGCCGAATGTAAGCTTCAGGTTGCCTAGGCACTGTAACGTACATGGAAAACAAGAAGTTCGACGTAAATTTAACGCTCACAAAAAAGGTTCGACGCTAGTGTGTAGGTGAGGACAAACTATTAAAATGTTCGAAGAGTCATTGTCCATTTCAAGGGCTAAAATGTAAATATCCCCATGTTTGCTTGACTTCAAAATTCGAAACACGAACTTTGGTTTTGCTGTTACAACAGAAATGATTCAATTGCAAGGCTGCAAAATAGCTCTGAGTTCCATTTACATTGTTTCATGAAAATAACCCCCAACGAATGTGAAACCAGTGAATCTGGTTGTTGTAAAATACGTTATTTTAAAACGTAGCATTGAAACTCAACATCAGCATTAGCTACACAAATCAGTTGTTCCACGATCTTAACTTCCCATCACTGCTCACGGTAGGTGTTACCATACCAACATAAACGTCACGGTAAAATCTCTCGTGTCACACACTAAACTTTAATCGCGAAAACTAGCTTCATTGACAATATCAAATTAAAATAATGTGTGTGCTTAGGAAGTGTATGTTAAGTACTATTTTTGTTTTAGGCCGTGTGGACGTCAGCTTTTGTATGCTGTGGTACAGAATGACACCATTTGATTTATATCGAAATATCGACTTACACGAATTCCCACGCCGTTAATATGAACATGTACAAAAACGTATATGCAATTCTGCAAAACTGTTACTGTAGCATTTTTATAGACTATCTAGTTTATTACATTTCTCAAACCAAAAATAAAAGTGAGCATGTAACTTTTGAAACTAAGGACTTTGAGAAAAAGGAGCAGTTGGGGGGGGGGGGGGGGGGATTGAATCTCGGTTATAAGCCGCACCACAATTTCTTACGCCAAATTTGGGGAAAAAAGTGCGGCCTATATTCAAGCAAGCATTCAGTATAGACCAAAAGTATTTTTTAAAAGTGTTAACATGCCAAATTAAAACATATCATAGGTGTATATGCAAATTACAATTATATAAATGACAGTTCCACTCCCATGAACCACAGACATTGCCAAGGTGGGGTGGCTTGCGTTACTCAACGATACAGATAGCCGCACTATAGGTGCAACCACAGTGGAGGGGTATCTGTGGAGAGGCCAGACAAACGTGTGGTTCCTGAAGAGGGGCAGCAACCTTTTCAGTAGTTACAGGGGCAACAGTCTGGATGATTGACTGAGCTGGCCTTGCAACATCAGCTAATGTGGCTTTGCCACACAGTTACTGCGAACAGCTGAAAGCAAGGGGAAACTACAGCCGTTACGTTTCCCGAGGACATGCAGCTCTACTGTATGAACATATGATGATGGCATCCTCTCGGGTAAAATATTCCTGAGGTAAAATAGTCCCCCATTTGGATCTCCGGGCGGGGACTACTCAGGAGGATGTGATCATCAGGAAAGACAATACTGGCATTCTACGAGTCGGAGCATGGAATGTTAGATCCCTTAATTGAGTAGGAAAATTAGAAAATTTAAAAAGGGAAATGGATAGGTTGAAGTTAGATATAGTGGGGATTAGTGAAGTTCGGTGGCAGGACGAACAGGATTTCTGGTCAGGTGAGTACAGGATTATAAATACAAAATCAGTTGGGGGTATCACAGGAGTAGGATTGATAATGAATTAGAAAATAGGAATGCGGGTAAACTACTATGACCAGCACAGTGATCGCATTATCATTGTTTAGATACGAAGCCAACACTGACAACAGTAGTACAGGTTTACTTGCCAACTAGCTCTGCCGATGATGAGGAAATCGAAGAAATACATGAGAAGCTAAAGGAAATTATTCAGACAATTAAGGGAGAGGAAAACTTAATTGTTATGGGAGACTGGAATTCGGTAGTAGGACAAGGAAGGGAAGGGAAGATAGTAGGTGAATATGGTCTGGGCAAAAGGAATTAAAGAGGAAGCCGCCTGGTAGAATTTTGCACAGAACATAATTTAGTTATAACAAACACCTGGTTCAAGAATCACAAAAGAAGGTTGTATACGTGGAAGAGACCAGGAGACACCGGGAGATACCAGATAGATTTTATAAGACATAGATTTCGGAACCAGGTTTTACAGTGTAAGACATACCCAGAGGCAGATATAGACTCTGACCATAACTTGTTGGTTATGAAATGTAGGCTGAAACTGAAGAAACTACAAAAAGGTAGGAAAATAAAGAGATGAGACCTGGATGAATTGAAGGAACCTGAGATTCTTAAGAATTTCAGAGGGAGCTTTAGGCAACAATTGACAGAAATGGGGGGAAATAAAACAGTAGAGGAGGAATGGGTAGCATTGAGAGTTGAAATAGTGAAGGCAGCAGAGGACAAAATAGGTAGGAAGACAAGGCCTACAAAAAATCCTTGGATGTCACAGGAGATACTAAATTTAATTGATGAAAGGAGAAAATATAAAAATGCAGTAAATGAAACGGGCAAAATGGTATACAGACGACTAAGAAATGAGATTGACAGGAAGTGCTAAATGGCTAAGCAGGAGTGGCTAGAAGGCGAATGCAAGGATGTAGAAGAATGTATAAATAGGGGAAAAATACACACAGCCTACGGGAAAATAAAAGAAACATTTGGAGATAAGAAAAACAGCTCTATGAGTATCAAGGACACTGATGGAAAACCTGTTCTAAGCAAAGAAGGGAAAGCTGAAAGGTGGAAAGAGTATATAGAGGGGCTCTACAAAGGAAATGAACTTCAAGAGAATATTGTAGGAAGGGAAGAGGATGTAGATGAAGATGAAATAGGAGATACTGTACTGAGAGAAGAATTTGACAGAGCCCTGAAAGACCTAAGTCGAAACAAGGCCCCTGGAGTAGATGATATTCCTTCAGAGCTACTGAAGTCTCTGGGAGAACCAGCCATGACAAACCTGTTTCACCTGGTGTGTAAGATGTATCAGACAGGCAAAGTACCCGCAGACTTTAAGAAAAATGTTATAATCCTCATTCCAAAGAAAGCAGGTGCAGACAGGTGTGAAAACTACAGAACCATCAGTTTAATAAGTCATGGTTGCAAAATATTAACACGAATTATATACAGGAGGATGGAAAAGCTGGTAGAAGCCGACCTCGGGGAAGATCAGTTTGGGTTCAGGAGAAATATAGGAACACGGGAGGCAATACTCACTTTACGGCTTATCCTAGAAGATAGATTAAGAAAAGGCAAACCCACATTTTTAGCTTTGCAGAAGGCTTTTGACAATGTTGATTGGAATAAACTCTTTTCAAGTTCTGAAGCAAGCAGGAGTAAAATATAGGGAGCGTAAGGTTATTTACAACTTGTACAAAAACCAGACAGCGGTTGTCAGAGTTGAAGGGCATGAAAGGGATGCAGTGGTTGGAAAGGGAGTAGTCTTTCTCCATTGTTATTCAATTTGTACATTGAGCAAGCTATAAAGGAAAGCAAGGAGAAATTTGGAGAAGGAATTAAAGTTCAGGGTGGAGAATTAAGAACATTGCATTTTGCCGACAACATAGTAATTATGTCAGATACAGCAAAGGACCTGGAAGAGCAATTAAACAGAATGGACAGTGTGCTGAAAGGTGAAAGATGAACATTAACAAGAGCAAAATTTGGATAATGGAGTGCGGTGTAAGAAAATCAGGTGATGCTGAAAGAATTAGATTGGGGAACGAAGCGATAAAGGAGGTAGATGAGTTTTGTTACTTGGGCAGTAAAATAACAAATGATGGTCGCAGTACAGAGGATATAAAATGCAGAATGGCAATGGGTAGAAAAGGGTTCTTGAAAAAGAGAAATTTGTTAACATCGAATATTGATTTAAGCCTAAGGAAGTCCTTTCTGAAAGCATTTGTATGGAGTGTTGCCTTGTATGGGAGTGAGACATGGGCGATAAACAGTGCGGACAGGAAGAGGATTGAGGCTTTTGAAATATGGTGCTACTGAAAAATGCTGAAGATTAGGTGGGTGGATCACGTAACTAATGAGGAGGTACTGAACAGAATTGGGGAGAAAAGAAATTTCTGGCATACCTTGACTAAAAGAAGGGATAGATTGGTAGGACACATTCTTAGACATCAAGGAATTGTGAATTTAGCGTTGAAGGGAAGTGTGTGGGGTAAAAATCGCAGAGGAAGACCAAGAGATGGATACAGTAAGCAGATTCAGACAGATGTAAGTTGCCGTTCTTATGTGGAGTTGAAGAGGCTTGCTCAGGATAGGGTATTGTGGAGAGCTGCATCAAACCAGTCTCCGGACTGAAGACCACAACAACAACAACAACAAGTGACAGTTTGTTTACAAAACTTAAATTGGATAATTTTATAGCAATAACAAAACTTTGAGTTAATAGGACTATGAAAACTTGTTACGTGGATTACAAAAGACATAAAGAAATGTTAGTGAGAATCTCTGTTAACAAACATGGATAATTCCACAATTTCCGTAACTTGCCATTTCAAAACTTTTACGACTATAAGTAATTTAACAAAATGATTCTGATAACAAAGTTAATGTTATAATAAAGTATATTCATATTATATTGTGATAATCTGTGAATATATTCGTAACTTCACATAGGTAAATCTTCTGTTTCATATGGCATTCGGAAGTTAATTTAACCAAATAAATAAGTTCAATAGGACTAAATTCATTAAAAGTGTGCATTTGTACATCCAAAATTAGTCTAGTATTGATGTGTTATTCCTCCATTATTGCAGTTGAAATATTTTTGGAGTCTGCAAAAGCAAGTATCCCTTTACCAGTTTTATTGTTAAAAAGATAATTGCCTAAATCCATGTAGACATTGTTTGTCATTCATGTTTGTCTTGAAGCCTAAATGTATGACTCCTCTGAATGATGATAAAATTGATGAATAGTTGAGGGGGATAAATTCTTTTACTTAGTAATGAATTGCTTACATATTTATAGAAGTCAATTTTTAATTTTTACTTATTTATTTATTTAGTTTTATGTGAGGTTATCAAACAGTTTGTCATTTGTCTTCCTCAACTAGCATAGTTACATACATGAACATCATGCCCATAAAAATAATAAATGTATGTGCATTGGCCTTCACACAGTGTCTATTCAAATAAAATCCTATGGGGTGCATTAGTACAGAAGAGAGAGTAATACAAGACTTAATAATATAGTAAGGGCAGTTTACAACTCACTGCTAAGACGTGGCGGCGAGCTGCGACAGGCACATACAAAAGGCATATATGTGCCTGTCGCAGCTCGTTGCCACGTCTTTGTGGTAAGTTGTAAACTGTCCTTACTATATTATTAATTCCAACCTGGACTTGCCATTAGTAATATAAGACTCATATTTTAAAGTGCTACTGCTGCATGTATTCAAATTGATCCTGGCTTACATACTTTTAACGGCATGAGACTGTTTTATACAATTTATTAACAATGAAAAATAAAACTAATAAATTTTGTCTGGGCTTTTGTATCAGTTCCAGAAGCACCTCCTAGGGATGTTCAGTGCACAGCATTGTCTTCGCAGAGAATTTTGGTACTATGGTCTAGTCCTCCAGAATCTGCAATCAATGGAATACTGAAGGGTTACAAAGTACTCTACCGTTCACTTGCAGACTGGGATGGTAAGACAGTTTCATTTTATAAATTAGATCTTTTTTAGATCTTTAATTTTGCCATTTTAGTATTATGTATGGTAATTATAACTTGATTTCACAGTAATGGAAACACACAAAATACACTGCTTACAGAGGTACAATTTTTGGGTTTCATTCTTCTTACTGACATACTATTCTAACAATCATGTTTTTCTCTTATTTCTTCCCCTTCTTGTTTAGGTTGACAACAAGTAGTCTTTTTACATTCTTACAGTCAGCTGAGTACAAAATTAACTATAACTAATATGTTGGGGAAATCCGCCTTGTGCAAGACACCTTGTTTTATTTATGTTATTTTATTTTTTCACCCAGATCAAATACCCATACAATCCAAAAACTGTAACATGTAAAACAGTTTCAGAAATTAAAGGCAAAAAAACAACAGAAGATGGCATAATAAGTGACAAAACATATCTGTGTGATAAAAAAAAATAATAATAATAATAAAATAAAATAAAATAAAAGAAGATTTCTTGTATCAGTTGAATTTCCTCAACAATTTATTATAGCAAGCACAGAAGAAAGATGAAATGCACCATCACAAGATGATCATAATAATAACTACTTCCTAGTCAAACTGGGATGTCAAATATTTTTAGAGGTTGTGGGTTATGGTTATGAGGTGAATTGTATAGAAGGCAGAGAGAAATGTAACAGTAGCCAGCTAAGAGTAAAGTAGGTTTGCTGTCACTGTCCACGCAGTATCTAATTTTCAACTTGCAGTTGCTCTTCTCACATCATCCATTAGTCCTTTATATTTTGAAGTAATATATTGATTGCAGAACGACATATTGACCATAGCTGTTTATTTTTTTCTCAGTGCTACCGGTTTCGGTCATTTATCATTATCAAGCTTAGCCTGAAGTACATGAAAGTTATCAAAGCATTAGTCAACCATATAAAACATCAACAAAAATACAATAAGTTACATGTGCAATACTTACAGAGATTAGTTAATTGCTGAACATGTTGTTATACAAGAATTCAGAATTATAACATAATTATTTGCTGTCATTGCTCTAGTCATTGATAGTATCACAGTGGCTGAATGTTGCAGACTGAAGAATACATTGATGAGTGTGAAATAAAATTATTTTAAAACCAAAGGTAATGCACATACTTACATTAAATCTCACTGCACAAAGATTATAGGGCATACAGTTATGTGTATGACCATGTTTGGTTTTCATTAGGATCTATGATGTAAACAATGTTATTGCTATGTTTATAAATAATTGCTATACAATATGATGAAGTGGAAGTATGATATGTATGTATGCACTGCTATGAAGTTGTGATGTTAATATACTCTACAATTTGTAGCTATACATTACATCAATAAAACATCAAGTAACTATTTATATTATGAGACGAGAAACGCAATTTCAGATATTAAAGTAAAGAATACCGTAGTTACGAAAACCTTTTGGGTTAATTTTCAATCAGTACAGATTATGACAATAAAAGTAACATAGTAGTGTTATTTCTATTAATCTGAACATAATAATCTGCTTTTTAGACTATTGTCTGATATGAATGCATGAAGAGAAAAGACTGACAACAGATTCTTGTTTTGGTGTTAACAAAGTTTCAGCCATAGGAAATTAAGGTAAGTTTTATACATAATTCAATTAAGAAACCTATCTTTTATAAGACATGCATTTGAAATTTGTCATTATGATTATATATATAACGGATGACTTACCCAAAGGACAGGCTGGTCGACAGACACAAAAAATTACACACAAACACACATACAAGTTTTCGCAACTGTTTGTTGCTTCTTCAGGAAAAGAGGAAGAAAGGAGAGGAGAAAGGGAAGGATATGGGTTTTAAGGAAGTGGAAAACGAGTTGTTCCAAACCCAGGAGTGGAAGGACTTACCTTAGGGGAAAAAAAAGAAGGTAAACAAATACACACACACTCACACATATCCAAACCCAAACACAAACACACCTAACCTCCATAACCTCCTGGTTCATCCCTATGAAATCCCCAAACCACCTTCCCTACCTTCTGGCTCCTACCCTTGTAACCACCCCCATTGTAAAACCTGCCCTATGCACCCTTCCACCACCACTTACTCCAGTCCCTTAACCCGGAAGGTGTACATGATCAAAGGCAGAGCCACTTGCGATAGTACCCGCGTGATCTACCAACTGACATGCCTGCACTGTGAAGCGTTGTATGTGGGAATGACCAGCAACAAACTGTCCATTTGCATGAATGGACACAGGCAGACAGTGTTTTTTGGTAACGAGGATCAGCCTGTGGCTAAACACGCCTTGGTGCACGGCCAGCACATCTTGGCACAGTGCTACACCATCCGGGTTATCTGGATACTTCCAACCAACACCAATCCTTCAGAACTCCGGAGATGGGAACTAGCCCTTCAGCGTATTCTCTCTTTCCGTTGCCCACCAGGTCTTAACCTCCGCTAAATTTGAATTCCTGCCTGCCATCTTTAACATCTTTGCCTCGGTTCTCTGGACAGACCCTCTGCCTCTAGTGGCATCTCTAACTTCTTAACTTCTTTGGTTTCTATAGTATGTCTTCGTAAGTGTGTTTGCGTCTGTGTAAATGTATGGGTGTGTGTGTATTTGTTTACCTTCCTTTTCTTCCACCAAGGTAAGTCTTTCCTCTCCCGGGATTGGAATGGCTACTTACCCCCTTCCTTAAAACCCTCATCATTTCCTTTTCCCTCTCCTTCCCTTCTGCCTAAAGAAGCAACTGGGTTGCGAAAGCTTGCGTTGTGTGTGTGTGTGTGTGTGTGTGTGTGTGTGTGTGTGTGTGTGTATTCATTTATTTATTTGTGATGCTGTCACACCTGTCCTCCTTCGCCTGGTGAGTAATCTTCGTCTATTTTTTATATATAATTTTTCCTGCTAGGAATTTTTTGTTATAATATTCCAACAAGGTTATTTCAGCCTAAGAACACAAATTATTGTCAAGAATAAAAATTAAAATGTGATGTAGCTGAGAAATAATGTGTACTTATCTTAGATATTGGGTTCAATAGAAAATATATTGGGTTCTGGATGCATGGGAAGGGGGGGTACTGTGACAGCGGGGGGGGGGGGGGGGGCACATGGTCAGTATGTACAATTGTGATGGGTGTGGTGGACTTGATGAACCAACTACAATGAAATTGAGAAGCAGGTGTGAAACAATGATTGGGAGATGCAAGTTTGTGAGTGCATGGTATATATCATATGAAAGGCGGGAGGTAAGTAACTGATCGGTTTATCAGTCAATACATTAACATGTGAGGGACTGTGGAGTATTGAGATGTGTGAAGGTGTGCTGTAAAGCTATGCATTGATAGAGTGTGTGTGTGTGTGTGTGTGTGTGTGTGTGTGTGTGTGTGTGTGTGTGTGTGTGTGTGTGTGGAAAACGGGGGGGGGGGGGGGGGGGGAGGATAGGGGTAGTATTATAGTGGATATATGAAATGTTTGTGTGTTTATACATGTTAATGGATGGGTACAGACAACTAGTGGTAAATAGACATAATGGTGTTTCTTATTGAAAGTTACAGGTTATATTAGAAAGATGTAAGTCAATTGATAAAACTGCAAGCACTGTGAGTGATAAAACATATTGAGTGTGGACCCTGAGCAACTACAGTAAGGTAGTGCAGAAATCACTTTTTCCATGAACAGGTATAAAATAACGGAGTAGCAAACAGTGAAACCCTGTGTTTTAGCCCAATATTTTAAGGAGATAAGTACAAATTAAGTAACAACCAAGTTTTTTATAAGTTTGTAAATCACATAAGAAATATTATACATATGCTATAGTTGTACATATGCTGTATTGTGTGGAGCAAGAACAGTGATTTAGACATCAGTGAGAATATAAGAAGCCCTATAATAGGGCTTACAGAGAATGGGCATATGTTACAGAACAGTGGTATACTGTTCTTCAATTTATATACTACAGTAATAGGTTATTGAAAAATGATACAGTAAGAATGGTACAAATGTTCACCAATTACTTATAGTAGTATAAATATTTGTATTTAAAGGGTCCTAAATTACACTAGTGATAATAATATAGCCTGATTTGCTTAACCAGAATGTCACGTTGGTTCACACATTTTATTTTCACTGTTGGGCAATTAAATTAATATGCTATAACTATGCTATGTTTACACCAAAACAGAGATGTGCTATTAAAATTTTTCACTTCAGATTATTATGTTCATATTAATAGAAATAACACTACTATGTTACTTTTATTGTCATAATCTGTACTGCTTGAAAATTAACTCAAAAGTTTTTCGTAATTACGATATTCTTTACTTTAATATCAGAAGTTACATTTCTCGTCTCATAACCTAAATAGTCACTTGATGTTTTATTGGTGTAATGTATAGCTACAAATTGTAGAGTATATTAACATCACAACTTCATAGCAGTGCATATGTACATATCATACTTCCACTTCATCATATTGTATAGCACTTGTTTATAAACATAGCAATAACATTGTTTGCATCATTTATCCTAATGAAAACCAAAGATGGTCATACACATAACAGTATGCCCTATAATCTTTGTGCAGTGAGTTTTAATCAGTGATCTCTATACTAACTGGTGAATAACTCTGGTGTCTGAGCATAGAACTGCATGCAGCGTGTCTGCACATTCATATGTTTCGCACACAATTTCGCATCATCCACCATGTTTCAATTTGGCAAACGAGTTTCCATTAGTTATAATATGACAAAGAATTGCTTGCTTACCTCTTGATTTGGAATTTAAAACAATATTTGATGTTGTAGGCTGATATCGGAGCGGAATCGAAACATATTTTCTTCTCTTTTTCTTGAAATGCTACTTAGCAGCCATGTTTGAATTTGGCAAGAAACTAAATGTGAAGACAGCTGAAGTTCAACATCCAGAGTGTATGGAGATCAATGGTTTCAATGTAAGCATGGGCATTATCTTTTGTTTTCAAATAATTTCATTTCACACTCATCAATGTATTCTTCAGTCTGCAACAGTCAACCACTGTGATACTATCAATGACAGCAAATACTTATGTTATAATTTTGAGTTCTTGTATAACGACATATTAAGCTATTAGCTAATCTCTGTAAGTATTTCACATGTTACTTACTGTATTTTTTTTAACATTTTATATGGTTGACTAATGCTTTGATAACTTTCATGTACTTCAGGCTAATCTTGATAATGGTAAATGACCGAAACCGGTAGCACTGACAAAAAAATAAACAGCTGTGGTCAATATGTCGTTCTGCAATTATCTCAAAGCTGTTATGCCCCATCGTTTCAACATTCTCAACAATATGCAACACCAAGCACGCAAGGTGTCGACCTCCATCTGTCCAACGGCCAACTTCACACATCCGTCCACATCAAAGCTACCAATAAACAACTGTACCTGCATTATGACAGCTGCCATCCATTCCACATCAAACATTTCCTTCCCTACAGCTTAAGTCTTCGTGGCAAATGAGTCTGCTCCAGTCCCAAATCTCTGAACCAGTACACCAATAACCTGATAACAGCTTTCACATCCCACAGCTATCCTCCTAATCTGGTACAGAAGCAAATTGCCAGAGCCACTTCCTCATCCTCCCAAATTCAGAACCTTCAACAGAAGAATCCCAAACGTTCCCCTCTTGTCACCAGACAGTTTCCAGGACTGGAGTGGACTCTGAATGTGACTCTCCAGCAAGATTACGACTTCCTTAAATCCTGCCTGAATTGAGATCCGTCCTTCATGACATCCTTCCCACTCCACCTAGAGTGTCTTTCCGCTGCCCACCTAACCTCAGTAACCTCCTAGTCCATTCATATGAAATCCCCAAACCACATTCCCTATCTTCTGGCTCCTACCCTTGTAACTGACCCCGTTGTAAAACCTGCCCTATGCACCCTTCCACCACCTCTTACTCGAGTCCCGTAACCCGGAAGGTGAACATGATCAAAGGCAGAGCCACTTGTTATAGTACCCACGTGATTTACCAACTGACATGCCTGCACTGTGAAGCGTTCTATGTGGGAATGACCAGCAACAAACTGTCCATTCACATGAACGGCTACAGGCAGACTGTTTGTTGGTAATGAGAAATACCCTGTTGCTAAACACGCCTTGGTGCACGGCCAGCACATCTTGGCACAGTGTTACACCGTCTGGATTATCTCGATACTTCCCACCGACACCAATCCTTCAGAACTCCGGAGCTGGAAACTAGCCCTTCAGCATATTCTCTCTTCCCGTTGCCCACCTGGTCTCAACCTCCGCTAAATTTAAATTCCCTCCCACCATCTTTAACATCTTAACATCTTTGCCTTGGTTCTCCGGACAGAGCCTCTGTCTCAAGTGGCATCTCTTTCTACCTCCTTAACTTCTTTGCTGCAGTATATCTGCCTAGGTGTGTTTGCGTCTGTGTAAATGTGTGTGTGTGTGTGTGTATTTGTTTACCTTCGTTTTCTTCCCCAAGGTCAGTCTTTCCTCTCCTGGGATTGGAATGGCTCCTTACCCCCTCCCTTAAAACCCTCATCATTTCCTTGTCCCCTTCCCTTCTGCCTGAAGAAGCAACTGGGTTGCGAAAGCTTGCATTTGTGTGTGTGTATGTGTGTGTGTGTGTGTGTGTGTGTGTGTGTGTGTGTGTGTGCGCGTTTTAATTGTACTACTATCACCACCTGTGCTCCTTCACCTGGTGAGTAATCTTCATCTATTTTTTTATATGTATTTTTTCCTGCTAGGAATTTTTCGTCTATAATATTCGTATCAATAATAATAATAATAATAATAATAATAATAATAGTAATAATAATATTGATGGTGATGATGATGATGATGATGATGATAAAGAGCTGTCCTGCTGTCTCTTGTCATAAGGACTTGAGCAAAGAGCTACAGCGTAAAAAAAATACAAAACTGTCTGCTTAGAAGAAGGTTACAATGAAACTTCTGCAATTAACCAAAGAGTCCCACATGCCTTGCCTCTTACTGAGTCTATGGCATCACTGTATTTTACATCCCTACAAATTGTTGCACTGCATATTTCTGTGTGTTGTCTGGTTCTAATTGTAGTTCAATGAGAGGCTGGGCATAAGATATTACTTATTTTCATTTTGTAAAGTGCATAATTTTTTTGTTTTGCTCTTAGATTTCATAAGTAAAGCATGTAACGTCAGATCATATTGCTGTAATCAGTCATTAGTGTCCATCATTACAAACAAAAACGACATACTTTTTTCAACTTTGTGTAAATACTTAGATGTATTTGGCTTGTTTCAACTGTATGTATCTCAAAATTTGAATTTAATAGCCTTGACTGTACAGTACTTTTATAATGTGTAACACATTGTTAAAATTTTATTTCCAGACTTTTCACATCCCACAGAGCAAGTAACACGAAACAGTAGATTGGAGTTAGCTAATCTTGGTCGATTCTGTAATTACAGCATAGAAGTTTGTGCCTTTACCAACAAAGGTGATGGTGTTAAAAGCAGGCCCGTATTTTGTAGGACATTGGAGGATGGTATGGTTTCTTTTAGTTTTCTTCTCACTTAGATAATTCTATGAATATTAATAAATGATAGCTGTCACAGATTAAGATTAGATTAATACAGGTAAAACAGTTCACTCTATTGGACATTTATTATACCATTAGAGGTTGAAACCATCAGTGTCAGGCATAATATTACTCATTTACTTTCGTGGTAGTATCCACTTGTAAAACCTCGTTTACAATGAACAACAAACAGGATGCAGCATATAGTAAAATCTTTCCTTTAGCAAACAGAACAAACATAACGTGTAATTCACTTTGTTATTGTGAAAACACATCTGTGCTCTTTTGAATATGACTGATATATCTGCATGACCTGATAATTATGACATAGACAATTGAAATGCATAATGGTGTAATGAATAAACCACGGACATAAGAAATGTGTTATTTTGCTTCAATCGTAGCTAGTAGGTAGACAGGACGTGATATTACTTACTTTGCACCAACATATCTACAGCAAAAGCATGTGACTGTTGGCAAAACATCTAGTCGTCCAACGATGCTTATGATCATACAGAGATTTTTGTGAAAGGAAATAATATTAAATATCATATGTAGCTATTAACAGTTTAAAATAAATTTCATTTCTTGAAAACTGCTGAACTGTCATTTATTTTGAGTGTTCACAAATTTTTAGATTCAGATAAACTCAAATAGCAACTGTTTTATAAAAGCTAGGATTATGAACAAACTAGCCACTGCCAATAATAATAATAATAACAATAAGGGCAACTTTTCTGATGAAGGAAAGAATTGTTCTGTTCAATTTTGTTGTTTTAGACATAATTGTGTGCAGTTTATGGCAAGAAGAAAATATTTTAATGTATAAGATATCACTACTCTTTGTTTTGTCAGGCATATATTAATATTGCCAGTGTTATCACTCAAAAGTTCTATAGTAGTAGAAATCACATAATTTCATTTTATGAAGTATCCTGTCCACATGTATGAATATATGTGTCTGTAAAACTTTAAAAAGATCCTGCCAATAACAGTCACACACTTAAAAAGATAGTATCAGCAGTTTATTTTGTGCATGTGCAAAGCCTGCTCTCCGTTCCTCGTTAGCTAACTATTTGTGACAACGAAGAAGAATGAAAATGTATTTGCTGCTCATTGCACTCGCAGCAATCTAAGCTATTAGTTTGCTGCCTAACCACTCCTTAGGTAATTGCAATATTTAATATTCATAGAATATATGACATCAACTGCGATTGGGCAAAGCTGAAAATGTGTACCCAGCTGGGATTCGAACCCAGGTCTCCTGCTTTCTAGACAATTGCGCTGACCCCTACACCACTGGGGACACAGTGATCACCGCACCTGCAAGGACTACCCATGCACGCCTCCCGTCAGATACAAATTCCCAGCTTCGCCCTGCCCGTAGTACTCAAACTCGTAGTTTAACTAATTCTCGTAAGAGTAAGGGCTTCAAACTTGCCCACCCCTCCCCACTAACGATAGGATCATTGCCCGTCACCGGCATATTATATTTATATCTGTGGCGTCTGTTCCGAAAGAATAGACGTCACTTCTGATCCTGCAGCTGTTATTATTTAATATTCATAGAATATATGACATCAACTGTGATTGGGCAAAGCTGTTCGAAACCCCGGCTGGGTACACATTTTCAGCTTTGCCCAATCGCAGTTGATGTCATATATTCTATGAATATTAAATAATAACAGCTGCAGGATCAGAAGTGACGTCTACTCTTTCGGAACAGACGCCACAGATATCATATATAATATGCCGGTGACGGGCAATGATCCTATCGTTAGTGGGGAGGGGTGGGCAAGTTTGAAGCCCTTACTCTTACGGGAATTAGTTAAACTAAGAGTTTGAGTACTATGGGCAGGGCGAAGCTGGGAATTTGTATCTGACGGGAGGCGTGCATGGGTAGTCCTTGCAGGTGCGGTGGTCACTGTGTCCCCAGTGGTGTAGGGGTCAGCGCAACTGCCTAGAAAGCAGGAGACCCGGGTTCGAATCCCGGCTGGGTACACATTTTCAGCTTTGCCCAATCGCAGTTGATGTCATATATATTCTATGAATATTAAATAATAACAGCTGCAGGATCAGAAGTGACGTCTATTCTTTCGGAACAGACGCCACATATATATATATATATAATTGCAATATGTTCGAAAATAAACACTAAATATTTTTGACAAATAAGCAATTATGAATATCATTTAAGCTACATCTACATAGAAACTCTGCAAATCACATTTAAGTGCATGTCAGAGTTATAGTCTTAGGTTCTTGCCTCTCCACACCCTATGAAATTGTGACATTCTGAAAAAATTGGGTAAATATTTGTGACAAGTAAATATATGCATTTCACTGCTGATCCCAGAATTTCTTTTGAACAGAAAGCATAGACAAATATATTGATATCAGGTCAATCAGCAATCATTGCATTTGTTATGACTAATAACACACCTATGCACATTGCGCCAGCTAAAAGTGTTACTAGGATCCTAAACTGTCCCATCAAAGTCCACACCGGATACGTCCGTAAACACCCACTCTTATCCTAGTTAGTAGTATTGTCCGGACACAGGTTTGCGAGTACAGTAAGCATATATCTTGAGGCAAGGTTTACGGCTGGCCCAGTGCCTCTCTCAAAACGCCGCGCGGCCGGCAGGGTGCAGCGCGGTTGTGCAGCCAGCGCCGCACAGCGGCCAGTCCCGGTAATTGGCGGCGTGCCGTTCAAACACACACGCCGCGTGTTACCACAAGATTCAATATACCATGCATCTTTAACCATCAGGTCATATTGAACATTGATGCCTGACAGTTTTCATTAGTTTAGAACAGGACAACTTTTACAGTCACGGTATCTTTGACTGACATGTAATTGTAATAAATCCTATCAAGTGTGACATAGTTTTGATAAATAATGTGTCCATAAAAGAAGTCAGCTGCACCTGTTTGAGAAGGCAAGCAGGATAGTGTCCCTATGCATGAAGCAGAGCTGCCACCGAGTGACTGAGCATGAAATAACATGTGCATTTTGTCTAGCAAATTGCCCATAAGGCAATGATATCATGCCTGTCCCAAATGCACAGAAATACCTTAAAAGGAGCACATGTGATGCCAACTTTTATGGAGTGTGGGTGAGCTAGGATATAGCACAGCATGATAGATTTAAGTGCAGTTTATTTAAGATTACTGCATCTATATTACATTTAAAAGTAATCAAACAAAAATGATAAATGCTGTAAGTAAACAAGGAGTCAGAAATTAGAGCATTCACGTGCTGTTGTGCTGTTATACGCAAGTCACCAACGATTATTAGTTTTAAGCCTCCATTGAGGGACACAATAATTATTAGAAAACATTTCTTGCTGCAAATTTCGGATTATGAAGTGAAGTTTTTAGCCACATCGTCATGTTTGTGCAGTAACTCAGTCTGTTAGAAAGTTTCGATTCCTTCCTTATACAGTATGACGGTATTTTTAATACAGATAAAGTTCTCACTGTTAAAAGTGCTACATCCATTTGGAAATCCTGTCTTTAAAGCAAGAGATACATGTGAAATACTTAACAAGAAAATAAAAATATTTAACAGTTGAAATACCCTTATGTGGATAAAATGCTGTTTCATTCCAGGGAACCACATGTTTCCATTCTTACACTTTTTCTTCACTATTCCAATGATAACCGTATCTTTTGGATGAAATACTTGGAAGGGCACCTTAAGTTGTTTGTCATTTGTTCCTGATATTCTTTCATCTTCTCCATGAGATCTGTGGCTTCAAAGAATAAAAAATATTGATGAACAAGGAGACTGATGTAATGTTAAACTGTAAATTCTGTCCTATAGGTCTTGAGAGTCCAAACAGGTGCCAAGTGATCCTTCATCCAAAGGCATCAGAATATGTGCTATGGAGGGGGATGTGGTCAGTGCCCCACACTCCCAGCCATTGTGTTGGTTTTTGGAACCAGAGCCTCTACTTTATAATCAAGTAGCTCCTCAGTTGGCCTCACAAGGGCCGAATGGACCATGCAGGCCAACAGCGCTTCTGTAGACCTGGACAGTGACCCATCCAAGCCAAGCCTGATAGTGCTTAACTTTGGTGATCTGTCAGGAATCAGAGTATTCACTGCTGCACAGCTGTTTGCTATTGATGCAATGTGGTTTTCCATAAGTAGTTATCATATATCCCAGCATATTAGATGCACTGGCATAAAATACGCACCCCACTTATTAAAGACTCTTTTTTTTTGGGGGGGGGGGAGGATTAAGACTTATTATGTTTACTGCAATATAGTAATAATAAATATGGTCATGTACATCAGATATCTAGACAATGGAAGCAGGAATTTTTAATTTTCATCCTCAAATCCAGAAAAAATTTTCTCAGATCCATAAAGTTCCTCCTTGGAACTGAAGGAAGATATACTTGAATTCACTGTCTCAGAATATGAATCCTCGTAATGTAAATTATCTTCTGTACCATCCAGTGCATTAGTGATTCTACACTTAAGTGATTTAACCACTCTTTTAGTTTCTATGGTGTCCCATGAAAAATGGTGTAGTTTAAAAATCTGTAGATAGCCTCTATCTGTTACTTTCCTCTTATGTAAGACCCTTAAATGGTCTGTTGATATGTACATCTAATGGCTGAAGTAAACTAGTTAGTCTTCCAGGAATGACAGCTATCTGAGTCTTCAATTCATTCAGTCTATTTTTGACATAATTTGTTCCCTGAGAACAAAATTGCTCCCATACTAACAGGGCAGGCTTCTTCAGTAGGCCTCCAGGTCACCTAGACCAAAATTGTACATGTTTCTCAGGAAGTGTCTTTCTTTTAAAAATCAAAAGTGGTGGCAATTTTTTCCCATCACCACAGCATGATAACACTAGGGAGTAATAATACTTTTAATCCCCTGAAGTTATTGTTAAAATGCTTGCCCCTGTAATCCACAGTTCTGTTAGAAGGTACATCAAAAGTTATTGGAGTCTCGTCCATGTTTCCAATTTCTCTTTTCCTTGCGTTAATTACAAATTGGTGAAATTTGGTAATTAGTTATTCGTACTCTATTGGCATCTTATCTGATAATATTGTCTTCGACCACATCAAAAGCCAATACCTCTTCATAAATCTTAAACTCCATGATGTCAATACAGTAAAGTCAGCAATATATTTGTTAGTAGCAACAGCTTGCACCTGATGAATGATCATTTTCAAGGAATTTGAAATTCCTGCATGTCTGTTCTCTAAAATCCAAGTATTGAGTTCTGCTTCAAGATGTGGCCATTTAACAGTACCACTTCTCAAATTATGTCTACTACACTTTCTTTCTTTAAAATATCTTCCAAGTCCCACTAAGTTCGTATCATCTTTGCAGTTGGAAGTGGTCTGAAATGCCTTTCAGCTGCCCTGATTCCATGCTCTTTAGCATATGCTACCACTTGCTGCTTAAATGCAACAGTGCAACAATACCAGTTCTCAGCCATAGTTTGCAGATGAAACCACAACATAGAAACGACACAAGTGGAGCACCACAAAATATCTGGTTTGAATGAACAATAAAAAAACATATTTACACTGATTCAAAACATTGTTCCCAACATTGTTGCTTCAAGTGGCTTCAAATGCAAGCTATTTAACAACAAAACTGGTATGGCGCAAGTGGGTCTTCACTCTAAATATAACAGTCACTGAACCTTCAACTAACAGTATAATATACAATAATAATTTGATTTGGCTCAATGGTCTTCTGAAAATTTTTCAACTGGGTACCTAAAAAAAATTTCCGCCATTCAACCGGGATTCAATTTTGTGATGTCTTGGTTGCCAGTCAAGCATTAGACTACTGGGTCTGACTCTTTAGAATATAAAAACTGTTAATGACTGTTTAAGTGCATCCACCAAATTCCATCCAACTGAAATCCCTAAAATTCGCAAGTAATCTAACAGTGAATTATTTTAAGCCAATACATAGGAATTTTGAAAAAAACTGAGATTTTATGTACCTACTTAACCTGCTACAGGTGTGTAAGATGCATCCAGTTTTGGACCTATTTGTGTGTTAAAAATAAAGTGCATCCTCTATGTCAGAAAATATGGTAATTGATTAATTATGAAAATTCTCCTCAGAGATGATAAATATTGTTAAAAATGAGATTGAATGGCTGGCCAGTACTTACCATTGTGCTGTACCGCTGATAGTAACACAAAAATAGAATCAGAAAAAAGGGGACAAAAAAGACAAGCTTTCGGAACACAGTTCCTTCGTCAGGTGGGAGAGAAGGGAAGAAGAAAGGGTGGGAACAGAAGGGAAAGGTAGTTCACGACCTAGGTCATGAAGGTGGTGTTTCAGGAGTGTGGATGTCAGATACTGGCAGTATCTCTGACATCCACACTCCTGAAACACCACCTTCATGACCTAGGTTGTGAACTACCTTTCCCTTCTGTTCCCATCCTTTCTTCTTCCCTTCTCTCCCACCTGACGAAGGAACTGTGTTCCGAAAGCTTGTTCTTTTTGTCCCCTTCTTTCTGATTCTATTTTTGTGTTACTATTGGCGGTACAGCACAATGGTAAGTACTGGCCAGCCATTCTATCTCGTTTTTAAGAAAATATGGTAATAAATTTTGTAGATATATGTGAAACAGTCATACATAAGAAGCAGGTAACCAGTCTAACTAACTCTTCTCTTTGAAAATAATGTCTTTTCTGTTAAGTTTTGTTACTGTCAGTTGTTTGGTGCTTATTTAGCATAATAGCTGAAACCTGGCATGGCCTGAGTATTTATTTATTTCAGTATTCAGTCAGCCCATCTCCTCTTCCCTCCTCTCTCTGTCAATCTCCACCTCCCTTTGTTGCATCAACAGAGCATCAAACCCTATTTTTCCTTCTTCCCCCATTGCCTAAATTATTTGTTCTGCTCTTTGCCCTTTCATGTTGATGATATCTTTATGTATTGTTACACAGAAGTACTTTAAAATCTAAAGTGTTGAATATTTTGCAGTACCCAGTGAACCTGCAGACATAAAAGCTCTGGTAATGGATTCAAGAACAGTTGTAGTCTCTTGGAGACCCCCACAGTATCCAAATGGCAGAATCCAGAAGTATAAAGTGTATGTGAAGTCACTGGATGGAATAGGTTTGGTCAGTAAGCTGCAACTTGATTTCTTTAAAATGTAACATGTTTTTATGAAATATATTGTACTATGAGTTCAAGAAACTATTGGACCTACTATACAGTTATATAAATAATGAAATGAGTTTTGTGACTTAATAAGCAATAGTTAGATTTTTCCAAACTTAAAATCTTTCTTACTAATTACAGTTGCATTTGTAATTGCACTATACCTTTTTTAATATTGATGATCACATTCAAATCACTGTATGGTGACAAAAAAGTCTTAATGTAAAAGGATAAATTTGCTATAGCTATATTTCAGCTATCTTCACAAGAAATTTTTAATGTGTTCCCCTTATAATTGCAGCTTTAAATCATCTCTATAATTATAAACACATTTATTCTAGAATACCTCTTTGAAAGTATTCTAATTTTTAATTAGCATTTAACATTTTAATACATTCAAAGGATCAATTTGTGTTTGACAGTGGTCATTCAGGAACTAATGTTGTCTGCATTTTTAATTTATACTTTACAAGAAAAGTAAATTCCATATAACATAGAATGAAACCTACAAAAGTAGTGATTAATTTTTCACTTTTTAATTCACCATTTTGGTTGGCAATTTTTTTTTTTATCTTGAAGCAAGAGCATGTATAGCTGATTGGTAAAAATCATGATACTGCCTCTCCAGTTAACAGTGCAAAGAATTTTTCCAAGTCTCTGTAACATAAAGTGATGCCCTTGGTGAACATCATTGAATGTGCTGGATAATCCTATGGTCAAAGTTATACCTGTTTAGTGGGTGGGTGAAACATGTAAGCCCTTTTTGCAATATCAGCTGTTGGGAAATTACTGGAATATGCTTACACATTTTCATACAAAATGTCGTCTGCTACATTTTTTGCAGAACAGACTCGCTGAAAATGTTCTGTTAACTTACTGAAGTTTTGACAGATTGTACGAAGTTTATTGTTTTCGGATTCCTTTACTTAAGGGGAAAAATGGGAGACTTTACTTTGACTGACCCACATAAGACACTAACTGATTCTGTGTATGTATGACAAATGTTAAATGCCAATGCAAGTTGAGGGGAGGTTTCCCAGAGATAGAAATCCTTGATTTATTTTCTTTAGATCTTGGTTAGAAAATATTACACTCTGCTTCTCTGTAAATTTGAAATGTATATTTTATTTGTATAATGTACAAAATATTACCACCTGATCTCTATTATTATATTCTGAACTGGTAATATTCTTCACAGTCTTGTTTGCCCCCTAACTAACTTCAACAATTTTTCTTCTTCATTCAATTCAAAAACTTGTTGGAGATCAACTGTCTGAAGAACTTATTGACTTTGATAAAATTTTCATAAATTTCAATGTATATTTTCACATTTGACACTATCAGTTCACACAGTCTGCTCAGCATCTTGCATATGGACAGCTTTCTTCTTTGTTGCCTTACATCAGCTTGCTTTCATTATGTTCTTGCTTGACCCATGTCTGTCTTTGTTTGGAAAATATTGTAGCCACAATTAGGTGTCAAGTATTGTTTGGTTTGTGGATGTTTGGGAGTATGTATAAGGTGAGTGTGCGGGGTGCTGTTGGAGTGAGGAGGGAGTTGGATTCAGTGGAGAGCTTCTGGGAGGGGCTACGGATTTATACATTGTGGCACAACTTGTAGATGGAAGAGTCAGAGTTGGCAGAGCCCTTCTGCCAGGTAATCACTGTCATCCATAACTTCAGTGGTGTTACCTTTATCTGCGGGAAGGACGATTATGTCGGGATTTAATTTGAGGTTGTGGATGAGATGAGAAATTCTTTAAGGTTAATCAGGGGGTGAGGCGGGTGGTAGTGCAGGGGTATCTTTTGGATGGTAGTATGAACTGGGATAGGTAAGGTTCTTTGTTGTGATTAGGTTGTCTACACTCAGGGGATTGGTGGCAAAGTAGTATTTCCATCGTAGGGATCGGGAAAAGGAGAGTAGGTCTTTGATGAGACCAACATGATTGGATTGTGGTGTAGGGCTATGGCACAGCCATGGGCACCTGCATGGTACTCACCTATGCCAACCTGTTTATGGGTTTGAAACACTCCCGATTCGCACCAGATAGCAGCCTAATTAGCAAAATTGTGACCGTGTGTGCTAAGGACAAGGGGCTATCGGTAATGCTGTTATGGTGGGAGTAGTTTCAGTCAGTTGTTTTTTTTTTTTTTTTTTTTTTTTTTTTTTTTTTTTTTTTTTTTTTTTTTTTAATATGCTGCAAGTCACTAGATAAAATAAAGGGGTGATGGTTGCTCAACAACACTTAACACTGTATTATGTACTGTAATTAACAGTTATATTCTGAAAAATATAGGTAAAAAAATTGAGGCAGTCACGGCCTTTACCATACACACTAATAACATTTAATTGCACTGGTCGCCAGTATTGCTCTTCACACGCAATACAATGGTTGTTATTTTACTCTTCACTGTACTCCTCGTATTGTTGACATTGGCGCAGCACGGTTGTCCCGATTCGCGGCGCGAAAATCTTCTTTTTACATTCAGCAAATGAAATGATTGGTGAGCAGTCTACCCACGATGCTGGAGACAAACTCAACCCGAATGTGCGCGAATAAACTTTCACAATAATGGTATTTTAGACACCTTTTATCGGGTGTGCTTCCTGCCGTACTTCATTTGAGCTATGCAACACATAGTGACTTCCACAATAATGATAATACTTTTAATGCTTTTTACCGGGTGTGCTCCTGCCGTACTTCACTCACAATACATAAACTGAACTTTCACAATAATACTTTTTGGTGCCTTTTACCGGGTGTGCTTCCGCCATGCTACACTTGAACCAAGATGAACATAGACTGACTAAACCCGCTTGCTGCACTCGCAGCATCAGCAATCGATATAAACACTCCTAGGTCGACCCAGTGCCTGGCAAATATTGTATAAAATATATCAGTGAGGAGCGTAGACTCCTTACAGGCTGTCTGGAGGAATCCTACTTAGCATCCCAATAACCCAAACCTCGGGCCTGGTTCAGGTTTATTGGTGGTGATGTTTTCATGATCTGGACTCAGGGCCAGGACACCCTACCCTCCTTCCTTCAAAACCTCAACACCTTCTCTCCCATCCACTTCGCCTGGTCTTCCTCAACCCACCATGCCACTTTCCTGGATGTCAACCTCTCCCTCACTGATGACTCCATCCACACTTCCATCCATATTAAACCTACCAACCACTAACAGTACTTACACTTTGACAGTTGCCATCCCTTCCACATAAAAAAAATATCCCTCCCTTACAGCCTGGTCACCCATGGACAGCATATCTGGAGTGACAAGAATATGCTGAGGGTCTCGCAAAGGCCTTCACCTACAGAAACTAACCCACTAACCTAGTCTGCAAAGAGATCTCCCATTCCATATCATCACACATCCCGAATCCTCTCTCTACCACCAGTAACCATCTACAAAAGAGCACTCCCCTTGTCACCCAGCACTGCCCTGATCTTGAACGACTAAACTCCATCCTTCACAAAGGTTTTGATTTTCTGTCCTCATGCCCAATAAATGAGACATCCTGCCCAATATCCTTCCTACCACTCCTAAAGTGGTGTTCTGTCACCCTCCCAACCTCCATAACATCCTAGTCCATCCCTATGCCCCACCAAAACCCAGGGATCATATCCCTGTAGAAGACTGTTGCAAGACCTGTCCAATCCACCCTCACTGCACTTCCTATTCCAGTCCTGTCACGAGCTTATCCTACCCTATCAAAGCCCAGACCACCTGTGAGAGTAGATATGTAATTTACCATTTGTGCTGCAATCGCTGCACAGCTTTCTATATTGGCATAACAACTAACCAGTTGTCCATTAGAATGAATGGCCACCGCCAAACTGTGGCCAAAAATAAGGTGGACCACCCTGTGGCACGACATGCAGCAGAGTGTATGTTTTATTTCAATTGCTGCTTCAAAAACTGGGTCATCTGGATCCTCCCACCCACCACCAGCTTTTCTGAACTAAACAGACGGGAGTTATCCCTACAGTACATTCTCAGATCCCGAAATTATCCAGACCTCAACTTACGATAAGTTCCCTTTTTTCCACACCCGACAGTTACCACCTCTCTATCTTAAACCTCTCCTATTTTGAGTGGTGTCTGTGTGTGGTGTATGTGTGTGTGTGTGTGTGTGTGTGTGTGTGTGTGTGTGTGTGCACATTCGTTTTATTTTACTTTCCTCCACTCACCTGCCTCCTCACTCCATCCCTAAGCTGCAAGTCGTTTAACCCACCTAATATGTACATATTGTGAATGGCTTTGCTGTATCCATCCCCACAACCGTGACGCAACCTTTCTATCCCCCCTCTCCTCTCATATCTCCACACCACAGAGCATGATTCGAAGAGCGGCAGCCAGAGCTGATGGTTGTGTGACAATGTTGTGTTGCGTGAATGTTCCTAATTCTGAAGAAGGCCATAGCCAATAGTTGAAAGTATTGTATGCATGTGTCTTTTTTGTGTTCATGTCATGGCTCACCATCACGGCTTTGCGGTGAGTTGTAAACTGTCCCATTACTACAATAAAACCTCGTTTTTACGTTCCCGGTTTTTACATTTTCCTGCCATTTACACCATTTTTTGTCGGTCTCGTCAAATTTCCTATGTTCACAATGTTAATTCGCTCTCATTTTTGCATTATCATATTTACACTTTTCCTGCATTTTACACTTTTTGAAAGCATGTTCGTGAAGAAAAAATGACGTATTCTACATAAATTGATGCTAGCATGGCTTTCCCCTTAAAGTATAGCACTTAAAAATTATTCGCAGTCAAGTTTCTTGACACTTTGCATTTAATCAAACGTATATTTCGCGTATCATTGTTGGCAGTACGTATGTAGTTGACTTACGACGCGCCGATTTGTGATGATGTAGTTCCTCTTTCCACCAGCTTCTTTGCGGCTGGCGTGTACTCAAACAATCAGAACCAGTTGCTTTGTTGATGTGAGAATAAAGAGTTGCATTGTTTTTGTGATACATATTTCTGATTCATAAAGAACGTTATCTGTCAAAGTTTGGTATCATAATATGCACAACCTCAAAAAATCGGTAATAATGTGAGATGCCAATCCTATGCAAACATCACAAAAATACTTATGCATATGTTTGCACTCGAGAACATGAATAAATTCTCTAATATTGTCGAGTGAAACATCGAAAAATACAAAAAGAACGGAACTTTAGGAGTTTTACTACATAAATAATTAATGCCAGTAAAAGGCAGTAATTTTGAAGATGTGTTAGATAGCCTGGCAGTGGCGTCCAAACGATATCTATCGAACTGGTTCAAGTAATTTTGAAGATGTTTTACATAGCCCAGCAGTGGCGTCCTCAATTATAATGAATGAAATTACGTCAAAAATGTATACTTCCCATAAAATTACCAGTTCTGCCCTGTGCTTAAAATAGTAAAAATTTGCATGACCTTTATTGTATAATAAGCTTCCTGGCGAGTATTTAGATGCCTATTATGTACATATATCACAAATAAACTACGAAAATGCGAGGCTGATCCAGGAAGCACATTTTACCGTTTAAAACACTACTTCCTGCACTTTACGCTTTCCTGCATTTTACACTATTTTACTGAAGTCCCTTGAAAAGCGTAAAAATGAGGTTCTACTGTATATTGTTAGTTCCAACCTTGACTTTCTATTATTAAAAGATACTTAAATGTGATGAAAAGTATGAATAGAGATAATCATAAATTGTACCTCTAACCCTTTCTAACAACAAAGGAATGAAGCGAGGATTCTGTCTCCTACTCACTTTTTAAAAATGAAAAATATAAATGAATATAAATAAAGACAAAAAATATATTTAAGGCGGGAAGATGAAAACAGAACAAACATTACTTGCTGCAGAGATGTCATACTGGAGATGATGTTGCAGCTTAACATTATTTAATTGTGTGAGAAATAAGTGAGGGATGCAAGCTACAACCAACATTTTATATTAAATTAATGGTCAAAAGTTGAAATGTTATGGACATTTTTGAAAGATGGATAAATTTATTTGTGGCGTGAGGTAGGCCTCATTTTGTGTACAACAGTTGCTTCCTCCTTTTTCTTTTCTAGTCCTGTATAGTGTGTAGGGAAAATGACTGTCAGTATGCCTTTTTGCAGGCTCTGATATCTATGTTTTTATTCTTAGTATTGGCACAAGATATAGGTCAGAGCAATGTAAACACTTGGAACTCAGACAGTAGCCCGTATCATGATCAATAATGACTCTGTAGTAGCATCTTCCATTGGAGTTGACTGATTACCACCCTGCCATGCTCATGCTCGCTGAAACAACCTGTGACAAGGCAAGTTACTTTTCTTTGTATCTCCTCTATAAATTCCAGTTGGTAAAGATCCAACACTACACAGCAATATTCATATAAAGGTATTCATCAAATGAGTGTTATGTTTCATCCTATATTGATTGGCTACATCTTTGATGAATCTGTCTGGCATCTGCCGTACCCTAGATTAATTGTATACTTTTCTCTTGAAATCACTCCATATAAGTATGAGAGTAACTGCTTTCAGTGATTGTTCTGCAATCACTTGATCACATAATAAATCTTCTGTGTATTTGCAAAACACTAACTTGTTTGTGTTGAGGTTCAGTGGTCACTTCATGCACCACGTGTCAATATGCTGCAAATCCTCCAGCTACACATTGATCCTTGTGTGCATTTGTAAACACTGCAAATTGTATCAATTGAAAAAATGTTTCCTGTTTATTCTGTATAATTTAAGTATCACATATGTTTTTGATATATTAGTTAAATATTTAGTCCTTCAAATATAATCTGTGTTAATGGTATGAAATCTATTTGTTTATGCATCAATAATATAATGATATGTGGCAATCACTGTAAAGATAACATTGAGCCATAGACAATCAGTAACATTATTTTTTGCCCACAACCTTCTTCAGGAAAAGAGGGCACACAGGCTCAACTCATGCACACATGACCAGCATGTCAGCCTGCAGCAGCTACTGTCTTAGTCCAGCAGTGAGTGGGGTGGTGGAGGAGGGGCTGGGGAAGTGGATAGATGCAAGTCAGTGGTGGGGATGGTAAGATCTGCACTGCCTGCTGCAGCATACACATGTTGTAAATGGAAATGCAGTGAAAAGGGTAGGATGGGGGTAATAAAGGGAAGATCAGAGAATGGTAGAAAGACAACAAACAGTTGGGAGAGATGTGAATTGGAATAAGTTTTGGGATTGGGGAAAGGGAGGAGGGCATTGTAGGGCCAGTAGGCTAGGATGGTTCTCCACAGAAGAGCTGGTGGTGGAAGGGAGATCCACATGGCCTAGGTTCTGAAGTAGCCATGGAAGTTGTGCATATTAGGCTCAGCTGCATGTTGTGCTACTGGATGGTCCACCCAATGTTTGGTCTGTTGGTGGTGGTCATTCATTCTGATTGATAATTGTTTGGTAGTCATACAAATGTAAAAGCTGTTCACTGATTGGTAAATAACATGGTTGCATTAACATCTGATCTGACCTGTTATGGGGTAGGATAAGCCTGTGATGGAATGGGAATAGCTGGGTGGGTGAATGGGTAAGTCTTGCATTGACATCTGTTATCCTGTGGTAAGGGAGTGGGAATTGGTACTGGCATAGGGATGAACTAGGATGAGCTGGAGGTTTGTTGGGAAGTAGAGCACCACTTTAAGAGGGATCAGAAAGACCTTGGGGAGGGTGTTTATTATTTCAGGGCATGATAATCAGAGCTCTCATGTAGTACGCGGTTCAGTTTTAAGTTTGTAACTGTCTCTTCTATGTGCCTGCCTGTTCATCAGTGATGGTCTTTATGGCGAGTTGTAACTTATCACCATTATATTATTGACATTCTAACCTGGACTTTGCCCTGTTTATTGATTAACATGTAATCTTACATTCTAGGACAAGGATCACTTTGACATTCCTGCTGAGCAGACATTGTACACTATCTCTCATTTAGAGTTGCACCATCGTTACGAATTCTGGGTGTCAGCATTTACAGCAGTAGGAGAAGGTGCTGGATCCAGACATACCGTACAAGCCCCAGCAACTCACGTACCTGCACGAATAGCATCTTTCACACAACAGGTGATAGCTGTACTTCATGAAGACTTGCACCTCTCTTGCCACTGTGTTGGAGAGCCTGCACCACTTCGTCACTGGAAAAAGAAGTATGTATTTGCTTTTGAAACTAAAATATTTTCATTAAGTATAGAATCTAGTGATAAATAAAATAAATAATAGTAGTTATAGTAATGGGTGTCCCCAGAGTTTATCTACTAGAGGGCAGAATTCTTAAATTGCCAGTTTAGATGTAACTGATTTCTTGAGTTTACTACATCCCATGTTTCAAAAACTAAATATGGCAGGAAATCTACAGTACTTCTGTTTTTTGAACATTTAATTATCCACTAAATACTTGAAGTAGATTACTTTAGTACTTAAAAGTTAGGCACATTTCATTAGTATACCCAAAGCACATCTTGTCACAATGTTTAGAAGAGAGCAAATTTGTGGTGAAGTGGGTAAAGTGAAGAACTCTGAAGCAAAGGGTCAAAGATTAATGACTTTCTCTTGTTCACCTTTTCAGATTCCAGCAGTCTTGTCCATCACAAACGTAGTATTATAAAAATTCATCTCCATGGCACAGACATCCCAGAAACACCTCTGCTCCCTCTCCAAGGCATTGCTAATGTGCAATCTCCTCTACACACATCCCATGTATCAAACTGAATCCCTTGGATTCCAGAAGCTGGAGGAGCATTCTCGACACCACCTCCACCTTCACCACTTACCACATCCCCCAAAATTCCCCACTGACACTCCACAATGACCCATAGCCAAAACAACTGTAGGACTCTGTTATTAACCTTTCTTCCAAAGAACTCAACCACACATAAGTTTCAGTCCTATCCAAAGATCTCACCTTCAGCCACACACCCAAATTTAACCATATTGGACTTGTCAAAGACCACCTCTCCTTCTGCTGATACCTATATTGAAAACCTTACTTTGTCATCAATCACTCAAATCTAAGCCACCTAATTCCAATATTGAATCCTGCCTCTCCTAATTCGTACCACACTCCAACAATGACCCATCTCCTCTCTCCAGGATTTCCTCACCTACAACTTGGCATCACCATCCACAATAAGAATACCAATGTTTCGGTAGAAGAAAGGACAGCCTTACACAACCTCAAAGCATATCCCAACCTAATCATGCTTCCACCGCTGCTGTAAAGTATCAGTGACTACATGGCAGAAGGCTTTTCTCGAATTCAAGATGGCGATAAGTGCGGGTGGAAGTAATATTAGTGTGACGAAAGTTACAGTTATGCTGTGAAAAACGGTATTGTGAAAAACGATGTATGTAAAAACTGCAAAGAAGAAATCGAGAAATTAAATGAACGATTAAAAAGTCTCCAGCAAGTTACCGATACGCTGTTGCGGGAAATTGCAAAACTCGGAAACGAGAATCGTGAGTTAAAAACACTAGTTAGTAGCAACAGCAAAGTACGGAGTTCAAATGTGTTGCGGAACACTAAGAACAATTCGAAACTTATTGAGACAAATGGTCACAGTAAGGTAATGGAAAATAATGGTCAACCTCGTGTAAACAGTTCAAACATAATAACCCGTGGAAATAACGGCCAGAAATGCATAAATAACTCGCATGCGGACCAAAGTGAAAACAATGGCTGGAAGTGCACAAACAGTTCAAATAGTGTCTCGGAAGAAAAATCAAAAACAGTGATTGGTAAAGTGCAACGCTCCAAACAAAACCAAATAAATAAATCTTATCTTGTCTGCAGAAACAAGTTTAATGTGTTATCTGAAAGCAGCAACATGGACGTGAATAGCGAAAGTGAAAACAAGCCTAACAAATGTGAAGCTAAAGACGTAAAGGAAAACCGTAAATCAGCCACAAGCAATAAGAAACTACGAGCCGAGAAATGCAGTGTGCTTTTTCTAGCGGACAGCCATGGGAGAAAGCTAGCCAGTATTTTAGGCGATGTGAGTACGGACTTAAACACGACTGGCATCATTAAACCCGGCGCGAGAACGAAGAATATCATTGGTGACGTCTTGGAATTCAAGACTACAATGAAGAATAGTGATTATGTTGTTTGCATTACTGTTTCAAACGACGTAGCACAGAATGAAGCTAAAAAGTGCATTACAGGTTTGAGAAACTTCTTAGATGCAAATAAGACGGTAAACAGTCTTGTTGTGACGATACCTCAGAGGCACGATCTGAACTATAATTCATGTGTAAACAAAGAAATTCGTAGGACCAATGCTAAAATCAAACAGTTATGCTCCAGTTATGCCAAATGTAACATAGTAGATGCCAGTAGACTGAACAGAAATCTACACACACAACATGGGCAACATTTAAACTATCACGGGAAAAAATTCCTATGTCAGGAAATAAAGAACGTTATAAATGAAACACGCGAACGCAATAAGTTTTTTCTAAAAGATAGTCCCTCTGTACTTGCTCATGTCCATCCTTTTTTAGACAAAACAATGACACAAAGTAAGGAAAGGTAGAAACAATGTTGATAGGAAACAGTAACAAATTAATTCAGCTGGACCATTGTGATGATCCAGAACATGTAGCGAAAATAAATGAACACACTGCACACAATGAAAACAAAACACCCACTAGTATTGATGGCAAAATTCTCCTTCTACATATAAATGTACAATCCCTTAGAAATAAAATGAATGAACTTCAGTATTGGCTTGAAAGAATCAACTGCAGTGTTTTGTGTGTTAATTAACACTGGATGAAAGCCTGTGAAATAGACCTGTTTGTCCCTATAGGTTACTTACTAACCACTAGTTACTGCAGAAAAAATATTGTACGTGGCGGAGTCTCAATCTACATAAAAAGCAACCTAGACTTGGAATACTCTGTTATAGATCTTAACATGGTTTGCATTGAAGGTACATTAGTGTGGTGTCGCACAAGTAGAAAGTGCGCGCCACCTGTTTTCGCCGCGCGCCGCCATGCACGCACGGCGCGGCGTTCTCACGACGACAGCCACGAGCGCCCTCTGCGAGAACGCCGCTCGTGGCCACCACGGAAAGACACCGGCCACTTCGGACTGAGATAGCAACGAGTTAGGACCTTCGTAATCCGATAGGCACGAGTGAAGACTTTGCTATTGTACAGGCAGTAGGCAGGCCTCTAACAATCAATGTATCAACATTCTGCAGTACTATGTAAAAGTTAAGTATTGTTACATTCTGTGCAAAATATATCTTTCTAATTTACTCTAGTGTTTATAGTTTCTGGCTGCTCCCATCCGTACCTGCACCAGCGTGTCGGTCTCATTCCACTCGGCCACCGACACCTACGACGAGGCTGGGACACAAAAGCGGCGACGAAGTTGGGACACAAAAGTGGCGACGAGGATGGGATACAAAAGTGGCGACGAGGAGTGATAGACGAACCTTGGACCAGCCCGCTTACAGCAGCCAGACAGCAGCAGTCGGAGCACGCAGAAATTGCTCCCGCCCACCCACCCTTAATATAAGAATTTTGGGGAAAGATATTTTGTTACGTGTTTTGTGGACTCTTTTTGTTGCAGAGCGTCCTCTTTCATATTGCATTTGTGTTTTGTTATAAGTTACTTGTATACGCGGCGCCTAATCGGTCAGCATGGCCACTACCCCGAACCCAAACTTAATGGAAATTATTCAGTTACAGACGGCGCAAATAACACAACTTCTCCAGGCTGTGGCCCAGCTCACGGCGCAAGCAGCTAACCAACAACAACAGCCGCCGCTTCAGCAGCCCACACCTGCCGCCGCACCGCTTCCGACGTTCCGCCAGTACAACGAACGTGAGGAAGAATGGAGCGACTATTTCGCACAGTTTCAAGAACTCGTCGCGGCTCATCAACTTACAGGTCAGACTGTTAAGCATCTTTTGTTGTCCGTGGTGGGCCCCAAAACCTTTGTATTACTGCAGAAACTATTTCCCCACGCATCTCCTCGTGATGTGGACTTTGAACAAATTGTAGATGCACTAAATGCTCATTATGAGAGAAAAGTTCTTGTAGCCGCTGCAAGGTACCGATTTTTCAGACTGAAAAAATTACCTGAACAGTCACACCAAGAGTGGATCACCGAGTTGAAGGGCTTAACCCGCAAATGTAAATTTACTTGTTCTTGTGGACTTTCTTATAGTGACGTGATGTTGAGGGATGCGATTACGCAGAATATTCAGGACCCCAGAATTAGAGCAGCAATTCTAAAACAGTCTGACCCCTCATTAGACAGTGTACTGCAGCTTATAGAAGCGCATGATACTTTTGACTTAGCAGATGTAGAAATGCAAAGCCACAGTGTAAATTCAGTGCGCCGCAACGGACGCTTTCCTAGCCGTAGTTCTCAGTATAGCACTAGTGATTCTTATTTTTCTACCGGCCGTGCTGAACAGACAGTGAACAGTAGCCAGAGTAAAAGTGCGACGCAAAGGTCGCCCCGTAGTGTTAGAAACAGTGATTTGAATAACGGGCGCCAACGCTCATTTCAGAAAAATGTACGTAAATCTTGCCCCCAGTGTGTGTCTCGCCACAAGCGTGCTCATTGCCCTAGTCGCAACGCAACCTGTTATCAATGTGGCAAATCAGGACATGTACAGTCTGTGTGCATGCAAATTAAAAACTCAAAGAACGGTACCGTTAGAAACAGTGCTTCGCAGAGTGCGAGAACAGTTCATTCTGTAAATGTTATACGGGCTGTGGAATTGAACAGTGCTTTCCTTGGATCTCAATTGCAAGAAAGTAGTTCTGCGCCTATGGCAAAACTATATAGTGCACCACGTAGCAAGCGCCGACGAGCGCGTAAAACAGTGCAACGGAAAAGGGTTCGGGACAAGCAAAATGACTATGAGCAGTGCATTCCTGTAGTGAAAATAGTGCCTTCTGCAACTTCCTATTGTAAAAGTGCCCAGTACTGTGTAGCTAGTAACAGTAGTCTTGGTGTAGCTACTCAAAGTAATTTTAGTGCAGTAGCCTCGCAATGCGCGGACGCCGATCCGGCGGTAGTGCCATCTAGTGATAGTGTTGTTAATCCGCTGCGTGCCGAGTCTGCGCCGCTTACTTCACTACGCGGCCCGCGCAAGTGCAGCAAACAAACCGTAGCAGACGTTGCCCACATTCGCACACCTGTCGTGCGCCAGAAGCACAAACTTTTTGTAAATCTCTCCATAGAAAATAAGACTGTGCAATTTCAGCTTGATACTGGTTCCGCTGTCACATTAATAAATAAAGATACTTATGAACTTCTGGGTTCGCCAAAATTGTCGCCGTCACAGCAAGTGTTAACAGCGTACACAGGTCAAAATATTCCCGTGCTAGGAACGTGTAGCCTGCCTGCCTCTTTTCAAGGTGTAACGAAAACAGTTTCTTTTGTAGTTCTTCAGGCCAAATCGACACAGAACATTTTTGGACTAGATGCTTTTGACTTATATGGCTTATCAATTCAAAGAGATGTGCTTCAAATTTCGTCAATAGTGCCTCAGGATAAAATCAATGCATTGTGTGACAAATATAGTGACTTGTTTTCGCCGGAACTAGGTTGTGCAAAAGACTTCGTGGCACATGTAACTTTAAAAGAATCTGCAGTTCCAAAATTTCGTAAAGCTAGACCAGTGCCTATCGCCTTGCGTGATACAGTTGCCGAAGAACTTAAACGTTGGCAAGATAGTGGGGTGATTTCTCCTGTTTCTGCGAGTCAGTGGGCCTCGCCTATAGTAATTATACCCAAGCCGTCAGGAAAACTTCGTCTCTGTGTGGACTTCAAATCAACAGTGAACAGTCAAACAATTGTAGACACTTATCCCCTGCCCAGACCTGACGAACTAATGGACAAATTAGGACAGTCTCGTTTCTTTTCTAAGATTGATTTAGCAGAGGCATACTTACAGATTCCACTTGATGACGAGTCGAAAAAGTTTTTCGTCATTAATACTCACATGGGCCTTTTTCAATTTCAACGCCTACCCTTTGGCAGTTCTTCCGCCCCCGCTATTTTTCAGCGCTTTTTGGAACAGCTGACAGTTTCTGTACCGTGTTGTTCGAACTATTTAGATGATATTGTGGTATCCGGACGTACAGTTGACGAACATTTAGCAAACCTGGAGTGCCTTTTCAAAGTTTTGACTGCAGCAGGTCTACGTTGTAATAAAGCAAAGTGTTCGTTTTTTCAAACTGAAATAGAGTACCTAGGCCATGTGATTAATGCCCAAGGAATTCATCCCTTACAGTCACATCTTCGAGCAATCAAAGACTTGCCTCCTCCTAAGAATGTGCATGAATTGCAAGCAGTGATGGGAAAGCTTAACTATTATTTCAGGTTTATTCCCAATGCCTCTCAGATTGCAGCTCCACTGCATCACTTACGTAGGAAGGATGTTCCTTTTGTATGGTCTAAAGATTGTCAGGTTTCCTTTGACAAACTAAAGTCTGCACTACTCAGTGATGCATGTTTGATTCCCTTTGACCCACAGAAGCCTGTAGTGTTAGCGGTTGACGCCTCGTCGTACGGTCTGGGTGCCATTCCGTCGCATCGTATTGGATGTCACGATCGTCCTATTGCCTTTGCATCCAAGCTACGACGCCGACGCAACAGAATTACAGTCAGATAGAAAAGGAGGCCTTAGCAATCATTTACGGCGTCACAAAGTTTCATCATTATCTGTATGGCAGAAAATTCTATTTGTTGACAGACCACAAGCCTCTCACGTCGTTGTTCTCACCCACAAAGCCAATTCCGCCACGAACGGCACAAAAGCTTCAGAGATGGTCCTTGATACTGTCAAATTATCAGTATGAGATTTTGTACCGACCTACCACTAAACACGCCAACGCGGACACACTTTCTCGACTTCCGGTTGGCCAGGATGTTTCGTTTGATTCTTCAGAAATGGCATGTTGTCAGATAGACTCCAGAGATGCTTCTGCTGTCGCAGACTTTCCTTTGAACTCTCGTCGGGTTGCACAGGAAACAGCTGCGGATGCAGACCTAAGTGTGGTAGCACGTTTTGTTCACTCAGGGTGGCCTGCCAGAGCCAAAGACATTGATCGGCCTCTGGTTCGACGTTATTTTGCACAACGTCATGCATTATCTTTAAGTCAGGGTGTACTGTTGTTGCATACGGACAACGACCAAACAAGAGTGATTGTTCCTCGTTCCCTGCAACGTGAAGTGTTACGGCTCCTGCATCAAGGACATTGGGGTATTGTTAGGACAAAGCAATTGGCCAGACGTCATTGTACCTGGGTTGGTATGGACGCTCAGATAGAGAGCATGACATCACAGTGTACTGTTTGTGCGGAGCATCAGGCGGCTCCTCCGCAACGTTTCTCAGACTGGCCACGCCCCAAGGGACCATGGCAACGTTTACACATTGACTTTGCCGGACCTTTCTGGAATACGCGCTGGTTAATCGTTGTAGACGCTTTCAGCAAGTTTCCTTTTGTGATTGCCATGAACTCAACGACAGCTTCTAGTACAATCAGTGCCTTAACATCAGTGTTTTGCATCGAAGGCTTGCCTGAAACTATCGTCAGTGACAATGGACCTCAGTTTGTTAGTGCGGAATTTCAACAGTTTTGTCGTGTGAATGGTATTCAGCATATTACCACTGCACCTTTTCACCCTCAGTCCAATGGTGAAGCAGAACGTTTCGTTCGAACATTCAAGTCTCACATGGAGAAGATGAAAGATCAGCACTCCAGGCAGCAAGCTCTTCAAATTTTCCTGTCTACGTATCGGTGCATGCCACGTGACGGTCCGTCTCCTGCCGAGCTGCTACACGGCCGCCGTCACCGCACTCTCCTTCACCTGCTGCAGCCTCCCACGCACCAAGTCGGTTCGTATGGCGCTACGCGTTTTCAGGTTTCCACGCCGATGTTGTACAGGGTGTTTGCTGGTAACAAGACAAGATGGACGCCGGGCACCATTCAGCGCGTGCTCGGGCGCAATATGTATGTTGTACGTTCTTCCACAGGGTCGGAGCTGCGGCGCCACGCAAACCAATTGCGCCTGCAGAGGCCGCGCGATCCTGTCTCGGGTTTCTTGATTCCAGACCCAGTTCACCGCCAGGGAGCACAGCCACATCGCTCGCCGCCGGGTCCAGCTTCCCCGGACTACGAGATCGTACCCATGGAGGTGGACGTCGACGTACTTCCGACGCAGTCGTCGCCGCCGCTGTCGCCGCCGCAGATGACAGCGTCACCGAGAGGGACTCCGGGACCGTGCGGGCCCCCCCAGCTTGGGCCACGCACCTCAGAAGAAGATGCCCTGCTCCCTCTGGGCGGGGGCGGGCGCCCTTCCCCAGGTTTTGGCGGGTTCCCTGGAGGATCTCAAGGCAGATGCCGGGGCGCGGACGGCGTCGCGATCCCGGCCTCAGCTACGACGCCCGTCCCACCAGTAACGCCCCCGCCCAGGCCCTCCTCCCAGTGCCGTCGCCGTGGCCCTCAGCCCTACGCCACGACGGCGCGGCGGTTTGGGGGGGAGGGGTGTGGTGTCGCACAAGTAGAAAGTGCGCGCCACCTGTTTTCGCCGCGCGCCGCCATGCACGCACGGCGCGGCATTCTCACGACGACAGCCACGAGCGCCCTCTGCGAGAACGCCGCTCGTGGCCACCACGGAAAGACACCGGCCACTTCGGACTGAGATAGCAACGAGTTAGGACCTTCGTAATCCGATAGGCACGAGTGAAGACTTTGCTATTGTACAGGCACTAGGCAGGCCTCTAACAATCAATGTATCAACATTCTGCAGTACTATGTAAAAGTTAAGTATTGTTACATTCTGTGCAAAATATATCTTTCTAATTTACTCTAGTGTTTATAGTTTCTGGCTGCTCCCCTCCGTACCTGCACCAGCGTGTCGGTCTCATTCCACTCGGCCACCGACACCTACGACGAGGCTGGGACACAAAAGCGGCGACGAAGTTGGGACACAAAAGTGGCGACGAGGATGGGATACAAAAATTAGAAGTAGCTGGTATAGTATTGCACACTCAAAAAATTGTAATTGTCTCAATTTATAGAACTCCAGGCTCTGATGAAATAGTTTTTATAGAAAAAATTAATGCTTTAATATTACACTTGTCCAAATATAAACAACATAAAATTGTAATTGTAGGTGATATTAATATTGATATAAGGGCTATGAGAAAAAATGTAGTAGATATGATTAACTCTCTGAAGTCATTAAATTATTACTGTCTGAATGAAAAGCCAACTAGACTTAATGCCTGTCTTGATAACATAATAAGTAATGTACATAGAGACTCGGTGCAATGTGATGTCATAGAATTAGGTTTATCAGATCACGCAGGTCTATGGCTCCAAATAGACAATTCAAACCATGTTACTAAAGAAAGGCAAGTGACATATCGATTGCTAGGTGAATCCAATGTAAGCAATATGGAAAATATGTTACAAGGAAAGGATTGGTCCCAAATAATGAATAGCAATGAAACCGTTGATAAATGCTTTTCCATTTTCCTGACAGAGATTACGAACATAGTAGAAAAGACATGCCCCATGGTAACTAGAAGATATACTAATACCCCACGTAAGCGCCAACATACTAATAAATGGTACACACCACAGCTAAACAGACTCAGGATATTATTACTCCTACTGAAAGATAAGTCTCATAATAGTGATAGGGACAAAGAAAACTACATAAATATGAGAAAACTTTACAGGTCTGAAATAAAAACCGCCAAATGTAATGCAAATAATGAACACATTTTGAACTCAAAAAATAAATGTAAAGCAGCGTGGAATGTCATTAAGAGAGAAATTAATAACAACAATAAAGAAAACAGTATACCCATAGACTGTGATATTCTTAATGAACATTTTGTAAATGGCAGCAGTACCCCACCCATTGACTCTAATTTCAATATAGAAGCTTCTCTGACTTATGCTAAACAAACAAGAAGTGAGAAATTTACTTGGGCCCCAATCACCTTAAATGACATTCAACAATCAATAACCAAACTCAACTATTCAAAAAACAGAAGACTATTATGGTATCAGCAATTTCATCATAAAGGCTATAGTGAAGGAAGTCCAAATGCCACTTCTCTCACTGTCAAACAGAGTATTAGATGAAGGAACCTTCCCTAAATGTCTTAAGCTTACAGTCACACTACCTGTGTATAAAAAAGGAGATAAAAATCTTCCAAGTAACTACAGACCCATCTCAATAGTACCAATCTTATCTAAAATAATTGAAAAGCATATGCATAAACAGATATACAAGTACTTTGAATGCAATAAATTATTAAATGAACAACAATTTGGATTTAGACCACACTTATCAACTGTGAAAGCAGTTGAATCACTGGTAAATAATGTTTATGAAGGATATGAAAAATGGCTATACACTTCTGGAACCCTTATTGATTTAAGCAAAGCATTTGATTCTGTGTCTCATGATGTGATAATCAAAAAGCTGGAATACTATGGAATAGGAGATAAACCACTCAAATTACTCAAATCCTACCTAAGCAATAGGGTACAGCTTGTTTATGCAAACAATCAGAAATCATCAATCCTCCCAATAAAAAGAGGAATACCCCAAGGCTCGGTTCTTGGACCCTTCATTTTCATTGTTTATGTCAATGAATTTCCAACTTATATACCCTGTAAGAGTGTATTATACGCAGATGACATGACATTAATAACCACTGGAGACAATCTGCAGAGTGTGTTGGATAAAAATAAAGAGATGATAGAAATGACTACCCAATGGTGTCAGGCCAATCAACTCTGCATAAATCAGACAAAAACAGAGGAAATAAACTTTAACTTGAAGGTATCTAAAAATGAAAATAAAACTGTGAAATTGCTTGGACTGGTCATAGATCAAAAACTCTCTTGGGAAGGACACACCAATTACCTATGCAGCAAACTAGCTCGTGTTCTTTTCCTATTGTACAAATTGAGGGGCAGTATTAGCAAACAATTATTGCTTCAATCGTACTATGCTTTCTTCCATTCCCATCTGCAATATGGAACATTGCTGTGGGGAAACTCATCAGGAGCTAAATGTGTATTCAGATGGCAAAAAAAAAAAAAAAAAAAAAAAAAGCAGTAAGGTGTATATTAGGGCTAGCACATAATGAGTCCTGCAGAACTCGCTTTAAATCGCTTGGAATAATGACAATTCCTAGTTTGTATATATATAACTGCTTAGTATATGCTAAAGAAAACATAGCTAAGTTCAGCATGAGAAGAAATGTTCATTCTCACAATACACGAAACAACTGTATGCTGGATTTGCCTTCCACGAGACTAGCCATAGTACAAAATAACTATAAGTATTTAAGCCTAAAATTCTTCAATAAGCTACCAGAAGCAGCTCGTACAATGCCACTGAGCACATATAAAAACAGAATACAAACTTGGCTAAAATCCAATGAATTCTACGCAATTGAAGAATTTCTAGAAACTGACAGTAAAAATATATGTTTCTCTTAAATTATGTTATTGTTTCGTTGTAATATGTGAATTTGTATGTATGATATATGCTTAATGTATAAATGTAATGTAGGCTATAAATGTAAATTACACTGTACCCTGACGAAGCCAATTGTATGAAAAATATTGAAAGGCCAATAAATATTCTATTCTATTCTATTCTTTACCACTTGCCACATCCCCCAAAATTCCCCCAGTAACACTCCACAGTACCCATACCCAAAACAACCCCACAACAATCTACTTTTCAGTGCCTTCTATGGTTATCATTTGAGCATATAAGGTTTCATCACTTGTTAGGATCAATTGCAGTTTCACCTGCTACCACTGAGGGCATCCTTTGTTGTTATCGATGCTCAGTTGTTTACAGGTGCGTGCTGATAAGATCCCTGCTTATGCTGTGCAGAGGTCAGTCATGGATATTGCAGCAACATGTTGGAAGTATCTGTAGGCCACTTTGTCCTGTAAGGCTTGTGAGCCAATGGTGTTGCGGTAGCATCAGGCATCCGCCACTAGTGGCAGTATTGATAGCTGTCGTATGCAGGAATCCACCTATGGCTACAGCTAGTGATCAAACTCTGAAACATTGAGAAAGGAGAGTGACAGCTCGTACCCTTCACAGCATCACGTTGACACACTGGAGCATGAGTCATTGTCCAATAGACCGTCTAACATAACCAGTTCAGCAGTAGCACCATGGTGGCACCTATTATAAGATAAGTTACCTTGTTGTACATCTTTCAATACACTTTCCTCTACAGAATTACTTCCTTTTATAGTAGGTCCTGTGTTGGCATTGTTCTGGGTGTTGTTGTTGTTGTGCCATAATATTTACAGTTCTATCTGTTATTCCTGTTGTTTTGCCTTGTTAAGTGCAATGAGTGTATCTTCTGCTTAATAGCCACTCACATGCCAATCACCTGCCCTGGGCACGGGCCTAAATTGTAGCAGTATTATTTTCCTTCCCTTGTCCGAAACTGCCAAGCAAGAGGGTGTAATTTGGCAGTCTAGTTTTAAGGATGTTTGTTGTTATGATATACAGCTGTGTATTTTTAAGTAGAAGAAGAATGGGTAGCTCTGACAGATAGGGTAGTGAAGGCCACAGAGGATCATATAGGCAGAAGGACAAGGCCTAATAGAAATATCTGGATAACACAGGATATACTGAACTTAATTGACAATAGGAGAAAATATAAAAATTCAGCAAGTGTAGCAGCAAAAGGGAGTACAAACGTCTGAAAAATGAGATTGATAGGAAGTGTAGACTGGCTAAGCTGTATGAATGTCAATAACTCAAATGGAAAACCAGTGCTAAGCACAGAGGATAAAGCTGAACCGTGATAGAATACATAGAGGGCCTATACAAAGGAAATGAACTTGAAGGCAGCATTCTAGAATTGGAAGACGAAGTGGAGGAAGATGAGATAGGAGATACAATACTGCAGGAGAATTTGACAGAGTGATGACGGATTTGAGTTGAAACAAGGCCCCTGGAGTAGATGATATTCCATCTGAACTGCTGATATCGTTGGGAGAGCCAGTCATGAAAAAATTGTTCCACTTGGTATGCAAGATGTATGAGACAGGGGAAATACCCTCCGACATCAAGTAGAATATTGTAATTCCAATTCCAAAGAGAGTAAATGCAGACAAATGTGAAAATTACAGAACTATCAGCTTAATGAAGTCATGGTTGCAAAATACTAACACAAATTATTTACAGATGAATAGAAAAACTTGTGGAATCCGACCTCGGGGAAGATCAGTTTTGATTTAAGAAAAATGTGGGAACATGGAAGCCAATACTCACGTTACCACTTATCTTAGAAGTTAGGCTAAGAAAAAGGCTGTATACGTGGAAGAGACCAGGAGACACTGGAAGGTACCAGATTGACTTTATAATGGTAAGGAATAGATTTAGAAACCAGTTTCTAAACTGGAAGACATATCCAGGGCCAGATATAGACTCTGACCATAACTTATTGGTTATGAACTGCAGATTAAAACTTAAGAGACTGCAGAAAGGTAGAAAGGTTATGAGATGGAACATGGACAAATTGAAGGAACCAGATATGTTGAGAGTTTCAATGGGAGCATTAGGCAAGGATTGGCTGAAACGGGAGAAAGTAATACAGTAGAAGAAGAATGAGTAGCTCTGAGAGACAAGATAGTGAAGGCAGTAGAGGACCATGTAGGCAGAAGGACAAGGTCTAATAGAAATTCCTGGATAACACAAAATATACTGAACTTAATTGACGAGAGGAGAAAATATGAAAATTCAGCAAGTGAAACAGAAAAAAGGGAGTACAAACGTCTGAAAAATGAGATTGATAGGAAGTGCAGACTGGCTAAGCAGGAGTGGCTACAGGACAAATGCAGAACTGTAGAAGGCTGCATAACTAGGGGAAAGATAGATACAGCCTACAGTAAAATATGAGAGATATTTGGAGACAAGAAAAGCAGCTGTATGAATATCAAGAACTCAGACGGAAAACCATTACTAAGCAAAGAGAAGAAAGCTGAACTGTGGAAGGAATATATAGAGGGCCTATACAAAGAAAATAAACTTGAATGCAATATTCTAGAAATGGAAGACGAAGTGGAGGAAGATGAGATAGGATATATGATACTGCGAGAAGAATTTGACAGAGCGCTGAAGGACTTGAGTAGAAACAAAGCCCCTGGAGTAGATGATATTCCGTCTGAACTGCTGATATCATTAGGAGAGCAAGTCATGAAAAAAATGTATCACCTGGTATGCAAGATGTAGGAGACAGGGGAAATACCCTCAGACTTCAAGAATAATATCGTAATTCCAATCCCAAAGAAAGCAAGTGCAGACAAGTGTGAAAATTACAGAACTATCAGTTTAATAAGTCATAGTTGCAAAATACTAACACGAATTATTTACAGACGAATGGAAAAACTTGTGGAATCTGACCTCGGGGTAGATCAGTTTGGATTTAGGAGAAATGTAGGAACACGGCAGGCAATACTCACATTACGACTTAACTTAGAAGATAGGTTAAGGAAAGGAAAACCTACATTTTTAGTGTGTGTCGATTTGGAGAAAGCTTTTGACAATGTCAACTGGAATACACTCTTACAAATTCTGAAGGTAGCAGGGGGCGAAGAGTTATATTTAACCTATACAAAAACCAGACAGTGGTTAGTAGAGTCAAGAGCAAGAAAGGGGTGCAGAGGTTGGGAAGAGAGTAAGACAGGGTTGTAGCCTTTCCCCAATGTTGTTCAATCTGTACATTAAACAGGCAGTGAAGCAATGGAAGGAGAAATTTGGAGAGGGCATTAAAGTGCAGGGAGAAGAAATAAAAATATTGTGGTTTGCCGATGACATAGTAATTCCGTCAGAGACTGCAAAAGATCTGGAAGAGCAATTTAATGGAATGGACAGTGTCTTGAAAGAAAGGTATAAGATGAACATTTACAAGATTAAAATGAAGGTAATGGAATGCAATGTCCGAAAATCAGGCGATGTTGATGGAATTAGTTTAGGTAATGAGACAATAAAAGTAATAGATGAATTTTGTTATTTGGGTAGCAAGATAACTTCTGATGGCAGAAGTAAAGAAGATATAAAATGCAGAATGGCTATGGGAAGAAAAGCGTTTCTGAAGAAGTGAAATTTGTTAACATCCAATATTAATTTAAATGTTAGGTAGTCCTTTCTGAAAGCACGTGTCTGGAGTGTAGCATTGTATGGGAGTGAAACGTGGACAATAAGGAGTTCAGATAAAAAGATGATAGAAATTTTTGAAATATAGTGCTACAGGCAAATGATGAAAATTATATGGGTAGATCATGTAATTAATGAGGAGGTGCTTCACCGAATTGAGGAGAAAAGGAGTTTCTAACCTATCCTGACTAAGAAAAGGGTTAGATTAGTAGGACATGTTCTGAGACAATAAGGAATTTTCAGCTTAACAGTAGAAGGAAGTGTGTGGGGTAAAAGTTGTAGAGGGAAACCAAGGGATTAATACAGAAAGCAGATTCAAAATGATAAAATTCTGTAGGTTGCCGAATGTATTCTCAGATGAAGAGACTTGCACAGGACCGGGAAGCGTGGAGAGCTGCATCAAACCAGTCTGTGAACTGAAGACCACAACAACAAAATTTTTAATACGTCATAAAGGCCTGTTATTTATTGGTGTTTAATGGTTGTCATTACTTGTCACCTGCAGAATTACTACTTCTCTTGCCTCGGACATCCTTAGTGCAGGTGTTCTCAGAACATCATCAGGGTTGGTGCTTAACCATTGAGTCAAGTGCAAGTTTAAAGAAAAAAATTGTATGTTATTACGTATCCATTAGTGTGTACATAAAGATGTTACCAAATGAGGTATCACACAGTTTATCTGACTAAAATTTGGAAAGGAAAATCTGTACCTCCTGTTCCAGTTGTTAATTTACAGAGACATTACACATGTAAGGTACAACTTTTAACTTATAATAATAGTAATTTGGCCTTTAAGAAAATTGGCTGCTTTGTGATTCGGTAAAGCTTCCTGTTGCTTAAAAGAAATCTTTGGCCTTATCTGTGTTCGAAATCTATAGTCTAAATTCAAGTCTCACAGCAAATTTCTAGTATTTGCTCATTTAAAACTGAGACTGACTTATGTGGTATTTTAGGATTCCGTTAAACTATTTTGACTATTTCATGAAATATTAATTTTTTGTACTTGGCTACTTTGAAATTTGAACTCTTAGAGCCATTTGTTGTAATAAACTGTTTTTGAAGTAGAAATTTATTTTATTGGTCTCCCCTCCCTCCCCCCAGGCCTTTCACATCCCTTTTCATTTCCTCAAATTGTTTAATTTGATGTCTCAACTACTTTGAACACCTACCTTCCACATGCTCCCAAATATCCATAAACCTAACAGTCTTGGATGCCCAATTGTGGCTGGTTATTGTGCTCTCACTGAAAGAATTTCAGTCCATATTGACCAGTACCTCAAACAATTGTTCAAAACCTAGCTTTCCACATCCAAGATGCCAACCCTTCTTTCACCGACTCTCGATCCTAACCCCCCCCCCCCTTTACCTCCACAATCCTTATTCGCCACTGTTGATGACACTTCCCTATACACCAATATCCTACTTGTCCATGGTCTTGCTGCTCTCTAACAATGCCTTTCCCAGTGTCCTGAAGTACCTTATTACTCATAATCCTTGCCAATTACATTGTAAAAAAACAATTGCTTTTCTGTTGAAGGAAAAATATATAATCAAATTTGTGGCACAGCTATGGGCCTACATACAAAATGTGTCTGAAAAATTCAGTGAATGTGTCCATATTTTACAAACTGCACTGGTGGGGATGAGGTGCCCACACATACACGTTGAGACCCATATAAACAAGTGCTCCATATCATGCAGAGCAGTGAGTGAAGATGCAACCTAGCTAACAGGGTCAGTGTGAGAACTCTTGTCTTTACAACATGGATCAACACATTGTCATGTTTTGTTTCAAATTAAGCACAAAGGCAACAGATACCCATGGGATGTTGGAACACATTTTTGGTGTAGAAGCAGTGAGTAATAAGTGTGTGTGTGTGTGTGTGTGTGTGTGTGTGTGTGTGTGTGTGTGTGGTTTAAATGCTTACAGACAGAAAGAGGTGTCTAGAATGAGCTACATTGAGGTCAACCATCCACAATCACAGTCCCAGACAACATAGAATGAGTGTCATGGATACTTGAGGATGATCATTGGCTGTATTTGAAATGATAGCAGATGAGTTGAACATCAGCATAGGATTGAAGAGATCCAGCAACATGTGACCTCAGTTCTTCGAGCAAATCCACAAGAAGCATTTGCTGACAGTTTCCACCAGTTGTACAATCAATTTCAGAAATGTATTGTAGCCAATGGTGATTACTTTGAGGGCCAGTAGAGGAATTTTGTTTGTAACTCTTGTTTCCTATATATCCTGAGACCATTCACTGAATTTTACAGACACACCTTGTATGCCACTCTTTTATTCCAACCTATTTGTGGGCCATCTAGAGGAAACCTTCCTAGCCTCCCAAAACCCCAACCAAATCCTTGGTCTGGTTTGGGTTCATTGATGATATTTTAATGAATTGAGCCAGGATACCCTATCTGTTAGTCTTCACAAATTCAACTCCTCTCTACCATCAGTTTTAACTTAGTTCCTTTTAACCCAGCATGTCACCTTCCTGGATTTTAACATCCACTTCACTGATGACTCCAGCCACAACTCAATCCACATTAAACCTACTAATTACCAACAGTACCTGCAATTTGACAGCTGCCATCCAGTCCATGTAAAAAAAAGTCATGCTGCCTTGCCACATTGGATGACAAATTTGCAATGATGAGGAGTCCCTTACATATCATCTGAAGGCTTCACTTAGGCCTTCACAGACATTTTCCTTCTGAACACATCCCCACGCACCACCAGTCCTCCATCCATCCCATAAACCAGTTACAAAGGAGTCTCCCTCTTGTCACCCAACATCACCTTGGATTGCAACAATTAAATCACATCCATCCTAAGGGCATTATCTGTCATCATGCCTCATATGAGACCTCCTTCTGACTCCTAAAGTGGTGTTACCCCATCCAACCTCCACAACATCCTAGTCCATCCCTATACCACTTCCATTCCCAACCACTTACCACAGGAATCTCATACCTACAGAAGATCTTGATGCAAAACCTGCCTAATCCACCCACCAGCACTGCTTATTCCAGTCCTACCACAGCCTTATCCTACTCCATCAGAGGCTGGGCCACATGTGAAAGCAGCCATGTGACTTACTAACTCTGCTGCAATTATTGCACAGTGTTTTAGATTGGCATAACAAGAAACCAGATGTCAATCAAGATGATTGTCCACCACAAAAATATGGTGGGAAAAGCAAGTTGGACCACCCTCTGGCACAGATTGATTTCAACAGACTTGATTTCAATGGCTACATTACCACCTGGACCATCTGGATCCTCCCCTCCAACACTAGCTTTTATGAACTGTGCGAACGGGAGTTGTCCCTTCAACACATTCTACGGTTCTGTAATCACCCTGGGCTCAATCATCCCTACACTCCATGCCTAACTTTCCCCTTCCTCACTCATTATCCTGTATTCCTCTAATTCATATCTTTCTTCCAACCGTGCATTGCCCCTTCTTCTACTTATCTTCTTCATTTCAATATCATCTAAATTACTATTTTATTTTCTATATTATTGTTAAATTATGTTTATCGTTAAATTCCCCCTCCCTCCCCACACACACTTCTAAACATCCCTTTGATCCTTTTCTGTTCCTTCTCTTTACTGGATTCCATGCTGCATCTGACATTCCTACCTATCAGAAACTTAACAATCCATCGTGCAACACAGAATATTCCATCCCCAACCTTACGTGACATCCTTCCTCCACCTCCGCCCTACCCCCCCCCCACCCCCCCACCCCTCGCAATACACTTTTCTCCTTATTCACTACCAAGATGCTTGTGATGCAGTGGCCATAGATAATGGCTGTGTGTGCATGGTGTGAATGATTTCCTGAACATATATATTTCTTTCTCTGATGGAAGCCATGATTGAAATTTTAAATTGCGTAAATGAGAGTGTCTATTTTACGTGCCTTTCAGTGGCTCAGCAATCCTCTTTATGGCGTGTTGTTATCTATAATTTATTATTGACTTTTCAATATAGATTTTCCATTGTTAGTTTTTATGTTTGTGATATGTTTTTGGGTTGATCTGAGATATATACACGTATTTATCTGGTATTTATTTACAAGTTATCTCTTGTTTACTGTGCTGTTAGGTTGTATGAGTATTTTGTCAATACTGGCAGATTTCGGAACATTAGTCGGACCTGGTGGTCTCGGGGTAAAGCACTCGCCTGGAAACTGAAGGGTCACAGGTTTGAAACCTGGTCAGACCTCGGATTTTTTCAGTCTGCACTTTAACCCATCCTTAACCTCCCAACGATGTGAGGAGTCGCCAGAAACGACATGTGGTTCGGATTCCATGTTAACCTGTAGGTCCCCTTTCCCTGGTTGGGTAACTGGGGTAGGCTAGGGACACCCAAGTTGCCGAAGTGGCGTCCAATTTTGCATCAGGCCAATGAGCCACACACAATTATTATTATTATTATTATTATTATTATTATTATTATGATTAGTTGTCAGTAATTTAAAACAGTTCTAATGAGTTGTTACGTTTTGCTGGGATGTCATTACATGTTATTTTCATTAATTGTGCATCTTGTTGTTGTTGTTGTGGTCTTCAGTCCAGAGACTGATTTGATGCAGCTCTCCACAATGCCCTATCCTGAGCAAGCCTCTTCATCTCCACATAAGAACGGCAACCTACATCTGTCTGAATCTGCTTACTGTATCCATTTCTTGGTATTCCTCTGCGATTTTTACCCCACACACTTCCCTCTAATGCTAAATTCACAATTCCTTAATGTATAATAATGTGTCCTACCAATCTATCCCTTCTTTTAGTCAAGGTATGCCAGAAATTTCTTTTGTCCCCAATTCTGTTCAGTACCTCCTCATTAGTTACGCGATCCATCCACCTAATCAGCTTTCTTCTGTAGCACCACATTTCAAAAGCCTCTATCCTCTTCCTGTCCACACTGTTTACCGTCCATGTCTCACTCCCATACAAGGCAACACTCCATACAACTGCCTTCAGAAAGGACTTCCTTATGCTTAAATCAATATTTGATGTTAACAAATTTCTCTTTTTCAAAAACGCTTTTCTACCCATTGCCATTCTGCATTTTATATCCTCTGTACTGCGACCATCATTTGTTATTTTACTGCCCAAGTAATAAAATTCATCTACCTCCTTTATTGCTTCGTTTCCCAATCTTATTCCTTCAGCATCACCTGATTTTCTTACACTGCACTCAATTACCCTAGTTTTGCTCTTGTTAATGTTCATCTTATATGCACCTTTCAGCACACTGTCAATTCTGCTCAATTGCTCTTCCAGGTCCTTTACTGTATCTGACATAATTACTATGTCGTCGGCAAAACGCAATGTTTTTAATTCTTCACCCTGAACTTTAATTCCTTCTCCAAATTTCTCCTTGCTTTCTTTTATAGCTTGCTCAATGTACAAATTGAATAACAATGGAGAAATTGTGCATAGTATGTGAAAATGTATTGTGTAGGTAACTCTGAAGTCCCAGTTGTATTGTGTGTGTGTGTAGTGTTTGTGTAGTGTATATATGATTGGTTAAGATTTTGTTTGGATTGATGGTTATATTTGCTATATTAAGGAGCAAATCTAAACAAATCCAGTAAGTTGTATTAGAGGTGTTACTCCCCAGTTTCTAAGAATATGGAAGTAACAGTGTTTGACATTGGCCTTAGATTTTGGAGTTGAATCAGACAGAATAAGGGGTTTGATGTGCACATACAGAAATGTTACTCCACATGTACTTGCTTTTCAACTATCAATGTGAAGTTTTGACTGTTAACTACTGCCTTATTGTTCCATATATTTGTTTTTATTTATACTTCCATGTATCAAAGTTGTGCCAAGTATTTTGATTATAAAATTAATGTGAATACCCATGAAACTATGCATTATACATTTCAAATAATCTGCAAGATATTAGAGCTACCTTATCTGTTTCAGTGCAATTTGTGTTAGCATCTATTGCAGGCATCCCTCTATTTCAACAAGTTTTTGATGTTTTTTTGTTGAGACCCTAGACAGATGTAAGATAGAGTGAACATAACTTAATGTGACTACATAATTGCCATTTGGAACCTGTTAGTCATGAAGTGCAGTAGAACTTCTCTAATCCGACCTTGGATGGTCCGTCACTCCGGCTCCAGTTAGCCCGACCATGCTCAGGCTGGCGAACCTCTGCAGACTTGTCACTGACTGGACGCTTGTTGGGCCATTGTTGCGGTGTCTGTCGCTGTGCATATTGTTATACTGTACATTATTCTGCAGTTTTGTCCTTAGTTGGGGTTAAAAAACATCATCGGTTGCTTTATTCAGTATTCCCTACAGTACTTATTACATTCACTGTGTATACAGTTGTCTGATTTTCAACATGTCTGGATTCAAACATAAAACATGTAACTCTTTCACTAAATGAAAAATTGTCAGTGCTTTAAGACTGGACAAAGGAGAATTGCTCCAAAAAAATTAGGACATTCGAGGATTGGAGGAAGAATCGGAAAGACATTGAATCCTATACAGTTACCATTGACATTGAAAACACTCTGAAGAATAGCAAAACATTAATAAAGCCTAAACTTGAACTGCTTGATAATGTATTGTGGATGTGGTTTTGTCAAGAAAGAAGGAAAGGTAGAATAAGTGATAGCCTTGCACAAAAAACTGGAACACAAAAGTAAATTTGCTGCCAGTGCAGGCTGGATTGATCATTGGAAAACTTGTCATGGTGTCCAATTTGTTTCCATTTCTGGTGAAAAACTATCTGCTGATGCTGCAGCTGCTAAGAAGTTTGCTCTTAAGTTTCAAGAAAATGTAGAAGAAAATGAACTGTTACCCTGACAAGTGTACAACATCGACGAGACAGGGCTGAACTTTAAAATGTTGCCAACAAAATCACTTGCAGCTTCAAATGAATCTGTGGAGGAACAAACTTATAAAAGATGGAATAACAGTTACTCCTTGTAGCAACACTCCCCTTGTTCATCATTGGCAAATCTAAGAAGCCAAGGGCATTCATCAATATAAACTTATCTTCCTTGCCGGTTAATACTGCAATCAAAACTTTGCTTGGATAGACTGCCACCTTTTTTAATCCTGGTTTTTCAACTAGTTTGTGTCATTGGTCGAAAAAGACTTGAAGCAAAAAAAATCTGCCTGCTCATGCTCTACTGCTGTTGGATAACGTACCATCACATCCATCTGAGGAAGATTTGGTGAAAGGGGACATAAAAACTCTCTTTCTGCCTCCTAATATGACTAGGGTTGTGTCCGAGTGGTTCAGCCGAATCCATTATTCATCGAATCCAGCACACTGGCTTCAAGATTCGGCGCATGAAGGCTGAATACTACCGAATCCCGAATCCGAAGTGTTATATGGAAATTTTCAGTTACGAATGTTATAGTTTATTTTGCATAGCAGTGCGCTTTCGTCTGCATTATTTACTTTATTTTCCATAGATCTGCTGTAAGACGTGATGTCACAAAATGAAATGACCTCACTTTTAACAGTTCTGATAAATGGCGCTAGGAGCTGCCACAAGTAACGTTTCCCGTCTACACGAGTCCTGTGAAGTTGGCACCCCTTTTTTGGAAAATGTAAATTTTTTTCAGAGTTCTAGACAGATATGTAATAGTTCTGGAGTTCTCTGTACAAAATTTAAGTAGTTCTGCAAAATTTCGCCGAAAAATACAAAATATTACCACAAAATTTAGTTTTTTCAAAATAATTTTTTGCCTATTAGTACAAACATAGTTCTGATCACAGTTCTAAATAGTTCTCAAAGAGTTCTACAGGGAATCCTAATGACATTGTTCTGTGCAGATTATACTTCATGAGATAATTGCAATAATGGGGAATCCATTTACACACTACTGTGAAGTTGGCACCCCTTTTCTCAAAAATGTGCATTTTTTTCAGAGTTCTAGGCAGATATGCAATAGTTCTGGAGTTCTCTGTACAAAATTTAAATAGTTCTGCACAAATTCGCAAAAAAATTACAAAAAATTATAACAAATTTTAGTTTATTCCAAATAATTATTTGCCTACAAGCGTAAACATAGTTCTGATCACAGTTCTAAATAGCTGTCAAAGAGTACTACAGGAAATCCTAATAGCATTTCTCTGTGCAGATTATACTTTATGAGATAATTACAATAATGGAGTATCCATTTACATGCAACTGTGGAATTTGCACCCGGTTTTTCAAAAAATTAAACTTTTTTCCAGAGTTCTAGGGACATGTGCAATAGTTCTTGTTTACGATAAGCAGTAATCACTCAGACGTAAAAACAACAAATTGAATGTGCAGCGGATAGAATATCTGTCAAGGCCTAAGAAAAATGTATATTTCTCGAATAAGGGGCACAAATAAGACAGCTTATAAGATATTCCAAATTGGGAACATAATTTTTTTTCGGGCAATTACATAAAAATATTCACATGAACTCTACAACTATAGTATATGTACACAGAACCCCAAAAAACAATGTGTATTTCTCGAAAAAATGGTGCCAATTTACAGTAACGTGAAAATGAATTCCACATTACTGCATTTATCTGATAAAGTATAAACTGCACAGGAGAATGTTATTAGGATTTCCTATAGAACTCTTTGAGAGGTATTTAGAACTGTGATCAGAACTATGTTTGTACTAATAGGCAAATATTTATTTAAAAAAAACTAAAAAACTCAAGTTTGTGGTAATTTTTACTATTTTTTTGGCGAAATTCTGCAGAACTATTTAAATTTTGTACAGAGAACTCCAGAACTATTGCATATCTGTCTAGAACTCTGAAAAAAATTTACAGTTTTGAAAAAAAAAAAGGGTGCCAACTTCACAGCTCTCCCACTATTCAGAATTGTGATATTTCACGAAATTCTGCAGAACTATTTAAATTTTGTACACAGAACCCTAGAACTATTGCATATCTGTCTAGAACTCTGAAAAAATTTACATTTTGGAAAAAAGGGGTGCCAACTTCACACGACTGGTGCAATTTTGTGTAGTTTATGTCCCTCATTTACGCAATTAGCTCATGAACTATTATCTGGGCAAAAAAATATCATTAGGATTTTCTGCAGAACTCTTTGAGAGCTATTTAGAGTTGTGATCAGAACTATGTTTACGCTTGTAGGCAAATAATTATTTGGAAAAAACTAAAATTTGTTATATTTTTTGTAATTTTATCGCAAATTTCTGCAGAACTATTTAAATTTTGTACAGAGAACTCCAGAACTATTGCATATCTGTCTAGAACTCTGAAAAAAATTTACATTTTCCAAAAAAAGGGGTGCCAACTTCACAGGACTGTCTACACGGGCTTGCTTAGCAGGCGAAAATATAAATACTGCCTAAAACTTTTGCTCTCGTAAAAAAAGCCTTTCAGTTATAAGTAGCAACAAAAATAAATTTCTTCACATAACTACCAACAATACATAATGCTTTATGATTCTTGCCTCATTCTGATTGCACATATTGTTTCGTCGAATTTCGTGAAGTGCTGGGATATGTGAACTGTAATTAAGCACTAGGATTTCAAGAAGAAAATTATTTATTATGTGGAAAAAAAAAAGTTCTAATGGTGCACCCTCGAGGCGGGGTGATGTCAATTCAGCAACTACTTGACGTTTGTTTCAATAAATCGTTTAAGGTCGAGCTTAAACACATGTACACCGACTGCCTTTCGAAATGTGACAGACAACTGACACCAATGGGTCGTGTAAAACGCGCAAGCGTGCCAGTGGAATGATGATACCTGGAAGTGGGTTCCAAATCAGATTGCGTAACAGGAATTTAAAAATGTTAGAGATCGAATACTCTTAGACTGAACGAGGGATGATGCTCTGTAGTACGAAGGAACTGTGTAACAAGGAATCAAATGTTAGCAATTTAGAATTACCATACCAGTATCTAATTGTATAAACATTTAATAAAATTTGTATTATAAGACTAATAAAATTGTTTTACATATCCGCATTTAGATTCATACAATTTGAAGTCTTATCTAAAAGCTACTACATGAAGCCGACTGACAAGCCTGTGTTGCGTCTACATGCCTGACGCTATAACCACTGCCTTCATGCTACAACTTACGTGTTTTTCTATTAGAGGCAAGGGATTGTTCGTATGAATCATGATTCGTGAATTCCACACTCTTTTCGCCATAAGAATAAAACAAATGTAAACATTACGCCATGTAATCTTCCGTGTTAGCTGTTACCACATTTAAATTCCGTCCGCCTAACAAACCCGAAAGACAACGGCGAACACGGAAGAATACGTTTCACATTAATGTTTACATTTGTATTATTCTTATGCTGAACGAAAATAATTAGAAATGATACATGGCAACTGACTTCTAGTGCTGATTTTTAAATCTTCTACGAATAAAAATTTTGTGCAGACTAGCTACGTGATCTTAAATGTTTGAAAGAATAAATGAATCTAACAAATACCGTTGCTTAACCTTCCGGAATGCGCAATCTGCGCATTACTTTTCACAGTTCTAAAATGTCTTCGTGGCAATATCAAGTACACACACGTCGAATAAACGTAGATTTCTCTGTGTCTGAATGTCCTGTCTGTCACTTATGGAATGCTTGATATGTCACTATAAAATTATTTAACATTTACACATCCAATTTTTTAACTTACTAAATATCTACTTATCTTTTCAGATTTTATTTTTGAGTCTTTGCCTTTGAAAAAAGAAGAAAAAATGTAATCCTTTCCTTTCATTGTTTTTTTATTTCACAATACGAAATATTTTGTAACAGAGTGAAGAAAGTTTCTTATTGTATTTTAGATCATAATATTTATATCAAAAGGTTTCATTCAGATTTCTTTTAAGTGTAGGGATTATTAAAAAATCCTTAAGTTTGAAAATAGAAATTAAAATTTCACTTACATTTTTTAAATTTTACTGTTAATATTGTCATTTGGATTCACCACAGAAGGCTTTAATTCTTTTTAAATACATGTACTTGAGTTGACAGATTATTTGGGTTCAAGATTCAATTCGGGTTCGGTATTCGGCACATGTTTTATTTAAGATTCGGTATTCGGATTCGATTCGGTAAAATTGGGGTTTGACCCATCCCTAAATATGACCTCACTCATCCAACCGATGGATCAGGGCATTCCAGATGGTTAAAAAGGCGATATCTCAGGATATATATCAGCCCAATCTTAAAAAAAAAAATTCAAGGTGGTCATAACTTTTTTGAGACAATGAAATCCCTGAACATCAAAGATACTATCTACACAATCGCTGAGCATGGGATGAACTGAAACCTGACACACTGCGGAAATCGTGGCTTTAGTTTTGGCTGACTGAAAATCAGCATACTGAAGATGAGCAAAACGACGACACACTGGAAATCATTAAAGATCTACAAATTCTGGAGCCGAATGCCCCTAACTATGAAGTTGAGAGTGGATCAATGAATGTGACAAAGACTGTGACTTTTATGAAGACCTCAATGACAACCAGATTTTTTTCGCTGCTAGCCAGGAAACTGTGAATGAGGACTTGGATGGAAAAGACTAATCACCCCACCCAGATTCCAAACAATGATGCAAAAAACGCTTTTGACATCGCCCTTCAATACATCAAGCAGAATCCAACTTAACTCCAATGGACATTTTTTGGATAAAAAAAAAATGGAGAGACACTGCAGCCAAATCTAGAATAACATCTGCTAAACAAAAATGTATCGCAGACATTTTTGCTACTAATTTGTTTTCATTTTTGGTGTAAAAACATAGAATACATTTCTTATTTTATATTTACAATAGTTTATTTCTTTGTAAATAATTTATTTTATATACAGTGCTATAAATTTTTTTAGTTTATATGTTGTTTACACGTTATTAAGTACAGTAGTGTACTTAGTTTGTTATTTTTCCTTTTAAAACCAATACATATTACAGTGTGTGTAGACATTTTTTAGTTAATATATTGTTCAACAGTGTATAAAAACATCTTTATATATTGCTGTAGACATCTCTTAGTTCTTAAATCATTTAATTTTGTGTACTAAATGGTTTTTTCATATTTTTTGCAATGTTGTTGTTGTTGTTGTTGTTGTTTTTCAATGTGGAGACTGGTTCGATGCAGCTCTCCACCCTATTTTATTCTGAGCAAGCCTCTTCATCTCCTCATAAGAACGGCAATATACATCCATTTGAATTTGCTTACTATATTCATCTCTTGGTCTGCCTCTGCAATTTTTACCCCACACCCTTCACTCCAGTGCTAAATTCACAATTCTGTGATGTTTATCAATGTGTCCTACCAATCGATTCCTTCTTTTAGTCAAGGTAGGCCAGAAATTTATTTTGTTCCCAAGTCTGTTCAGTACCTCATTAGTTACACAATCCACCCACCTAATTTTCAGCATTTTTCTGCAACACCACATTTCAAAAGCCTCTATCCTCTTCCTGTCCACACTGTTTGTTGTCTAATTTTCACTCCCATACAAGGCAACACTCCACACAAACGCCTTCAAAAAGGACTTCCTTATTCTTAAATTAATATTTGATGTTAACAAATTTCTGTTTTTCAAAAACGCTTTTCTGCCTACTGCATTTTATATCCTCTTTACTGCAACCATTACACGTTATTTTACTGCCCAAGTAACAAAACTCATTTACCACCGTTACTGATTCGTTGCCTAATCTATTTCCTTCAGAATCACCTGATTTTCTAAGACTGCATTCCATTACCCTTGTTTCGCTCTTGTTAATATTCATCTTATATGCACCTTTCAACACACTGTCCATTCAATTCAATTGCTCCTCCACATCCTTTGCTGTCTCTGACAGAATTAAATTATAATCAGCAAAATGCAAGGTTCTTATTTCTTCACCCTGAACTTTAAATCCTTCTCCAAATATCTCCTGGCTTTCCTTTATAGCTTGCTCAATGTACAAATTGAATAACATTGGGGAAAAGCTACAACCCTGTCTTACACCCTTCCCAACCTCTGCATCCCTTTCATGCCCTTCAACTCTGAAAATTCCTCTCTGGTTTTTGTACAGGCCGTAAATAATGTTCTGTTCCCTATATTTTACTCCTGCTAATTTCAGAATTTGAAAGACTGTATTCCAATCGACATTGTTGAAAGCTTTCTCCAAATCTACAAAAGCTAGAAATATAGGTTTGTCTTTCCTTTATCTTCTAGAAAAAGCCGTGTTCCTACATTTCTCCTGAATCCCAACTGATCTTCCCCGACGCCGTTTCTACCAGCTTTTCCATCCTTCTGTAAATAATTCGTGTTAATATTTTGCAACCATGACTAATTAAATCGATTGTTCTGTAATTTTCACACCTATCTGCACCTGCTTTCTTTGGAATGGGGATTATTACATTTTTCTTAAAGTCTGAGGCTATTTTCCCTGCCTCATATATCTTACGAATCTGGTGAAATAGTAATATTCGTATCAAATTTAGTATTTCATTTGATATCCAAGGATTTTTTGTATTTCTTCCCTTTCTACCTATTTTGTTCTCTGCTGCCTTCACTATATATTTCGTTTCTCAATGCTACCCATTCTTCTCCCTCCCCCCCCCCCTTTCCCACAATTCTGTCAATTATGATCTAAAGCTCGCTCTGAAATTCTCAAGAACTTCAATTTATCCAGGTCCCATCTCCTTATTTTCCTACCTATTTACAGTTTTTTTTTTTTTTTTTTTTTTCAGTTTCAACCTACAGTTCATGACCAACAAGTTGTTCCGTCTATGTATTACCATTATAAAATCTATCTGGTACCTTCCAGTGTCTCCCGATCTCTTCCACGTATACAACCTTCTTTCATGATTCTTAACCTAAGTGTTTGTTACGATTAAATTATGTTCCGTGCAAAATTCTACCAGGGAATCTCCTCTTTCATTCCTTTTTCCCAGTCCATATTCACCTACTATTTTTAATTGCCTTCCTTTTCCTACTACAAAATTTCAGTCTCCCATCACAATTAGCTTTTCCTCTCCCTTAATTATCTGAATAATTTCCTTTACCTCCTCATACATTTCTTCAATCTCCTCCTCATCGGCAGAGCTAGTGGGCATATAAACTTGTACTACTGTCGTCGGTGTTGCCTTTGTATCTATCTTGACTATGATAATGCAATCACTGCGCTGATCATAGTAGTTTACCCGCATTCCTATTTTCTTATTCATTATCAGACCTACTCCTGTAATATCCACAACTGATTTTGTATTTATAATCCTGCGCTTGCCTGACCAGAAATCCTGTTCATCTTTCCACCAAACTTCACTAATCCTCACTGTACCTAACTTCAGCCTATCCATTTCCCTTTTTAAATTTTCTAACTTTAGTACATGATTAAGTGATCTAATATTTCACGCTCCAATCCATAGAATGCCAGTGTTGTCTTTCTTGATGATCACATCTTTCTGAATAGTCCCCGCCCAGAGATCCGAATGGAGGACTATTTTACCTCTAGAATATTTTACTCGAGAAGATGCCATCATCATATATTCATACAGTAGAGCTGCATCTCCTCGGGAAAAGTAACGGGTTAGTTTCCCCCTGCTTTCAGCCATTCGCAGTAGCTGTATGGCAAAGCAACATTGGCTGATGTTAATAAGGCCAGCTCAGTCAATCATCCAAACTGTTGCCCCTGCAACTACTGAAAAGGCTGCTATCCCTCTTCAGGAATCACACGTGTGTCTGGCCTCTCCATAGACACCCCTCCATTCTGGTTGTGCCTACAATACGGCTATTTGTATCGTTGAGGCACGCAAGCCACCTCACGTCGGCAATGTCTGTAGTTCATGGGGCTGGTTTCTGCCATAAATGTTAGATGTTTTGGATAATTCGACCTTTTTTTTATTTTGTTCCGACCATGGTCCCAGTCCCGAAGATGACGAATTAGAGCTGTTCTACTGTATTGTAATTTTTGAAGTATAAGTTCCATTAGCTTATATTTAAGGTAAGATAAGAATACATTATGAGATTGGGGATCAGTAATAAATTTTTCTGTCCAACAGTGAAAAACCAATACAAATCAGCAATGTAAGAATTAATGAGGAATGGCAGCTTTACATAAGTCCAGTAACAGCTTCAGATGCTGGAAACTACACATGCTCCGTGGAAAACATTTTTGGTAAAGATGAGATAACGTATTATGTGGAAGTTCAAGGTAACTTTCAAAAAATGATTTTTTCTGTCCATTTAAATTAAATATGTTACTTTGAAATACATTGTAGAATAATTATTAATTTTCTGCACATTTGAATAATGCTATTTCTTGGTGTCTTTTTCATGCATCACCAGAAAACAAAAGTAAAGGAAGTGAGTAGTTTCTTCTCCTATTACTTTCAAGTTTTCTACCAATTTAATCATTAATTGTTTCACAGTTTTACATATGAGTAACAGGTCTTCATTACCATCAGCACTACTAAATTCAGTGGATATTGATTCTGTTAGAAACATTATAATTCTTCACTTTCTCTCAGCATTGTAACTGATAGGTATACTTTCAGTCCATAGTGTCAGGTGGGCCTTGGTTAGTAGTTTTCAGAAGCTGTGGTATTTTAGATTATACATCAATCACGCAGGACATAACTGGACTAACAGTGTGCACAATTAAAGATCACTGCAAAGAAAACAAGTAGCACAGTTGACTGTTGTATCCTAACAAATAAGCAACCACAGTGTAATGCTTGATGAAGATTAATGTGTTACAATGAGAACAAACCCGAATGTTTGCATAAATATCAAAATACTTGGGCAACTTGATTGAAGAGATTATTGAGTAATGCATTAAGGACAATCTCCTTAACTGGGTAGCCATCAATGGTTCTACTTAAAGAGGTGTTGTATATCAAGTGTGTGAATTCAAATGCTCTGTTGCACCCGTTGGTGCTGCAGTACGAGTGTGAAGGTTCGCGATCACCAGCTGGTGACAGAAGGACTGAAAGCAGTATGCGGAACGGCAGTTCAGATACAGACTCGTAAGTGTGAAGTCCTATTCTCATCTTGATAGTGTCATGCGTGGTGATTATTGAGTGTTCGTGTTGTTACAACATTTGGCAATGAGTAGGGATTTGTTACAATTGTTAAGGTACAAACAACATTCGAGATGTCAACGCTTGAGCAAATTCAGTAAATCCTCATTGAACAGCAAAAGTTGCTGGATAACTACCTTACCAAACATCAGAAGTTTGCCACAATGGTTGTGTAACAGCTCCCCATGGCAACACATAATGATTGCACATCGACATTATTCATACCCACTTTTCCGCCATATGAGGAAACTGCAGAAGATTGGACAGTCTATGAGAAGTGGCTTCGGCAACAACGTAACTTTTGGCGTTGTTGACACAAATCTCTGTAAGTCATTGATTCTTTCATGGATCTCTCCAAAGGTCTACAAACTTCTGTGTCTCAATTAGCAACCCTCAAAGAACCCTCTCACTGTCATTTGACAAATGTGCTCATTTCTTATTTCATATTATAAGAAGCAAACACACATCAATGCATCACGTGTAGCATTTTATCAGTGTAAAAAATAGCCCCATCAATCATACCGAGCATGGGCTACAGAAGTGCAAGGCATTAGTAGAAAGTGCAAATTCATTACTACTGTTCATAAAGAATCTTAAGCCGGTTCAGTTGTCAGGGATGCAATTTTGAGGTCCGCTCCTAATAAGGAAGTTTGTCAAAAGACTCTTCAATTAAATGACCCATCTTTACCTGAAGTATTGGCCATAGCAGAATCTTTTGAAATTACTCACACTGCAGGTGTGCCGTTGGATGCTTGGGGTGACATAGGAGAAGTCACGACAGATAGGGCATCTGTTGATGTGCCAGGCAGTGTCCTGAATGAGGAAGTAGCAGCGGTGTACTTTCGCATGCAACCCAAGCAAAGCAAGCAGCACACTACTTCTAAACAGAAGCAATGTCTTGCTGCATTACCTTCTTGTCCCCACTGCTTTTCCTAGCATTCTCGAGATGACTTTCCCCAATGTTGGGCTACGTGTCACACATGTAAGAAAAAGGATCACATCTCTTCTGTTTGCTAATCTAACAAAGTGCAGGCTATACATGATACTTAGATACGGGCTCTATACTATATGACAACTCCACAAACTCTTCTGGGAACAAACCTTACCTCATGGTGCAGATGTTTGGAAAAGACTTACAGATGCAAATAGATACTGGCTTGGCAGCCACAATAATTGTGTCACAAACTTATCTTCGCCTGGGTTCACTACCTCTTTCACCGGTCTTGCGCCATTTACGCACTTACAATCAGCAACAACTCTCCCTTTTGAGACAAATGGATGTCCAGATAACATATAAGTCTGTTGTAGGAACGGACACTGTGTTTGTTGTTGACCACATGCCTTCTGCATATTTCGATTCTCTGTTGATGATATTGTCAACGCTGTATCCGACAACATTCCTTACACTCAGTTAGATACCTTATCTACAGACTTTCTGCTTTTTTCTCGCCTGGCCTTGAGTGTGCCACGGCTTTTGCAGCTCATGTATCTCTCAAACCAGGAGCCAGGCTGCGGTTTTTTTTTTTTTAGCCTGACCCCTTCCTGTAGTATTGTGTGATGCTGTAAACCGGGAGTTGGATCGGCTTATGACCTCTGGAGTTTTACTTCCTGTTCCTTCCAGCGAATGAGCCTCTCCGATTGTCGTTGTCAGCAAACCTAATGGCAGTCTCAAACTTTGTGGCAACTTTAAGACTGGTGTCAATGCTCAATGTCTTATTGATACTTATCCTATGCCTCAACCAGAAGAATTGTTTTCCAAACTTGCCGGAGGAAAATACTTTTCGAAAATCAACCTCTCTGAGGCTTGTCATCAGTTACCACTTGATGAGTTGTTGTGTCAGTTTCTTATTCTCAATACACCTTTTGGCCTTTATCATTATCAACGGTTGCTATTTGGCGTTGCCAGTGTGTCAGCCATATTTCAAGGTTTCTAGAACAACTTCTTATCTCTGTTCCTGTATGCATTAACTATCAAGACAACATTGTCGTTACTGAGGCTACCACGGATGAACATCTCAAAAATCTATGTACTCTTTTCTCCATCCTACAACAGGCTGGTCTTAAGTGCGACTTTCACAAATCTCCCTCTTTAGTGTACCTTGGTTTTCACCTTCCCAAGGATGGCATCTGTCCCCTATGTGACAACATTGCCACGATTGACACCCTTCCGCATCTTTTATTGGTCTAAGAACTGCAAGCTTTTCTCGGAAACATAGCATACTATCACAAGTTTATTCCCTCTGTAGTGGAGATCTCTTACCCACTTACTCACTTGCTCAAGAAAAATGATCCCTTTATGTGGTCTGATGAATGTGATGCTGCTTTTCACCACCTTAAAGCTCATCTCCAAACAGAATCTTGTTTGGTCATTTACTGCCCTGGGCAAAGCTTGTTTTAGCTACTGATGCATCACAACATGGTATTGGTGCTGTTTAACTCACTAATATCCTGATGGTACAGAACGTCCTATTGCTTATGCCTTCAAAACCTTTAATGACACGCACTTGCGGTATTCATAAATTGAAAAAGAGGGTCTTGCCATTGTTTATGCTCTCAAGAAGTTTGGTGTCTTTCTCTATGGTAATAAATTGCATCTTATTACGGACATTAAACCATTGGTCTCTTTATTTCATCTGTCTGCTTCCGTTCCAATGGTGGGCTCTTTTTCTCTCTCATTTTCAATATGACATTCATTTTCGACCCACTGCTCAGCATGCAAATGCTGATGCCTTATCCAGACTTCCTATGGGCCCTGACCCCATCTTCGACAAAGATGAGCTTCTTTGTTTTCATTTGAATGAGGCTGAGCAGACTGTCGTTGCGGGCTTCCCCATCACGGGACAATGCCAGGTGGCAGCCACCGCCTAGGATCCTATTTTACACTGGGTTCTACAACACATAGAAAACAGCTTACCTAACTATCTTTCTGGAAAAGTGTCAGATCCCCTCTACAATTACTTCCATCTGCATCTGGCCTCTCCTCCCTCAATGGAGTTATCCTGATAGCTACCGATGGCGTCTCTCCCCGCATTATTGTTCTGGCAACGTTGTGACCTGTGGTCCTACACATCTACACCAGGGACACTGGGGCATCTCTAGGGCAAGAATCTCGCTAAAAGGCATGTCTACTGGCCTGGAGGACATTAAACCCTAAGCTTCCTTCCTTCCTACTGGCCCAGACTAGTCACGGAAATTGCACACATGCTGGCCGCTTGTCAGACATGTGCGGCACAAACATATGTGCCTAAGTCCTCGCTTTCTCCATGGCCCACACCTGATAAGCCATGGAACCACATTCATAAGGATTTCGCTGGACCCTTCCTTAACACTTATTGGCCCCTAATCATTGACGCCTATTCCAATTTTATTTTTGTGCTTCGCTGTGCTACCACCATGGCTTTGGCCAAAATCTTTGCCCTGTAAGGCTTACCCACTACTATTGTTTCTGTTAATGAGCCTCAATTCACTTCCTATGAATTCTCTGACTTTTGTGCCCAGAGGGGCCTATCCCATATCACCGCACCACCATTCTACCCGCAGTCCAATGGTGAAGTGGAAAGTTTGGTCCCTACCTTTAAATCTCAAATGGAGAAACATCTCATATCCTCTTCCACTGAAGATGCACTCCTACAGTTCCTAGCATCATATCGCTTCACTCCGTCCGGGGACCATAGCCCGGAAGAGCTTTTGCATGGACACCAACCTCGTACTCTCCTCCATCTCCCCACCTCCTTTTTTCCCCGCCTTCTAAAGGCACTATCAGCACTCAAGAAAGACTTGTGGAGGGCGCTCCTGTGTGGTTGTGAGGCTACGGAAAGCAAACAAAATGGTCACAAGGCCATGTTGTTGCACAGAAGGGCCGGCGGTTGTACACTGTCAGCACTCCTGCAAGGGATGTGTCTCCCCACATCGACCAACTTTGCCCAAGAGTCACCACAGTACTGGTACCACCCGTCAAGGAGGACTTGAAGATGGATGTGGATACGAACCTTCTTACAATGAGAAATCAAACTGACACTTCCGACATCCTAGCGGATTGGAGACCACCACAACAGATGAAACAAGATAACCATGAAGCCACCGATACGCAGATGACTCCAGTCTTCCCTATGTCTTTCACATATGCACCATCACACACATTACCACCCATGTCACCCATCATCTCACCACGTGGCCGAACAGGACATTATCGGCCATATGGGAAGTTGCCTACTAGATCATTTGCAAACAGTGATGAAGAAAAGATGGACATAGGCGTACTACAACAAGAGAGTGAAAAACAAGAAGGGGAGAGAAATGTTGTATATCAAGTTTGTGAATTCAAATGCTCCGCCGAGGCCGTTGGCGGCACTGCGATATGAGTGCAAAAGTTCGCGAGTGCCAGCTGGTGGCGGAAGGACTGAAAGCAGTATGCGGAACAGCAGTTTAGATACAGACTCATAAGTGCGATGTCCTATTCTCATTTTGATAGTGTCATGCGTGTTGATTATTTGAGTGTTCGTGTTGTCACAAGAGGCACTCAACAAATCTGGTAGCCAACATCCACACTTCTGTAGCTGGGGCTTCCCACTAAGGTGTCACCAACCACAACTGACTGTAAACTCGTGGACTCTTTGACCAATGTTAAAGATTTAGATGAGGTATTTTTGTCTCGGCATTTGGTAGTTTTTGTAATCAAATGACATGTATATATGAAAATTTGTGCTAGGGTTGGGACTCAAACGCAAGTCTCCTGCTTACTTTGCAGTTTTTCTAACCCTTGCACCATCCAGGCACATTGGCTGCACACACCTGCATGGATTACTCAAGCATGTATCCCGCCAGACCTGAATTTCCATGTGTCCTCCTATTTTGACCATTTTACTCCAGTCCTGGTATACAGCCACACTGAAAGAAACATCAATACCTGAAGAAGGTGGATTAAAATTAAGAATTGTGTCATCTATTCTTTTGGATGTGTTTCTATGTGATGCTGCAACTATTCTAAGTATATATGTCTGCTTTGGCGATGGCACTTATGCTTCATTATTATGCACAGTCTCATCCTTGGATTTTTTGGCACGTCTGCACATGTCATGGGTATTCCAGTGCTTGTGCACCCACTATGAATCTCTCGTGGGTGGAAAGCAGCCACCTAGAATAGGAAAGGAAAATGAAATATAATAAATATAAAAACTCGGGAATATTCAGAGCTAGAAGTACACATCTTGACATCATGCTTTGTTGATCACAATCTAGCTTGCAGGCTGTTCCAACAGTGTCTTACAGAATTGTTTGCTGCATAGAATTGCCATTTCTGAATGTTTTTGCTTGCTACACACATTTGCTTCAGAATCCATCAGAAATCAAAGAGGTTTGTTGTTATCTGTTATGAATACTTGGTGAGATGAATCATCGTCCCTTCCCCCCCCCCCCCCCCCATGCCATACCAAGTGAGTTTTGTATTAGTAGCACTGAACATCAACAGACTGTTGATAATTAAATGGCATCGTTATATGTGTTTCTTCATGCTCTGTTTTGAATTTATATTGATACCAGCAAAGTCGAAGTTTCTGTGCATGTTTACATGATTTTGATCTGCTTCTCAATCATCCAGTACTTAGTTTCTGAATATGTGACATTAGTTCTGTAAGCTGTTTCTACAAATGAGAAATTCTGTTATTTTGAGATGGTAGATGGTCAGAGTGAGTGTATCCAGATCACATGCACACACCCTAGTATTTCTTGGGCATCTAATGGTAAATATAACAACTATATATTCTGAAGTGTGTCATCAATTCTGTTGCTTGTAAGTTTAATAAGTGTTAGAGGTGAAGCAATTACCCTATTTCATTCAGAAAATTTTTGGATTGTGACAGGTGGCCAATCAAAACTGTTTTGGTTGGCACCTGTCTATCAGTGTTCAGAGGTGTAGATAGAATCAATGCTATGACCATAAGAAATGTACTTTACACTTACGTTAACTGAGCAAACTACAAGATAATGTACTGATGCCAGAATGGTGGGGTGGTGCTTTGTATGACGCTCAATCATAGGCAGCATTAATGTCATAAAACAAAGGGGGTTCTGAACAATGTGTTGTATGATGTGGCTGGCATGGCTGTTTGATATACATTGGGTAAATCAGTGTGGCTCAATGTGGTTTCCAATAGATCATGTTGAGGTTACTACTATTCGCTGTAAATAATGTTACCGCCATATTCCAGTAACATATTTCATCATAGTATTGTGTTCTGCACAGAGGCAGGTTATCACATGGTAACTCTCCATGCTGTCCTGTCTTGTGCAATCTGCTTCAGGTCTGCATATTTTATACTTTCTCTTACGTTGTGTCTTAATTTGGATCTCCTCCTTCCTCTCAATCTTACCCCACAAACTCGAATTGCGGCAGCCGGAGGTGATGGTTGTATGACTGTATTGTGTGCCTGTGTGATTGCGTGAGCGTTCTATTTTCAGAAGAAGGCCATGGACGATAGCTGAAAGTGTTGTTTGTGTGTGTCTTTTGTATGTGCCTATCACAACTTATCGCCATATCTTTGTAGTGAGTTGTAAAGTGTCCTTACTATATTATTATCCCACAAATTAGTCATTTTAAAGCATCTGTTTATAAACACTCTCGTCTCAACAGATGTCCCATCCAATTCTTCTTTTCTCTGATAAAATGCAGCTGTCTTATCTTCTCACCAACCCTTTCCAACACTCTTTCATTGCTAATTCTTTCCATCGAGCTTATCCTCTCTATTCTCCTCCACATCTACATCTCAAATGTTTCCAGCCTTTTTTCATCCTCTCATCTCAGTGTCCATGTCTCTGCCCCATACAGTGCCACATTCCAAACAAAACACCTGCTAAGCCATTTCCTCAGGTCTTTATCCAGTTTGCCATATAGTAATGTTTCTGTTGAGTGCTTCCATCTCTATAGCAATGAGGGTTTTGACTTGTTAATGACATCTCAAATCTCCAGTGATCGTACTTGGTTCACGTTATTTGATCACTTTTAATATTTGCCATTTCCCTTCTTTTACTGACCACCAAACTCCATGTTTTTGCTGTTTTGATCCTATACCCATATTCAACACAAGCCTCATTCAGATCTTTTAGCATATTATATGCAGATCCCCCCCACCATATCATGAGCAATCTTAGGCATTCTATTCTCTTCCCCCCAAGACTAAGCCTTTAGTAATAATATCTTTCAATTATAAGTTGCACAACAAAGGGTAAAGATAACAACCTTGTCTAACGTCCTTTCCAATCTTCCTTCCTTCTGACATTTCATTTCCAATCTTTACTCCTAATTTCTGCTGTAAATATAGATTCTGTATGAATCATCACTCCTTTCAATCTACTCTCTTCTTCTTTCACATTTTCATCAGCTTTTTTTCACTTAATTCTGTCAAAAGCCTTTTACATCTCAATAAAAACAGCATAAATTTCTCTTCCTTTCCCAATATATCATTCTCCTGTGTTTTTAACAGGCCAATATTTTCTCTTGTTTCTTTGTCTCTTCTAAATTCCAACTGTTCCTCTCCAATCCAACTTGCCATATAACCTGCTATTGAGCACTCTCAGCAATACTTTGACTGCATGAGAATTTAAACTAATAGTTACATGCTCTTTACATATTGTCACATTGCAATGGAAGTAGGCTTGACTTCGAAGGCAGCTAAACACAGCACTTATACTGAAAGCACGTTTATTACGAACTCAACATACACGCAGCACTGACTGCCTCTCAGGCAGAGTGCTCTGCTATTTATACACAGACAGAATTTACCAGAAATTAGAAGAACAGTTAACATAAGAAACAAGTAGAATTTACAAGTGAACATAAGAAAGATGTAGAACCTTCTGGAATTGTAAATTACAAAGAAATAAATTTTTGCCAGTGGGCAGGAGCGGGATTGAACCGGTGACCTTCTGCTCCGCAGTCCGTGACACTATCCCCTGCGCCACGCCGGCAGTTGGTGTTCGTGGTCTCTCGCGGCAATATTTTGGTATTCCTTTTCTTCTCAATTGGGATCATTATCATTGCAAGAAAGTCATCAGGCCATTCCCCTTTTTTATAAATCACATTACACAGGTAGACTATTTCCTTCCTTGTCATTTCCCAAAATCTTCAGTAATTCTGCTGGTGAGTTATCAGTTCCACATGCCTTCTGATTCTTCACCGCCTTCAGTGCCTTTTCTACTTCTACTTCCAAAATATTTTACCCCTTTCCAGCTTCTAAAACACATTCCTCTTCTTCAGTCTTAATTTGATATGCTGTCTGATCCATCTTATATAGTCATTCTATATATCTAAGCCATCTGCTCAAAACCTTCCATGGTTCTTCAGTTAATGTGCCATCCACTCTTTATATTTCCATACTAGCCGTCCTCCTTTTACTTTCAACTCTCTAGCAAGTGTGTACATCATTTCTTATTTTCCTTCCACCTCCCATTTTCTCTCTTAAACATTCCACTTTCATCTATCTTTCTCCTGCTTTCTAATTTCCCTCCTTAGTTTATTATTCAGCTTCCTATACCACTTTTCACCTTATTCATTTCTGACATTTTTCCACTTTGTCCATTCATTCATCTTTTTCAGCATGTTTTCTGTTATACATTCTTTCCTGTTATCCATTGTTTCTCGATACTTTTCAACACACTATTTCCTAGTAGTTCTTTGGTAGTTTCCATGAGCCTTTTCTTCATTTTCTTTTTCTATTTTTCATTTACAGTTTCTTTAACTGTACCTCTTTCTTCCAAGTCTGATGCCTTACTGACCACCTAGAGCAGGCTGTTCCCAGCATGCCCCATGGAGCACGGGCCTTCGCGCGCACCCACTGGATCACCCGGGGGCATGTGCTTGGGGAAAGGCTGCCTGCAAAGGTCCATTTAAGCTCGCAAGTGCAGTGCGTACTGCTGCATTAAGTGCTTGTGTAATAGGAATGTCTTGTACTTAGTGGACTAGTGATGACAATGAGTTCTAGAAGCAGCCCATTGCCATTTTCACCAAGTTGGCAAGAACAGTTTTTGTTTATTGAGAAAGATGGCTTGCCTCAGTGTCTTGTGTGCCATAAAGTTTTAAATATGGTAAAGAAGTGTAATACCGTATATACTCAAATAATCTGCGCACATTTTTTTTTAATCCAAATTTATGAACGAAAAACTGGGGTGCGCAGATTACTCGTATTTAGGTTGGTATCACTCCATCTGCAACAACAAAACACATCAGGCAGGGATTACTCCGCTTTAAAAAATGTCTATTTACGTCTGTATTTCATGATAATATTTTTGATGAAATCTTTGACAAAGAAATATTCGTAATATTTCTTGGATATAAATCTTCTTCGTGGTGTTAAAAAGGGGTACTATTGTCGTCATATTTCGAGATAGTGGATAATAATAACTTTTTATTGTGCACTGCCTTAGCCTATCACAAACATAGCAGAGTAGCGTATCTTTCCGGCAGCTTCTTTGCTAGCATGGCTGGTGCATACAAACAATTGCATTGTGGTAAGAATGAGTAGTTTATGGTACCATCTTTCTTAGTATAAAGTACATTATCTACTTAAGTTAGGCATTATTACTCACATCGGTATCGGGACGTGACAACGACTATATCTGGAGAAGACAGGGTTACCGCAATTTCTTGCTACTGTGTTTAAACGATAATTACGGCACAGCGTTGCAGTTATGTTCAAACGCACCCACACGTCAATTAGCAACAGTGATGCTAGTGCCCAGAGCGGATACATTTGCAGCGGACAGAAGACAAGCAACTTTTACAATCAAATATACGGCGAGGCGCTACATTTGAGACTATTATTTGATGAAAAATACATGTATGTCGAAGCTCCTTATTACGTTATCAAATATCTTTGATGTAAATACATGACATATAGACTTTTACAAATATATATGACCGTGTAATACCAGTCTCAGCTCCATTTATTTAATGGTTCATATTCTATAAGTGTTCATTTCAGTGTGTTATTGTGGGTTCATTTTTACAGTAATAGGTAAAATTTTATGATGCTTCTCGCCGGGCTCCAGTGCTTATGTTGGCAACAGATGAACAATGAAGTGTAGAATTGTGTTAATATTTTTCACGAGCTACAGAGTAAATGTTACTGCTGCTCGTTTCACTCACAGCAAAATTAATACTGTACCTACTCTATGGTTGACAGGTTCTTGTGTGTACCCTTGTCTGTTCAGAAAAAAAAAATCGTTTTAATAGAAGTTGTCACGAAAAAACAAATATAGGTCATCTTAGTTGCCGTCATTACCATTCGTACCAACATAACCACTGCAGTCCGGCAAGAAGCATGGCACAATTTAACCCATAATACATTACAAATGAAATATTTTTCAGTTTGCATCAGAACCTTCAGTTAATAAAATACGTGAATATTATGGGGTTGGTGCGAGATTCTCATGCTCTGGATATGACAACATTGCGCGCCTCTCTCTCTCTCTCTCTCTCTCTCTCTCTCTCTCTTTCAATCAGCTTGGCATCAGTTGTTTTGATATTTAAGTGTTGTTTTGAAATTTAATAGACGTGACATCCCAAATGGCTGCCTACTCGTACTTGTTCAAATCCAGCAGGTGGTATCCTGATCTACACAAATCTGTGATTTTTTTTTTTTTCCCCTCATCAAAATTTGGGGTCCGCAGATTATTCGACAGTGCGGATTACTCGAGTATATACGGTATACAGTGTCACTACATATCTCTTCACGTGACGCGGTATGATGAGCTAGACAGTAATGCATGTAAACAATTGATTGCGATGCTGAAGGGTGATGTTCAGCAACAGGTAATCTTACGCAAAAGAAATGAATAATTTTTTGTGTACTAACTGACATGAATGGGGTGGAGATATTATCAAAAATTTGTTATAAGAACAAACCTTCACTTTGTTGGAGAAATCATAATACCCAGTCACTTTTGACATCATTGTTTACAGATATTTAGACAGCATAATGTAGTTTATGATTCGAAGAGAATGTCATCATTTGTTAAAATACCACTAAATAACTATGAATGATAAACAGTGATGAGCTGGCTTAAAATACTTCAAAGTGCTGGTACCTTATTATAAAAATAAATAAATACATAAAAACTGAATAAATACTGTGTCTTCACGCTCTGTGTATGTCTTGATGTCATTTCACAGACCAACTACTAGTTTATATGCACATGCTTCGCAATGGTTGTTAAAAAGGGACCTGTGTGTATCATGGTTTTTAGGGTTCCGGACCTAGGTCAGCAAAAACAGAATCCTTGTTGGATTGCTTTGTCAATAAACTCAGTTCTCATAGCCAATATGTCAAATTTAAGTAGAAGTCATTGTCGAAAACGATGAATGTTCATAAGGTTTTTCATACAAAAGTAAAATTAATTAAAGTCCGTGCTTCGGAACGATGTAAATTCAATGTTACTTTGTGTTCATAAAGTGTGTAATTGTCTGTTTGGCATAAACTTCTGGAAACACTTCTATCATTGAGTTGATAAATAGTAATAATAATAACAGCACCGTGGATTGGCTCAATGGTGTAGTACTAAATTGTTTATCTCACAGTAAGTGTATGCTGAAGTATTAGCATGTTGCAGTGTTGCACAATGTAGTTATTCTGTATGCAGTGCTCCATATTATCGAAAACTTGGCAAATGCTGAAAGTCTAGTAATTCAATCAACAGAGCAGTTCATGTCTGTTTAAGACATCATGGTGGCGTCAATGTGCAATAAAGCAATTCTGGGCAATCGTTGAAGGAATGGCATCAGCAGATAGTCTGTATAGAACTTTTCATTAAATATAGTATTTCCAGTGAACTGTCTTGTCTGTGTTAGCAGCATCGGCCACTCTTTCCACTAATACATGTCCCCAAGTCCTGCATTGAATACTGTGTAAAACACGAAGTTGAAATCCACCTTATGTAATAGCACTATATATTCAGAAGTCGGATTATAACTCTTTAAGTACAATTGTCTCTGCAAAAGAAGACGTCTTTCTTTATCTTAATGTAGTCTGCACAAAAAGTAAATAATTACACATTTTAATCACAATATTGTACCGAACAATTATGAAAGTAGAGTGGTTCCTGACGAGTTTGTTGCTTGCGTGTGTATATCTTAGACTGTGTGTATATTATCTCTTGTGGCAGGCACATTGCAGAAATATCTCTGGAGTGAGCATTCAGATACACAGAACAGATTTTGTGTCCTCAACATTAGGGTGGAAATTTCACATAATATTGGGAAAAATCTACTAATCTTTGACTTTATCTTGGTCCTTTTCTGTTTGGTTAAGACAGAAGACTATGTGTAAATGGCCCTTTTAGAAATGTTTCATCAACTTTCTTGTTGCTTCTGTGACACATTTATTTACATATTATCTCATGTTATGTGGTTCCTCTGTGAAAAGGAAGTGGGGCTTCTTTCCAGACAATGCAGTACAAACCATTTGTAAGGGTATTGCAGAAGACATGTACCAAGCCCTTCTGATAAAAAACGTTGCTATGATGGAAGAGTTCATCAAGTGGTGCCAGCGTATTGAAGGGAGGCAATGAAAAAAGGTTGGACAAAAGAAGTATGACAGACTCCCCAATGTAATCCCTATGGCCATTGTGGAAGACCAGCATGACTTTGCTTCTCTCATACAACAAACTGTGAGAGATGAATTAACAACAGTTTATGGCAGCCGGGAGTATTAGACCGAGCGAGCATCAGATTATGGCCATGGATGTAAACCCTGTAAGTCACGAGGGAACCAATGCCGCTGAGGAAGAAGTATTTCAGACATTAGCTCCTGTCTGTCCCTCTAATCGCACTCAACATGAAGAATGGCATGGCCCTGCTATGACTTACGCTGCAGCCACCAAACAGGAACCTATGAACAGGCCGACGTGGTCACAACCAACTCTCTCAGCAACTATGATGCCCCGCAGAAAAACAGATGTCTGGAGGACAGAAGACAACACACCACTGTGTTTCCAGTGTGGGTGACCTGGACATGTCGTACGCTACTGCAGAGAGAGAAGTTGAGTATTCAACGATTATTTTTCTGCAAGACTTCAGCCATCAGAGAGGTTCTATCCCAGACAGTCACCTGCTGATGAGTTCAGTCAACCTTTGGGAAGCCCATCGCCGTATCCTGGTCGTGCCGCTGCCGTTTACCATTGCCTTACAGAGGTACCAGTCACTCCCCTAGCTGCCGTGCCCAGGAAAACTAAGCAAGGCGACCATGTATGGAGGTGAGGCCACCGCATATGAAAATCCTCCATGGATGACAGTTGCTAAGATGTCAGGAAATCCCATAACGTCATAATCGACAGCCAACCTGTCCGGGCAGTGGTTGATTGAGGAGCTTCCTATTGTTGGATTACTGCCCCACACTAGAGAAGACAGTGTGCTGTGATATGGGGGTAACTGTGCTGATGGTCGCAAATGGAAAGTACGTCCAGCCAGCAGGAACGGGTGTCGCAAGAATAACCATCAACAACAGGACCCAGCCATTTGAATTTGTCAAGTTAATAGAATGTAGTTATAATATCATCCTCAGATGGGGGACTTCCTTCAGGCATCCCAAGCTAACATTGACTGTGGATGATCTGAGCTGCAAATTGAGGAAGTCGTTCTGACAGGTACATGTAATATAGAATTTTCCGGAGATGTTATTCGCCATTGACAAAGTGATGATCCCGCCGTTGACAATGAGAAGAGTTCCAGTCACAAACACAGATGACCGATTAAACTGTGAAGTGCTTGTCGATAGTATAATATTTATTAGGCTTACCAAAGAAATTTACATACCAGCGGCTATCAGCAGCATTACCCATGGTCGAGGAGATATTTGGATCACTAATTGTCACAAGCAGTCACAACTTATACCCAAAAGAATGTGTATTGGGACAGCTGAACCAATCCAGGACAGTGAGCTCAACGTCGTCAACGAAGACCCATGCCCTGCTGTTGGTACAGACAACGCACTTGAGGAAACAACCGTGAAACTGCCAATAGGGCCTGGACTGACCAAAGAACAATGCCAGTGGGTGTTAGCTATATTACACAAATTTTTCGGTGCATTTACACCCAGCAGGGAAAAAGTCACACGAAACGGCCCACGATAAGGCACCATATCAATATTGGGGATCATCTATCAATTAGCCAGCATTTGTATAAGAGTGTGGCCAGCGGAAAGACGGATAATTCAGGAGGAAGTCAAGATGATGTTGCACAATGACATTATTCAACCTTTGGAGAGTCCTTAGTCATCTCTCGTGGTCCTTGTAAAGAAGAAGGATAGCATGAGGTGATTCTGTGTCTACTATCAGCGGCTAAACAAAATCACAAAGAAAGATGTCTACCCATTGCTGCATGTTGGCAACAGATTAGACTGCTTGAAAAGTGCTACATACTTCTCAACTATGAACATGCAGGCAGGTTACTAGCAAATCAAGGTTGATGAAGCTGACAGGGAGAAGATGGCTTTTATTACACCTGACGGCCTCTATTAGTTCAAAGTAATACCAATTGGATTATGTAATGCTCCGGCCACATTCGAACACATGATGGACAACTTGCTTCGACACCTTAAGTGGAAGACTTGTCTTTGCTATTTAGATGACATTGTTATATTCTCGAAGACATTTGAATAACATCTGAGTCACCTGTCAACTGTGTTCAAGTGTATTCAGACTGCAGGACTCCGCCTCAGCCCAGGGAGATGCCAAGTTTTACTGGGATGAGACAAAAGAAAGCGCTTTCTGGGCACTTAAGGAGGCTCTAACTTCCGCACCAGTTCTAGCCTTGTACAATGTGATTGTGGAAACTGAACTTCACACAGACCCAAGTGGTTATAGGATTGGTGCAGTGCTTGTACAAGTTCAGGAAAGTGCTGAAAAAGGGGTAGCCTATGCATCAAGAGTACTCTCAAAGTCCAAGATAAACTACTCTACAACCAAGAAAGAATGCCTGGCAGTTATCTGGGCTATCAACAAGTTCAGGCTGTATTTATTTGGCAAACCATTCACCGTCATGACAGACCACCATTCTTTTTGTTGGCTGACTAGCTTGAAGGGATTCATAAGGTCAACTAGCAAGATGGGCACTAAGACTCCACTATTACGACATGATTTAAGATGGCGCCGATAGATCAGTGCAGTAAAACACTGATAGTAACAAAAAAGCCAGTGCGCAATAATTCAGCAGGTAAAGATTGTGAAAAACGTGTTCAGAAAGGTATTGTTTGCGTAAAATGCAACTTTGGTGGCATGAAAGGTGTGCAAAAGTTAACTTAAAGTTTATAAGTGACGATTTCCTGTGGTCATGTCATGACTGTGAACATCAGGAAAAGTCAGAACTAATTGAGACTATGAACTCTGAACAAGAAATCATAAAACAACTAAATATGGACATCGAAACACTGAAGAAAGAAATAACGTCACTGAAGACAGAAAATACGAAACTTTCTCAAGGAAGACGAACATATGCTGAAGCTGTTAATGGTATGTTTACAAGTGAAGTGAGTGTAGAAAATGCATCACGCTCCACTGAAAATCGATCGTATTATACAGACAACAATTATACAAGAAACTTTAAACAAACAAAATCTGTTCATGGTAGGCCTACAAGTGAAATGAGTGAAGAAAATTCGGAACTATTATCGGTAAATCGATCATGTTCAATAGCCAAAAATGTTGCAAAATTATGTAAACAAAGAAGTAGGCCACTCTCTGATGTCCAAAATAAAAGAACTAGCAACATGCAGAATGAATCAGTCAAGAGCTCAAAACGTGTGAAAACAAAAAATGTACACACTTGGACAAATGTATAACACACAAATAAGCCTGAGAACCAAGAAGAAAGGAAGTATGCACAAAACGAGTTCCTTCTAATTGGCGACTCGATTATGAAAAATGTCGTGGTGCCAGGCTGTAATATCGAGATTCGCCCAGGTATTAGGATACACCAGATGAATATACATCTAAAAAACATCAGGACTGACAAGTAAAACCCAAATACAACGGAATATAAAGGTGTCATTGTGCATGTGGAGACAAATTCTCTTCGCAGTTGCAGCGAAAATGAACTTGTAAACGAAACAAGGAATTTAATCAGGACAGCCAAAAACAGCTATCCCGGATCCAGGATCGTCATTAGTGGAATTATGCATAGAAGATCTGTGACTGACAAATACATAGACAGAATAAATGACAATGTGCGTGAACAGTGTAATACCTTAGGAGCAATATTTTTGGACCTAAACAAATTCATTTACAGTAAGCGTCTATCACAAGATGGCCTGCATCTAAATAGGCTAGGCACAAATACTTGTAGCAAAGTATTGGCAGATGTATGTGCTGTGATAAAAAACAAGGGAAACTAATATATAGTGCAGCGGGTGAAAATCCAGACAAGAATACAAAAAGGGCTACAACCACTGGTGAACTAGAGCATGTACTAGAGATATTTAATGAAAACAAAACGGAGGTAAGTGCCAAACCAAGTAATCCAGAAAAAAGTGTATATTATTTTATGCTGTTCCATCAGAATGTTCAGTCTCTAAACAATAAGTTGTCAGAAATAGAAGTAATGCTTTCAAATGAATTAATTGATGTGTCTGTACTGTATATGTCTGAACACTGGTTAAGAGAGGATGCTTTATACAGGCGCTGAATACAGGCGCCCCCACGCATTTTAGCGTGGCACAGGGCTCGTATTCAGCGATCGACCTCTCCGTCTGCAGCCCCAGCCTTCGACCATACCTTGGTTGGCGTGTATATGATGATCTGTGTGGCAGTGACCACTTTCCAATCTTTCTGTCGCTCCCGCAGTACCAAGCTGCAGACAGCTTACCCCGTTGGTGTCTCCGAAGGGCTGACTGGCCAGTCTATACTTCAACCGCTGTCATCGCTGCACCACTTCCAGATGACTATGACAATGCAGTCCAGCAGGTGACTGATAGTATTGTCATGGCCGCAGAGGTAGCAGTTCCACAAACTACCGGTTCCACTAGGCGTAGGTCCGTGCCTTGGTGGACACCGGAGATTGCTGAGGCTATCCGAGAACGTCGGCGAGCGCTCCAGCGCCATCGACGCCACCCTACCGTGGAGAACTTGGTGGCCTTTAAACGGCTCTGTGCGCGTGCTCGACGCCTCGTACAGCAGAGTGAGCAGGATTCCTGGGAGCGGTATGTAGCCAGTATCGGCCCCCGCACCTCCCTGACTCAGGTATGGACGCAAGTTCGACGCGTCTTTGGATACCGCCCGCCGACAGGAATCCCATCCCTCACCATCCAGGGTGTGCTCTGCATGCTCCCGACAGCTATCGCCGAGCATTTGGCAGACCACTACGCACGATGCTCTGCGACTGCCGCGTACAGTGCCGACTTTTGCTCCCTCAAAGAGCGGGCCGAGCGGAAAATGTTGTCCTTCCGCTCTCGTCGTCGGGAAACATACAACGACCCGTTTAGCGAGTGGGAGTTCCGAACTGCCCTTGCTGCGTGTCCTGATACAACTCCAGGACCTGATAGGATTCACAGCCAATTCCTCCGACACCTGTCACCAGAGTTTCAACGCCGCATTCTCGCCCTGTTTAACCATCTATGGGCAGAGGGCACTTTCCCGTCGCAGTGGCGCGAAAGCACTATCATCCCGGTGCTGAAACCTGGTGCATACCCCCTGGTGGCTGACAATTACCGTCCAATCAGCCTCACCAACGTTCTCTGCAAGCTCTTCGAACGTATGGTGAGTCGGCGGCTTATGTGGATCCTAGAAGAGCGCGGACTCCTTGCTCCGCAACAGCGGGGCTTTCGCCAGGGCCGTTCTACCATTGACAACCTCGTGTCACTGGAATCAGCCATTCGCACTGCCTTCACTAGGCGTGAGCATTTAATTGCTGTATTTTTCGACCTTCGAAAGGCGTATGACACCACCTGGCGCCACCATATTTTAACAACTCTTCATGACTGGGGCTTATGGGGTGCCCTTCCTATTTTTATGCGCAATTTCCTCTCCCACCGTTCATTCCGGGTTAGGGTTGGGGCATCTTTTAGCTCCCCCCATATTCAAGAGAACGGTGTCCCACAGAGCTCCGTCCTCAGTGTCCCGTTGTTTTTAGTGGCAATTAACGGTCTTGCTGCGGCTATGGGGTCATCGGTCAGTTGCTCCCTGTTCGCCGATGACTTCTGCCTGTATATCAGCTCCATTAGCATCGGCGTAGCTGAACGACGGCTGCAGGGTGCCATCCAAAAGGCCCACTCATGGGCCTCTACTCACGGATTTCAGTTCTCCGCGCAGAAAACCCGCGTGATGCACTTCTGTCGCCGTCAGGTAGTTCACCCTGACCCGGAGCTCTACTTGGGTGGTGAACTACTTAAGGTCGAGGAAACACATCGCTTCCTGGGCATGGTCTTCGATGCCCGGCTGACTTGGGTGCCACACCTGCGTCAGCTGAGACAGAAGTGTTGGCGGCATTTAAACGTTCTCAGATGCCTCTGCCATACTGGATGGGGAGCAGCACGTTCCACCCTTCTTCAGCTCTACAAGTCACTCATTCTGTCTCGGATTGATTACGGGAGCTTGGTTTATGACTCGGCAGCCCCTTCTGCCTTGCGAGTCCTAGACCCCGTTCACCACACAGGTGTGCGTCTCACAACAGGGGCTTTTCGCACCAGTCCCGTAACGAGCCTTCTAGCTGAAGCTGGTGTTCCCCCTCTGCGGTATCGCCGGCAACGGCTGTTGGTGAGCTACGTTGCCCGGGTTCATGCTTCACCCCGCCATCCGAACCACAGGCTTCTCTTCCCACTTTCTGCACTCCCTTCCCCATGGCGTCGGCCCAGAACGGGTCTCCCGATTGCGGTCCGCGTCCGTTCCCTTCTCTCCTCACTTGATTCCTTACCGCTTCCTCCGCCTTACCATTACTCCCCCCGTATCCCCCCCTGGAAAATTCCTCGCCTGGAGCTTCGGCTGGACTTGTCCCGGGATTCGAAAGCGTCGATTTCACCACTGCTTCTCCGGCGCTGGTTCCATGCACTGCTTGATTCGTTTCACGGAGCACACATCATATACACGGACGGTTCTTTGGTCGATGGCCATGCTGGATATGCCTTTATCTATGGTGACCACATCAAACAGCGGTCATTGCCTTGTGGAAGCAGCATCTTCACTGCAGAACTGGTCGGTATTTTGAGAGCTCTTGAACACCTCAGAGCTCGCCCCAGGGGGTCTTTCGTCATCTGTAGCGACTCCCTGAGTGGCTTACAGGCCCTCGACCAGTTTCTACCAAAACACACTGTGGTGCGAGCCATTCAAGATGCTGTCTTCGCCCTTGGCGAGTCAGGGCGTTCTGTCGTTTTCGTCTGGACGCCAGGGCATGTGGGTATACCGGGCAATGAACGTGTGGACCAGCTGGCCAAGCGGGCCACCACTTCGCGGTCCCTGGACATTGGCCTCCCAGTTTGCGACCTCCAAACCCAGTTGACCCGCAAGGTCTTAAGGGTTTGGAATTCTGAATGGGCAGACTCGACCGAACCCAATAAGCTCCGTGCTGTCAAGCCGTCTACCGCTGCATGGAAGACGTCCCTGAGGGCTTCTCGCAGGGAGTCGGTTGTCCTTTGCCGACTCCGTATAGACCATACCTGGCTTACGCATGGTCACCTCCTGCGTCGCGAGAACCCTCCTCAGTGTCGATGTGGTGTGCCTTTGACGGTCGCCCACATCTTAATTGAATGTCGCCATTTAGCCGCAGCACGACGCCATTTTAATCTTCCTGACACTTTGCAGCTAGCATTAGCTGACAATACCTCCACGGTTGACTCTGTTTTAAATTTTATGCGTGAGTGTGGACTTTACAAGTCACTTTAAAGTTTGTGTTTGTCTGTCATTTCTCTGTCCTCCGCCTGCTTAAGTCTGTTAGGTAGGCGGTTTTAACGTGTTCCAGAGTGGCTGGGTGTGTTCCTTATATCCTTGTGACCACCCAGCAAAAACACTCTTGTGCTGTTTCAGCTGTTTTATCCCTTCTTCGTTTTTAATCGTCTCCTTTCTTTCTATTAGTCTCAAAGTTTTAAACTTTGACTTGTTAATGCATTCACTCCGGATCGCTTAACAAAATGTTTTATCTCTTGGACTGGAAAAAGGGACTGATAACCGTCGTTGTTTAGTCCCTTCAAAAACCCAACAACAACAACGAAAAAATCAAGTATTATAAATAATATAGTGAGGACAGTTTACTACTCACCGCAAAGACGTGGCGACGAGCTGCGACAGGCACATACAAAAGACACACACATACAACACATTCAGCTATCGGCCATGGCCTTCTTCAGAAATAGAGCACTCACGCAATCACACAGGCACACAACACAGTCATACAACCATCACCTCCGACTGCCACACTTCGAATCACGCTCTGCTCTGCTTGGCAGAGCGTGATTCGAAGTGTGGCAGTCGGAGGTGATGGTTGTATGACTGTGTTGTGTGCCTGTGTGATTGCGTGAGTGCTCTATTTCTGAAGAAGGCCATGGCCGATAGCTGAATGTGTTGTATGTGTGTGTCTTTTGTATGTGCCTGTCGCAGCTCGTCGCCACGTCTTTGCGGTGAGTAGTAAACTGTCCTCACTATATTATTTATTCCAACCTGGACTTTCCAATTTTATAAAAATCAAGTATTACTTTGATGTAGCATTTCCAGTTAAAACTAGGAGAATAAAAGATACCCTCCCAAATAAGTGGATCACTACGGGTATTAAAATATCATGTGCAAATAAAAGACTCATGTACAGGCTTACCAAAACATGTGACACAGCACCTGCATTTGATAGGTATTTCAAGAACTATAAAACCGTTCTCAGAAAGTTAACAAAGAGTGCCAAAAAGCTAGAAAATGACAGATACGTAAGTAATTCCTCAAATAAAATGAAAGCAGTTTGGAATATTGTAAAGAAAGAAACAGGAAATAACAAAACTAAAAACAAGAACATACAGCTCAAGGAAAACCAGCAAACCACAAACAAACCAAAGGAAGTAGCCGATATGTTTAACACTTATTTTATAAATATAGCAGAAAAACTTATTGAGAAAAATGGCATCAAAAATCCATCACAATTGGCAACAAAAATTAAACATATAGATAAAACTATATTCCTCACTCCAACCAATACAAAGGAAGTGCAGCAGGAAATCAAGCTATTAAAATCAAAACACTCATCAGGAATAGATAACATACCAGATTTTATTGTAAAAAAAATGTGCAGATTTTCTCTCTGAACCACTGACCTATCTAATTAATTTGTCTTTCTCAACTAGTAGTTTTCCAAAATGCCTAAAAATTGCTAAAGTGAAACCACTTCACAAAAAAGGAAGTCAGGAGGAGATGTTCAACTATAGACCAGTATCCCAATTATCGACATTCTCAAAATTACTAGAAAAACTCTTTTACAAAAGACTGTCCAATTTCTTAAGTAAATATAATATATTGACTGAATCCCAACATGGTTTTAGAAAAAAATCACTCAACTGAAACAGCGGTTTTTTTCTTTTCTCTACGAAACGCTACAGGCTCTAGATAGGCGGGAACATACTACAACTATATTCCTAGACCTGTCAAAAGCATTTAATACCATTAATCATAATAAATTACTTAGTAAGATACAGAATTGGGGTATTAGGGGAGCAGCACATAACTGGATTAAATCATACCTTCATGATAGAAAGCAATTCATAGAGATCACACATGAATCAAATGGCACAGTTAGTACCTATCATTCTGATTCATTAGTAGTAAAACATGGAGTTCTGCAAGGTTCAATATTGGGTCCAATTCTCTTTTTATTGTATGTGAATGATCTTTACATAAACAATACAAATGGGAAACTTTACCAATTTTCAGATGACACTAGAATCTTAATAACCGGAAGTAAAAAAGAAATCTTTGAAAGCAACATAGCAGCCATTACTAAAAATATTAGAGATTATTTTGATGCAAATGCCCTGATAATAAATGTGGAAAAAACCGTTGCAATGGATATATTTAAGAGACAGAATAGATCACCAGCTAAACCAAATATTGCTATAAATGGAAAAACAATTAGAAAAATGGAGTGTACATAATTTCTAGGAATACGGATCCAGAAAAATATAAAATGGGATTCACATGTAGATTATATTAATCAAAAATTAAGCAAAACATGTTATATCATGCGGACATTAAAGAACAGCATATCATACAATAACCTAAAGTCCATATATTTTGCCTATGCCCACTCACATATGAAATACGGCGTAGTATTTTAGGGAAATAGTGGAGCAAGTATGAAAACATTTAGGATACAAAAAAAGATTATTAGAAAAAACACAACTCCCTCTTCCAAGCATGTACATAATCGAAAACCTAGTTATTATAAAAGAAAAATTAAATAGTAAAAGTCCATGCATCGCCCGTAATGAAGCAGTACACTGCCACAACACAAGACAAAAAAATAATGTTCATGTTAAACAGACAAACACTGCATTATTTCAAAAAGGAGTACTACACCCTGGGATTAGACTACATAATGCTTTACTCAAAGCCATAAAATCAAAAACGGACACAACCAAATTCAAGACAGCAGTCAACGATTACTTGGTGACGCACTGCTTCTATTCAGTAGATGAATATTTAGAGTTCCATAATTATAGCATCAGCTAGAAATGTAGGTCTATGAAAAAGTGTGTAGAGAAAATGTAAAGTTACTATTAGATATTACAATGTATTTATTTATATAAAAAATGTAAACATGCTGTATAAAAGTGACAAATAACCATTTTACTCAATATGTAGAGTAACAAAACTTCTAGCAGTGAGAAACATTAAGTGGTAAATCATACAAAGTAAAAGGTCAATCTACTTTTAATATTATAACACAAGAAAAGAAAGATGTAGGGCAGGGATGGTTCAATATCTATTGTACCCTGTACAGTTCTGGATTCACAGGACCAATAAATAAATAAATAGACATTGGTATTCAAGAACAGGCACAAACACAAGGATGCTGACTGCCTTTTGAGGAATCCATTAGTGGGACACAACAGCACAAATGAAATTTCAGCTCTCACTGAATTAGGTGATGTTACAGCTGAACATCGGGAAGATCCAGCACTATTAAAAACCATACAGACCTTGGAGAAAGGAGAACTGACCAGTGGAGAGTTCCAACTTGTAAATGGGACATTGTATAAGAGCAACTATGATCCACTGGGCCCCAAATGGCTACTGGTCATTCCAGCTCATTTCCAGCCAGCTATTCTCAAATATATTACCACAGTGCTCCAATATCCGGTCATCTGGAATTTGTGAAGACCCTAGACAGAATCAGACGCAGGTGTTACTGGAAAGGTCTCTACCAGTCTGTCAAGCACTATGTGTGTCACTGTAAAGAGTGCCAGTGACGGAAGCATGTGTCAAAATTACCTCCAGGGCATCTTGTATCGATTCCACCTGCAGCAGCTCCATTCCACCAGTTTGGGAGTTTCCCAATGTCGACAACTGTTAACAGGTGGATAATTGTCTACACTGACTACCTCACACGTTACGCTGTCACCAAACCTGTGCCAACTGCAGAAGCTCCAGGAATCGCAAAATGTAAAACACATTATTTTGAATCGTGGAGCACCATGTGTGATGGTACCTGATCGTGGAAAGGTGTTTCAGTCATAACTAGTATCAGAGGTAATGTCACGTTGCGACAGTGTCCACAGAATGACCACTGCATACCATCGTCAGACAAATGGTCTTACAGAACGTTTTAACAAGACGTTAGCAGATATGCTGTCGATGTACGTCAATGTTGAGCATGATTGGATACAATACTCCAGTCATGACATTTGCTTATAATATCGCAAGAAAAGACACCAAAGGTTTCACGCCATTTTACTGCTCCATGGCCATGAAGCTGAGACGACAATGGATACGCTCTTCCCGTTCCAGCCAGACGACACTCAAGATGACTATGCGAAACAGCTCATCCTCAGGGTCAAAGAAGCAAGACAGATGGCTTGCATACAGACACTGGACGCCCAAGAGAAGGACCGTTAATAGTATAAAGCACTGACATGTTGTGCACACCCCATGAGATCTGGTATGGATTTTTACCTCTGTACGGAAGTTGGAATATCAGAAAAGTTATTGAAGTGATATTTTGGTCCGTATCATGTTGTACGCCGCCTGTCAGATCTCACATGTAAAGTCAAGGATCATGAGACGTCGTCAAAATGACAAACATGAAGGGACAGTGTTCACGATCTCCGCATGAAGCATTACTACGATCCTGAAGAGCAGAAAGTTGAAAATGGCTTCTTGTTCAAGGACAATAATGATACTGATGAAGCCACGACAGGAACGTCTTGTCATTGGTAGTCGTACAGAAGGGAAGGATTCTCCAGAACTGCCATACAGAGGACCCATGACAACATCAAGCTCCAGGACATTGTAGCTAGCTCCAAAAGGAGCCTAACAGCAGGTCGCTGTTCTTTCAGGAGAGGGAGCAATGACTCGAGACTCAGAGTTAACCAACTGTGGCGCAATGGATAGCATCACCAATTGCAGTGCTGAAGGTCGTCGGTTGAATCCCGTCCACCAGCGAAAATTTATTTCTTTGTAATTATCATTTGCAGAATATTCTACATGTTTCTTATGTTAACTATTCTTTTAATTTCTGGTCCATTCGTCTGTGTATAAATAGCAGAGCACTCTTCCAGAGAGGCATTAGCGCTGTGTGTATGTTAAGTTCGCAATAAACCTGCTTTCAGTATATGTGCTGTGTTCCGTTGACAACCCAGTCATCGATGTCAAGCTTCCATTTCAACGCGACAATATAGTTAACGTCGACTCACTTTCCTGTACTATGATGTTTTCTAGGCATTCCTAAACAGAACACACTCAAAATGTAATGAGGATACACCGAAATGAGAAAGGGAACTACATAATTTCGATTTTTCTTGCAAAAAATTCTTGTGTACATCTACATCTACCATATATACTCCACAATCCACCGTAAGGTGTGTGGCGGCGGTTACACTGTACCACTACTAGGCATTTCCTTTCCTATTCCACTCCCAAATAGAACGAGGAAAAAAAAGAATGCCTATATGCCTCTGTACGAGTCCTAATTTCTCTTATCTTGTTTTTGTAATCACTACGCGAAATGTAAGTAGGAGGCAACAAGATCATACTACACTCAGCTTCAAATTCCGGCTCTCTAAATTTCCTCAACAGAAATTAATGAAAAGAACGTTGTCTTTCCTACAGTGATCCCCAATTGAGTTGCCGGAGCATTTCTGTGACACTCGCCCATTGGTCAAACCTACCAGTAACAAACCTAGCTACTCGCCTCTTAACTGCTTCTATGTCTTCCTTAAAACTGATCTGCTGCAGGTCACAAACACTTGAGCAATACTCAAGATGTAGTCGTATGTGTTTTATATGCGGTCTCCTTTACATATGAAGTACATCTTCCCAAAATTCTCCCAATAAATCAAAGTCGGCTGTCTGCCTTACTCACAATTGTCCTTACATGTTCGTTCCATTTCATATCTATCTGCAATGTTACGACTAGATATTTGAACGATGCGACAGCATCAAGATGCTCACTACTAATACTGTATTCGAACATTATGGGATTGTTTTTCCTACTCATGCGCATCACCTTACATTTTTCTACATTGAGAGCTAGCTGCCATTCTTTGCACCTCCTAGAAATTTTGTCTAAGTCATCCTGTATGCTATACAATCAGTTAAAGATGACACCCTCCCATACACCACAGCATCATTAGCAAACAGCCGCAAATTACAACTTACTCTGTCCATCAGATCATTTATATAGATAGAAAATAATAGCGGTCCTATCACACTCCCCTGGGGCACGCCTGGCGATACACTAATCTCTGATGAACACTCGCTGTCGAGAACAACGTACTGTCTTCTATTACTTAGGAACTCTTCCCGCCAGTCACAAATCTGTTAACCTATTCCATAAGCTCATTACTTCATTCAGTCTGCAGTGTGGCACCGCAATGAACACTTTTTTGAAGTCGAGAAAAATACAATCCACCTGTTGCCCTTCATCCATGGCTCACAAGATGTCATGTGAGAAAAGGACAAGCTGAGTTTCACATGAACGATGTTTCCTGAACCCGTGTTGATTCATAGAAAGAAGCTTTTCAGTTTCAAGGAAATTTACGATATTCGAACTGAGAATATGCTCCAAAATTCTACATGAAACTGATATTATGATATTGGTCTGTAATTGTGTGGGTCAGTTCTCTTTCCTCTCTTATAAATGGGAGTTACCTGCTCTTGTTTTCAATCACTAGGAACTTTGCGTTGAATTAAAGATTTGCAATAAATACAAGCTAAGTAGGGGGCCCATGCCGCAGAATACTCTTTGTAAAACCCAACTGGTATTCCATCCGGACCAGCAGACTTTTTCATATTTAGCTATCTCAGCTGCTTCTCTACAACGGAAATACCTATTGCTAAGTCCTCCATTTTGGAATTAGTACATTGATCAAATGATGGTACACTTGCGCGATCCTCCTACATGAAAGATTTTTTAAAGGTTAAATTTAGAACTTCAGCTTTCCGTTTGCTTTGTTCTATTACTGCCCCAGAATGATCGAGTGATTGGACAGTGGGCTTTGACCCGCTTATCGATGTAAATTAGATCATCAATAGACATGAAGGAGTGTTGTAATGTTTTAAATTCAAATGTTCCCTGTCAAAAGAAGCAAAGAAATGTTGTTCACCTGTGTAATAAGCAACACGCTGTGCAATGTTAGTTTGTTTTTGCAGAGATAAGATTACAGCGTTTAATTCAAAATACTTCTGTTACTTAGGAAATACGCACAACACAATCTTGTATTGTTTCTTCTTTGCAGTGCAGCACTATGAAACCAACAGCACCATTAGTGGTTCGTTGCTGTTCTACAGCATAATGATCGGGGGAGGGGGGGGGGGGGGGGAAATGCAGCGACGCCAATTAGTTCTTTGGTGTACTATGTAACTAACAGGGCCTCTGCTTGTTCTGTACTGTACTATTCCGTTTTCTAGGCATTCCTAAACAGAATGGACTCAAGATGTAATAAGCACGCACAGAAATCAGAAAGTAATCTAAATATGTCCATGTTTCCTTGCATAGAGTTCTTAGTAAATGAAAACATCGATAGACGCCAAGGAATGTCGTTATGTTTTAACTTCAAATGACACCTGCGGAAAGAAGCACTTTTGTTTCCAAGGACTTTGCAAGGCATGCGGGATACAGTTTTTTTTTTTTTATTCTGTTGTACCTGGGTTAAATTTTACTCACACTGGCGGCGGTTTAATATGTTAATGTTGACATAGAAATATTCACTTTAGGGGGGTCATTAATTTACTGATCAGAACAACATTAATTATTTATTTAATTATCAACACAAATAATCAATTCCCTCATGGTATGTGACTGATTTTTCAAAAAGGATTCAACGGACATTGGCAACATCAATACATTACACTGCTGCCGTAAGGAAAATCATAGCCCTTGTTTCAGTGTATTACACCTTAGTTATGTGAATAAAAAATGCAGCATCACCATCTATTAGTTTTTTGGTATACTATGTAAAGCACAGGGTCTCTATACAGTGCTTTAATACTATGTTGGTTAGGAGCGCCTTTATCGGATCTTTGCTATACTACGCTGCAATTCAAGCTTAGCATCCACTAGAAACTACAAATTATGATATTTTTTCTTCCCCTGATCCGATTTTGATGAAATGAATCTTATATGATGTCCCAAGGCACTCTCAGATTACCTATGAAAACCCATGAAAGTTCTTATATACTCTTGGAGATTTGCTGTACTACACCATACTCATAAGCATAGTATACACATAAAACTTCAAATTACAGTAACTTTCCTTCCTCTGATCCGATTTTCATGAAATGAAGCTCGTGTTACTTATTCTCAATTTACCTGTGGAAACCCGTGAAAGTTCGTGTAGTATTTTTGGAGATCACCCTCAACAAACAGACATACACAATGGCTTTTAAGCAAATGATTAATTTATTATATCTTTATTTTCTCTGATCTGATTTTAATTATTGAAGACTTTATGTAATCACATGATATGCTCTAGTTACGTGTGAAAACCCCATGAAAATTTGTCAAGTAATTTTGGAGATAAACTTGTTCAAAGAGACAGGCAGAATGACGATTGTAGATAAATAATTTCAAATTATGATATTCTTTTTTCCGTGATCCTATTTATATGAAACAAAGTCTTTATGTTGTCCAGAGTTACGCTCAAGTTACCTTGTTTCCAAGTTGGAAACCGCATGAAGATTCATCCAGTAGTTTTGAAGATTGAAGAGAAAAGCAACAGGCCTACATTTACAGATTTATTAGTAGTATCGATTGTAGATTGCTGACGCAGAGGAAAATTCAACTTATGCGTTGTTTCAAGCAAGCTACATATTTGCACATATCATTGCAAGAACTGAAACATCTTTCTCAATGGGTCCCTTGGTGAAACATTCTGCTAGCCGTCATAGGGTGCTTAGCGCCAGCAGGCATTACGAAATTTAAAGGAGTTTGTCTTTTCAAGCAAACAATATCTTGGTGGTTCTGCGATATAGGCACAGATTTGGATATCCAATTGAAGCAGAAGTGTCAGACATTTATAGCTTTTTCGTTAGTTCTTGACGAAATCACAGATGTCACCGACATTGTTCAGCTTGCAATATTTGTGAGGGGCGTTAATTCTTAGCTAGATGTTTTTGAAGAGCTGCTAGACGTGATACCAATGGAGTACACAACTACAGGTCAACAATATATTTGAGGTTGTCTGTGAGTCTGTAGAAAACATGTGCTTGCTATTGGACAGGCTCTGTTCTGTGGCAACAGACGGTGTGCCACATATGGTTGGGAGCCAACAGGGTTTCGTGACTCGTCTGAAGGAAAAACTGAAGACAGAATTTCGTAAAGAAATATCAAGCATACACTGCTTTGTGCACCAGGGAACCCTTTCTGCTGAAAGTGTGAAGTGCACAGATGTCATGAAGGTCATGGTGGAATGTGTAAATTTTGTAAGATGCCACGGTGTCAACCATCACCAGTTCAAAGGCTTTTTGCTTGACCTGGAAGCAGCCTATGGTGACATCCCTTATCACTGTACAGTATAGTGTCTTAGGAGAGGCAAAGTTCTTGATGTATTCTTTGGAATTTGGGAAGAAATTGCATTCTTTATGGAAATGAAAGGAGAGACGCAACCCTCACTCACTGACGAAAAATGGAGAGCAGATCTGGCCTTCCTAACTGACATCACGAGACATTTAAACAGTTTAAATATGACACTTCAAGGAAAGGATCTATTAACTGTTGATGAATGTGATAAATGCATTCATGGACAAACGTCATTTATTTGAAAGGCAGTTTGGTACGGGAGACTTAACTTTTTTTTAGTGTTTTTCATCCCTTCAGTTGTCTGAAATCACACATTTTGGTGATTATCAGCAAATACTTGCACAGCTTCGTCAAAGTTTGGAGGCAAGGTTTCAGGACATGCAATCTCTACAAAACATGTTCAAACTGTTTAGCACTCCATTTTCAGTTGTATCAGACACTGTTCCTTCAGAAATGCAGCTATAATTATGAGACTTGCAAAACAGCACACTGCTCAAGGACAGATACCACAACACCACATATTTTTTCAGGTGGTATCGCAATCTTTGCGCAGAAGACTTTCCGAAATTTACCAGAATGCAGCTGGCATCATATCTATGTTTGACTCGACATACTGTTGTGAACAACTATTTTCCGTAATGAAGAGAGTAAAATCTGCAGAAAGGTCCCAGCTTCACGGTCCAACACTTAAGAGTATTCTGCATCTTGCGGCATCTCAAGGACAGACTTCCAATATTTCAGCAATCGTTAACATACAGAAATGTATTTCTAAAACTAAAATAAGATGTTAAATTTGATTTATATTGAATGTTTTTGTGAATTACAAAATTGTTAACACACACAAATGTATTTCTAAAAGTAAGTAAAATGTTGTTACCTTTGATTTATTTATATTGAATGTTTTTGTTAATTATGATCAGCCATCCTGTGTTTGTTTGTAAATGACCGGTGTTTTGCGCACACTGTAATATGTCAGCCGCTTGGCCAGCCTTGACTGACCACCTGTGCCATGCGCTGGATGTTTCTCACCCCTGCATGCCTGTGTCCGCGGGCGCCCGGCAGCTCACAGCTCACAGCTAAGCTCTAGAGCTGGAACAGCCTGATCTAGACTGTCTCCAAGTATATACTTTATTGTTCTTTATCTCTCCAGACTTTCTTCAGCTTTGCTTGTATTTCTCCCACTACAAGGTTGTGATCAGAATTTATGTCTGCTCCTGGGTAAGCTTTAGCACTCTTTACACAGTCCCTAAAACTTTTCTGTGTAAGGATGTAGTGAAACATATACCTTTCTCTGTTCACAGTAGGTATCCATGTATAATACCTTTTGTGATTTTCAAATATTGTGTTACCCACCACTAGGGAATTTTCTCAGCAGAAGGTAATCAGACATTCTCCTCTCTCATTTCTTTTACCTAATCCAAATTTTCTATTGTATCTGTGTATCTTCCTTCACCCACTACTGCATTCCAGTCTCCATTATGATTTTGCAGACACTTCTATTTCTTACATTCTTGAATCTTTTCATAATATTATTCAACTTCTACGTCTCTGTGTTGCCTGGTGGCATGTATATCTGTGTTAATACAGCATACTACTTCCTACCTTGCAACAGTATCATAAGTTTTCCATCAATACATGTACCTTCTTTACCTTATTTTTAATTTCTGTCCCATAAATATTCAAAATCATTCTTAACGGTTCTTGATTTCTCCTGAGTATAAGAACTTATATCCACATTGTACTTTCCTCCCAATCTCATTTCACACATTCCAAGTGCCTTCAATGTTCCTTTTCATATCCTCCTCAGCATTTTCTAGTTTTCCCACTTGCAGCAATGTGCATGGATATTCCATGTTTCAATCCTTAACTTTCTTTCCATCATTTCCCCCTTCTTCATTTCATATGTGTTTCCTATCAATGCTTTCCCCACACAGAAATCTAGATGAGAGGAAATTTAATTTTGGACTTTTTCACATGGAGAAACATACCATGTACTGACTGGGAAATTAATGTGTTAGTATTCTGTAGTAGGTTGTCTAGTCTAAAATTAGCTGTACAGTGTGAGTCAGATACTGTGTGTAGCGAGCCCTATGGGTTAGCACTGATACTTGCACTCTTTACACACCCAAAGAGGAATGGTGTCTCTTCCACTGGCTTTACCATTCCGAAGAACTGACACTGCTGTTGAGGTCTTCAGCATTACCCTGGCAAGGGCCCCTGCATGGTACTATCACCCATAGCCATTTGAATCATGGCTTTTAATGGGATGTTACTCCTCTGACTTTCCCTTCCCCATTACTTGCAAAATGTAGCCCCAGACTTGTCATCAACTTAGTGGAGTTCTTGATTTAATTATTATTAATACAGTAATAAAATTAATTATTAATTGCTGTGTGTTTTTGTATGTTTTTTTGGATGTAAGTAGAGCTAGTGGAACATCTTTGGACACAACATGTTGCTAAGCATCTGGCAGCATCAGCCACATTTAAATTAATTTGATTACAAAATATACTCTAGTAATTATAATTACATTTTTCCCTAATTTTTTAAAGATATTTACCTGGGAAGCTGTCAGTAAACATCAAGCTTTCTATAGTAATCATTCATGTTGCCTCATTAAATAACATTGGAGGACTCGCAAGCTTTAAAGGTCACAATATTATTACTTACAGTACTTTTAACATTAGTGCAGTTGATATTAAAGATATTGGAAAGTCTTATTATTATTGTAATATGTTAATGTGTTTTATTTTTTCAGTTCCTCCCACACCAAGTGATCTACAAGTTACTTCTACAAGTATTTCAAGCATTCTACTTCAATGGAACATTTCGTTGGCAATTAATAGCCTGATCCAAGGGAAGTATAATTATGACTTTATTAAAATTTATCTAACCTAGCAGTGCTTATAATGGGTATCTACAATTATGATTGCTCTGAAGATCAGCATCTCCAAAATGAAAGTAATGTCAGTGGGAAAGAGATTTAAGTATATTGAATGCCAAATAGGAGGAATAAAGTTAGAGCAGGTAGACAGTTTCAAGTACCTAGGATGTATTTTCTCACAGGATGGCAACACAGTGAAAGAACTGGAATCAAGGAGCAGCAAAGCTAATGCAGTGAGTGCTCAACTAAGATCTACTCTCTTCTGCAAGAAGGAAGTAAGTACCAAGACTAAGTTAGCGGTGCACCGCTCTATGTTTCGACCAACTTTGTTGTATGGGAGTGAAAGTTGGGTAGATACAGGTTACATTATTCATAAGGTAGACGTTACAGATATGAAAGTAGCAACAATGATAGCAGGCACTAATAGATGGGAACAATGACGGGCGGGTGTCCATAATGAGGAAATCAAGGAAAAACTGGAAATGAACACCATAGATGAAACAGTTAGAGTGAACAGACTGAGATGGTGGGGTCATGGTACACACATGATGGAAGCTAGGTTATCTAAGACACTCATGAGATCGGCAGCGGAAGGTAAGAGGAGTAGAGGTAGACCAAGAAGAATGTACTTAGATTTGGTGCAGAATGATTTTGAAGTAAAAGGCATAACATCAGTCGAGGCATCAATGTTAGCATGAATAGGGGATTATGGAGGAATTTTATAAGAGGTACTATGCTCCAGACTGAATGCTGAAAGGCATCAGCAGTCTCTAATGATGATGATGATGATGATGATGATGATGATGATGATGCACATAACTAACATTAAACTAAAAGACATGTTACATATTGGGTGAATAGTGAGAAGTGATAGGCTGTTTTACTTATAAAAATGCTGATTATTTATTTGGTAAAAAAAATATTAATCATGTTCACCATGCAACATTACTGAAGATGTTACAGCTGAAAGATTTGTTGTAAGAGCTTGTAGAAGAACAACAGTTTCTGTAGTGATTATAGAAGGAGACTTTCCTGGTGGGAAAAATATGTAAAAAATAAAGATTGTTTGACTTATCCAAAGCACAGGCTCGCCGAGAGACACAAATAAAAACATACACAAACATTCAAGCTTTCGCAACAATTGGTCGCTTCATCAGGAAAAGAGGAAGGAAGGAGGGGAAAAGGCAGGATGCGTCTTTTAAGGGAGTGGATGAGGGGTCATTCCAATCCCGGAAGTGAAAAGACTTACCTTAGGGGAAAAAAAGGAAGGTAAACAAATACACACACCCCCACACATATACACACACACACACACACACACACACACACACACACCTAGGGAGACATTTGTAGAAAGCAAAGAACTTTGGGGCATTGTCAAACCAGGTGTGGGTTCGGCCAGGAGGCTATGGGCCAGCACTGGTGCATACATGCAGCAATGACATTGGTGTGGGGGCCGAGAGAAGCCCGCCCCCTTGTGAGACACATCCAACGATGATGGGAGACACTGGCGCCAATGATGAGCCCAAGATAGGCGAGAGTGAAGGCTCTGAGTTTCCCATAGCAGTGGAGGGCGGTAAATTGTCCTGCTCAGCCGATGAGGTGTCAGACAGCATAGTTGTGTTGTCTCCCAAATACATGACATCAGCAGGTAGGGTGGCCCTTGCCCAGATGGCAGAGCCTGGCCAGTAAGCGGCACTGTGGTTGCCCAGGAACCTGGGCTTCAACATCATGATAAAAACACATGGGTTGTTCCTGGTGAAAGGTAGGATCTGGTCCAGCAGGGAGGTGAGACAAGACGTCTCCGTTAAGTGTGCTGGGCCATAGGGCAGAAATGAATTGTATTGAGAAAGAATTAGAACCCACTACTGTAGCCGATGAGTGGCCCTGTCTGGCAAGAATGAAGTAGGTTGGAAGAGTGACACTAAAGGCTTATGATCCATAATAAGATGAAACTTCACACCAGAGGTACACATTAAAATTTTTTAAGGCATAGATAATGGCTAGCAACACCCAAGTTGCTGTTTCAAGGCACAAAAGGCTTGTTCATAGTCAGCAGACCAAAGGCACATTCAGAATGAAACTTTCACTTTGCAGTGGAGTGTGCACTGTCATGAAACTTCATAGCAGATTAAAATTGTGTGCAGGAACCGGGATTTGAACCTGGGATCTTTGCCTTTGGCGGACAAGTGCTCTGCCGATTGAGCTATCCCAGCACACTTCACAGTCTGTCCTCACACCTTTTCGTCTGGCAGTACCTTGCCCCCTACTCTCCAAACTTTACAGAAGTTCTCATGCGAAACTTGTAGAACTAGCGCCCCTGGCAGTTTGGTGAGGAACTGGCAGGAATAAAGTTGTGGGGACAGACCACGAAGTATGCCAGGATAGCTCAGTTAGCAGAGCACTTACCCACGAAAGGCAAAGGTCTCAGGTTTGAATCCTGGTACACAATTTTAATCTGCCAGAAAGTTTCATATCAACACACGCTCCACTGCAGATTGAAAGTTTCATTCTAGTAACATCTCTTAGGCTGTGGCTAAGCCATGTCTCCACCATATCCTTTCTTCCAGGAGTGTTAGTTCTGCAAGGTTCACAGGAGAACAACTGTGAAGTTTGGAAAGTAGGAGGCGAGGTACCGGAAGAAGTAAAGTTGTGAGGACAGACTAAGAAGCATGCCAAGAAGTCTCAGTTGGTAGAGTGCTTGCCCATGAAAGACAAAGTTCCCATGTTCGAATCCTAGTTCTGGCACACAATTCTAATGTCAGGAAGTGTCAAAGGGCACATCCTTATGCAAAAGGCAGTGGAGCAAATGTGCAACTGTTGCAGCCCCAGGCAGAAATCGATGGTAGTACATGTTTTTACCCAGAAAATCCTGCAACTCTTTAATCAACATGAGCTGAGGCAAGGATACATTGGCCACATGGTCTGGAAGGTGGTAGATCCCAACAGAAATGATCTCAAACCCAAGGTAAGAAATAGATGGCTGAAAGAAATGTGACTTGATCAAATTATACTGAAAACCTGCTGTCTGGAGAGTAGAGGAAAGGGCAGTTAAGTTCCATAAATGTCAGCAGGGCAAGACCTCATGAACACAATATTATCCAAGTAGTTAACACAGCCAGGAACGAGATGCAAAAGTTGCTCCAAAATGTTGAAAAATTGATGGGGGTTGGTGATGCTGTACAGAAGTCACTGGGTCTGATAAAGACCAAAAGGAGTATGTACAACCAACAAGTGTTTAGAATCTTTGTCCAGGAGAAGTTGTAGATAGGTTCAGCCAAATCCACTTGAGAAAAAGTGAAACCCAGTGAGCATAACAACCAGTTCCTCAGTGACAGGACCGACTGTGGACCTCTGGTACAGAGCTGAGTGGAGGGTCTGAATCAGAGGCTCAGACGGTTCTGCAACCATGTAGGCTGCAGATTCCTTGGCTTGCGCCATTGGGTGGTGGGTTTCCGAGTTCCGCTGAATAGGTCAGGAGTCCACTATACGCAGGAAGTGGCTACACGGGTAGCGGGGGCTGTGTGGCGTGGACTGGGCAGTTTTCTTAGGATAAAGCGCTTCGGGGAAAAACAAAATGGGCAATCTCAAAGGATGCAGGAGGATCACAGGAGAAATGTAGATTTGGGAACTATCGGTATAACAGTTGTAAATTGTCATAGTTGTGTCGGGAAAGTACCAGAACTTCAAGCGTTAATAGAAAGCACCGAAACACACATCACTGTAGGCAGTGAAAGTTGGCTCAAGCCAGAAATAAGTTCAGCAGAAGTATTTGTGAAAAACTGTGTTCATAAAGGATAGATTAAACAAAATAGGTGGAGGCGTATTTTTCACAGTCAAAAGTAGTATTTCATGTAGCAAAGTTGAAGTTGACAGTTCCTGTGAGCTATTATAGGTAGAGGTTGTACCTGAAAATCATAAGAAGTTAATAATTGGTTCCTTTTACTGGCCTCCCAACTCTGATGATACAATAGCAGAAAGGTTCAAAGAAAACCCGAGTCTAATTACAAAAACATACCCGACTAACATGATAATAGTAGGCGGTGATTTTAATTTATCCTTGAACTGTTGGCGAAATTATATTTTTAAATGAGGAGGTACGCATAAAACATCGTGCAAAATGTACTCAACGCATTCTCTGAGAATTACTTCAAACAATTAGTTCATGAGCCAACTAGAATTGTTAAAGGATGTGGCAACACACTTGATCTCTCAGCAACAAATAATCCTGAGCTCATAACGAGCATCAAAACGGATACAGGTATTAGCGAACACAGAGCTGTCATAGGGAGATTGAATATCGAAAGTCCCAAAGTTACCAAAAATAAACAAAAAGTATATTTGTTCAGGAAAGGAGTTAGAAATAAAATACATTTGAAAGACAGATTCCACTCGTTTCTAACACTAAACATAGATGTAGATCAGATTTGGCTCATATTCAGAGAAGTGGTATCGACAGCAATTGACAGTTTTATACCAAATAAATTAATAAAAAAAGGAGGCGAACCCCATTGGTACACAAAACAGGTCAGGACACTGATGCAAAAGCAAAAGAAAAGGCATACTAAATTTAAACAAACACAAAATCCCCACGATTGGCGATCCTACACAGAAGCTCTAAATTTAGCGAGAACTTCAGTGTGAGATGCCTACTATACTTATCACAATGAAACTCTTTCTTGAAATTTGACTGAAAATCCATAGAGATTTTGGTCATATGTTAAAATATACTAGGGGCAAAACACAAACAATACCCTCACTATGTGATAGTAATGGTGATCCTGCCGATGACAGCACTATTAAAGCGGAGTTACTAAACATAGCTTTTATAAACTCATTCACCAAAGAAGACAAACCAATATTCCAAATTTTGAATTACAAACAGAGGCCGTAATGAGTAACGTAGAAGTAGATATCATCAGAATAGTGTAGCAACTAAAATCACTTAACAAGAACAAGTCTTCTGGTCCGGATTTTATACCCATTAGATTTCTATCTGATTATGCTGAAGCGATAGCTCCTTACTTAACAGCCATATACAACCGCTCTCTCATATAAGGATCTGTACCAAAAGATTGGAAATTTCAATAAAGGCTAGGAGTAACCCACTAAACTACAGGCCTATTTCATTGGCGTCAATTTGCAGCAGGAATTTGGAACATATGCTGTATTCAAATACTATGAATTATCTTGAACAGAACGATCTATTGACCCAAGGTCAACACGGATTTAGAAAATATTGTTCATGCTAAACACAACTAGCTGTTTATTCACACAAAGTGATGGGTGCTATCAACAAGGGTTTGCAAATCGATTCCGTATTTCTTTATTTCCAGAAGACTTTTGACACCATACCTCACAAACAGCTTTTAATCAAATTGTGTGGTTATGGTATATCGCCCAAAATTTGCAACTGGATAGGACGCAGAGAGGACGCAGTTCGTAGTAATCGATGGTAAGGCATCAACTAAAACAGAGGTGATATCGGGCGTTCCACGTGGTAGTGTTATTGGTCCTCTGCTGTTCCTTATTTACATAAACGATTTAGAGGAAAGTCTAAGCAGCTCTCTTAGGTTGTTTGCAGATGACGCCATCATTTACCGTCTAGTAAAATCATCTGAAGATCAAAACCAATTGCAGAACAATCTGAATAAGATATCAGTATGGTGTAAAAATTGGCAATTGACTCTAAACCATGCTAAATAATGAGAAGTGTGAAGTTGTCCACATGAGTACGAAAAGAAATCCATTAAACTTTTTTTACAAGATAAATCAATCAACACTGAAGGTCGTAAACTCCACAAACTACCTAGGAATTAGTATTACTTCAGATTTAAATAGGAAAGAACATGTAGATAATGTTGTGGGAAAGACGAACCAGAGACTGTGTTTTATTGGCAGAACCCTCAAAACATGCAACAGAACTACGAAAGAAACTGCTTAAACTACACTTGTCTGTCCATTTTTGGAGTATTGCTGCCCAGTGTGGGATCCTTATCAGGTGGGTTTGACAGAGGAAATCAAAAGAGTCCAAAGAAGGGCAGCTCGTTTCGTATTGTCACGATACAGGGGAGACAGTGTTACGGAAATGATACAGAATCAGGGATGGGAATCATTACAACAATGGTGCTTATCACTGCGGCATGGACTACTTACGAAACTCCAGTCACCAAAATTCTCCTCTGAATGCGAAAATATATTGTTGACTCCCACTTACATAGGTAGAAATGATCATCAGAAGAAAATACGGGAAATCAGAGCTCGAACGGAGAGATTCAGGTGTTCTTTCTTCCCGTGCACTATTCGAGAATGGAATGGGAGATAAATAGTATAATGGTGGTTCGATGAACCCTTTGCCAGGCACTTAAATGTGATTTGCAGAGTATCCCGTGTAGATGTAGATGTAGATGTGTGACAGAGGGTAGGAAGCTATGACAGACTGAGCATTCACAGTAACCTTGAAGTCACCACATAAACGTAAGGAACCTGAGGTGATTTTCTTTTTCTTTTCTATTTATTTATTTTTTTAAATCACAAGAGGGGTAGCCCACTCACTAGAGGAAATAGGTTTAATTATTTGTAATGCCTGCAAGTTCAGCCTTGACTTAATCCTGCACAAAACTTCGTGGGCATGAAAAAATGGCCCATTACGTGATGTGCTCAGTCAAAGCAGCAGCACATCCTAAGCCATTGGCAAACAAGGAAGCAAATTCCTCACAAAGCTATTGAAGTACACAAAAAGAAACATCATCAGGGATCAGGTTAACAGAGTCTGAAATTGAGAAACCGAAAACAGTAAAAGTGTAATGTCCAAAAATATTAGCAGCTGCAGTATTGTCAACCTAAGAAAAAAATCACAGGGCAAACCACCAATACGTAAGCCAAAGGAGCTGTGAACTGGCCCAAGGCCAGAATAAGTTGACGATTGTAGTCTTTTAGGTGCCAATCAACAAGTAACAATGGCAGTGAACCCAGTTGAATGTGTGATAATTCAGAAGAGAGACTGAGGCCCCCATCATACAACTGAACATTGAAAACCAACTTAGATGGGTGAGCCTGCAAACTACCCACAGAATTAATTTTCGTATCTATGTCGGCGGGAATGGTCTGCGAACGGCACACAGAGGCCATGTGACCTTTTTTATAACTATTGCAAACAACCCAATGCTTAGGCTATGCTGCCCAATCATGATGCACAAAACAAAATGGGCAAGAAGGAAGAGATTACATCACATGAGGCTGTTCACGCTATCAGCACTGTGTACCATGAGCCTGCTGATGGCTGCGAGTGGGAAGCTCACACACCGTGGCAACCTAAGCAATATTGGGAAAAGGCGGCTGACCAGTATCAAGAGAAACAGCAGCTACTCCCCCCCCCTCCCCCCATGCCTCAGTCTGATCCCCATCAGTACGGAAAACCTTGTATGACAGTGAAATAATCAAAATATCAACAAGAGTCGGGTTTTCAAACTGAAGAGTTCGTTGACGAATCTCGCGATCTGGCACCAGGTGCAGAATAGCATCACGAACCATGTTGTTTGTGTGTAACAAATGTTGGAGATCAGCCGCCCATGCATGATAGGACCAATTAGGCCTCTTCTGCAACCAATAAATTTCCACATGGGCCACAATGATGTGCGCATGGAGCTGGTAATAAGCAGACAGAAAATCACACATTTCATCAAAGGATAAGGTTGCCAATTGTTGGAGAGTGTGAGCTGACACAGTAACTTATAAATGTGAGGAGAAATCCAGGACAGAAAAAGAGCTTTATACAAGTCCATATCATAGACACAAAAGCAAGTAATTGTTGTCACAACCATTTCTCATAAGAGTCCCAGTCTTCCAAAGAATCATTGAACCCAGAATACGGCAGAGGAAAAAGAGCAGAAACATGTAAGGCACCCGACCAACTGATGCCGTGTTGCCCAAAGTCAAGGATGTAACGAGATGCAATGGAGTGCAAACGTTCCACCCGAGTTGACGTAACTATAGCCAGCTGCTGAACCATAGCAGCCATAGTTGCAACCCAGACAAGTAGCTGACCCCATGGAGGGAGTTGAAAGTCTGAGGAAGTGGCAGCTGTTTGTGAATCCATAGACAGGAAGTAGGCCAAATAAAAATTCATTAAAATGTGGAATTTATAATTGCCATTTATTCCAGGTGTCCTGCAAAATAGAGTGTGATGTATTGAACAGTGATGAAGGATTTCAAGTGCTACATCATGCTAAAAGACATAAAACTATTTCGAGCATGTTGTGTCGGAAATGGGAAATTGCTTCCACTGCAGCAAATTCTGATATTTTTGTAGATTGCTGAAGTGGCAAGTTTTAAAGACATGGCAGACAGGTTCAATATCAGTATTGGTTCCTTGCACCAGTCACACAGTGCTACTTTGTTAGCAATTTAGCGATCATTGTTATAAAATTGCGAACTGACGAAGATAGGGCACAAATAGAGGCTAATTTCAGGAGAAATAAGATGCCAGGTGTGATTGGGGTAATCGATGGAACTCACATTAGAATAGACATACCTACAGATGATGCCCAGTCGTATTTAAACAGAAAAAAAAGAGAGATTTTTCCTATGCAGTTTCAAATTGTGTGTGGTGACAACCAACACATTCCTGATTTATTCATCAGTTTCTTCTACATGAAGGGCCATAGCATCCCATAACTATTGTTTTCTTTTCAGTCCCTTAAAGTTGTTTATTATGTTTCTGTAAAACTCCATTATTTTTAATGGTACCAACCTTTCCACAAGGGTTCTGCTACAGTTGGTTCTCGTTTAGAACGAGGATGAAAAGTTAAGAACTCTTCTATCACATCAAAGTCTGAATACACGACTTCTTTATAATTTCCATATTCTGTGCCATAAACAATATTAACATAAAACATCACAAACTCTTTTTTTTAATTATTTAGCTAAAATACTGACCTTCCAACATCTCTTGCCCAGACTTTACGAAATTATTGCTGCTACACCATATCAGGTGTTTATCTACCACTATGCGTGGGAAACCAGCCAAAAACAGTGCAAAAAGTGTTCCAGCAGTCCAAGTATCAAACAAGGGTTTTTATGTCATAGCTGTGCATGCGCAGCAACACATGTTTCTTAGCGCTTCAAAGTAGCCTTCTGGCAGCTGCTGGAACAAACCTTGGGTTAATGGTTAATTACAGCATGGCGACACCCCTATGTTCAAACATGCATATGTTGATTAGCAACAGTGATTAGCAGTAGAGAGAAGACAAGCAACTTTTATAATCAAATATACGGCGAGGCGCTACATTTGATGATATTTCTTTGAAGAAAGATACATGTATGTCAAAAGTTCCCTATTACACTATCAAATATCTCTGATGTTGTTGTTGGTTTTTAGGGGAATAAACAGCTAGGTCATCAGTCCCTTATCTTTGATGTAAATTCATGACATATCGACTTTTAAAAAGAGATATGAGCATGTAATACCACTCTTGGCTCCATTTATTTATTAAGTGTTCAGATTCTATAAGTTTCATTTCAGTGTGTGTTACTGTGAGTATGTTTTCACAGGACTACATTACCAACAAAATTCTTTTCAATTTGTAAAATACAAGAATTTTATGGGGTTGGTACAAGATTAGCACCCACTGGATATGACAACTTGCGCACCCCTCACACACTATCAATGCGGCAACAATTGTTTTGATATTTACGTGTTGTTTTGAAATTTACGTGACATCCTATGATGGCTGCCCTCACATGTTTTTTCAAAGCCGACGAGTTGTATCCTCACCTACACAAATCTGCGTGGGTCTTTTTTTTTTTTTTTGTCCCCTCATCGTCAAAATTTGGGGGTGGACAGATTACTCAAGGGTACAGATTACTCATGCTTTCTAAATAAAGTAAGGTGTTATATAATAATGGAAAGTCCAGGTTGGAATTAATAATATAGTGAGGACAGTTTACAACTCACTGCAAAGACATGGCGACGAGCTGCGACGGGCACATACAAAAGACACACACATACAACACATTCAGCTATCGGCCATGGCCTTCTTCAGAAAATATAACACTCACGCAATCACACAGGCACACAACCCAGTGCTGTTGTATGACTGTGTTGTGTGCCTGTGTGATTGCATGAGTGTTCTATTTTCTGAAGAAGGCCATGGCTGATAGCTGAATGTGTTGTATGTATGTGTCTTTTGTATGTGCCTGTCGCAGCTCGTTGCCATGTCTTTGTGGTGAATTGTAAACTGTCCTCACTATATTATTAATGTAAAGTGTTGTTTTATATATTTTATACCATGACTTGAGCTATATAGCTCACAACATGTACAATAGTTTTGTGATGTAACGAAGTAAAAAAACTTAATTCCTTACAAAGAAAACATCCATACTGGGGTTCAAACATCGGTTAAGATAGATAAGATGATTTCCAACTAACTGGCTATGTGCTTATTAATCTATAGCTTTATACATATGCTGATAACAGCCATGTTCAAGATTGCAAATTATATCAGTATTTTCATGGGGCTCTTGGCGAGATCTTTCAGTAGGGTATGACGATAGACATTGTTGCATGCTTCATACACAATCTCTACAAACTTTCTGCAAACTCTCTCTTCCTTTTTTAACTGACTGTGCTGTAATCTTTGCTTCCTTGATTTTTTATCAAACTGTGTTGCCTTAAATAGTATAATAGCCATCTCCCATTATTCCACTTCAGCTACTTATAATTTCTATTTTCTTAGGCCATTCGGTATAAATACCGTATATTTTCGCAGATAAGACCAGGAGTATAAGATGACCCCCAAGTTACCGTATTTACCTGAATCCAAGTTGCAGTTTTTTTGTTTTTGTGATCTAAAAGTATGCATGCGGCTTAGATTCAAAGGCAGACCTTCAGGAAGTTCCAAAAAGTGTCATTAGATGCCACCATAAGTAGCTTTTGTGCATGGAGGTAAGAACAAACAATGGTTTTCTTAGAGATTCTAACCTCCTTGGTTTTGTGTAGAAAGTCTAGTTTTGTAAATGGTAGTTCCAAAAAATGCCACTGGAAGCCGCATAAGTAGTTTTATTGATTTTGCCCTTAGTTGCAGTGCTTGGAGTCAGCTTTTGAACTTTCGTGCATGTAGTACTACGTTGTATCCAACCGTGAAGAATATTTTTTTTTACACCGTGAAATTTAAGAGAAGTAATTTCTTATTCTGAGATGACATTTAATTGAGCCGATGCACATATTATGTGGGTGAAACATACAAAATTGTCCAAGAACAGAAGATACAGGCTTTCAAAGAAAACCGCAATTGTTGCATGTAGCCTTGAAATATTTTAACCCTTTCACTGCTCCATACGTAAATATATGCTAATCGTTTATCGCGACTCCGGATATATTTTTAACAAGCGACATAGTAAAATCAAGCTGAATCATAAATAATTAATTCTATTCGTGCTTTATGGCATATAGGTTATTGTATGTACCCTTGTCCGCTCAGTAAAATTGGAAAAAATCTTAAAGAAAATATTTTTAGAAAATTATGCAAACATTTGTTTTCATATACCTTTCCTTCACGATGTAAATTTCAGATCAAATATCAAATTTCAATCTAGGTTTTTTTTTTTTTTTTTTTAATGATTCAGCCATCATCTTATCCACGGAAATATACAGTAAATGAGTTCCATGTAACAGCATGGTAGAAATAAATTTGAATAGTGCAAATGTGAAATGTTTCTTGGGTAAAGACCTCTCATTTCTCAGGAGAAGGGGGTTTTTTTTTTTTCCATGACTTATTTGTATGTACAAGTTCAAGAATGTGTTGAGGTACCTGTTACACAAACAATTTAGCTTTCAGCCACAGCCTTCATCAGAAAAAGGACACATACAATATTTGCCCGAATATAGGCTGCACCTTTTTCCCCAAATTTTGGTGTACAATATCGTGGTGCGGCCTATAATTGAAATTCAATCCACTTCCACCCCCCCCCCCCCCCGCCCCCTCCCAACCACTCCTTTTTCCCAGTCGTTAGTTTCAAAAATTACACACTCACTTTTATTTTGGCTTGAGAAATGCAATAAAATAGATAGTCTCAAAAATGCTACAGTAACAGTTTTTCAAAATTGCATATACATTTTTGTACACGTTTACGGAAACGGTGCGAGAATTCGTGGAAGTCGATATTTCGATATAAATCGAATGGTGTCATTCTGTACCACAGCATACAAAAGATGACGCCTGCTTTTTAACACGTCTGCGCGACCTTAAACAAAAATAATACGTAACACACACTTCCTAAGCACACAAATGATTTTAATTTGATATGGTCATTGAAGCTAGTCTTCGCGATAAACGTTAAGTGCATGTCACGAGAGATTTTACCATGACGTTTAAGTTGGTACGGTAGCACCTACTGCAAGCAGTAATGAGAGGTTAAGATAGTGGAACAACTGATTTGTGTAGCTAATGCTGATGTTGAATCCCAATGCTACGTTTTAAAATAATGTAGTTTACTACAATCAGATTAACTGGTTTGACATTCGTTGTGGGTTATTTCCATGAAACGATGTTCCTGGAACTCGGGGCTATTTTGCCGCCTTGCAACTGAATCATTTCTGTTGTAACAGCAAAACCGCAGTTACTGTTTCAAATTGTGAAGTCAAGCAAACACGGGGATATTTACATTTTAGTACTTGAAATGAACAACGACTCTTCAAACATTTTTATAGTTTGTCCTTACACACTAGTGTTGAACTTTTTTTTGTCAGCGTCAAATTTACGTCGAACTTCCCGTTTTCCATGTCCGTTACTGGGACTAGGCAACCTGAAGCTTACATTCGGCGGTGTAACTCTTACGTTCGTTTCCCGCTACAAACTTACAAGCCAAAACATTGTCACACACACACACACACACACACACACACACACACACACCAAAAAAACTATATTTTCGCAGCACATGCCTACGCTATACGACACTTGAAACGCCCGGTAACATGCCTTGGTTCAGCGTCCCCTCATTTGGGGCACCTGGATCGGCCTGTCGTCTCACCTTCTTATTCTTTGATTTACAGTTTTGCATATTTGTTTTGAGTTTATTGAAAAGAGATCATTATTTCATTAATATTGTGTTTCTGATTACGAAAAAGTTTTATTATACAAAAAAAATTAATAAAATAAAAATTAAAAAAACCTGCGGCCTATACTCGAGATTTTTTTTTCTATAATCTCGTGTCAAAAGTTTTGGTGCGACCTATATTTGCACGCGGCCTAAATTCGCGCAAATACAGTAACCTCATGCATATACTCACACAAACACACTTGGTTGTATGTCTACCTTTGTGATCGTATGAAAAAGAGTAATATGAGTGTCTTATGTGCCTATCGTGACTCAGTGATTTTCAAGCAATTCTCATTATATTGTTCAGCCTGGACTTTTATATTAACATTAGCACACACAAATATTAAAAGCCATTGTGCCAATAATGAAGAGAAGATGAATGTACAGAACTAAGAAGATTAGGTGAGGGTAAATACTTCATATGATGAGTACCAAATATGTTTTGGTCTTGTTGACCTTAAAAAAGAACTATTAGCCTTTGTTTATCCAGTAAAGATAATGGTTTTATATCTGGCAGTTATGATCTTCAGTTAGTAATTCCTAATCAAATGTAGATACTTCTGAAACCTCCAGCTTTACTCAAGTTTAGCCAACATAATTGTGTGTGAATGACTACCATAAGACATCTTAAGTCTAGATTAGATAACCATGGGTCTATAAAATTACTCTTCTGCTATAATAAAAAACTTTATTAGCTTATCTCACAGAACAAATAATATCAATTGCATTATTGTCTTTGTAGGGGAAAACTGTCTAGCAGTGACATGACAACTGATACAACATACAGTATGTCAAGGAAAAAATAGTGCACTGCATCCATTTGATATTATTTCAATAAGTAGCTTCTTGTGATATAATGAGGACAGTTTACAACTCACTGCAAAGATGTAACGATGAGCTGCGACAGGCACATTAAGTGTTGTATATGTGCGTCTATTTTATGTGAATGTCACAGATCGTCATTACATCTCTGCGGTGCATTGTAAATTGTCCTTAATTATATTATTGAATTCCAACCTGGAGTTTAAATTATTAGTAACATTTGTACATAATAGTTTGGAGATTGAAATTGCTCCTATCACAGTACAAGAAAAGGTGAAAGAGTCAACAATAAAAAAAGAGGAGTACTGGCTTCTAGGCATATTTGGCAACTTCAAAAGTGTTTGAATGAAAGTAATATTATTCATACTATTGTGTCATATAACATGTGACATAGTCATCCAACAAGGCATTTCTCATATTGTGCAATATGGCATTACATGAGATTGAAGTTGACCATACCTGAATCGCTGGCAGGGGTACTTGATGTTACAGATTGTCGCCAAAAGAATTAAGTGTTCTGGGGTTGGGAAATTAGGGTTAATTTATAAGAAAGCATAAATAAGTCAATTTCTTTATTTAAATGTTTTTAAGCTGCCAGTTAAATCACGAAGTTATGTCTTTCCATTTACTCATTAGACTCTTCCAAGGATATAGTCATCTTCTCTTTTGTGATAGAAGCATATCTCAATCTGTTTCCAACTTTTATTCTACCATATTTGTTTAGCTGTTGCTGCTAAAAGGCGTTGCGAATTAGGTCTTCAAAATTTTTCACAAAAAATTAAACAATGTGCTTACTTTACTTACTGCATTTAATAAACCAACAAAGAAACAAAATACTATCCAATCCACCTTTGAGTTGGTGTCCATATAGTTTCAGCATGCTCTAAATTTAGCTCAATTATTAACTATTATATCTCATCAATGATCATTATTTGTTAAAAAAAATGTTTTTACTTTCTCTGTTTATCTACTGTCATGCAAAATTTAAATCAATCTGAATATTTTCAAAGAGTAGAAGTGATGCACTTAAAATACTCCTGCAGTAGTAGGATTTTCCATAGTTAGTGGAGTTGGCTGAGCATTAATTTCAGTTCAGTTAATATCTTGTGTGAAAGGAATAGATACACACTATTCACCCGGGCATCACATCTAGTTCATGGTAATTCATATCTTAAAAAAGAAATTATTAGAAGTAAAAAAATTGTTTTGAGTTTAAATCAAACAGTGGATAGTCCAGGAAGGATTACATCAATATTTTGAAAAGGTTGTATTGCTGCTCACCACACAATGTGTCACAGAAAAACAAATTTAAAAGGCTTCTGGTTATTCTCTGTTGTTGGCCTATACAGCTTTCAGCCCATAGAGCTAAGGAGACCCATTTCAAAATATTGATGTAATCATTTTCAGTTAATCCATTCATATTCCTTCAAGCAAAATTTAAACTAATCCATACTAGTTTAAATGGTGGAAGTCACATGCTACAGAAACCTCTCAGGAAAACAGCTTCTTTGCATGTAAAATCTGAATGGTGCACATAAAAATGGTGAAATAAGATGAGCATTAATCGACTTCTTTTGCCAAAGGAATTAAACTGATATGCAAAATTTGCCTCAGTGTCAGTTTTGTTTGACTTTCTAATTTTTTTTCTATACTGTAATGTAGCTACTGTAAGGCAAGTGTTGTTATGGCCATTCAAATTGACTGTGGGCTGTGGTGAATCGGAAACTTTTTGCCCCATGAAATAGGAAATTATTTGAACACATTCATTATGGTACTACACTATTGTGTAGGTAGCTGTAATAAAATATTTTAGTTGAAAAAATATTAGTCAAAACATGAAAATTATTTCATGATTTACAAAGAAAAATGAGAACTTATGAAATACCATTTCCAAATGAATGTGAATTTCTATTACAGGGTTTTATTTGCATTTCAAGAGAGAGTTTGGAGAATGGGAAAAAATAGTATTAACAGCAGCTGATCTAAGTTATTTACTGAGTAATCTCCAGTGTGGAACCAGATATTATTTGTATCTGCAGACCTATAACCAGCTAGGACAAAGTTCACCTACACAAACAATCACGGCACGCACACAAGGTTCAGGTAAACTATTGTGCTAAACTACCTACTTATGTTCCTGATAACACTCTCTCTTTGTATCTAGTATAGTTATATTCTGCATTTTGTGCACAGGTGTTATACTGAAAGTCACTGCAGCAATGTACTATTGTAGGTGGTCTGTGATAAGCCAGATAATGGATGTATTGCATTATAGTGAAAGCTGTTTAACAGCGTAATAAGTATTAAAGATTGTCTATATTTTCTCCAAGAGTCTCATAATGTGCTTTGTTTTAAAAAATTGTGTTTTAATCCTTTGCGTCACTTGTTGCTATGCCGCATCCCTAGCTTAGGTGAAACCACCGTCTCACCCTAAAGCCGTAAAAACCTTTCAGAAAGAAAGACTGAGGGCAAAAGATGATCAAATGAACCATATTTGCCTGTTCATAGCAAATCAAAACAATGTGCAAATTGTAGTTAAAAAAAGTGCCACATAAGGCAAGATGGTCATGCAAAATGTATACTGTTGGATTGTGCCTAATTGATAAAAAAAAGGGGGGGAGGGCAGGGAAATAAAAAAAGAGCAGGATGTAATGTACTTAGAAATTCTGCATAAAATGGAAATACCTATTTGGCTTTAGTTAAAAAAGAAATTTGAAAGAAAAATGTAATGATAGTGTAATAATAAATGTTAAAAATTCAAAATTAGTGGACTCTTTGAAAGATATTGAAAAATTGCTTGTGTCACATTGGTTTCACTGTGAAACAACCTCTGTATATCTTCCTTAAAACCCATATCCTTCCCTACTCCTCTCCTTTCTTCCTCTTTTCCTGACAAAGCAACAAACGGTTGCCAAAGCTTGTATGTGTGTTTGTGTGTGATCTTATTTGTGTCTATCAACGAGCCGGTCCTTTGGGTAAGTCATTCGTTTTCTATTTTATATATTTGTTTACCCCAACAGGAAAGTTTCCTTCTCTAATTTTCGTTTCATCAATTTGAATCTAACAATCACGATCGTTTGTTATTGCTCTGTTACCTTTCGAAATCTTTTCTGTCTTCTTACTTTCTCCTGCTTTTTATGTTGTGCATAGTATTTTCACTCTATTTTTACCTCCCTTCTTACTTTACAATTCATTTTTCTCCAGCCTAATTAGACTGCATACAACAATCAGTATTAACTTCCGACCCTAACCTAACAAAACGACCAACGTCTTTATTATTCTTTATTATTTTTTATCCATTTTTTATTCATATTCTTGCAGTTACCGCCTTGAAAACTGCATCTCGATAATATACCCCATTCATCTACATTTCTCTTTTACTGCATTAACACCATCTCAGAACTACAGTTTACTACAACCTTAAATAACAATTTTCGGCATTTCATAACAATTTTCGGCATTTCATAGCAACTTCGCTATTATTTCCATTCCTGCTTTTCTATATTTCCGTCTGTTCTTCGGACATTACCGATCTTTTTTCTAGATGTTTTCACTTCTATTCATTCGTCTGATTATTCCAGTTTTTCGATGTTTTCGTCTGTTCTTCCGAAATTTCCAATCTTTTTTTCCGACATTTCCCATCTTTTTTCTGCACGTTTTCACTTCTATTCATTCGTTTGATTATTTTTACCCTCCAACCATATTCTGCCACTGCAGAACGAATCCTTATAGTACACTTTTCTTTCATCCTCACACAGTTTGCCAAACTTGTCCCGATTTTCCTCACCCCATAACCTGTTAGACGCCCATACAACCGCCACACCCTTGTGCATCAAGTTGTTGACTAACTGTGATTGATCACAGTTTCAACAACGTTTCTCTTCTACTACTTACTCGAACAACTTTTTTCTCTTTTTTTTCCTATCTGAATAATTCCTTTTGCTATCTGATCAACTTATATCTCTCCAATATATAATTTTATTTATTTATTTATATTTATTTATTTTTTATTCCATTACCCTTCAGTACAGATTTCTCTTTTTTCCACACTATACATGTCACCCTACACCGACACCATCAAATTTTATCTACATTTCCTCCGCAAGCATGCCTTTTCCCTAGCCAGATTGAGGTCACACATTCTATTCATTCAGGCTTGTTTAACCTTTGGCATCACCCACAAGGGCCTCACACTAAAAGTTCTCATCTCTGGTTGTAACCCATCCTCTCATCCTGCCTTATACCAATTCCAAACAGAACAATCCACAGCCCTCACCCGCCTGATCCTTAACCTACACCCCAACTCTGCCAATGAACACACCTGTCAACTCCTATCCCTTATCAAAATCCTCAACCTTTCCACTCCCACATCCACACCTACAGTTCACAACATCCTTTTACAGGCCAACCTCAAATTGAAACAGCATGCCACCCTCCACCTCAAAAAACTATCCAAACTCCTGGTCACCCACCTCCGGAAAGACATTAACTCTCCCTCAAAAACCTCTCCAATATACCTCAAGCTCCTCTTATTACACAGAAACCCAGTCTCTCCCATCTACTCAATCTTCCACTTCCAGCTCCACCCCCCACCCCCAAACCTCACAATCCCAATCCACACAATCCTGAACCACAACATCCCAATTCGGTAGTCAACCTCTCCTCTAAACATCTCTCCCAATCTGAAACCTCGGTCTTATCCAAAGGCCTCACCTTTAGTCCCACTCCCAAATTTAACCAAACAGCCCTTGTCAAAGATGTACTATCCTATAATCGTAGCCTTGGCTGGAGATATCACTTTGCCACGAAGAAAAATAATCCTACTCCTGATGATCCAGTTCCCCAAGACATCATTCAAATTTAACCCTGGCTGGAACAGTTCCGTCCTCCATCACAGCGAGACCCACCTGCTCTTCCTCAAAATCACTCCCTTCAAACCTTCCACGAATTCCTTACTTCCAACCTTGCCTCTCAGTCCTTCCTGAAAAACCTTAATCCTACTCCCAACATTACCACAGCTGAATCCAAAGCTATCCGTGATCTAAAGGCTGACCATTCCATCGTCATTCTCCCAGCTGACAAGGGATCCACGACCGTGGTACTTGATCGACGGGAGTATGTGACTGAGGGACTGCGTCAGCTTTCAGACCGCACCATATATAAAGTCTGTCAAGACAACCCCATTCCTGATGTCCAGGCAGAGCTTCAAGGAATGCTCAAAACCTTAGGCCCCCTACAAAACCTTTCACCTAACTCCATTAACCTCATGACCCCACCGACACCCCGCACCCCCACCTTCTACCTAATACCCAAAACTCACAAACCCAATCATCCCGGACGCCCCATTGTGGCCAGTTACCAAGCCCCTACAGAACGAATCTCTGCCTACATAGAGCAACACCTTCAACCCATCATGTGCAGTCTCCCATCACCAACCACTTCCTCGATCGCCTGAAATCCTTACCCAGCCTGTTACCTCCAGAAACCATACTTGTAACCATTGATGCCACTTCCTTATACACAAACATCTCTCATGCCCAGGGTCTCGCCGTGATGGAGTATTTCCTTTCACGCTGACCACCCACTTCCCTACCTAAAACCTCTTTCCTTAATACCCTAGCCAGCTTCATCCTAACCCACAACTTCTTCACCTTTGAGGGCTGGACATACCAACACCTAAAGGGAACAGCCATGGAAACCAGGATGGCCCCCTCCTATGCAAACTTATTTATGGGATGCTTAGAGGAAGCCTTCCTGGATACCCAAGCCTGTCAACCCAAAGTTTGGTACAGATTCATTGATGACATCTTCATGATCTGGACCAACAGTGAAGAACAACTCCAGAATTTCCTCTCCAACCTCAACTCCTTTGGTCCCATCAAATTCACCTGGTCCTATTCCAAATCCCATGCCACTTTCCTTGATGTTGACCTCCATCTGTCCAATGGCCAACTTCACACATCCGTCAACATCAAACCAACCAACAAACTACAGTACCTCCATTATGACAGCTGCCATCCATTCCACATCAAACGTTCCCTTCCCTACAGCTTAGGTCTTCGTGGCAAAAGAGTCTGCTCCAGTCCCGAATCCATGAACCAGTACACCAATAACAGCTTTCACATCCTGCAGCTATCCTCCTGATCTGGTTCAGAAGCAAATTACCAGAGCCACCTCCTCATCCCCCCAAATCCAGAACCTTCCACTGAAGAACCCCAGAAGTGCCCCTTTTGTCACCGGATACTTTCCGGGACTGGAGCGGACTTTGAATGTGGCTCACCAGCAGGGTTACGACTTCCTTAAATCCTGCCCTGAAATGAGATCCGTCCTTAATGACATCCTTCCCAATCCACCAAGGGTGTCTTTCCGCCACCCACCTAATTTTCGTAACCTCCTAGTCCATCCCTATGAAATCTCCAAACCACCTTCCCTACCCTCTGGCTCCTACCCATGCAACAGCCCCCATTGTAAAACCTGCCCTATGCACCCTTCCACCACCACTTACTCCAGTCCAATAACCCGGAAGGTGTACACGATCAAGGGCAGAGCCACTTCAGATAGCAGCCACGTGACTTGCCAACTGACATGCCTGCACTGTGAAGCGTTCTATGTGGGAATGACCAGCAACAAACTGTCCATTCGCATGAACGGTCACAGGCAGACAGTGTTTGTTGGTAATAAAGATCACCCTGTGGCTAAACATGCCTTGGTGCACGGCCAGCACATCTTGGCACAGTGTTACACCATCTGGGTTATCTGGATACTTCCCACCGACACCCACCTTTCAGAACTCCGGAGATGGGAACTTGTCCTTCAGCTTATTCTCTCCTCCCATTGCCCACCTGGTCTCAACCTCCGCTAAATTCAAATTCCCGTCCAACATCTTCAGCATCTTTGCCTTGGTTCTGTGTACAGAGCCTCTGCCTCAAGTGGTATCTCTTTCCAACTTTTTTGCTTTTTACAAATGTCTGTCTAGGTGTGTTTGCGTTTGGATATGTGTGAGTGTGTGTGTATTAGTTTACTTTCCTTCTTTTCCCCTAAGGTAAGTCCTTCCACTCCTGGGATTGGAACAACTCCTTTTCCACTTCCTTAAAAACCGTATCCCTTCCTTTCTCCTCTCCTTTCTTCCTCTTTTCCTGACGAAGCGACCAATGGTTGCAAAACCTTTTATGTGTGTTTGTGTGTGATTTTATTTGTGTCTGTTGACCAGTGTGTCCTTTGGGTTACCCAAAGGACCGGCTCGTCAATAGACACAAATAAAATCACACACAAACACACATACAAGCTTTCGCAACCGTTGGTCGCTTCCTCAGAAAAAGAGGAAGAAAGGAGAGGAGAAAGGGAGGGATATGGGTTTTAAGGAAGTGGAAAGGAGTCGTTCCAATCCCAGGAGTGGAAGGAGTTACCTTGGGGGGAAAAAGGAAGGTAAACAAATACACACACACACGCACACACATCCAAATGCAAAGACATCTAGACAGACATTTCTGTCTATGAAAGAGAATTCCTTCAAGTTTCATTTAATTTTAGTAGACTACAACGTGGTCTGCCCTGCACATGTCAAGACAATATTCTGCTTCTTGGCACCTATTCACCAAAATGTCAGGTTTAAATGTCTAAACCACCATGAAGATTCTTTCCCGTAAATTATTGATGTCTCTGATCTTTTCAATGTACATAACATTTTTTATGTGGCCCCAAAAGAAGTAGTCCAGTGGGATTAAGACTAGGCTAGATGGTGGCCAAGATATTGGGCCATCTCTGCCTATCCACCTTCCCAGAAAGCAAGTATCAAGAGCTATATGCACATGGTTACTGTAATGAGGTGATATGCAACCTTGATGAAAAACACAAGCTCCTTTTCTGCCTCAATATTGTCCATTTAGGCAAAGACTTACTCTGTCAACAAGTCCCCATTCAGAAGCCAATGATGGATGCTGTAGGTGGTTCACTATGCACTGTTATGTCTGACTTTTTCAGAAGCCAAAGAACACACGTGGCTTTCTGTTGTGGAGTACAAATTGTTGCGGGGGTTGCTCTGCACTGCATGCACGTCTGGACTGAACTGAGGGAACAGAGGGGGAAAAAATAAAATAAAGAAAGAAAAACAGAAAGGCACTGGTTCTATCTCAAGGTCAAGCAGACTTCCAACTGCAGGGGAGCCAAACTTGGAGAGCTGATGAATCAAACACCAAAAAGTAAAACAGTGTATGACACATTAAAACTAGGGAGTTTTTTCAAATGCAGGATATATTGACAAGATGCAGTAGTATGATGCATAAAATCCTTTGCAAGACAGTATCCATATCTTTGCTGACCATCTTACCACATACAATGCCATGATTCTCACTCCTAATACCAGTTCCTAAAGATCTTAGCACTATGAAATTATTCCACAACATGTAGTTGATTCAACTGTCCACTTGGCCTCAGTTTCTTCCATTTTTCCATCTTCATTTAAGATTAAATCTGAATGTGTATCACCAAAAAGGAACTGTACAATTTGGTTTCAAAAGATGATGTAATTCCAGACAGATGATAGAAAATTTATTCTTTCACATCACAGTGATTTATATTTATTGCACACCTCAGTGATATAAGATAAATTGATGTGTCATTGTAGTTCTTAAGGACTTTCAATACCCATATCTTCACATTTGGAAATGATTTTAACCCAGAACGATTGTTCTTTCGTGTCCTTGGAATGCTTAGTGTGAATGGTAGGTTCAGGAGAGGGACCAGAGCTAGCAAGGATTGTAGCCTGTTATTGAAAGAAGCTATTAGTTCACACATACTTCTATTACATTTAAAGGTAATACTCAACTTTTAGGTATGCTTGTTGATGCAAGGTCCTATCTAATACATAGTTCTGCAATGATCTTTTTCATAGCTACAGTCAATAGCAGTTTTATTTATTTATTTATTGGTTTTTCTGTTCCATAGGACCCAATTGAGGAGTAAGACTTCATGGTCATGAAACAAGTCAATACATTAATTGTTACACAAGAATGGTAGTAGAAAATTTTTAAGTAGTCCTTTGCACACGACAATCTTAAGACACAGTGAAAAGAATCAATAAAGAAAAAAATGAATTAGCTTAATTGTTTAACTTTTCTAGGAGTTCCCCGACAGAATAAAAGGTGTGAGCCATGAGGTAACTCTTCAATTTAGATTTGAAAGCGTGTGGATTAGTGCTAAGATTCTTTAGTTCTTGTGGCAGCTTATTGAAAATGGATGCCACAGAATATTGTACCCCATTCTGCACAAGTGTTAAGGTGGTGTCATGCAAATGCAGATTCGACTTCTGTCTAGTATTCGCCGAGTGAAAGCCACTAACTCATGGGAATAAGCTGATATTATTAACAACAAAAGACATTAAAGAAAAAACGTATTGTGACGCCAGAGTCAAAATTCCCAGACTACTGAAAAGGGGTCGACATGACATTCACGAACTTACACCACATATTGCTCGAACCGCCCGTTTTGAGCCAGAAATATCCTTTTTGCATCAGGCGAGTTACCCCAAAAAACAATGCCGTACGTCATAAGTGAGTGAAAGTAAGCATAATAGACTACTTTTCGTGTTGAAAAATCACTTATCTCAGATATTGTTCTAATGGTAAATATAGCAGAATTTAGTTTCAGAACAAGATTCTGAACATGGGCTTTCCATGACAGCTTACTGTCTATATGAACACCTAGAAATTTGAACTGTTCAGTCTCAGTTATCACATGCCCATTATGTGTAATATAATGTCAGCTTTCGTCAAATTATGTGTTAGAAATTGTAAAAACTGAGTTTTACTGTGATTTAACATCAACTTGTTTTCTACAAGCCATGAACTTATCTCTTGAACTGCATTATTTGATATTGTGACAATATTACGAGCAACATCCTTCACTACCAAGCTGGTATCATCAGCAAACAAAATATTTTACAGTCACCTGTTATACTTGAAGGCATATCATTTATATAAATAAGAAACAGCAATGGTCCCAAAACAGACCCCCTGGGGCACCCCATACTTAATTGTGCCCCATTGGGATTGCACGTCATAGCCATTTTCTACACTGCGGAGAATTACCTTCTGTTGTCTATTATTAAAGTAAGAGGTGAACCAGTTGTGGGCTACTCCCCGTATTCCATAATGTTCCAACTTCTGCAACAATATTTTGTGATCAACACAAAAACGCTTTTGTTAAATCAAAGAAGACGCCTAATGTCCGTAGCCTCTTATTTAACCCATCAAGTTCCTCACAGAGAAACGAAAATATAGCATTTTCAGTCGTTAAACCAGTTCTAAAACCAAACTGCATGTTTGACACTAAATTATGTGAACTGAAATGATCAATTAATCTTGAAAATACAGCCTTTTCAATAACTTTAGAAAAAACCGATGGCATAGAAATAGGTCTATAGTTGGCTACATTATCCCTTTCTCCTTTTTTATAAAGTGGTTTCACTACTGAGCACTTTAATCTGTTAGGAAACTGACCATTCTGAAAGGAAAAATTACAAATATGGCTTAGTACTGGGCTAACATATGGAGAAAAGTACTTTAGAATTCTGATAGATACCCCATCATATCCACAAGAGTCCTTAGTCTTTAGTGATTTAATTATTGACTCAATCTCACCTATGGAAGTATCATGAAGGACCATTTCAGGTGACAGCCTCGGAAAGGCATTTTCTAAAAACGTTATATGATTACCTGTAGAAACTAGAGTTTTGTTTAGTTCCCCTACTATATTCAGAAAGTGATTATTGAATATCGCACATATATCTAACTTTTCAGTAATGGAAACATTCCTACTATGCACTGACGTTATATCTTCTACCTGCTGCTGCTGACCTGATACTTCCTTCACTACTGACCAGATAGTTTTAATTTTATCCCGAGAGTTTGCTATTCTTTTTGCATTCCACATACTTTTTGCATTCTTAATGACATTTTTCAGAACCTTACAGTACTGTTTGAATGAGCTACTGCATCTTCATTCTGACTGCTTCTAACATTTTGATACAACTCCCGCTTAGTTCTACATGATACTCTTATCCCCTTTGTCAGCCACCTTGGCTGTCTGTTACTGGAAGTACCCGGTTTTGATTGTTCCAGCAGAAAGCAACTTTCAAACAGCATAAGAAATGTGTTCAGAAAAGAATTATATTTATCATCTGCATTATCGGCACTATAAACATCCTGCCATTCTTGTTCCTTAATTAAGCTTAAAAAGGTCTCAATTGCAACTGGATTAACTTTTCTGAGTAGTTGATATTTATGTTTAACATTTGTTTGAGAACAAAGTGTCACTGTAGACGGATTTGCTAGAATGGTAGCACTGCTAGCTCTACTATATTCTCTTGTACACTGGTAGACTAAATTTTCATTGCTGTGGTCCACTGGTATATCTAGCCAAGCCCTCTTTTTCTCTGTGGCCTGCATGTGCAGCAGCCTGGCAGCCGAAATACCTTGTGCGACGTATCGGTCGTCGTCTATTTCTGTGGACCACTGACGTTGTGGCGAATGGTGATGCCACAACACTCCTCCTCCACTCCTTCCCCCCCCCCCCCCCCAAACCTTCTCAGTGTAGTGAGCATTGTGTAAATATAACTAGCTGGTAAGTCAGTTTGAAGGGCAGAGAAAGGAAATGGCTTACCACCACCTAATAGGACCACAGGACCATGCCTAGTAAACCACTGTGATGTTCAAACCAATCCTCAGATTGTTGACTGCTTTACCTTAATATCAAATGAAGCTTTTGGTTTGGTAGTTCTAATAGAGTATAGATGTAAAAAAATTCTGTCACAAATGAAGTGTCCACAAATCTCTCACAGACACTGCTATTATTGCAAGATACTGTTTTTTCTGTTGGCAACCAATATTTTTGTCAGACCTAAAATAGCTACAGTTTCATTTTATACATTGTGGGATGTCCATTTATAAATTTTTACTGTGGCCACATTAAAACTTCGGGTTATGCATTAAATGATGAAAGTTAATTGTTTGATCAGTATGTCCACCTATTGCAAGCTACTGCACTGTTGAGTAATAGAGGAAAGATAAGATTTTTAGTAAACAAGCTCAATTTTATTTCAGTTGTATCAGTTTCTCATTGTAAGTCATGTGAAATACATTGGCATTTGAATGACTAAAATTTCAGTATAGCTTCTCTATGGCAACCTGATGTTTCATGTGATTTCTACTTTTCCATCCCCTTTCTTCCAGTTCAAAAAAAAGTTTTTCTCCATGTTGTGAGAAAATTATGTCATTAATTTCAAATATTTGTTTTCAAATTTAGCAAAAAATTACTCCTTATTGTAACTGGATCATGCAAATTGTTGGCTCCAAGTGGGCTGGTAATTGCGACTTTTTTTCTGGAGATGTACTATGCACCATATGTAGCTTATAGTGTATGTAGATGTAGATGTTAGTCATGATGTTCTTCTCCTTATCATGGATTTGATACTTAAAACTCAAATTTTGCAGCTCAATTTTATCACGAAATTTTGTCATTGACTGCATTACTTAACTTGATCTTAAAATTCTGTTAATTACTGAAGCCTCAATATTACTATAAGTGACATAAAAATATATCTTGTTTTCCATTCATTGCTGAATTCAGTTATAAGGAAAATACAGGTTTTTAGTCCAGGAACACTTTAAATTATTTATTGCACAAGAACCAAATATTGTACAGATGTCAAATATATTGCAAGAAACATTTGATATGCAAACCATGAGTCACCTGGCAGACGTCAATATGGTAATTGAATTTTTGCTATACCCATCCCAGCATGGCATTGTTGACTAAGGCAGTTGCTTTCTGTATTCTTTCCCGAAGCTCTGTTACATCACGTGGTAGAGGTGGTACATACACCAGATATTTAACATGTCCCCAGAGAAAAAAAAGTCAGACAGAATGAGAGCTGGAGATCGGGGTTCACTTCATGAAACAGCTGTCCCTTTCTGTAGCATGGCTGATCCTTCGATGCTGATGTTCCTTGTTTAGGTACCCATGAACTTTACAATGAAAATTGGGTGGAACCCCTTCTTGCTGCAACATTGTAAGGGTCCTTATAAGTAAAAAATTAATTTAATTGTATAAGTTATTAACAGATTTTTGTGCACAAGTCAGAGGCAAATAAATTTTTAGTTAGGAATGGATGGGCAGTTGCCAACAGTAGGAGTCATCCCCCACGGACGAGATGCACCATATCGTTGAATTAAGCATTATTATTTTAGTTATCTCGATTGCAAATAGATAAATAAAAATTATTGTTGCTATACATTACTTCACTAATAAAATATTCCATGAAAACATTTTGGAAAATAATTTTCAAGTCATAAATTAAATAAAAATTGTCAACAATGTTCTTACATGAACAAACTGACATACAAGTTTGCAGTTCAGCATATGGCGTCAGCCGAGGAGGTGGGGTAGTGAAAACTCCAGGCGCTGTCTCCGTGGGATTGTACATTATGGTCAAAGTACCTCTAGTTTTGGGGAATATGGAGAATATGGTGTGAACCTTAAATCTTTCATTTATTAATATTTTTATTTAATAAAGTTTTGGTGGCATACAGACCTTAGTAGCAAACTAGGGGTCAACAGAAGTATGTGTGATCACTTCATATTCTTTAATAATGTTTAAATAAATAAGTTAATTACAGCACCTTTAAGGAACATTTCCAAACACTTACAAAGATGTACGAAATTTATAGGATGTCTCGGCTGCACGTCACTGTAGTCAGTCGGCATTAGGACCTATTATGGACAGGTCTCATAGGAACCATGCTCTCAGTATCAGCCATAAAATTTTAATTGTTAATTCCAAAGTCAATAATCAGTCTTGTATTATGATGTGGCTAGTAGTAATAAAGCCCCATAATTGGCATCCCGGATTTCATTTAAACGAATTACCTACCCATAACAAGTTAATATTTCACCTCTTTCTTGCAGTACTCCAGTGTGCTGTCTAGCTGCGCAGGGACTACATTGTCGAGAGCACTTCTTACAAAACAGGTAGGAGGAACGCCTACACATTGACTCACAAGTCTGGCTCAAAGATGGGTCAGCTTCATATTACAGATCATGGATGGACAGTGTGGTTCAGTAAATCCATACATCCCTTATACCATCTTCTACAGACTCCTAACTACATCTATACTTTCAAGATTTATTCAGTAGAAGGGTATTCTTGCAACATGTTCTAAAGACCACACCTCTTCTGGAACTTGGATTTAACTGTTGAAGTTTCCTAAAGAGCGGATACATATTTCATTTCAACAGTCAGATTTATAGCAATCCACTTCACTTTAGATGGGGAAGATCAAACAAATATTTTACTTATCTTGGTTCTTGAAGACGGACATTTGTGTTGTTGATGCTCAGCATTCAGCAGAATAGTAGAATATGTTTCAGAAGATTCAATTAAATAATCACAGACATTCTTCATAATAGTTCCATTGTGACGGAAAAAAAATTATTTAGTTGTGCAACATTATAATGTTTGAAATATTCAGCAGCAGATAACATAGATGTTAACAGGTTTGTAGCTATGAACAGAGTGACAAAACATGGCTTCCGCTCAAACATTTTCTGCGTAATAAGACTAATGATAATGTTTATCCATTATTAAATAAATAATACAATAATGCTTGGAATTTGCCAAAAATACATAAATTAAAATATTACACTTAGGCTTTAACTATTTACCTCAATGTGTGTATGTGTTTCATGAAATTTGTATTTAATAGTATATGCAAATTAAAATTACTGTTTTGACTAGTGTTAAATTTACTCAAGTTATTTACATTACTTGCTTTTCTTTTAAGTGCACAGTTATCTGTTTTTGCAATATTGTATAGGTGTACTATTGAGACATGTAATTTTAATGTATTTCAATTTGTGGTCTTTTTTTTATAAATGCGGATTTACATAAAGTTGTCGTAGTTTTGTCTATTTCGAAGGTAGTTCCTTAGCACCAAACTGATTATTAATTTTAGTGTGTGTAAAATGATCAGTATTTAATTTAGGATCCAGTGATATATAAAACATGGTCTGCCCTAATTTATTTAAACAAAAAGTATCTTTATAGGCTCAGAAATTTCCGTAACTAAGTGTGTTGCATTTTTAGTGTTCGTAGTAATTATGTACAAAAGTACAAAAATTGAAAATGACGTAAAAAAAGGACAGCCAAAGTTACACTTAAATCAACATACTATTTCGTAAATGTGTTCTACTAATAGTGTTCATCACATGTTAAACTGAACACGAAAATGTGATATTTCACATGTCCAGTTGTAAACTTTTATTTAAGTGTCTTATAGTTTGTGTTTGTAATGTTGGCAACGGATTTGCAAGGAGCATGCAACATAGCAGAAACGTTACAATGTCAAAGTAGAAATATCTAGTGACAGAAAAATATCCAGCCAACAAGAATGGCCCATACAGTTTTTGCTGTGACAAGGCACAAAAACATTTACCTTTGGGGAATTACACTCAAATTCAATGCATCCATGTGGATGCTTTGTACCCCGGATTTGAGAATTATGCCTGTTCATTTTTGCATTAGTGTGAAAAGTGGATTTGTTGCTAAAAGTGAAAGAATCAACAATACCATTCCAACATCAACTGCAAACAAAACTCAAAAACTCAAATGTCGTCATCATTGAGCTTTTGCACTAACTCCAATTTGAATGGTTTCACAGACAGCTTCTGTTTCATTGGAGCCATTTTGGGTTCAAGGAATGCACGGTGCACCAATTTCTTTGGATTCTTTATGAATGTCTCTTCAACATGCTGTACATTCACTTCACTCACACTGGGACATCCACAACTCATTGCCACTCACAACCAACCCTTCATAACAAATTTTTTTGTAACAGTGGTAAATGGTCTTTTTCGTTGGTGGCTTCTTACTGTACTTCGCTCTAAACATCCATTTAACAGCTGTAGCACACTTGTTTTTCTTGAAGTCCAATACACAGAAAGCTCAAGCCACACCTGAACTTGCTATGTTTGTGACTATTGTCAAATTACCAAACTACTCTGTGGCAATATACATAAGGTAAAAGGTAAAGCAGTCAGCAATCCGAAGATTGGTTTGAACACCACAGTGCTTTACTAGGCATGGTCCTGTTTGGAGGTGGTATGCCGTTGCCTTCCTCCGACCTTTGAACTGACTTACACCAGCCAGTTATAGGGGGACCTACAGTTTGACGTGGGCTCCGAACCACGGTGCTACTAGGTATTTTTCACGTAAGCATTACTGCCAGAGATGAAAGAAGTGGAAAGTTACAGATTAAAATCGTAGGACCTGGCGGGGATCGAACCCGCGACCTTGGGATTTGTAGTCTGGCACTCTACCACTGTGCAACCGAGGCGCACTAATACATAGGTAGAAAAAAAAGAAAACTTTCAGGGTTTCTTCAAAATGATATATGTATGATATCTGTACAATGTTTGTTTCTCATGCAATAAATAATTGAAAGTGTTCCCGGATTTTTGTACACCCTTTATAGCTTTGCCTTTCCACAGACTATACAGGGTGAATCACCTAACACTTGCACCACAGATATTGAGGAAATCGAAAGTGCGATTGATGTGTGGTTTTCAAAGAATGGATTGGTAGTTAGGGGCTCGCATTTTTAGCTAACAAACAGATTTTCATATTACGTAGAAAGTGTATTTTTTATGCAAACATACAGTTTTTATATGGAACAATGGTTGTTTCTATCATGCACTGGAATTTTTGACAACAGCTGTGTACAAAGAATTTTGAATGAAATTTTTATCATGTTTAATTTGGCAGCTACAACCGTTAAAAGTTTCAGGCAGAGGCGGAGGCTGCGATAGTGTAGCTGACTGGCTAAATGGTTAGCCCCTGGGGCACGGCCTACTGTCTCATGACCACCAGCCAGTCAGCTACGCTGTTGTAGCCTCTGCCCCCAAAACTTGGAATGGTTGTAGCTGCCAAACTAAATGTGATAAAAATGTCATTCAATATTCTTTATACACAACTGGTGTTAAAAATGTGCATGATAAAAACAACCATTGTTCCATTTGAAAAATTGTATGTTTGCATTAAAAATACACTTTCTAGGTATTTTTTACAATCTGTTTATTGGATAACAATACGAGTACTTGACTACCAATCCATTCTGCGAAAATCGCATATCAATCATACTTGACATTTCCGCAATATTTGCTGTGCAAGTGTTAGGTGATGCACCCAGTATACAGTAGAACTGATTTTTACACTTTTCATGAGACTTCATGAAATGGTGTAAAACGTAGAATGTGGGAAATAATGTGTTAAATGGTAAAATATTCAATTAATGATGAAAATTCTCCTCAGAGATGATAAATATTGATTAAACGAGATAGAATGGCTGGCCAGTAATTACCTTTGTGTTGTACCGCCGATAGTAACACAAATGAAGAAACAGAAAAAAAGGGGACAAAAAGGACAAGCTTTCGGAACACAGTTCCTTCATCAGGTGGGAGAGAAGGGAAGAAGAAAGGATGGGAATGGAAGGGAAAGGAAATTCACGACCTTTCCCTTCTGTTCCCATCCTTTCTTCTTTCCTTCTCTCCCACCTGATGAAGGAACTGTGTTCCGAAAGCTAGTCCTTTTTGTCGCCTTTTTTTCTGTTTCTTCATTTGTATTACTATCGGCGGTACATCACAAAGATAATTACTGACCAGCCATTCTATCTTGTTTAATCAATATTTAAATGGTAAAATATGCTTACTGTAGCACCCTTAAATCTTCATAGTTTATTTGTGATATATGTACATAATAAGCATCAAAATACTCGCCAGGAACTTTCTTATATAATACACCTTATCCAATTTTTTTTCATTCTAAGTGCCTGGCTGAATTGGAACTGGTAGTTTTATGGGAAGTATAAATTTTTGACGTAATTTCATTCATCACAATCAATTAGTAGCAAGCCTTTAACCGTCATTAATTTATTTACGTAGTAAAACTGCACAAATTCTGTCCTTTTTGTATTTTTCAATGTATTGCATGATGATATTCAAGAATTTATTCACATTTTCGAATACAAATATATGCATATTTATTTTTCTCATGTTTTCGTAGGGTCGGCATCTCTCACTATTATCGATTTTTTGATGTTATAATGTTCTGTGCCTCCTTCATTGTGCAAAAAACAGTCTTGAGCAAACCATAAGTCTCACCATTTATAAAACGTCCCAAAAAATACTTAGATAAATATTTGCATTTCACAACAAGAATAAATTCTTGAAACTCTTGCATAAACAAAGCCAAGCTGACAATCGGCATGGTGGCTCATGGAATATTATACTAACTTGTTAGTCAACTAGGCGAGTACTCCAAACAACAAAAGGCAAAATATATGTTTGAATAAAAGCAAAATGTCAAGAAACTTGACTGCATAAAATTTATAAACACTGTACTTTAATGCGAAAGCCATGCCAGCATCAATTTATGTAATTTTTTCTTTAAGAACATGGGTTCAAAAGGTGTAAAACACGAGAAAAGTGTAAATATGTTAACACAAAAGCCGGGGGTGAATTAGCTTTGTGAACATATAAAATTTGCTTCAAATGTTTGTTAAGCTTAAGGGACTTAACTACGGGGTCATCAGGCCCTAAACTTACAAACTACTTATGAACTACCTACAACTAAGGACGGCACAAATATCCATGCCCGAGGGGGGATTCGAACCCCCGACCGTAGTGGCTGTGCAGACCGTGACTGGAGCGCCTTAGTCCCCTCGGCCACCACAGCCGGCTATAAGATTTGACTGGACTGACAAAAAATGGTGTAGATGTCGGGAAAACGTAAAATGTGAGATCATAAAAATGGGGTTTTAGTGTATTACAATGTACAATATGGCTCATTTGAAAGTCATAGAAAAAGCTTTGTGTCATTATACTCAAACAAACCTTTGTGAATAAAACCACTAAAATATTATAGAAGGAAACTATACTTATTTAAAAATGAAAATAAAACTTATATGTTCTGCATACTACACAATTGAACATTACTTACTGTTTAACAATGTTATGAAGATCCACTGCATGTTGGAAACAGGAGACTTGCCTGGCTCCTGTGTTAAGACTTCCACAGAGGCAGGAACAATGAGGAGATGATAATGGTGTCAAATTCATACAGTGCAGGCACCATTACCTGTTTTTAGGGCTTAAATAAAAATGCAGGTAATACAAGCTGTAGTCAGTGGCAATTGACATCTGACAACTAGTTTTTTTCAGCATGTTTTAGTCCTGCAGTTAACCAGTGACAAACTGTAGTGCCTGCAGTGACTTCATATTTTGGAGGAACAAATTTTCTGTTGACAGAATGTTTGCCAACCTTTCTTGTGACTGTATATGTGAACTACCGTATTTGCTCGAATATAGGCCACACTTTTTTCCCCAAATTTTGGCGTACAAAATCGTGGTGCGGATTATAATCGAGATTCAATCCTCCCCCCCCCCCCCCAATCCGCTCCTTTTCCCAAAGTCGTTAGTTTCAAAAATTACACATTCACGTTTATTTTGGTTTGAAAAATGTAATAAACTAGATAGTCTTCAAAAATACTATAGAAACAGTTTCGCAGAATTGTATATACGTTTTAGTACACATTTACGGAAACGGTGCGGGAATTCGTGGAAGTGAATATTTCAATATAAATCGAATGGTGTCATTCTGTATCACAGCATACAAAAGCTGACGATTGTTTTTTAACACGTCCACATGGCCTTCAACATAAATAGTACTTAACACACACACACTTCCTAAGCACACAAATGATTTTAATTTGATGTAGTCAAGGAAGCTAATCTTTGCGATAAAAGTTTAGTGTGTGTTGCGAGTGATTTTTACCGTGACATTTACATTGGTACGGTAACACCTACCATGAGCGGTGATGGGAGGTTAAGATAGTGAAACAACTAATTTGTGTAGCTAATGCTGATGTTGAGTTCCAATGCTACATTTTAAAATAGTGTATTTTACCACAACCAGATTCACTGGTTTCACATTCGTTGGGGGTTATTTCCATGAAATGATGTACATGCAACTCAGGACTATTTTGCAGCCTTGCAACTGAATCATTTCTGTTGTAACAGCAAAACCACAGTTCCTGTTTTGAATTATGAAGTCAAGTAAACATGAGGATGTTTACATTTTAGCCCTTGAAATGCACAACGACTCTTCGAATATTTTAATAGTTTGTCCTCACTTACACACTAGCGTCGAACCTTTTTTGTGAGCGCGCCCACACACACACACACACACACACACACACACACACAAACACAGATAAAACTATATTTTCGCAGCACAAGCATACACTATACAACACTTGAAATGCCCGGTAACACGCCTTGGTTCGGTGTCCCCTCACTTGGGGCACCCGGATCGGCCTGTCATCTCGCTTTTGATTTACAGTTTTGCATAGTTGAGTTTATTGAAAAGAAAACATTATTTTGTTAACATTGTGTTTCTGATTATGAAAAAGTTCAATTACACAAAAAATAAATAAGAAATAAAAATAAATAAAATAAAAATTTAAAAACCTGCAGCCTATACTCGAGATTTTTTTTTTTTCCCCCTTCTCTATCTCTAAAATTTCATGTCAAAAGTTTAGGTGCGGTCTATATTCACGCAAATACAGTATTTATTTTCATGGGGTATTCTAATGAAAAATCCTATAATGTTATCAGATGATCACTTATTGAATAAATTAATGATACATTTCAGCTCCAGTGGCTCCAAGCAGTGCTGACTTCATAAAAGTGAACTCTACTTCTATATCTTTGAACTTGACTTCTTGGAATAATGGTGGATGTCCAATAACATCAATTGTTGTGGAATACAGACAAAAGAAAGCAATGGCTTGGACACTTGTCTCAAATAATATCAAAGTAGAAAAATCGGAATTCTTAGTACTGGACCTGGATCCAGAAACCTGGTATACATTACGCATTACAGCTCATAATAGTGCTGGATCAACTGCAGAGGAGTACAACTTCATAACACTTACTTATGGAGGAGGTATGTAGGCAATAAACTCTTTAGATTGTCAGCTGTTGTAGTGAGTGATCCCATGAATTATAAGTAAATGTGACAGAATTTTGCCTTTAGATTCCCTGTCAATCATTAACCTATTCCAGTTACATCAGTCCTACAATCTACCAGTAGTCTTGCAACTAGCAGTTCATGATTGTGTACTGTAATTGTTCTTTAGGTGCATATCCTCCAGATATCCAGTCCACATCAGACCTCTTTACACATTTAGATGTTTACTTATTTGACTTTCAGCATGTTTACCATGAGTTGGTTTCATAAAATGCATTTATATTTTTAGATTTACAAGATTGATTCTCATTTATTGTCCATCAATTATTTTTTATATATTTCTTCAATTTTCCTAAATGATCTTCAGATCATCTTGACATCTAAAACAAAATAAAAACCAACTATGTGATAACTAACGTTCATTGCTAATTTGATTGTACAATGAATGAAATTTACATAAAATAGAACTTTACATTAGTGAAGAGATTACTATGTAGTTTCATATGTAAAGCATATAGGATGTATTATGACAAATACTGTCATTTACAAGTGTGTTAAATTATTTCTGTATCTTCGCGATGCGCTACTGCGAACGGTAGATTCTGGAGACTGGAGACTGTGACTATCAAGGACGTGGACAAGGTCTACAACTAAAAGAAGTGATTAGTCCACCTATACTTTTATTACAAGTAAAGAGAATACTCAACCTTTATTTGATGTGCTTGTGGTACACTCCTGACTATTACATAGTATACAGTCTGCAATGTAGCGATAAGACTTCTATACTGTTCCGGCTTGCTGTAAAGGGGTTTCCTGGAATTGTAGCACTCCTAACTCTGCTTCGTACTGACTTCTATACGCACAGACTCGTTGCTCCATTATACCGACTGGTACTCTTGTAGATTGGTAGTTTTGTGTCCCGTTTCCGCCGGTTGTCGTAGGTGTCAGTGGCCGAGTAGAAAGAGACCGACACAGGAATAAAGGATGCATGCTTGTGCAGGTACGGAGGTGACCAGCCAGTGGGACAGCAGAAACTAGAACACTAGGCTGAATTAGAACAAGATATATATTTCGTGGAGTCTCGGTAATACTTAACTTTTACATACTTCTTGACTGCAGAATGCTCATACATAGTTTAGATAGGGGCCAGCCTACTGATGATTCCTAGTGCCTATCCGATAGCCAAGTCTTAACTGATGCCTATCTGATTCCTAAGTGACGGATGCAGCAGTCGTGGCCACGAGCGGAGTTGCAGCAGAGGGTGCTCGTGGCTGATGTCGTAAGAACGCTGCGCAGTGTGTGCATGGCAGTGCGCAGCGAAAGTACGTGGCGCGCACTTCATACTTGTGCGATACCACACCCATCCCCCAAAACTGAGGGCCACGGTGATGGCACTGGGAGGAGGGCCTGGGCGGGGGCGTTACTGGTGGGATGGGTGTCGTAGCAGAGGCTGGGATTGAGACGCCGTCTGCGCCCCGGTACCCAACTTGCGATACCCCGGAAAACCCACCAAAACAAGGGGAAGGGCACACCTCTCCGCACAGAGGGTGCAGGCCATCTTCTGAGGTGCGTGGCACAGGCAGGGGGGACACGCACGGTCCCGGAATTCCTCTCAGTGACGCTGTCATCTGCGGCAGCGACAGCGGCGGTGAAAGTGGCACAGGCGCGTCGACATCCATAGGGATGATTTGTAGTCCGGGGACGCTGGGTCCGGCGGCGAGTGATGTGGCTGTGCTCCCTGGCGGTGAACTGGATCTGGAATCAAGAAACCAGAGACAGGATCGCATGGCCTGTGCAGGCGCAACTGGTTCGCGTGGCGCTGCAGCTCCGATCCTGTGGAAGAACGTACAACATACATATAGCGACCGAGCACGCAGTGAATGATGCCCGGCATCCATCTCGTACATCCAGAAAACACCATGTACAGCACCGGTGTCGAAACTAGAAAACGCGAAGCGACATACGACCCAACTCGGTGCATGGGAGGCTGCAGCAGGTGAAGGAGAGTGCGGTTCAGTGGCCATGTAGCAGCTCGGCAGGAGACAGGCCGTCACGTGGCATGCACCGATATGTAGACATGAAAATTTGAAGAGCTTGCTGCCTGGAGTGCTGACCTTTCATCTTTTCCATGTGAGACTTGAATGTTTGAACGAAACGTTCTGCTTCACCATTGGACTGAGGGTGAAAAGGTGCAGTGGTGATATGCTGAATGCCATTCACACGACAAAACTGTTGAAATTCCACACTAACAAACTGAAGTCCATTGTCACTGACGATAGTTTCAGGCAAACCTTCGATGCAAAACACTGATGTTAAGGAACTGATTGTACTAGAAGCCATCTTTGAGTTCATGGCAATCACAAAAGGAAACTTGCTGAAAGCATCTACAATGATTAACCAGCGCATATTCCAGAAAGGTCCTGCAAAGTCAACGTGTAAATGTTGCCATGGTCCTTTGGGGCGTGGCCAGTCTGAGAAACATTGCAGAGGAGCTGCCTGATGCTCCGCACAAACCATACACTGTGACGTCATGCTCTCTATCTGAGCGTCCATACCAATCCAAGTACAATGACGTCTGGCCACTTGCTTTGTCCTAACAATACTTCTCGTTGCAAGGAACGAGGAACAATCACTCTTGTTTGGTCGTTGTCAGTATGTAACAACAGAACACCCTTACTTAAAGACGATGCATGACATTGTGCAAAATAACATTGAACCAGACGCCGCTCAATGTCTTTGGCTCTGGCAGGCCATCCAGAGCGAACAAAACGTGCTACCACACTTAGGTCTGCATCTGCAGCTGTTTACTGTGCAACCCGACGAGAGTTCAAAGGGAAGTCTGCGACAGCGGAAGCATCTCTGGAGTCTATCTGACAACATGCTATCTCTGAAGTGTCAAATGACACATCCTGGCCAACCGGAAGTCAGAAGTGTGTGTCCTCGTTGGCATGTTTAGTGGTAGGTCAGTACAAAATCTCGTACTGATAATTTGACAATATCAAGGACCATCTCTGAAGCTTTTGTGCCATTCGTGGCAGAATTGGCTTTGTGGGTGAGAACAACGATGTAAGAGGCTTGTGGTCTGTCAACAAATAGAATTTTCTGCCATAGAGATAATGATGAAACTTTGTGACGCCATAAATGATTGCTAAGGCCTCCTTTTCTATCTGACTGTAATTCTGTTACGTTGGCGTCAGTAGCTTGGATGCAAAGGCAATAGGTCGATCGTGAGATCCAATACAATGTGAGATTACTGCACCCAGACCGTACGATGAGGCATCCACTGGTAGCCCTACAGGCTTCTGTGGGTCAAAGGGAATCAAACATGGATCACTAAGTAGTGCAGACTTTAAGTTGTCAGAGGCAACCTGGCAATCTTTAGACCGTACAAAAGGAACATTCTTCCTACATAAGCAATGCAGTGGAGCTGCAATCTGAGAGGCATTGGAAATAAACCTGAAATAATAGTTAAGCTTTCCCATTACTGCTTGCAATTCGTGCACATTCTTAGGAGGAGGCAAGTCTTTGATTGCTTGAAGACGTGACTGTGAGGGATGGATTCCTTGGGCATTAATCACATGGCCTAGGTACTCTATTTCAGTCTGAAAAATCGAACACTTTGCTTTATTGCAACGTAAACCTGCTGCGGTCAACACTTTGAAAAGGCACTCCAGGTTAGATAAATGTTCTTCAACTGCGCGTCCCCAGACCACAATATCATCTAAATAGTTCGAGCATCACGGTACAGAAACTGTCAGCTTTTCCAAAAAGTGCTGAAAAATAGCGGGGGCGGAAGAACTGCCAAAGGGTAGGTGTTGAAATTACAAAAAACGTTTTTGACTCGTCATCAAGTGGAATCTGTAAGTATGCCTCTGCTAAATCAATCTTAGAAAAGAAGCGAGACTGTCCTAATTTGTCCATTAGTTCCTCAGGTCTGGGCAGGGGATAAGTGTCTACAATTGTTTGACTGTTCACTGTTGATCTAAAGTCCACACAGAGACGAAGTTTTCCTGATAGCTTGGTTAGAATTACTAAAGGCGAGGCCCACTGACTCGCAAAAACAGGAGAAATCACCCCACTATCCTGCCAACTTTAAGTTCCTCAGCAACTTTATCATGAAGGGCGATAGGCACTGGTCTAGCTTTACGAAATTTTGGAACTGTAGATTCTTTTTAAGTTACATGTGCCATGAAGTCTTTTGCACAACCTAGTTCTTTGGAAACAAGTCACTATATTTTTCACACAATGCATTGATTTTGTCATGAGGCAATACTGAAGAAATTTGAAGTACATCTCTTTGAACTGATAAGCCAAACAAGTAAAATGCATAGAGTCCAAAAATGTTCTGTGTAGATTTGGCCTGAAGAACTACAAAAGCAACTGTTTTTGTTACACCTTGAAAAGAGGCAGGCAGCCTACACGTTCCTAGCACGGGAATATTTTGTCCTGTGTATGCTGTGAGCACCTGTTGAGACGGCTACAGTTTTGGCGAACCCAGACGTTCATAAATGTCTTTATTAATTAATGTGACAGCGGAACCAGTGTCGAGCTGAAATTTCACAGTATTATTTTCTATGGAAAGACAAACAAAAAGTTTTTGCTTGTGGTGCTCGGCAGGTGCACGAATGTGGGCAACGTCTGACAGAGCTTGTTTGCTGCGCTTGCGCGGGCTGCGCGCGGTAGGAAGCGGTGCAGAATCTGCACATAGATTAATATCACTGTCCCTAGATGGCACTACCACCGGATCGGCGTCCGCTCAATGCGAGGCTACTGCACTAAAATTACATTTAGTATCTACATCAAGTCTGCTGTCACTAGCTACACAGTACTGGGCACTATTCCAATGAGAAGTTGCAGAAGGCGCTAGTTTCACTACAGGATTCCACTGTACATAGTCATTATGCTTGTCCCGAACTCTTTTCCGTTGCACAGTTTTACGCGCTCGACAGCGCTTCCAACGTGGCTCACTACATACTTTTGCTGAAGGTGCAGAAGAACGTCCTTGCATTTCAGAAGCAAGAGTAGCACTGTCCAAATCCACAGCGTTGTACGGATCGGCGCTCCTCCCCTAGCAACATGGTAGGGAAATTAATTTATTTTTTAAAAAGTTTTCCAAATCTTTAGCTTTTTCCCTCCGACTTTAACCATCACCTGACTAAGTTGCAAACCGCTGACTTGACATTCGGCTCCCTGGTCACCACAATGCACGGCTGTCGTGGGGAGGCCGACTCCTGCCACTCAGCAATGCATCGTGGCCAATCAGGAGCGACCACGTTCCGTCCCGTGGGCCGCACATCAGGCCTCGCGGCGCCGGCAATCTGGGCCGCCGCTCTCTTCCAAGCAAGCCACCACCGCGTTCAGACGTCTTTTCCTGCCTTCTTCACTTCCCCCCTCTTCTTCTATACCACCATGTTGCTCCGTGACGGGTGCCAATCCTTCGTAGGCCCAATTTCCTGTAACTGTTATCTGTCGTAATAAACCTACAAGTCTGCCAGTAAGCCCAGCATTTCTCATTTAGCTGACACATCTAGCCCACAACTTCAGCTCAGCCACTCCTGACAATCGACACCCGGTACAGCGTGTATGACATTTACGGAATGAACTGTTCTCGAACTCTGTGTAGCACTATTCCTAACGGCACCGTTCTTAGAATTTTTGTTTTGCATACACACTGTTTGTACATGTCCTCATTTGCCACATTGATAACAAATAGCATTGCAACTAGGGCATTGTGCACGTTTGTGGCGAGATACACACTGAGGGCAAGACTTATGAACATTTTTCTGCAAAGAACTTCGACGCCCGTTTGTCAAATTACTTTGTCTAATATGTATCATGCACTTCAATAAGCTGCAGTACACTGTCTAATGAAGGGTCAGTCTGTTTTAGAATTGCTGCCCTAATTCTGCGGTCCTGAATGTTCTGCGTAATCGCATGTCTCAACATAACGTCACTATAAGAAAGTCCACAAGAGCAAGTAAATTTACATTTGCGGGTTAAGACCTTCAACTCAGTGATCAACAGCTGGTGTGACTGCTCCGGTAATTTTTTCAGTCTGAGAAATTGGTACCGCGCCGCAGCTACGAGAACTTTTCTCTTGTATTCAGTGCTTCTACTACGTCCTCAGTCTATATCGCGAGGTGATGCGTGGGAGAAACATTTCTGCAGTAATAAGGAGGTTTTAGTGCCTACCACAGAGAGTAACATATGCTTGATAGTCCGACCTGTAATTTGATGAGCTGCGACGAGTTCTTGAAATTGTGCCAAATAATCGCTCCATTCTTCCTCATATTCGTTGTACTGGCGAAACGTAGGAAGCGGTGTGGTGGCAGATGTGAGGGCTGATGTGACAGCTGTTGTTCTTGGAGAGCTGTCTGTGCCATCAACTGCGACACCGCTTGGAGTAGTTGCGTGATTTGCGTAACTGAATAATTTCCGTTAAGTTTGGGTTTGGGGTAGTGGCCATGCTGACTGATTAGGCGCCACGCGTACAAGTAAATTATAACAAAACACAAATGTAATATGAAAGAAGACTCTCTGCGACAAAAAAGTCCACAAAATTCGTAAGAGAATATCTTCCCCCAAAATTCTTATAATAAGGGTGGGTGGGCGGGAACAATTTCTGCGTGTTGCGACTGCTACTGTCTGACTGCTGCAAGCAGGCTGGTCCACAGTTCTTCTATCCCATCCCTGTCGCCACTTTTGTATCCCATCCCCGTCGCCACTTTTGTGTCTCTTTTCCGCCGATTGTCGTAGGTGTCGGTGGCCGAGTAGAAAGATACCGACACAGGTATAAAGGATGCACGCTTGTGCAGGTACGGAGGTGACCAGCCAGTGGGACAGCAGAAACTAGAACACTAGGCTAAATTAGAACAAGATATATATTTCGTGGAGTCTCGGTAATACTTAACTTTTACATACTTTTTGACTGCAGAATGCTGATACATAGTTTAGATAGAGGCCAGCCTACTGATGATTCTTAGTGCCTAACCGATTGCCAAGTCTTAACTGGTGCCTATCTAATTCCCAAGAGATGGATGCAGCAGTCATGGCCACGAGCGGAGTTGCAGCAGAGAGTGCTCATGGGTGACGTAAGAACGCCGCGCCGTGCGTGCATGGCAGCGCGCAGCGAAAGTACGTGGCGCGCACTTCATACTTGTGCGACACCACAAGTAGACTGACTGGAGTCCTCTACTATACTTACCGTCATAGCTGTGGTTCACTGGCATATCTTGGTGAGCCCCTGTCTTCAGATTGGCAGGCATGTGTAGCAGGCATAGAGGTAATAAGACTAGAGGTGCCCCCAGTGGTTTACATATCGTAGAGCAAGTTATCACTTGTCCTCTACTTGCATGGTTCACTGGTGTTGTGGCAAATAGTGACACGACAACATGCCCCTACCCCAAACCTTCTCACCATGATTGTGTAGGGAGGGCGGTGACTGCAGGGGAAGGTGCGCCCGTAAGTGCATTCAAGGGACTGGGGTTTGAATCTGTGCCCAGTGCTGTACTACTGGTCGAGACCCACCATCTGGCCTGTGCATGGTACAAAACACCAGGCGGAAAACACACCAAAGGTCATGCTCCCACAGACATGGAGGCTGAAGGATCAGATGCAGGTGCAGATGCGATGATCTCAATGACTGGTGTGGTGACGGCCCCTTGGCGAGTTGCTGCATCGAAAGGACCTTCGACGTGCAACAATGAACCAGTGATGGCAGTCAGTGGTTGACCCATAACATCTGATTGAGGATGATGGGTCTTCAGATATGGTGATGCTGGATGAAAGATCCAGCTCCATGGGCTCGGGGCCAAGAAGGGAAGTCGGCTGAACCCGCGACGCTGGATGAGGCATGGGCGCCACAATCTGAGGGGACAGCAAATCTGTTGACAAAAACTCAACGGCAGCATCCTCTAGTGCGAATTTGATTTCTATGGTGATGCTGCTTGCCATCTCCACCCTGCAATAAAAAGATGTTAGTGCCAAGTTGCCGAATGTTGGTATCATGGCCCCAACATCTGCATCCACCATAGGACCTGAAAAAGACAGATGGATTTACACAACACTGTGCCTCATTGTGAGGAGTGGATGACATCTGTGGTGGGTGCAAGATGTGCTGCAAAGTTCAGTACTGCTATCTCTACAACAACTCTGCAGGAGATGGTCCGTTGCCTGGCTGGGAGTGGTTGTCAGTGAGGAAATGCAGAAGAGCTTGTTCACACGTGTGGTGATACTTGAAAATAGCCACCTGTGACTTGAATGTTCTCACAAAATGTTCAGCATCACCATTGGATAGAGGGTGGAATGGAGCACTGGTGAGATGGCTTGGCAAAACTGTTCAAATTCCCTCGACACATTGTCTGTCACTATCAGTTCTGGTAGACCCACAATGCAAAAAATATACTGAAGGGCTTGGAGGTTGCTGTGAGTAGTAGAGTTCATAGTAGAGTTCATGGGGACCATGAAAAGAAATTTACTGTAGGCATCCACAATGATGAGCCATCTTGTATTCCAGAATGGACCCGCAAAATCTAAATACACTCACTCCTATGGCGCAGTCAGGGTGGGCCATTCTGAGGCCATACAAGTGTGGCAACAAACCGTCATCCTCCCTATCTGCATGTCCATCCCTATCCACTGGCAATGTCTGCACACCAATTGTTTGGTGCGGACCACACCCCAATGACCTTGGTGCAGTAACAGAAGTACCTGACATTGCAATGACTGAAGCAACACCCCATGTAACTGGTCCTGTTCTGTATGAAGCAAAATTACACCCTGTAACATTGAGAAGTCATGTCAGTGCAAATTGTAGTGTCGAACCTCCGGGCTAACAGTATGCATCACTGTCTGAAACCACCCTGCGCAGACATAGTGCAACATAATTTAAAGATCTCGGTCTGCTGATGTTGCGTAGGCAACCTTCCAATGATCAGGAAGAAACTTATCAAGTACCTCAGAATCACTATCATCTACGTTGTAACGGGAAGCTTCTGAGGCATCAAATTTAACATCCAATCCAACAGCATTAGCATGTGTTAACGTTGGCTGATAGATAATGTCATAATAATTGTAGGAAGACATATTGTCCAATATTGATATATTGTACCCAATGTGTCAGCTTCTGTGGTGTGTGACGGTATTGGCTTGGCAGGGTAGGACAAGGATTGAATCAGCTTGTGGTCAGTTACCAAGTAAAACTTGCAACCATACAGATATTGGTGGAATTTGGTGACACCATAGAGGATTGCTGATGCTTCTTTCTCTATTTGTGAATAGTTGACTTTGGCTTTGTTCAACAATTGAAATTGTGATAGGTCTGTCTGAAGAGCCAGTGCAATGTGAGAGAACTACTCCAATGCCATAGGCTGACTTGTCAGTGGCTAACACAACATGTTTCTCAGGATCAAAATCTACAAGATAACAGTCACTCAGTAAAGTGTCCTTTAACTTTTGGAAAGCAATGTCACACTCCTTGGACCAAACAAACTTAATATTATTCTACTGTAGGTGATGTAATGGTGCCACTAGTTGTGCTGTGTTAGGAAGAAATTTTATGTAATATGAGATTTTGCCCAGAAAAGATTGCAATTCTGTAATGTTTGTGGGAGCCTTTAGCTCGGGAATAGCTTGTAAATGTGACTGCAATGGATGAACACCCTGTTAACTGATAACATGTCCTAAATATTCAATTTCTGTCTGAAAGAAAATGCATTTGTCCTTGTTACATTTGAGACCAGCTTCTGAAAGGACTTTGAAAAGTTCATGTAAATTGTTGAAATGCACTTCAGTTGTGCAGCCAGAAACAACAGTATTGTCTAGATAATTTGAGTAACAAGGCACTGCTTTCCTTAGTTGTTACAGGTATCTTTGAAAGATTGCTGGAGCAGAGGCACATCTGAATTTAGTTGGGTAAAGGTCCTTTCCACCTCTGCATTGGATCATGGTACAACCAAAAGCATAAGAGCCAAATCTGAAAACTCTTGGAAAGGACTTTACCATTGTCATCTCTGTATGATCTAATTTCAATCCAGAAATCCGCAGTGTTGTTTATCTCTTTTTATTGGATAGTAGTGAGCTTTGACCACTGAAAATCAGTTTTGGTGACTGTACTATCTGAAAAGCCCATTTCATTAGCCACAGATACTATTGATTCTCTTGCAGCAATTAACCATGTGTTACTAACATCTGGTTTTAATGCTCGCTACTAACACCCGGCTTTCAGGGGTTTTTGTACTTTTCTTAGTAACACACGTCAATTCGGCGAGTGTGGTTCCAAACCAACACACTACCCGTGTACACTTCTTCATCAATTATTCCTCAAAACATCACAGCTCACTGACAATTTGAACATAGCCGTCATTTTGATGGTTGTTACTAAGCTAGGGTTAAAGATACGTCTTACAGCACTTACTTTGTGGGGCAAGTGGCATTGCAGCTCAGAAGCAAAGGAAATGAAATGTTCACATATTTTCCTTCAACCTCAAATGAAATTCTGTTCAAAGTTTTCATATCTTGCAGTAAGACTTTGACTTCATGACCTAACTATACTCTGTTGTGTTGAGGCAGGGAATCACTCTATCAAAATCGATAATCAAACTTCAAACGTATGTAATAAGTACATGAATTATAGGAAGTATATAATAGAAACAATGAATTAAACAGAAAAATATTGTTGCAGACAAAAATACACAAATTCATTGACTGCTAAATGACAATTTAATCCACTGACTGTGTGTAAAATCCATCAAATTTAGCAGAAATTCTGCTAATTTGGCAACCCTGTCTGTGGGCAGCCGAGCCAGCACCCCCATCTATATTGGGTGGCATAGCTTGATTCATCAATCGAAGTATAGTTCAGCGCATGTTCCGACAATGTGTCCACCATCTCTATAATGTGCATTGTTTCTGTATTTGGTATCGTTCATTTGCAGGGACTGTCATATGCTGAGACTGAGTTCGTAAACGATGTATTTAATTCACCACTGACAATAAATTGACAGACTTTATAAAAGAAAACTGAAAACATGTAATAAAATCTCTTTACCTATCAAAACGTACAACAACACCAGTTATTGGAGAGAATCTTGATTCAGCCAAGACATCTTAACGATTTTTTACTAACAAAAGCACCAGCACCAACAGCTCCAAATCAACAGAATTTAAAATAAAGGTTAGTGGTACTGTAGATACTCTCTCAAATTTTGTACTTAAGATCTTTTATCAAAATGTTCAGTCCCTTAATAACAAAGTTGAAGAATTAAATGTACTGTTAACACAAGAACTACAAGACATTTCTGTAATGTTCCTTTCTGAACACAGGCTTGATGACACCATAGTAAAATCTGTCTCCCTTAAAAAATTTTCAGTGGTTGACTATTACTGTCAACCAGGTAGTCACCATAGTTTCCATATTTATTAAAAATAATGTTGAAGCTACTAAGTTATCTGATATTACCCTTAAATGTAGTCAAAAAGATTTTGAGATAGCAGCCATAAAAATTCTGAAACTAAGTTTGATTTTAGCCACATTGTATCATTCCCCGTCAGGAAATTTTGAGTTATTTATGGAAAAAATGGAATGGTTTTTAAATAAGGTTAGTACACCTAAAAGTGATTTCTGGTGACTTCAATATTGGCTTTCTCAAAGACAGTAGCCAAAAATATGCCCTAGTAAATCTCACTAGTTCATATAATCTTACATTCACAGTATATGAAGCAACAAGAATAACAGCTACCAGTCAGACAGGCTTGAATTAGAGACTAATAAATAAAGAGAAATTTAAGTGGTCAGTAGTATTCAGCACAGGATACAGTGACCACAGAGCTCTAATAATGTCCATCAACACTGAAGGAGAAAAGGCAAACCACAAATTAATAAAGGTCCAACATAGGACTTTCAGTCAAGAAAATATACAACACTTTTTATTGGACCATGAAGCCTGGTCTCCTGTCTACGAAAACATATAACATAGACTCCAAGTTTAACGTATTTCTAGAAAAACTGATACACAATTTTTATTAAGCCTTTCCACATAAAATGACACAAGTCAAAAATAATACAAGTGACAGTGGCTGCATTACTAAGGAAATTAGGACTTCTTTCTTGAGAAAAAGAGAACTGCACAAAATCTGCAAGGAAAATGATGTCTCAGCAGAGATGTATGCTTACTATAAAACATATACAGAACTTTTACATAAAGTAATCAAACAAGCAAAAAGAATGCACAATGATACACACACAAAAAATTCTGTAAATAAAGTAAAAGCTATGTGGGACATCATAAAGAAAGAAAAAGGAAAAAACAAGAAAAGCAAAGGGAATATTGTCTTGTGTCATGAGGATAAAATAATTACAGAACCATATGAAACAGCAAATATATTTAACTTTACTGGAATAGCTCAGAACCCAATAAAAATAATTTTGATGGAAATCAACAGCCTATGACAAACAGGATTAATGGCTGCCAATCATCTATGTTTGTTGAACAGGTTAACAGGGAGGAAGTAATGAAGGCTATTTCTAACCTAAAACCTATATACTCAGCAGGAATAGATGGCGTACCTAGCAGAATCTTGCAGCACTCCCTCCAAAACATAATTGACCCCATGACCCACATATGTAACTGTTCATTGAGTTGGGGATCTTTCATGAACAACTCAAAACATCAAAAATTATACCTGTATTTAAAGCTGAAAATAAAGATAAGGTAAATAACTATCGTCCCATCTCACTAAATTCCTGTTTTTCTAAAGTATTGGGAAAAATAATGTACAATAAATTACTAAATTACTTAAATATGGAATACTGTCAAGTTCTCAACACGGTTTTCGAAACAAGATATCAATCGAGATTGCGATCTCTGTTTTAAAATCTATAGATGATAAACAGCAAACAGCAGGTATATTTTTAGATTCAACTAAAGCATTCGATATGGTAAACCATAAAACACTACTAAAGAAGCTTGAATATTACAGCATTAGAGGACTGCCAAATCAATGGATCCATAATTAACAATAGTATAACAGTTGCTTTAAATTTCCATAACTGTCATAACACCACCTTGCAATATCCAGATATCACTATTAACAACCAACTGATTGAGCATGAAGAAGAAACGAAATTTTTAGGTATCTGGTTAAAAAGTGATCTAAAATGGGATAAACATATAGAAAAAGTAAATAAAAAATTTGAGTACTGGTTGCTACCTTTTAAGGACTCTCAAAGGATGCGTTAACACAGTCACTCTTAGGTGGACCTACTATGCTTATTTTAATACCCATCTAAAATATGGCCTCATATTCTGAGGAAATTCCCCTGCAGCTCTGGGGAACTTCAGAATACAAAAAAGAATCATTAGAATAATCACAGAAATCTTGTAAACCAGCAAAAAAAAAAAAAAAAAAAAAAAAAAAAAAAAAAAAAAAAAAAAAAAAAAAAAAAAACCAGTGACTTACGTCAACATAACACAAGATTAAAAGAAAACTTATATGTAGATCCATTCAAGAGTATCTACAGTACCACTGTAGCTATTCAGTAAGTGAATATTTGAACAGCATTGATTGTAGACCTATAAATAAGTGATTTTTTGAAGTATAACATGTCATACTACTCAAATGATGTAGCCTAATATTACCATATAATACTACCTGTTAACCCTAAAATGATATCTGTCATTTATTAGAGTGTAAGTCCAATAGCATCCTGTACTCTGTACAACATATGGTCCAAGGACTAAATAAATAAATACTTTTGTGTTGAGATTCGTTCGGAAAAAGTCTGTCATTGGCATATTGTAGTAGCATACAAGTGTACAACCTACCGGTATTTCTTAAGTCGAGGTTGTGTTAACCCTTGTTTTTGACCCATAATATTATGATATTGTGTTCAAGATTGTAAGAAACTACTTTCTATAAATTCACATTAGAGGAGGAACATAATGAAAAATTACTAAACCTTTAATTACTGGATTAGTTTACAATCTTACTGGCCCCCCAGGGGGCCCACAGCTCTTTTGAAGGTACGTGTGTGGCGCGCACGGGGCCCCGAGCCGAAGTAGCCTTTCTTCCTCCCCAGGCTGCTAAACCCCCCCCCCCCCCCCGGTTTGTGTTGTGCCTTTGCCCAGAGACAGGTGTCCTGAGTAACTGCAGGTCATCTCCTTTTCTTCTACGCTTTCCTTTTCCTAAGGTCCTTCCTTCCTCTCACTCGCTTTTTCCGTCCTCCTTCTTACTGTGCTGTTCCTACCTTCTAGCCATCCATACCATCTCCGCTTCGGCAATTGAGATTCTCCCTTTTCTCACTTTTCTATCTCCCTCTTCCCAGCCTCTATTCTTCTTCCTTCCTCCCTGTGCGTGTCTGAAGGCCGACCCACGCATCCCCATGCGTAGCAGGTGACGGGGTAACGCGTAATTCCCCGCCCCGGGTAGACAAGTAGGGAATGTACGTACCCCCTGGTAAAGGCCAGGCCAGGCCCAGGGAGGGGTGATTACCAGAGCTGTAACCTTCCGACCGTGCCGATTGGTCCCTCCGTCTGTTTCTCGGGAGGTGTGACCTGAGGTGTGGACAATCATCTAAGGCGGGTGAGCCCTCAGTGAGGGTTTCCCATTAGGAAGGAGCGCGCCATCCATTCCCTTCATAATTCAGAAGGGTGTAGATGCCATTGCCAGTCCACTGAAAAAATGTTCTCGTCAACATAATGGGAGTTTGCTGTTAGAAACAGATAATGCCTTTCAGGCTCAAAAACTGATCCGAGCTACGCTTTTGCACACCTTCCTGGTAAAAGTCGAAGCCCACCGTACCCTTAACTCGTCACGTGGGGTGGTCTATTCTTGATCCCTCGACGGGTTATCGGACGAAGAGATAAAGGACTATCTGACTGATCAGGGTGTCATAGCTGTGCAACTGTATTTTTGACTTTTGACAAGGTGGATCTCCCTTCCAAAATCAAAGCAGGCTATGAAATCATATCAGTTTTCCCCTATATCCCGAATCCCACACGTTGTTACCAGTGCCACAGATATAATCATACCCGTGAGTCTTGCCCTCATGCAGCCAAATGCGTCACCTGCGGCAGGGATGCTCATGAGGGGGACTGTCCGCCTCCATCCCCTCACTGCATTAACTGCATGGGCGACCATGCTGCTTCATCTAGAGACTGCCCTGTTTACAAGGAGCGGGTCATCCAAGAAATAAGAGTACGCGAAAAAGTTTTGACCTCTGCTGTGCGGAAGATACTAGCTAGTCGAAAGCCCGCTGAGCTCCCAGCGGGTAAATACAGCGCTGTCCTTGCCTCTCCTCGTCCTACTAAGGAGGTTGCCACACAGACATGTGACCTTACTTTTAGCGACATGGTTGTCAGATCGGCCAGTCCAAAGATTGCCCGATCAACCTCTCCACTCAGTTCCTCTCACCAAAAATCACAGCCATCAGCAGCTCCTCCCAAACCATGGGCGTCTAAATCGGATGCCTGTCCGTGAGGATTTGTTAAGATCTGAGCCTGCACAACCTACGTCTGCGGACACAACTCATCGTCATTCCTCCAAGAAGGCACACAGAAAAAAAGAGTTCCTCTCCTTCCCCGCCACGGCGCAACTCGACTGTCATGCCATCTAGCAGTGGCACCAGTCGGTCTTCCTCTGTCTCTCCGGGGCGCGCTACTGCTGGCCGATCATCCGGCCCTTGACTGGCGGAGGAAGCTGCCCCTGCCCTTAAATCCAGTCAGGTGGCAGAAACTCCAGATGAAGCGATGGAACATGACCCCTTACCTACAGATTTCAGTAGCAGCGTTCCCTTGAAGTCAGACCCTCAGTGGCCAGCGAGGTGATCTCCCCTCACTTTTCTTCTCTATCTTCTCACCTTATGGATCTCCTGCAATGGAATATTCACGGCATTCATTCCAACAGAGATGAATTGAAACTCCTACTCAGACTGCACCGTCCATTTGTGGTCGGACTTCAGGAAACGAAGTTATGCCCACGCGACGACATAGTTTTTTCACAATATACCTCAGTGCGTTTTGACCTGCCCCTTGTGGAGGGTATTGCAGCCCATGGAGGGGTTATGTTGCTCATTAGAGATGACATATACTATCATCTTATTCCACTGCACACTCAACTACAGGCAGTTGCCGTCCGCATCATTCTTCCAACCTTTTCCTTTTCTCTTTGTAACATATATAACCTGCCGTCTTCTGCCTTTACTAGGGCAAATGTGCTGCACCTTGTTGCCCAACTTCCTTCCTCCTTTTTGTTGATAGGCGATTTCAACGCCCACCACCCGCTATGGGGTTCTCCGGCCTCTTGCCAGAGAGGCTCCCTTTTAGCGGACATTCTCAACCATCTTAATCTTGTCTGCCTAAACACAGGTGCACCAACCTTTCTTTCAGATACGACGCATTCCTGCTCTCACTTGGACCTCTCGATATGTACTGCTCAACTTACGCGGCATTTTGAGTGGTATACTCGAACGACCATTTCCCATGCATAATTCATCTCCTTCATCATACCCTACCTCCGGGTTCCGCTAGTTGGAACATCTCGAAAGCTGACTGGGGGCTGTTCTCCTCACTTCCCCAGCTGTGACAGTCATGTCGAATACCTCACGGAAGTCATTCTCAATGCTGCCGAATATTCCATTCCACGCACTTCATCTTCTCCACGTCGAGTCCCAGTCCCCTGGTGGACTGCAGCATGTCGCGATGCTGTTAGAGCCCGGAGACGTGCTCTACGCATCTTTCGCTGCCACCCAACATTGGTGAACTGTATCAATTACAAACGTCTATGAGCGCAATGCCGTCGAGTCATCAAGGAAAGCAAACGGGCCTGCTGGATTGCTTTTACTAGTTCATTTAACAGACTTACTCCTTCTTCTGTTGTCTGGGGGTCCTGCGCCAGTTATCTGGCATAAAATTCCACTCCCCAATTCCTGGCTTGACCGTCGCAAATGAATTCTTCGTAGACCCAGCCGCTATATCCAACGCTTTAGGTCAATCTTTTGCAGCAGTCTCGAGCTCAACACACTATCACCCCGCCTTTCTCCCTCGAAAACAGACAGAAGAGGCATGGTCACCTTCCTTCCAATCTCTCAATCGGGAATGTTACAATGCCATCTTCACCATGCAGGAGCTTGAACGTGCTGTCTCTGTGTCCCGATCTTCTGCTCCAGGGCCTGATACAATTCATATACAGATGCTGGAAAACCTTTCTCTTGCAGATAAATGTTTTCTCCTTCGCACTTATAATCGCATATGGATTGAAGGTCAGGTCCCCACACGCTGGCAAGAAGCAATTGTTGTTCCCATACCAAAACCAGGAAAGGACAAACATCACCCTTCGAGTTATCGCCCCATTTCTCTCACCAGCTGCGTTTGCAAGCTGATGGAATGCATGGTAAATGCTCGGCTGATTTGGCTACTCGAATTTCGACGTCTCCTTACCAACGTCCAATGCGGATTTCATAGGCATCGTTCTGCTATCGACCACCTCGTTACCTTGTCGACCTATATTATCGATAACTATTTGCGTAAGCGCCAGACGGTGGCTGTGTTTTTTGATTTGGAGAAGGCTTATGACACCTGTTGGAGGGCGGGAATTCTCCGCATGCTCTATACATGGGGCTTTCGAGGCCGCATCCCCATCCCCATTTTTATCCAAGCATTTTTACTAAATCGAAGGTTCCATGTACAAGTGGGCTCTGTTCTGTCTGACACCTTCTGCCAGGAGAATGGGGTGCCACAAGGATCTGTGTTGAGCGTGGCACTTTTCGCCATAGCAATTAACCCAATTATGGATTTTCTTTCGGCCGACATCTCTGGCTCCCTTTTTGTGGATGACTTCGCGATTTTCTGCAGCACCCAGAGAACGTCTCTCCTGGAACGCTGCCTTCAGCACTGTCTCGACCGTCTCTATTCGTGGAGTGTCGCCAATGGCTTCCGGTTCTCCAGTGAGAAGACAGTCTGTATAAATTTCTGGAGATACAAAGAGTACCCTCCACCGTCTCTCCATCTTGGCCCCGTTACTCTGTCCTTCGTAGAGATGACGAAATTTTTATGGCTTCTATTGGACAGGAAACTCTGCTGGTCCCCGCATGTGTCCTATCTGGCTGGCCGGTGTATTCGTTCCCTTAATGTCCTCCGTGTTCTTAGCGGCACGTCATGGGGAGCAGATCGAACCGTCCTACTTCACCTCTGCTGGTCCACTGTCTGCTCGAAATTGGATTACGGAAGCTTCATTTACTCTTCCGCACGGCCATCCATTTTACGCCACCTAAACTCGATTCACCATCGGGGGTTACGCCTGGCGATAGGAGCTTTTTACACAAGCCCTGTTGACAGCCTCTATGCCGAAGCTGCCGAATTACCTTTAACCTATCAACGCGACATATTACTGTGTCGGTATGCATGCTGTTTGCTTTCAATGCCTCACCATCCTTCCCATCCATCATTCTTTAACGACTCCCTCGATAGCCAATATGGGCTGTCTGCGATTGCCCTGCTCCCTCCTGGAGTCCGTTTTTGAAGCTTGCTTCGGCAGCTCGATTTTACTCTCCTTTCCACATTTCAAATGGGTGAGAGCCCAGTGCCACCTTGGCTTCGGGCTCAAGTTCGCGTTCACCTTGAACTCGCCTCACTCCCAAAGGAGAGCACTTTGGATGCTTTATACTGCTCGCGGTTCCTTGAACTTTGTGCACGGCTTGAAAACTCAGTTTTCATATATACGGATGGCTCAAAGACCAATGACGGTGTCGGATGTGCGTTTGTCGTGGGGGATGACTGTTACCAGTACAGGCTTAATGCCCACTGCTCGAATTTCACAGTGGAGCTTTTTGCCCTCTATCAGGCTGTACTCTTCTTCCGTTGACACCGTTCTCGTTCTTATGTTATCTGCTCTGACTCCCTCAGCGCCATCCAGAGTCTGAGCGACCCCTTTTCAGCCCATCCTATTGTGCACCGAATCAACCGCTCCCTTCAGTTATTAGCTTCTGACGGCCCTCGCGTTCACCTCCTGTGGGTACCTGGCCATGCAGGCGTGCCTGGTAACGAGGCTGCTGATGCCGCTGCCAAGGCAGCAACTTTCTTATGTCGGACAGCTACGTACTGTGTCCCATCGCACGATATTCAAGGGGCTCTTTCGCGGTACCTTATATTGTCATGGCATAATGTGTGGTCTTCACTTACTAATAATAGCTCTGGACCATTAAACCGCTCCCGGTGGCTTGGATGACCTCATCACACCGCTTGCGACGAGAAGAGATCATCTTGGCCCGGTTGCGGATCGGACATTGCCGGTTCAGCCACCGCCACTTGCTCAGTGGTGACCCCACACCGTTATGTTCCTGGGGCCACCCGCTGTCAGTGCGCCATGTTTTATTGTCAAGTTCAAATTTTACTCATGTTCGGCTTGCACTACATCTGCCGGACACATTGGAAGACATTTTAGCTGATGACGTGCGGGCTGTTGCTCGAGTATTGGATTTTATCAATTCGACCAATTTGTCGAGGGACATTTAGCTCTTCACTTTCTTGTTTTTTATTCTATGTTTTTTAGCTGTTTTTATATAGTCTTATTATTCTTGGGTATATCCCCGGTTTGTTTCGGGCGCTAATGACCTTAGTAGTTGTGCGCCCTAAAACCACAAAAAAAATCTTATTGGCAGTGGTAGTGTGATTTCTATTATTTCACAGGAGTTTACAAATGTAATGGAAACCAGTTATCTACCGAGTTTACCCATTTCAGGAGTGAGCATAGCGTAATCAGAATAATCAGGGTGAAAAGGTAAGCTATTGAAATGGAAACATGTATTCCCATTATGTTAGTATGCCAAAATAATTAATGATACCAAAAATATACACAGGAATGCTATTTGGACTTGATTGGTTGTACAGACATGAAGTAAATATTGACTTTAAAACTCTGAAATTACAGGCAATAACAAAGATAAATTCCTTTTTTTGACCTTTTGAAACAGACGAAGTGCTGGTAGCGTAGTTTACCTCAAAACCGAAGCTACTTCAAATTAGTACACATATACTGCCATAACGGAAAGGGTGATGAAAGAAATAGCTAGAATTTGTACAATTTACTGACTGCCAAGAAAAACATATCTCCTGGGCTGGTTTAATTCATAGGTTCCAAACTGTGGCCTACTTAATGAACTTCCTCACTTAACCACTCCTGTTGAGATTCTGAACAAGAAATAAAGGAAGCAATTCCAACTTATTAAACAGCTCTTCCCCATTAATATACATTCTATTTACATGTGTTAAATTTTGCTCAGGGTTGAGACATTGTGTTTTTCTTTGCTCTGTGTCCAATTCCCTTCAGCTTTCTATGGTTTGCAAAAAATTAAAACCTGTTGTGTTCTGTCAACAAATGGAATCTTTCATTAACCTGTAAAACTGATGTGTCAAGTAAAAATAATGATAATAATAAAAATAAAATAAAAAATTATTTTAAACTTAGTCTTTGGATATAATTTGGACTCGTCTGAAATTTTGTAATCAACATGCCGTTTTCGAGAAAATGGATGGGCAGTATCTTTGAATTCAGGTTCACATTCAAAATCTTCAGCAAATAATCAACTGGATTTTTTTCAATACACCTAAATCGTTTTTGACCACATCTATCATTTTGACCTCCTCTGAAAGAATGACAAATTTTTGCAGAATTTTGCTTTACAACTGAACATATTAACCTGTAAAACCTGACATTAATGACTGTCATACTTATCAGTTATCACATATAATCGTAAATTTTATCTATAATAAACCACAATACTTTTAAAGCATCAACTCTACCCTCATACGCATATTTGTAAGAGGCTTTAGCATTAAATTAGGTATCTGGTTCATAATGGCATCTCAGAATCAAGCTGATGCCAAAAGTCTAGGCTGTGCTGAGAGTTCCATGAGACGTAATTGTAAACAATATCAGTGCCTACATTTTGACATGTATAATGAATGTTTGTTATGTATCTTTCAAAACTGGCAGACAGTGGTGGCTCTAGCATGTGTCACTTGGGTGGACCAAGGGTGGACCAGCGTATGAAATGGGTGGGCCAAATCTATAGTTCAAATAAAACACACAATCAGGTCTAAAATATTAATTTACAGGACTTAGGTAATTTAGTTAATAAATTCAATATATACACAACCATAAAGTGCTAAAAGATTAAATTTATGACAGTAAACTGTGTATTTATAGTATCTGTATACTCAGTGTATATATCTCTGCATCAGTGGTAGGTAAAGATTCATAGAGAGAATTTCAGTTCGTTGTAGATATCAATCTGCTATTATTTTTTATTATTTATTTATTTATTTATTTCCCCTTTAGTCAAGGGTGTCATCTAGATCGTCACGCCCCCTTAAATTCTGCCTTTCACTAACTTGAAATTGATCATACTACTGTAGCATTTCTTTTCCCCCTCAAGAAACAGTAAGTGCAGTGTAAGTTAAATTATAGTACAATCATGAATAAGCTATTCTGATGTTACTAAAACTACAGTGGCCTCTAATGCTACTTCACTACCATCACTTGCTGTGACACCCTCCCCTAAATCTACATAGCCAAAACATTTTCCTTCCTTTCCAAAAACAATCCAAAGAGCAGCGAAAACACAGGACTTTTAAATAGGAACTATATAAACAATACAAAATGAGAAGTGAAACAACCAATTCTGTATCAAAACTCACTTATAGCAAACCTACATACATAAATATATTTTCTAATGCATGCATTCCCTGCAAACAGTAAAATACTGACAAACGTTTCCATTTCTGTATCAGAGACTTCAGTGCATAGACTATATTTTCCAATACAAACACTCCATAGAAACAGCCAAGTACTAAAAATAATTGGCATTCTTGTATTGGAAACTAAAAATACACCTGCATACAGAAGCTATCTTTTACAGCACAGTTACGCTCTACTAACAGCAAACTCCTGATGGATAACATACCGACATGAATAACACAACTTTCCTGATATTCCATAAGTGGGGACAGTGGGGTGACTTGGGACATTTTGACATTGTCTTGGAAACAGTGGGAGGCCAGTACTGTGTTTTTCTGCTTATTATTGTTTATGTTATGGTGTGCTGATGTCCTAACAACAACTTAAGGGAACAACTTGTTATCAATTTAAGTACTCATCCTAATTTTAATTGTTTGAAAATTGTCACAATATGAAGAAAAAAAGTGATAGTGAAATAGGAAGGCCTGCTGGTTGTAATGCATTAATAGTGGAAATGGTGACTTGTGACATGTTGTTGATTATGAGAAACGTCTCATTAGACTTAACTAAATAGACATATGCATTAAAATGAAATTGTTTGTGTTTCTTATACACATTGGAGTCATTGTTAGTATTTGCTTATTGTTTTATTTTTAAGTGGTTGTGAAAACATTCATAGGGAAAGTATGGGCCATAAAAGATTCCAAAGTGAGAACTTCATTCATGAGAAAGTCTCAGAAACAATCAGACATTTATGTTTTTCCAAATGAAGAAGACATTCAAGAAGTTTCTATTTCACAAGTTATATGCAAATTAGTTCCCCTAATTGTACGTCATGGTTGTTACAAGTTCCCGTATGAAACTGCAGAGTAATATGGAAAAAACTAATTACTGAAATTAAAAACATGAAACAATTTTTGTACTTTTACATGTGAAACACTATTTTAGACAGTAAATATAAAAAAAAAAAAAATATTTTATTCTTTTTAACTTTTCAACATTTGTTTAAATTTTAATATATCATAATTTTGACTATTTCACTTTAAAAGATACTAAAATTGGTAAAATGTATTTAAAATGAAGAAAGGAAAACATTTTCAGTGTCCCCAGTCACCTTTTTGGTGAGGTGAATGCAGTTTTGTGGAAACAATTTGTATATGTCCCAAGTCACCCACATGTCTCAAGTCACCCCCACCCTGTTGGGGTGGCTTGTGAAACAAACAAAAAATTAAATTACAAATAAATGACCAAATTTAAGATAATATTTGATACATAAATGTAATCTACTGACCCAGACCTAAACTTTGATATACATATTCTTTTTGTAAGTTTCATGGGCTCTGAGAAAAAACTAAGGAAAATCAAAAAGTGTCCCAAGTCATCCATTTTGTGGTTCCAGGTAACAACAACAACTAAATGCCTTAGACACACATTTCTAAAGAAATTCATTTATGTTCACCTGGAAAACAGAAAATCGATACCACTGAGAAGAAAGCAAAAAACTGAAGTACAAAATTACGAACTGGCGTTTACTTACTTTCAGAACAGATTATTCGTTCAGTTGTTGTGGCTGACGGCAAACTCATCAACCACTCTTTGCAAATCACAGTCCTTTCTATTGCAAGAATAGGTGAATAACTTGGGTGTTGGTGAGAAAAAATCAAATTGTTTGTAAATCTGTTGGACCAAACTGCATAGTCGTCAGTCCGTAGCTTACAAACTACTTAAACTAAGGTAAACTAACCTAAGGATGACACACACACACTCATGCCCAAGGGAGGACTCAAACCTCCGAGGGCGAGCAACCGCCCGCTCCGCAGCGAGGCGCCTTAGACTGCTCAGCTACTCCACTGCGGCTGTTGGTGAGACCCTGAATTCCTTACGTAACTGTCTCCATGTCACATACAAGAAAATATTCTTCAACATGGTGCAAAGGATGCTGTAACAGGCAGTGCTATTTGACTTAATTTGTGTAAAGCAAATTTATATTGATATGACAACTTTAACATTGCAATTAAATTCCCAGTCATCACTGCAGTTTGCTGTTTATGTTCTATCATAAGATTTTTTAATATCATAATTTCTGGCTCTAATGGTACAGTATTGCACAAATAATTTTGTACAAATGGTAGTTACATTATTTTGTTTATTCATAAAATTAGAAATTTTTGGTTTAGACAGGTGATTCCTTTAATTATTGCAGAGTTTGAAACAAAACGTTCCTCGCATCCATTGTCTAATAAGAGTGGCAGATTTAACTGTACAATGGAGGCAAGGGCACCAGATTTTAGGGGCAGCAAGTTTGGGGTCAAAAATTTTAAACTCTAAATAAACGTAATAGAGTTTATTTAATTACATTTAGCGAACATAAATTATTGTGTAATGAGTATTAAGAAATACTTATCTCCACATTATTAGTAGTAGGCCTACTTTCAGTTTCCTTGACTTCTAGAACATATGTTTCATCTGGAATAGAAGAAACTTAAATGTTTGAAAGACTCCTAAGCAACTACAGCATTTTTGTGTGTGAAGCTTTTCTCATGCTGCTCAAAGCCAAAATTAGATTCTCTTTTCCAGTTAATGAAACCATCACTTACAAAACTGAGCAATTTGCCTTTAGTACATTGAGTTTGGAGACAGAAAAATCTAGAAACCAAGTAAAAAGCAGTGTCATTTAAGATACTGGATGAATTTTGTACCAATCTGGGTGGAAATTTCTTTTTGTCTTCAAAGAAGCAAGAAGGAAATTGCCTTAGTAGAGATTGTTTTGGTTCATCAGAAGCTTTCATAAATTTGTTACACACTGAAGTAGTTGGATTAGCACTGTTGCTGCTACTACTGCTAGGAACAGAAAATAAATCTTTATCCTCATTGTTATTATGGGTCTCATTTTCATCCTGTTTTAATCCTCCTCCTACTTCGATTTCACCATCAGAAAACACACTTTCTCTCTGGATTGTGAAAACTAATATCTGCAGTTTCCACACTGACTGACAATTATGTTGTAACCCTCTCATTTGACTCAATAGTTTTTGGTTGTCGACTGAAAAAATCTGATACGCGAGGCTGTTTTGTGTGTTACTACATTCACTACAAAAAAACAGGATATATGCCATGATGATATCAAGTATGATTTAGTAGTTTACTGTTAATGGAAACTATAAAAAAGATGCAAATGCTAATCAGAAATGGGGAAGAAACCTTAATTCGATATATCTATCGACTAGTTTGTTTCCTTTCATGGGTCAACCTATAAATCCAACTTAACTTCGACATAATATCCACTTTGAGTGAATTTGTTTAACTTTTCGTCTTTAATATAGAACAATCCAACATTGTTTAACAAATTAATAGAATGCCTTACCATCTGCCTACAACAGTAGACTAGTTACTTTGTGTTATTAAATACAGTTTACTTTCATTCTGAAATTTTTGAGTGGGCCAGAGGGTGGAACAAGAAAATTTTGGACGGGCTTGGGCCCACCCTGGCCCGCCCCTGGTGCCGCCAATGCTGGCAGATTACGTGTGGTATAAGGCACTTGCCAGCGAAATGGAACCAAACAGCTAAGGTCATTGGTGCATACTCTTACACACCACTTAAACTACTGTAGCTTACACCAACTTATTCTAAAGACGAAACACCAACGTCCGAGGGAGGACTCTAACCTCCAGCGGGAGCGGCCGTGCCCTTTATGATGACACAGCCATCCCTGTGCAGCTCCCACCTATCACCCCCTGGGTACCTGTGCCGGGTTGCTGTGCACCTCTTGCGCCCCCTTGTGGCGCCCTAATGATGTGGACACTATCATGTTGCTGAAATACCACATTCAAAAGCCTTATATTTGATTGATCCAAATACTGGTACCATTGTGGAAGGGTGTTGTACAATGTTAATACTATATAATGTTTTACAGCTCCCTCAGCGGATTAGGCAGAGTTTTGTGTCCCAGCCTCGTCCCCGCTTTTGTGTCTCGTTTCCGTCGTAGGTGTCGGTGGCCGAGTGGAATGAGACTGACACAGGAATAAAGATGGCACGCTGGTGCAAGTACGGAGGGGAGCAGCCAGAAACTAGAAACACTAAAAGAATGAGATATATATTGCACAGAATTTATACAATACTTAACTTTTACACAATTCAGTACTGCAGAGTGCTGATACATAGTTGAGTTAGAGGCCTGCCTAGTGCCTGTCCAATAGCTAAGTCTTCACTGGTGCCTATCTGATTCAGAAGTGTTCACTGGTTCCTATCTCAGTCCCAAGTGAACGATATCATTCAGTGGTGGCCACGAGCGGAGTTGTAGCAGAGGGCGCTCGTGGCTGTCGTCGTAAGAACGCCGCGCCGCGCCGTGCGTGCATGGCGACGCGCGGTGAAAGTAGGTGGCACGCACTTTGTACTTGTGCGACACCACACCCCTCCTCCCCAAACCGCCACGCCGTCGTGGCGTAGGGCTGAGGGCCACGGCGACGGCACTGGGAGGAGGGCCTGGGCGGGGGCGTCACTGGTGGGCCAGCCTCAGCTGGGATCGAGACGCCATCCGCGTCCCGGCATCCGCCTTGCGATCATCTTCTTCTGAGGTGCGTGGCCCAAGCTGGGGGGGCCCGCACGGTCCCGGAGTCCCTCTCGGTGACGCTGTCCGCTGAGGCGGCGACAGAGGTGGAGGGGCCGACTGCGTAGGAGGCGCGTCGACATCCATCAGGATCTCGTAGCCCGGGGAAGCTGGACCCGGCGGCGAGCGATGTGGCTGTGCTCCCTGGCGGTGAACTGGATCTGGACTCAAGAAACCGGAGACAGGATCGCGCGGCCTGTGCAAGCGCAATTGGTTTGCGTGGCGCCGCAGCTCCGACCCTGTGGAAGAACGTACAACATACATATTGCGACCAAGCACGCGCTGAATGGTGCCCAGCAACCATGTCTTCTTGTTGCCAGCAAACACCCTGTACAGCACCGGCGTGGAAACCTGAAAACGCGTAGCACCATACGAACCGACTCGGTGCGTGGGAGGCTGCAGCAGGTGAAGGAGAGTGCAGTGACGGCGGCTGTGTAGCAGCTCGGCAGGAGACGGGCCGTCACGTGGCATGCACCGATACATAGACAGGAAAATTTGAAGAGCTTGCTGCCTGGAGTGCTGACCTTTCATCTTTTCCATGTGAGACTTGAATGTTCCGCTTCACCATTGGACTGAGGGTGAAAAGGTGCAGTGGTTATATGCTGAATGCCATTCCGAACTAACAAACTGAGGTCCATTGTCACTGATGATAGTTTCAGGCAAACCTTCGATGCAAAACACTGACGTTAAGGCACTGATTGTACTAGACGCTGTCGTTGAGTTCATGGCAATCACAAAAGGAAACTTACTGAAAGCGTCTACAACAATTAACCAGCACGTATTCCAGAAAGGTCCGGCAAAGTCAATGTGTAAACGTTGCCATGGTCCCTTGGGGCGTGGCCAGTCTGAGAAATGTTGCGGAGGAGCCGCCTGATGCTCCGCACAAACAGTACACTGTGACGTCATGTTCTCTATCTGAGCGTCCATACCAATCCAAGTACAATGACGTCTGGCCAATTGCTTTGTCCTAACAATACCCCAATGTCCTTGATGCAGGAGGCGTAACACTTCACGTTGCAGGGTTCGAGGAACAATCACTCTTGTTTGGTCGTTGTCCATATGTAACAACAGAACACCCTGGCTTAAAGATAATGCATGACGTTGTGCAAAATAACGTCGAACCAGTGGTCGTTGAATGTCTTTGGCTCTGGCAGGCCACCCTGAGCGAACAAAACGTGCTACCACACTTAGGTCTGCATCCGCAGCTGTTTACTGTGCAACCGACGAGAGTTCAAAGGGAAATCTGCAACAGCGGCAGCATCTTTGGAGTCTATCTGACAACATGCCATTTCCGAAGAATCAAACGACACATCCTGGCCAACCGGAAGTCGGGAAAGTGTGTCCACGTTGGCGTGTTTAGTGGTAGGGCGGTACAAAATCTCATACTGATAATTAGACAATATCAAGGACCATCTCTGAAGCTTTTGTGCCATTCGTGGCGGAATTGGCTTTGTGGGTGAGAACGACGATGTAAGAGGCTTGTGGTCTGTCAACAAATAGAATTTTCTGCCATAGAGATAATGATGAAACTTTGTGACGCTGTAAATGATTGCTAAGGCCTCCTTTTCTATCTGACTGTAATTCTGTTGTGTCGGCGTCAGTAGCTTGGATGCAAAGGCAATAGGACGATCGTGACATCCAATACGATGTGACAAAACTGCACCCACACCGTACGACGAGGCATCAACTGCTAGCACTACAGGCTTCTGTGGGTCAAAGGGAATCAAACATGCATCACTGAGTAGTGCAGACTTTAATTTGTCAAAGGCAACTTGGCAATCTTTAGACCATGCAAAAGGAACATTCTTCCTACGTAAGTGATGCAGTGGAGCTGCAATCTGAGAGGCATTGGGAATAAACCTTAAATAATAGTTAAGCTTTTCCATTACTGCTTGCAATTCCTGCACATTCTTAGGAGGAGGCAAGTCTTTGATTGCTCGAAAACGTGACTGTAAGGGATGGATTCCTTGGGCATTAATCACATGGCCTAGGTACTCTATTTCAGTCTGAAAAATCGAACACTTTGCTTTATTACAACGTAGACCTGCTGCAGTCAAAACTTTGAAAAAGCACTCCAGGTTTGCTAAATGTTCTTCAACTGTATGTCCGGATACCACAATATCATCTAAATAGTTTGAACAGCACGGTACTGAAACCGTCAGATGTTCCAAAAAGCGCTGAAAAATAGCAGGGGTGGAAGAACTGCCAAAGGGTAGGCGTTGAAATTGAAAAAGGCCCATGTGAGTATTAATGACGAAAAATTTTTTTGATTCGTCATCAAGTGGAACTTGCAATTATGCCTCTGCTAAATCAATCTTAGAAAAGAAGCGAGACTGTCCTAATTTGTCCATCAGTTCTCAGGTCTGGGCAGGGGATAAGTGTCTACAATTGTTTGACTGTTCACTGTTGATTTAAAGTCCGCACAGAGACGAAGTTTTCCCGACGGCTTGGGTATAATTACTAAAGGCGAGGACCACTGACTCACAGAAACAGGAGAAATCACCCCACTATCTTGCCAACGTTTAAGTTCTTTGGCAACTGTATCATGCATTGCGATAGGCACTGGTCTAGCTTTACGAAATTTTGGAACTGCAGAGTCTTTTAAAGTTACATGTGCCACGAAGTCTTTTGCACAACCTAGTTCCGGCGAAAAACAAGTCACTGTATTTTTCACACAATGCATTTATTTTGTCCTGAGGCACTATTGACGAAATTTGAAGCACATCTCTTTAAATTGATAAACCAAACAAGTCAAATGCATCTAATCCGAAAATGTTCTGTGTAGATTTGGCCTGAAGAACTACAAAAGCAACTGTTTTCATTACACCTTGAAAAGAGGCAGGCAGGCTACACGTTCCTAGCACGGGAATATTATGACCTGTGTAAGCTGTTTGCACTTGTTGACCCGGCAACAATTTTGGTGAACCCAGAAGTTCATGAGTGTCTTTATTAATTAATGTAACAGCGGAACCAGTATCAAGCTGAAATTGCACCGTTTTATTTTCTATGGAGAGATTTACAAAAAGTGTATGCCTCTGGCGCACGACAGGTACGCGAATGTGGGCAACGTCTGATAGAACTTGTTTACTACGCTTGCGCATGCGCGGGCCACGAAGTGAAGGAAGCGGCACAGAGTCGGCACACAGATTAATATCACTGTCACTAGATGGCACTACCGCCGGATCGGCGTCCGCACATTGCGAGGCTACTACAGATTCACTAAAATTACTTTGAGTAGCTACATCAAGTCTACTGTCACTTTCTACACAGTACTGGGCACTATTACAATGAGCAGTTGCAGAAGGCACTAGTTTCACTACAGGCTTGCACTGTACATAGTCACTTTGCTTGTCCCGAACCCTTTTCCGTTGCACAGTTTTACGCGCTCGACGGCGCTTGCGATGTGGCTCACTATATAGGTTTGCAGTAGGCGCAGAAAAACTTTCTTGCAATTGAGAACCAAGTAAAGCACTGTTCAATTCCACAGCATTTATGACATTTACTGTATGAACTGTTCGTGCACTTTGCGAAGTTCTGTTTCTAACAGCACCGTTCTTAGGATATTTAAGCTGCATACACACTGTCTGTACGTGTCCTGATTTGCCACATTGATAACAGGTTGCGTTGCAGCTAGGGCAATGAGCACACTTGTGGCGAGATACACACTGAGGGCAAGATTTACGTACATTTTTCTGAAATGAACGTTGGTGCCCGTTATTCAAATTACTGATTCGAACACGACAGGGCAACCTGTGTGTCGCACTTTTACACTGGCTACTGTTCACTGTCTGTTCAGCACGGCCTGTACTATTGTAAAAATCACTAGTGCTACACTGAGAACTACCGCTAGGTAAGCGTCCGTTACGGTGCACTGAATTTACACTGTGGCTTTGCATTTCTACATCTGCTAAGTCAAAAGTATCATGCGCTTCTATAAGCTGCAGTACACTGACTAATGAAGGGTCAGACTGTCTCAGAATTGCTGCTCTAATTCTGGGGTCCTGAATGTTCTGCGTGATCGCATCTCTCAACATCACGTCACTATACGAAAGTCCACAAGAGCAAGTAAATTTACATTTGCGGGTTAAGCCCTTCAGTTCCGTAATCCACTCTTGGTGTGACTGCTGCGGTAATTTTTTCAGTCTGAAAAATCGGTACCGAGCCGCAGCTACGAGAACTTTTCTCTCATAATGATCATTTAGTGCCTATACTATTTGTTCAAAGTCTACATCACGAGGAGATGCGTCGGGGAAAAGTTTTTTCAGTAACACGAAGGTGTTGGTGCCCACCACAGATAATAACAGATGCTTCACTTTCTGACCTGTAATTTGATGAGCCGCGACAAGTTCTTGAAACTGTGCGAAGTAGTCACTCCATTCTTCCTCACGTTCGTTGTACTGGCGAAATGTAGGAAGCGGTGCAGCGGCAGGTGTGGGCTGCTGAAGCGGCAGCTGTTGTTGTTGGTTAGCTGCTTGCGCTGTCAGGTGGGACACAGCCTGCAGGAGTTGAGTGATTTGCGCCGTCTGTAACTGAATAATTTCCATTAAGTTTGGGTTCCGGGTTGTGGCCATGCTGACCGATTAGGCGCCGCGTATACAAGTAACTTATAACAAAACACAAATGCAATATGAAAGAGGACGCTCTGCAACAAAAAAGTCCACAAACACGTAACTGAAAACATTCCCCCAAAAATCTTATAATAAGGGTGGGTGGGCGGGAGCAATTTCTGTGTGCTCCGACTGCTGCTGACTGGCTGCTGGTCCAAGGTTCGTCTATCACTCCTCGTCGCCACTTTTGTGTCCCAGCCTCGTCGCCGCTTTTGTGTCTCGTTTCCGTCGTAGGTGTCGGTGGCCGAGTGGAATGAGCCCGACACAGGTATAAAGATGACACGCTGGTGCAAGTATGGAGGGGAGCAGCCAGAAACTAGAAACACTAGAGTAAATTAGAACGAGTTATATATTGCACAGAATTTATACAATACTTAACTTTTACAAAATTCAGTACTGCAGAGTGCTGATACATAGTTGAGTTAGAGGCCTGTCTAGTGCCTGTCCAATAGCTAAGTCTTCACTGGTGCCTATCTGATTCCGAAGTGTTCACTGGTTCCTATCTCAGTCCCAAGTGAACGATATCGTTCAGCAGTGGCCACGAGTGGAGTTGTAGCAGAGGGCACTCGTGGCTGTCGTCGTAAGAACGCCGCGCCGTGCGTGCATGGCGGCGCGCGGCGAAAGTAGGTGGCGCACACTTTGTACTTGTGCGACACCACACAGAGTGAAGTCAGTCGGGCCCCAAGTTAGTTGTTCTGTCCTGTCTCTTTCATTCTCCACAGAGGATATTAAGATTATTATAGGGAGTTATAGACACAGGTATGTATCACAGCCTGTCATAAGCAAGCACTAACTGTGACTGCCTTTTGTCTTCTATATTTTCCAAAAAAAGGAATCCTCATCAGTCTGTATAAACCAAGTATTGGGGAAAGTATTTCTCGCCTTGTTGACTGGTCCTGCGTTCCTCCTGTGTCAGAGCCAAGGTAGGGAATGTGATGGGGTCAAATCTTGCAGCATCACAAGACCTATTCCTTTAAAGAGACTTGGGGTCATGAAATCATCAGCAGAAGAAAGCTTAAAAGCTTAATTCACTGCTAGTGCAAATCATCTGCTGTAATGCCTCACACTCTGTACGAGGGCTCTATACATTGGTGCCCCACAGCTCCAGCAATGGCTGCCTGGCCAGTAATCCATTTATGGCAGACCCCCATGTCCCAGACACAACGGGCACATACTCCCTGGCCTAGAGCAACAGTTTACAACTCACACATCTACAGTACAATCCCCAAGTTGTCAGAGTCTATCACCATGCTGGTACTTGATGACTCCCACAACAGAAAGGCTACAGTGTTGGGTTGTGTATGTACTGTTGGAGGACACCACATTGAGTGACCTTTCCTGCATGGGTATGCACTTCTGTAAAATGTAAAAATGGTGGTAGCAGATCAAACCCAACAATGTGAACCTGTCTCTTGTCATTTAGTTGTCAGAATGCTTAATAAAAGACAGGTTTGCGGCAAATGTAGTACTTTTCTGGAACATCTTCCTTCACAGGTGTACCTATGAACAAGCCTTCCACAGCACTGACTCATCTCCTGCCATACAAAGAGGTGCAGCATTTCACCTACCGAAACCACCTTTTGCTCTAACACCACCTAGTTTCCATCATGGGTTCTAGAAGGTGGTTTTTTTTTTTTTTTTTTTTTTTTTTTTTTTTTTTTTTTTTTTTTTTTTTTTTTTGTGGTTGGGATGGATACAGCACTCACTGATGGAGCAAGTACCTATTAAGTTGGTGGAAAAAAAGGTGCAGCTTAGGAAGGAAAGCAAACAAATACAGTCCCTGCCGCACTCTATTGTAAATATCTCTCCAAGTCTGCACACACTTGTGTTTGGGGGGGGGGGGCTTTCCTCCCCTCCCCCAACTCCCCAATCCATTCGTAAGCTGCATCTCTTTCCACCCATTTCAAACCTATGTGCTCTAAAAGGCCGTGCTATATCCACCTCCACCACACCACCTTGTAACCTTCCCATCCCTCCTCCCATCCCCTCTCCTCCTCCCCCTCAGCAAAGAGCAGGAGATATTTGTACGTCTGTGAAGTGTGCCTGTGTGTGTGAATGGTGTCTTTTTTTCTGATGAAAGCTAATCACATAAATTTCAAGTATTGAGTGCATGTATGTCTTTATGTGTCAGTCACAACTTGACATAAATCTTTGTGGTGAGTTGCAAACCATCCTCATTATAGGATGAACTACATTATAATATTAATTTACTCATCTCTATAGTACAAATGGAGGTGACAGTTAGTATGGTGTGCTATCACCACCTACCATTAACCACAATGTAGTTTCATTCTGCATCTGTAGAAAAGTCCATGTAGATTTTGGGTGATCCCCAACCCCTATTCCCCATAGATGCCTTCCAAAGATGCACTCTCAGACTGACATGTCAACATATCCAGCTGGCTGAAGCCGCAGAGCTGCATTTACCATTTCAGCAATGTACAGGTTGCCTGACAAAAGAATAAAATGATCTGCTACTATCCCCCCACAATACTGTTTGAAGATCTAAATCATATGTACAAAATGCATATCGACTGAGAATGAATGACATGGTGATGTTGCCAAGTACTGAATACTACTGAATTGTCCAACTGTAGTTTTTGTCAGTACCTGGAGAGTAGTCTCTGTGCCAGCTGATAGCACTTTTAGAACAAAAGGAATATTTGGAGATAACATCCACCACAAGCACATGGATGTGGAACAGATCTATGCTATATCGCAAATTTGGTAAGTTTGAAGAGCTGCTATTTAGTTTTCTGAATATCAGCCTCAGCCAATCGTAATATTCAATGTTACTATCTGAACTGATATTGCAAGACATTGTGACCACCAATTTAATAGTTAATTGATTACTTGTGGAAACTCTCAATGGAGATAAATTATTCTTCAAAAGTGATAGATTGGTTGGCCAGTACTTACCTTTATGCTGTACGGCCAATAGTCACACAAAAAAAGAAAAACGACAAAAAATAGTACTAGCTTTCAGAACAGGGTTCCTTCATCAGGTAGGATAGAAGGGAAGAAAAACGGAACAGGGAACAGAAGAGGGAGGTTATTCATGATGTAGGCCAGGAGGTGATGCTTGTTAGGCCATCTTTGGAAGGTAATAAATCAGTAATTCTGTATGGCTTGGATTCAACAAGCCCCTGGCATGTTTTAAACCTGTGTGAAATTTTTTTGTACCAGTAATGTTATTTCCTGGAAGGCTTTCTGGGTGCACACTTGCTAGCCAATTGCATCAGGGAAGTATTCCATCAGATTTAGCTAAGGTGAATCTGACATCTCCATGTTCTCACTATTATGCTCTCAATATCACTGATCTAATGACATGGACAGTCTCCTAACTGTTAGCTGCCATCATTACCAGGGAAGACATTGTATATGAAAGAATACAGGTGGTCTAGTATAATGTTTGTGCAGTCCACAGCTGTCATGGCACTTCTGGTTACTACCACAAGCCACATGGAAACTTAGTGTATGCTCCCATGGCATAATGCTGTCACTACAAACAATTTGTGTGTCATACTGTGCATATTTAAATTAGTCTTTCATCTTAAATTATAGTTGATCCAAACAAACATCTATCTGAAGTAACAAGAAATCTTATTCATCTGACTGAGCAACACATTTCCTTTGATACACAACCAAATCTCTATGATCCTGCGCCCATTGCAATCCAAACTATGCCACACATCTTTAACGACTAGACTGCTACTATTTAAGGTACAATAGGGTTGAGTGACCTGAGAGTAACTGTAACTTATCAAAAATAATTGGCCCTATAGGTTATGATAACAGAAGAATCTGTTACTGACAGCATGATACTTCTACTCATTCACTTTAATCATAGTGTGGGCATGGTGGTAATGTAATGTTGGACAGGAAGAGAGATCAACAATAACTCACTACTTCACTTCACAAATACTGTTCTATCGGAGTATAGATTTGAAGCTCCTCACTGGAGATTGTTGTGTGTGTCTACCTACCTTGGGTGACAATATGGAAAGTAATCCAAAGTCATCTGCTGCTTAGAAAACTAACACATTAACTGAATAAAACTGACTGGGATAAATTACTTCAAAGTTGTGTTTCTAATGCACAACTAGTGTGTGAAAGAGTTTGGAAAGTAACTAGTGTGTGAAAGAGTTTGGAAAGTAGGAGGCAAGATACTGGCAGAAGTAAAGTTGTGAAGATGGACCGTTAAGCGTGCCGGGATAGCTCAGTTGGTAGACCACTTGCCTGTGAAAGACAAAGGTCCCAGGTTCGAGTCCCAGTGCCAGCACATAATTTTAATGTGCCAGGAAGTTTCTTAATGTATGAAACATTCCAAAATTACTTATTAGGTAGTTTAAGAGTTCCAAAGGAACAACATGAAAATAGAAAGAGTAAATTATGGAACACAAAGGAGTTGTAGAATCTAAAAAATGATGTAATGCTATTAAAGCACATTGACAAAGAAAATACTTCTAAAGAAATTAAGCATATTGAACACTAAGAAACTGTATAAGAATGAGCTACAATTGGATAAACATAGATAGAACACCAATCTCATGAAAAATAGTAAAAACCAGTGAAAAGCAGCCTGGTCAGTAATAAATAATGTTAAAGGTGAAATCAGAAACTTCAATGACACTGTCCCAATACCAGCCGATACATTCAACAAATCAAAAAGCAAATCACTAAACACAAAATAACATATATGTAGATTACATTAAAAGTGCAAAGCTAAATCATAAACAGTCCAGATCATCATTGATACACTTTAGAGAGGCATGCCAATATGAAGTTCTCAAAATTGTCAAAGAAATTAAAAATTCATATAGAACTGATATTTCTAATATGTCAATCTACAGAAGGAAATGATATATAACACTGTAGCAACAGCACCATAAACTTGTCTATAAGAGAAGGGGTTTTTCCTGATTCTCTCAAACTCTGTAGGGTGCCTCCAGTCTTTAAGAAGGGTAGGAAATCTGAGCCTGCAAATTATAGGCCAATATTCGGTTAATAACAGAAATTCTCCACAGAGATGATAAATTATTTTTCAAAAGAGATAGATTGGTTGGCCAGTAATTGCCTTTTTGCTGTACCGCCGATAGTTACACATAGAAAAAAAGGAGGAAAATAACAAGATTTTGGAACTGTGTTCCTTCTTCAGGTGGAGAGAAGGGAGAAAAAGAAGAAAAAAAGGAATGGGAAACGAAGGGAAAGGTAATTCATGACCTAGGTCATGAGGGTGGTGTTAGAGGAATGTGAAGTTAGAGATACTGTGTAGTAGTACTGAGCCATGCCAAAGAGGATTTACATATATAACCAGAGAGAAAAGATCAAGCAGTAAAGAGAAGAAAAGATGAGTGAAATGAATGATGCTTAGGGGTGTAGGGGAGGGGGGTTTCTAAAACGTTTTTGATTAACAGGGAAAGAAACACACACACCTCCCTTCTCTCTCTCTCTCTCTCTCTCTCTCTCTCTCTCTCTCTCTCTCTCTCTCTCTCTCTCTCTCTCTCTTGCATGTGCCCCTGTGCCCCCCCCCCCCCCGACTCCGCACTTGACTACAATAATTAATTTATTGAAATAAAATAAATTCAGTTTCAAATTAGTGAACTGTCTGTTGCAACAGATTGTATACTCAGTTTAATAATTTATCTACTATCTAAGTACCTGTCATAATGGTATACAGTGAAATAAGCATTCATTAATTTTGTCAGTCATTTGTTGATGTTTCTAATGCAATCATTGTGCTATTTGATAGTCAATGACATTTTGTCATCCATGTTTGGGTATTTATTTGTTTGAGACTTTTGTTTGTCCCTCTCCACTTGCCTCCTCTCACTGCCCCTCACCTGCTCCCCTTCCTCCTCATAAATGATAGTACATGTGATGCACATGAACAGTTGATAAAATTTGTATTTCCTCTAACTGTCCTTTAGTCCATCTCCTAATTCCCCTCCATCTGCTCACCTACTCCCCTCTCTATGTGCTTCCTCTTACCTCTCTCTCTGTTTATCTGCTTGTCATTCTCTCCTTTCATATCTCCATCTCACCTGACCCCCATCTCATCCCATATTACCCCCTCTTGACCTCTCACAACCCAAACATCTCCACAATTTCTTCCTCCTCCTCCTGTATTTATCCATCTCCTCTTACCCTCTATCTACACTGCCAGGAAAATGTATTCCCTCTGAAGAGTTGTCTAACTCACTCAATTTTTAATGTAGAAACAGTGAATATGGTGTACATGAAATGATTACATTTACAAATCCATAGCTCAACTGGTACTGAAGGAATATTAGGTTTTAACATCACATTGACAGTATTACGATTAGATACAGGGCACATGCTCAGATTTTTGGCTAAGGATGGGGAAGGAAACTGGTCATGCTCTTTCAAAGGAATCATCCTGACATGTGCCTTGATTTAGGGCAATCAAGGAAAACCCTAATATGGATGGCCAGAGGTGGATTTGAACCATTGTTGTCCTCATTGCAAGTCCAGTCTGTTGCCACTGTGTCACCTTACTTGATAAGCAGTACCAAGGCAACAGGTGCCTAATATCCATAATAGTACATGTGTAACAACTGCAGGCAGCAGTGCAGTTGCTGCTTCTGTTATGGCAAATACAGTCTTGGGGTCATTATTCCACACCTGTTCGAAGTGTTCACACCGCTCAAGATTTATGGGTTAATGAGTCTCACGTGTCAGTTGCCCCATTGTAGCACACACGTCCTCAATGGAAGACAAGTTTTGAGATTGTACTGACCAGGGATGTTGCTGAACATCTTGTAGAGTCTGTTGAGTGGGCAGCAGGTGAGCATTATCCTGTTAGAACAACACATCAACTTCCTGTGGCAAGAAAGCAAAATAATGGATCTTACAACATTCTGTATGTACCGATATGGTCAGCTATTTATCCATAAACACTAAAAGTGAACAAGAATTTTAGTTTATTGCACCCCCAGACAATAAGACGTGGGGTGGCCCAGTATGTTTTTGATGAATGCTCCCTATGGGACTTTGTTCACAGGTCTATGTTGTGCACGCAAATGACCATTATCTGTATGCGTGTAGGCAGATTCTGCTTTCATTACTGAATACCATGTGCATTGATGTTGTGGTGAGAGTGGAAATGGGCTAGAGATGTTGGTGCCCATAGTCACCTAGTTGGCAATAGCTTGCTGACACTTCTGGGCCCCTGCATCAATTGTTTCCATTTTTAGAGTCCAACACTAGCCACCTTTGGAATCCCACATTAGCTTTAGGGATTACTGCCAGTAAATGGAATGAAGAGGCGTGGTGCTCCCATCGTCATCCCCCCCCTCCCCTCTAATCTATTTCCCATTATTGGTCTCAGATTTCTAAGGGTATAGTGTTGGCTACTTTGCCTTCTCTGTAACACAATATTGGCATGGATAGTTGAAATCAAATGTCTTCCCATAAAAGTTCTATTCTTACTGCTTCATGCAAGGAGTGCAGTGAAAGTAGCTTAATCTCACCCCTACTCTTGGGATTAATTCTGAGAATAAAGGTGTTAATGGCACACAACTCTCTTTGTTCAAACACTATCTCATTTCTAACAGGGTCTGTACTCAGAATGTAATTGCTCCATAATACTATTTTTTCCTTTACTGGCAAAATCATTAAACTCTTCTCCTCTCTTTGCCCGAGAGTAGGTATCTGATCTCTGTCTTGCTTGTACCACATTTAGCAGATGATTGAGCTGCTAACTCCTCTGCCAAGAAATTGAAAGTAGGAGCATTCTGTAGTCTTTTATGGATTCCATATATAGTAGAACCTCATTTTTACACTTTTCAAGGGACATAATGAAGATGGTGTAAAATGCAGAGAAAACGTAAAATGCGGTAAATATGTTTTAAACACAAATATGCTTACTGGATCACCTTTGCAATTTTGTAATTTCTTTGTGATATATGTACATAATAGCAACAAAATACTCGCAAGAAAGTTTATTTATCATGTAATAAAGGTTATAAAATTTTGTTCTATTTTACGTGCCAGGCAGAACGGTAAACTTTATAGGAAGTAGAAATTTTTTAATTAATTTCATTCATCATAATCGACTTTTGTTAGCAAACCTTTAACTAGCATTCATTATTTATGTAGTGAAACTGCACAACTTCTGTACTTTACGTATTTTTATATTCACGAATTTATTCAGGTTTCCGAGTGAAAAAATATGCATAAGAATTTTTGTGACATCTGCACAGGGTTAGCATCTCACACTATATTTGCATTTTTAAGGTTATAATATACCGGTACTGTGCCCTCTTCAATGTGGAGAAAATCACACACGACCAAACCATCAGTTTCACCATTTATGAAACTTCACAAAAATACTTAAATATTCACAATAAAAATAAACTCTCAAAACGTGTCACGCAAAGCATTAAAAACTACCAGCTGTGTAAACAAAGAAAAGCTGACAATCAGCGTACTGCAAACATCGAAACATGAAAGCTACCTTTGAATAAACACAGAGTGTCAGAAAACTTGACCGCATCATTTTTATAAACGCTCAACATGAAGATGAAAGCCATGCCTGCATCAATTACGTCATTCTTTCTTCATGAACATGGTTTTAAAAATGTAAAATGCGGGAAAAGTGTAAATATTTTAACGTGAGAATGGGGGTGAATTAACATTGCGAACATAGGAAATTTAATGAGCGGGAAAATGTAAAATCCTGGAACGTAAAAGTGGGGTTTTATTTTATGTATTGACGAATTGATTAATGTGGGTCACATTCAACAGAATATTCCTCTGACCAAGAACATTATCTCATATTATCTTTAATATTGTACAAAAATGTTTTAACATTCTCCAGCAGCCTTCCTGCAAAGCAATGAATGAATGGAAATACTGGAATGATAGTGGCTATGCTAACAGGTATGAAAGCTACATTGGCTTCCACTTTCATTGGAAAATTCCATAGTGACAGAACTTCTGCAGCAACATCCACATCACTTGCTGAGGAACAGGAGTGCTTCTACCATAATTAGACTGAGCTTCTAAAGGGTCAATTTAACATTATCAGAGTTTTCCTGCTGTGGACCCAGCAAATGCATAGATTCAAAGAAAATAAGGTTTTTAAAACATTACTAGATTCCATGTGTCAGATTCACAAAAAGCAATACCAGCATCATAGTCCAGTCAATCGGTGCTCACAACAGTCTGTTTCTTAACAAAATTCCGAAACTTTTTTTCTCAACTGTGCTGTATGTTTTTGGGGGCACTGAATTCGAATTTCAAGTTATTATAGATATGGAATATTATAGACGTCCCTTGTAGGAAATTTAATGTACTTTCACATGGTGTTGGGATTTTGTTGATAACATGTATATTTCTTGAATTGTAGGGCGTGCAAGTTTGCGTTTTTGATGTTTTTGCAGAAGGGGGAAAAATTTGCTCTTTTTCATTGAGTTCTAGCGACTATACTGCTCACCAGAAAATCTAACATGAGTAGTGCATTTTGTAGGTAATTTTGTCAACTTTAATTTTGCTCAGAATAAACAACTTCGATAAATGCAGTTTTCAAGATATAAGCAAGAAACTGAAAAAAGTGCGAAAATTTTGAGGTTTTTTGAGTTTTTTGTTGTGAAGCTGACCTTCTACAAGGCAGCAAACTTGAAATTCGAATTCAGTGCCCCCCCCCCCCCCCAAAACGTACAGAACCGTTGAGGGAAAAAAAAAAAAAAACTTTCGGAATTTTTTACGGAAAAACCACCATTTGACTGGGCTATCAGTCACTCTGACATAGTGACAAAGGTGATATACAGGTGGTGATGTTTGGCAAAGGTTGACAGCAATGAGTCTCAGTGGAGGTGGCACTGATTCTGGTGTGAACAATGAGATGTGCCTGGCTCTGGCATCGATTTCTTGACCCTAAGGATAGTGGTATCAGTAGCAGGAACAGTAGCAATGATGATAGTGCCAGTGCTGAAGACAGAGTGGCCAATCCTTAGTGACAAACAGTGGCTCCTGCAGGGAAGCAGCAACATGGCTAGTGATGTGGAGGAGACAACATCAAATGGCAATTCTCGGTCCACTGGTGTCCCACCTGCTGCAAGCAGTGTCAGCAGGTGCAGAGTTGTTTACTGTGGCAGAGCTGCTCAACAGATAAGAAAAGCAGTGTGGTGTATGGCTCTGCACTGCATTATGTATTTACACGTTTGTCGCTCCAAACTCCATGGAAACGTGATTCACTGCTTAACACCTGAACCATATAATGAGCTGATTGCACCAAGTATGTGCCAAGAGAATTAAGGCCAGGATTTGTGTATTGAACTCTTAATGAGAAGACACTAATTGAAGAAGGTTATTTGCTTTAAGAAACTACATGATCACTGATGGGACCAGAGGGGAAGGGAAGACATCTGTCCTAATGGTTACATTGTTAAAAGTTTAAGTTAGTGTGGCTCTACTGCTCTAGTAAAGTAGAGAGGTTATCTTATGAATGGTTTGAAGGCCAAGAGAGCACATCACAGTGACTCTCAGATCCCAGCACAGCATATTCCACATGATCATCAGTTGGGCCTATGATTGTCAGCCTGGTTCTACCACCTCGCTTGGAGCTGCACACCTTGTCATACAAATAATAAATTAATGTCCAGTGACATGTTTTACCTTGACCTATATAAAGATTTTGAATTGAAGGAAAGGCCCTGACTTAAAATTTGTGCCACAGCCAGGATTCAAACCCAGAACCTCCTGTTTACTAGGCAGGCACTATAACAACTAAGCCAACATGACCTAATACATATGGTGACTCCAAGTCTTAAAGCACATCTTTCTCCATGACACAAATTCTGTGTGTGTGTGAGGGCGGTTAAATCTTGGCAAACAAATGCCATTAATCCAATGAAGTACATTTATGGATGCAAGCTAACAGGAATACCCACTGAAAACTGGTGCTGTTTACCTGGAATTTAATAAAGTGCTCATGCAGATGGAAAATTTATATCTCAGTCATCTTGGTCATGTGAGTGGGAGCTGTTCAGTTTACTAAACTGTAATATGAATTTGTTATGTTAGTGTACCTCTGGTTGTTCTCTAAACATGTACCAAATTGAATCATTGACATTCCCTGATGTCGCAGGTTGTGGAGATGATCTGATATATTAATAATCTTCAAAAGTGGACAGCCAAGATTGCAAAATACTTATTTATTTTATGATTACCATTTTGAGTGGGCTATGTCACCATCAAGCTGTTGATGTTTTAACTTGTGTATTTTTATCTTTAGACTAAGTGCTATCTCCATCTTTTAAGTAACGTAAGATGACCAACTTGTGAAATTTGACATGGCCAGATGATAGTGGCATAGCCCACTAAAACCAGTCGTTTTGTGATCTGGGCTGTCCAATTTTGCAGATTATTAAATTGTGTTGTCCTCTGTAGTCATGTATATACTGAGATGTTTAGTATATTTTTCCATTATTCTGGCATGTTCACACAAAACATTAAAAAATAGAAAATAGTTCTTTTGTCTGTGCTAATTATGACGAAAATTTTATCAACTACTATATCAGCTATTTCAGCTAGCAAACTCATGGGAACAATAGAACCAGATAGAGGTGACTTCATTACTAAGGTGAAACCTTGGTCTGGTGTTGATTTTCATGCCAATCTCGAAAGAAGACTATCACCTGCACCTAAGGTGCTGCTGATTGTGCTAACATTTTTTCAGGATCAAAAATGATTCCATTTGGTCTGATATGCCCTCATGTGTGATATGTCCAATTACTGGTATACCCAAATCATAATGTAGATATTTGTGTTATTTGTTGAAGTAGCTGAAAATATACATACTTTAATTTTTCAATGTAATGAGGATAAACTACAACTAATGGGCTGCAGCAGGCACGTAAGAAAGATACACATACAACACTTAAGTTAGTGGCCAGCAGCCTTTAGAGGACTAAAAAAGAGTATTCAGACAACTTCATAGACACAAAGCCATCAACTTTGGTTGCTGCACTTTGAAGTTCAAAGTGTAGCAGCCAGATATGATGCTTGTGTGTCTGAAAATATGTTAGTGTGAACGCTCTCCTTTCTGACAGCCAATAACTTCTTGTACAACTTTGCACTGAGTTGTAAACTATCTTCATTATATTGTTGAATTCCAACCTTTATTTTTAATTCCAAAGAAGTTATCTACCTTGCTAAAAATTTCTGCCCGAATACAGAGCTCCGGTTGTGCCGTACCTGGTTATAGATTGCTGATTCTAGAAGTTCTTAATGTTGTCGATGGTCTTGCTAGCGGCTGGTTGAAATCTCATGTGGTGAAAACCAATTCACTACAAATGACTAATGCAATACACAGAATTGCACTTTTAATTATTTATAAATGTCCAATTGTCCCCATTCATGGCCAGCTAACAAGTCTCATTAATTACTACCATTAATACCAGGCATGCACATTCCACACATCAATAATACGAGTTATCACTTTCCGTGTGTGGAATACAAAAGTTAAAGGTTTACATCGTAATGTGGCACAAATATGAATTAATCACAGTAGATGCACCTTCTGCATTAACAACATTGATTAATTTTTACATAATTGTTCGACATTAAAGTTCAAACTGGTGTGGCTTGTGTTTCAGATTGTGGCCAAAACAATAAACAATATTTGGAAATGACATAGGTTCTACTCTAATAACTGACAATACTCTCAACGTGCGTGGGTTATACGTCAGACAACGGATGAAACAATACTCTTATACATGATGCAAGCTCATCTTGTTTATATGTTTCAAACAATGTCACTGAAAATTATTATTACATTAATTATAATGGAAAAGTGAACTGTTACATACAACTGGCTGCAGTAAAAATTAGATTAAATAATACTGAGTTACTGAATATACAAATCTCAGTTAAATGAATAGTATTTCATTTACTTATTCAATGAAATTGGCTTATCAACAATACTTTTGCAATTAATGGCAATTATACAGAAACTAATGAGAGCAAAACTTTCCTAACATTACTTGTGAACTATTTACTAATTATACAAACTTCTCTGGTACCAAACAACAGAAAATGACTTCAGCTAGTTACTTTACAACAAATAACAAAATTTTTGGAAAAGAATATGATAATAGACTAATTACATTCATATGTATTATAATGCAACAGTGGTATCGAGACATTCTGTAATTCAAGCAGATGGGAATATATCCCAACATGCTTTGTTACACAGCCTCTGAAGCTTATGAAAGAAAATAGTGCTAATATCTACATAGAACAGAATGTTATTTTCTATTTTCAGGTTTCCACATTAGAAACTTTTATTATTAGAGATTCAAATTCAAACAAATAGGTCTTTTGGGACTTCTGGAAGATCTTTAGTTACTTTTTAGATAATGTTACACTCTTTTCTGTAACAAGTACCACACATTGTGATTTCTTAGTAAATTAAATTGTAGTAAATGAATGTTTTTGTAAAGACAAAGAGAGCACAGTTGCAAACCTACTGAAAGCAGTTTCTCAGTATGATGCTCCCATTTTAAATTATCCAAATCATAACTGATAACTTTTATATCTAATGTATTTTAGTTATGTAATTGAGTAAAATTACAGATTGAATTAAGTTTGCTGGAGCTCTCCATGTCAGTCCAACCTGCACTAACCTCTTCACACCAGCATAACTGCTGTAACCAACATCCTTTTCAACCTGCTTAATAAATTCCAGCCTCTGTCTCCTCCTTCACACACTTCCCTCCATCACAGAATTGACAGTTCCTTGATGCCTCAGGAAAAGTAGCCAATTATCAAGGAAGCCAAAGGGTTGAATTTCGGACTGGGAATAGTTTAATCATTACCAACACTCACTACTGGATGCACCAGCATTTGTAGATAAAATGAGTAGTGATAAGACTGACATCTCAAAACCAAATTTTAAAGTGCAAAACATTTCCTCCCATGTGTATGGACTGTGATCTTACTTTTTGTGTTATGAACTGCAGATAAAATGGAAGAAATTCTATGAAATTAGGAATATAGATAAATTCAAATAAGCAATATAATGAGTTCCCAAAGATATTGATGGCTACCTGAGTATTTGATGTATATTTCTATTTACATACTTAATAGTTATGTTTTTACTGCTGTACAGTCTTCACAAGTAACTTTTATTAACTGCTATCAAATTTAATTTCAGCCACAATCTCACCTGATGCAGCTGAGCAATCTGTATCTGGGGATAAATTATTCTACAGTGCTCTTGGTATTATTGGTCCAACAGCAGCAGGTGTTCTTGTTCTTATAGGTGCAGCCATTGGTCTTTTCATGTACCTCAGGAAAAAACAAGAGATGTTCTCATCAGGACCTCTAAGAGGTATTGTCATGAAACAGTTTATAATATCAGAGAAAAAAATCACTCATGCCAACAGTATTATGGACGTTTGCTGTTATTATTCTAACACTATATATAGGGAAACTTTCCTGGTGGGATAAACAAAAATAAAAAATAGAAAAGAGATGACTTACCAAAAGGACCGGTTCGTCGATAGAAACAAATAAAATCACACACGTACAAGCTTTTGCCACCACTGGCAGCTTCTTCAGGAAAAAAAGGAAAAAAGGGGAGGAGAAAGGGAAGGATATGGGTTTTAAGGAAGTGGAAAAGGAGTCATTCCAATCCCAGGAGTGGAAGGACTTACCTTAGGGGAAAAAAAGGAAGGTAAACAAATACACACACACTCAAACACATCTAGACAGACATTTGTAAAAAGCAAAAATCCTGTGTTCAATACTTACACAATTTTAATATCTAATGGTAATTAAATACTCATATTAAGACGAAAAATTCCTAGCAGGAAAAATTAGATATAAAAAAATAGACGAAGATTACTCACCAGGCGAAGGAGTACAGGTGTGACAGCATCATAAATAAATAAATACACACACACACACACACACACACACACACACACACACACACACACACACAAGCTTTCGCAACCCAGTTGCTCTTCGGGCAGAAGGGAAGGAGAGGGAAAAGGAAATGATGAGGGTTTTAAGGAAGGGGGTAAGGAGCCATTCCAATCCCTGGAGAGGAAAGACTTACCTTGGGGGAAGAAAATCATTTTAAACAAATTTCAAAAATAAATACCATATTTGCAAAGAAGTACCATACTTGGGGGAAAGGGGAAAAAGTGAAATCCTCAAAAGTAATTACTGAAAAATGTTTCTTCAAAATTTTGGAAAAACCAGTCTCTTGTGCTGCTAATTTGTTCGTTAAGGAGTTGATCCTTAAAGGTGTATCTTATTAGGGCACAAAACTACTTAGGTCATTAGTGCCCACCAAGGTGTATCTATGCACAAAAATTTCTAAATCTTCCAAAATGTCTAAATATGTGTTTTTATTCTCATAATGAATAATTTGCAAAATTGTTTTCGATATTAAGAATTTGATGATGATTTTGATGCAAATGAGTACTTAGTGCACTGCCATGACTGGGGTATCTATGTTCTCTGTATCATATTTTAAATTCCCTTCCTGTTTGCCCAATATAGAAATTGTCACATTTCCCACATTTAATCTTGTATACTACACCATAACAAAATGTGTTAACAGGTTTTTCAACACTATGGCAGAGGAATTATCCCAAATGATAATATGTGTTAAAACCTATTATGGCATTATGTTTTCTAAATTCATTACCAATTTTTAATGATAACTGGCCTGCATAAGTCATAGCAGCATATTTAACATAATGTTTTTCAGTTTTTATTGTGCTGTTTGCATTATATTGTGAAAGTATCTTTTTACACATTTTCTTAATATCACATTCTTTGAAACCATTGGCTATTCCTATCTGTATTACAGTATGGATTTCCCTATCAGTAGCTTCCTGATCAAGAAACAGAGCTAAAAAATGCTTTCTTTTGGGATGGGGGATGATTAGAATTTGCACCAATACTGATATCTGTTGTAGTTGGTTTATGGAAAACATCATATTTTAATTTTTGGTCTTTTTTTCTTATTTGTAAGTCCAAAAAATTTAGGGAGCCTTCAACTTTTTTCACAGGTTAAAAAAATTCTCATGGTCCTCTTGGCGATTTCTAACTTTTTGTGCTATATTTTATACTTTAACCACATAATTTGAATCCTGTTAACACTTTTCTTATCCTGATGCATTTATCCTATTTATTGTGACATCTGTTCTTGAAAAGTTTGGCGCTGCAATGTTTGTGACTAGGTTTAACACTTCATCAAGTGGACATAGGCCTTAATTTTGTTTGTGACATCCACACCTTTCCTCTATCTCAATGGGACTAAAACTGACTGTATTTTTGTTGCAGCATTAGGTACATAAATGCCTGCTCCCCCCCTCCCCTCCACTACCCTCACCAGTTACTACACCTACAATACTTTTAATTACAACAACTAACTACGTATTGGTGGATCATTACATTATATTGTGTGAGCCTGCTCAATGTTGCAACCTCGCAAGTAATTATCTATCTTAAAGTCATGTTGTTATTTTGTTATTAGCAGGCCATAAAAAGTCATCTGTCCAATCCACCTGTCAACTTCTTGTATGAAATTTCATATCAGTAAATCATAAGACATGATTCATTAGAGAATGTCCCAATTAAAGCAAACATGGTATCAAGAGAACAAAATATTAATGATAATTAATGTCATTTTATTGTGATCACACACAAGTGAATAGAATGTGTCTAAGGTATGTTACCCATAAGGACATATTATTGGAATTACATTTTGTCTCTCCCAGATAAACCATTGGAGAAGGACTTAATATCAGAAGCAGATAAGAAGACTGTTGTACCAATTTATGACAGTGATGATGGTCTGGTGGCTCTGAGCCCAACACCACAGGAGTCTGTGTACCTGCCGACACCAGTCCGAGTTTCACCTGCCAGCAGGAAAGGTATAAGCCCCTATGCAACATTCCGAGTGCCATTGGAAGGATCAATAAAAAATGATGAAAATGTTGAATCGTGTGTCTCATCTGGACCTGTTCAGTACCCTCGGAATGTTAAAATTTCAGAAATGGTATGTATATTTTCACAAAATATGAATGATTTTCAATGTTTTCAGTTTTTTATTGAAGTAGCTATAGTGCATCTGAAAATTCCTTTATGTTGTCATCTTAATCAGTGGGTCCCTCAACCTGCTGCATGAAAGACTTGCCCCTCCTTTCCACCTTCATGTAATTCCTTTCCCTCCCTGCAGAAAGGAAGTTGTGAAGATAGTATGATAAGAGTGCTAAATTTTCATGGAAGAATATAACATTTTCATTTTACCTTCATGATTGGTAAGCTTGATTATTCAGAGTTTTCTATGGACAATTTTAACAATTTGTATCATATACATGTTGTTAGCCATCTGAATTGGTCAGGTTATTCACTGTAGTTGATGGAGAAAACAAAGTTTCATGCTGTTATTAAAAAGTTTCAATTGAAGGGATGGACGGGCACCAAATCAAAATAGAATTCTATGAAGTTCCTACAGTCTCTGCAGCATCATTGAAGACAATTTGCTTTTGTACTATTGAATTTAACCATGGCAAGACGAGTGCTACAGCTGTCCAGTTGCTGTCCCTACAAAGGAAACCAGTGACAATATTTAACATGATAATGCGGACCGCCAAATGAAAATATGGGATCACTGAGACTTTAGGCTTCTCAGTTGAAAAAGTGTGTGAAATCATGCACGAGTAGTGCCAATGAAGAGTTTGATTACACAATCAACTGTTGTGGTCACGGAAAACAACTCTCTCACTGCTACACAGAACACCGGTGTGCACTGGCTGTACGAGTACCCGCGAAGTGAGCTTGTACCTCGTAAACAACACACTGCGCGCAGAGCACAACTCCGCGCTGTTTGTGTCATTGACCCGCCCGTGGCGTGCTCTGGCGTTTGCCGCATTTTCCCGCGGCGCACTCTCGTGGCCAACTTCCGATGTATGTTATCGGCTGTGTGTGTGCCTTACAGCATTCCTTTCCCCTTGGGGAGGCTCGGATGCGAGCAATGTCCATGACGTCGTCATCTGTTGGGCTCTGACTGAGGTTGCGGGCGGGCACCGTTGCGTAGGGTCGGAAGTACTTGGGGCGCGGGCAGCGTCGGCGCCCTTCCCCTGACAACCCATTGGCAGAACGAGTGATGGTGGCTCGGTCTCCATCTCCACCTCGTTCCCCGGACCTGGTGATGGTGGACCCGAAGGGAGCAATGCATCTGGAGGAGATGAATCCAGCATGGGTGTTGGCTGTACCCGCAAAGGTGTAGGTTCCTGAGAGGAGGGACCTGGGTCAGTCCCTGACTGAGGCAGACAACTTGCAGGTAATGGCAGGAACCTCTCTTCGGCCTGTGGGCTGGTTAGTGGAGCAGACTGGTGCAGGAGCATTGGCTGAGGGATGGGGAGCTTCCGCTCTTCCACAAGCAGGCGCAGCTGGTCGTGGTGACATGCAGTGGTGCCGTCTTCTGTGCGTATGTCGCAAAGACGGCGGCCGCGGCATCTGGTGATGATGGCAGGAATCCATTCGGTCGACGTCCAAACCCACATGCCCAGACACCATCCCTGGTCGGAAGCGAGAAGATGGAGACACAGATGAATGTCCCGGGCTTGGATGCAGGAGAGTCCGGGGCTGCCGGCCATGGAGAAGTTCCGCAGGACTCTTGTCGCCAAACGGGGTGAACCGAAAAGATGAGAGAAATTGATCGAGGGCAACATCAGAAGGGTACTGAGCCACATATTTTTTTAACTGGGTCATAAAGGTGCGAACAAATCTTTCAGCCTCCCCATTTGACTGCGGATGGAAGGGTGGGGCCAGGACATGGCGGATACCTCGGGTGTTGCAGAAGGAGGCAAACTCGCATGAAACAAACTGACGACCGTTGTCGGACACCACTGTAGAGGGAAGGCCTTCAATCGAGAAAATGCGTGACAAGGCTGCAACCGTGGCCGTGGCAGAGGTTGAAAGGCAACGGACCACATAAGGGAACTTAGAGAAGGCATCCATAACCAGCAACCAGTAGGCATTAAGGAAGGGGCCCGCAAAATCAATGTGCAGGCGATCCCAGGCCTGTGAAGGTTGAGGCTATGGGGTGAATGTTGCCCGAGGGGAGGCTTGATGTTGCGCACAGAGCGAGCACAAGGTAACCATACGAGACACGTCACTGGCCAGGCCCGGCCAAAACACATGGTGGCGGGCCAATGCCTTAGTACTAGATACCCCCCAATGATCGGCGTGTAGCAGCTTGAGGACCTCTGAGCAGAGGGCCGATAGAATGATGACCCGAGGAGAGGAATCCCCAGAATCAAGGAGAAGCACGCCATCTACAACAGAAAAATGGTGTCGAAATGCATAGTAGTTTCTGAGGGGGTCCGATGCCCGTTTCGGCGGAGTCTCAGGCCAGCCCTGCTGGACCAAATGGATCACCTTGCGGAGGACCGGGTCTGCGGCACTAGCCCACCTTGGCACCCGTGATGGGAAAACTGTCCACTGCTTGCTGAGCGGCTAAGTCGACATGAAAGCACACCAATTCTTCGTGAACAAAGTCTGGGTCTGGTCCAGCCAGAAGCCGGGAGAGTGCATCCGCATTGGCATGTTTGGATGTAGGGCGGAAGTGTATCGCATAGTTATATCGAGATAGGAACAGCGCCCAATGCTGAAGACAGTGAGTGGCCTTGTCGGGTAGTGACGCCGAAGGGTGAAAGAGAGAAACCAGTGCCTTGTGATCAGTTACGTGATGTAATTTTACGCCATACAGAAAGACATGAAACTTCTTCAGAGTGTAGACAATAGCAAGGGCCTCCTTCTCAATTTGCGAATATCTGGTTTGGGCTGGAGTGAGCGTTTTAGAGGCGAAAGCGATCAGTCGCTCAGATCCATCTGGATATTTATGAGCGAGCACTGCCCCAATCCCATGTTGAGAGGCATCCATTCCTATAACAAGGGGGAGGCCGGGTTGATAGGTGACGAGGCAGGGAGCCGATTGCAGCAGCTCCTTTAATGTGCAAAATGCTGTTTCACAGGCCAATGACCAATGGAAGGAAGTCCCTTTGCGCAGCAGGTCATGCAGGGGTTTTGCAATAGATGAAGCCCCCAGCAAGAATTTCTGATAATAAGCGACCTTTCCTAAAAACACTTGCAGGTCCTTGACTGAAGTCGGCCGAGGGAGAGCCAACACGGGAGAGACATTCTGACGGAGGGGCTTGTGGCCCTCACTAGAAACCTCAAACCCCAAAAACGTGACAGAAGGCTGAAAAAAGTGGCATTTCTCCAGGTTGCACGTCAACCCTGCCTCCTGTAGTACTGTCAACAGTGCACGTAAGTTGCGTAAATGTTCATCGGCTGAGGACCCGGACACTACTATATCATCGAGATAATTGACACAACCGGGCACAGACAGTGGGAGTTGTTCAAGGAAATGCTGAAAAATTGCTGGAGCGCTGGCCACCCCAAAGGGCAACCTCTAGTATTGGTACAAACCAAAGGGCGTGTTCAGGACCAAGAGACGTTGAGATTCAGCGTCAAGAGGAACTTGCAAATATGCCTCAGAGAGATCTATCTTGAAAAATATTGTCCACCCGCCAATTTCGCAAGAAGCTCGTCTTGATAAGTGTCGATGATAGATTGGGCGTTCACTGAACATTTGAAATCGCCACAAAGGCGCAACTGCCCCGACGGTTTTTTTACAATGATCATGGGAGTCGCCCAATCACTAGACGGAATGCGTTTTACCACCCCAGCTTCCTCCAGACGGTCCAGCTCCGCTTTGACATGGTCACGGAGTGCAATCGGAACTGGCCGAGCGCGGAAAAAATGGGGCCCGGCGGAGGGCTTCAAGGTGATGTGGGCTTGGAAATTATTAGCACAGCCCAACCCCACCGAAAACAGTGCCGAAAATTCGGTGGGTAAAGAGTTTAGTTGCGGGAAAGGCACCTGATCAGAGACAACGTTGACGTCGTCGGAAATAGTGAACCCAAACCCCAGAAAGGTGTCAAGACCAAACAAGTTGTCCGTGTGAGCATTGTTTACAACAAGAAAAGTGAGCCTACGAATGACAGATTTGTATGTAACAGGTGCTCAGAACTGTCCCAGGATCGGAATATTTTGTTTGTTGTAACTGACCAATTTCCGTGACACCGGTAAGAGAGAGGGAGAACCCAGATCCAAATAAGTCTTTAAGTTCAATAAGGTGACGGCCGCGCCTGTGTCCACTTGCATACGCAACTGTTTGTGGAAAACCGTGACGTCAATAAAGAGCTTGTGATTCTTCAGTTTCTCCCAGCATATTTGATGATCAAAATATCCATGGGTGTACTGCCGGTCTATAGTGTCCAACGGGCACAATATTTCGGCGATCATACATGTCGCCATCATCAGGTGAACTGACGGACTGAGCTCCTGGAAACGCGCCGGCACGGAGATCCGCACGCTACGGCTGCTCGAAGGGAACTGTTTCCTTAGAGCAGCCGTAGCGTGCGGATCTCCGTGCCGGCGCGTTTCCAGGAGCTCAGTCCGTCAGTTCACCTGATGATGGCGACATGTATGATCGCCGAAATATTGTGCCCGTTGGACACTATAGACCGGCAGTACACCCGTGGATATTTTGATAATAAAGAGCTTGTTGGGTGCAACCGAAATCGCTGAGACGCAATTTACGTCCATCTCGGCGTCGAAATCTTGGATTTTGGAGGCACAAACAGAAGCAATGTGACCTTTCTTGTGGCATTGATGACACGTGGATCACCGCTTGGGGCAGTCAGGTCTATCATGATCGACAAAACAGGAGGGACACAAAGGAAGCATTTTCCAGTTGCGTGACTGCACGCCGCCTGGCCCAAGTTTCCGCAGCCATGTAATGGGCCGATCGCTCCAGCGCCGAGGCTGCGCGCAGACTGCCGCGACCGCGTCGTCTCTTTGCAAACCTGCCTGTAACGGGGAAGAAGTGGGTTGGATTTCCGCCACCTCACACCAAGCCTCAATTTGGTTGCCCGCCGCCCGCGAAACCTCGAAAGACTGCGCAATGTTAAGGATCTCTGAAAGTGAAGGATTTTCGCACAGGAGAGCGCATTCGCAAACCTCGCGATCGGCGGCGAGCCGAATAATAGCGTCCCGGACCATATGATCGGCATACGATTCTTTATGCACATCCGTAACAAAATGACAATGACGGCTTAAACCGTGGCCCACGCCCGATAAGACTGTTGTGGCTGCTTCCTGCAGTGGTAAAACTCAACACGGACCGCTATCACATGAGTCCGTTTGCGGTAATATTGTGAAAAAAGGCTGCACATTTGATGGAAAGACAGCGACGCAGGATCCTGCAAGGGGGCGAGTTGGCAAAGGAGCTGATACAGACGAGGCGACAGCCATGACAGAAATAATGCACGACATAAGGTGCCATCAGACCAGCCAAAAGCCTGAAAATGTTGTCTTAACCGTTTTTCATAAGCGTCCCACTCATCGTCGGACTCGTCGTATGCCGGAAAAGGTGGCGGATAAGACAGAGGGGGCGCGGGGGGCGAAACAACCTGTGGGGTGGACGGGAGTTGGGACCCACTAGACAAGGCTGTAGCAAGAGATTGTAATACCTGGTTCGAAGTGTGAATCGCCAATGCAAAAACATCTTGTTGTTCGATGAGGCGACACAGAATCTCATCGGAAGAACCAGTAGACATTGTGTAAGACGAACAACCACTTCAGATGGAAAACTCGTGGAGGAAAACAAAAAAATACCGCACTCGTCGCCAATGTTGTGGTCACGGAAAACAACTCTCTCACTGGTACACAGAACACCGGCGTGCACTGGCTGTATGAGTACCCGCGAAGTGAGCTCGTACCTCGTAAACAACACACTGCGCGCAGAGCACAACTCCGCGCTGTTTGTGTCATTGACCCGCCCGTGGCGTGCTCTGGCGTTTGCCGCATTTTCCCGCGGCGCACTCTCGCAGCCGACTTCCGACGTATGTTATTGGCTGTGTGTGTGCCTTACAGCATCAACCTAAAGCATATCTGGCAACATTTCAACAATATGTGTAATCTGCAAGACTTTTTGCACTGATTTACGACTATTGATGAAAGACTAGTGAAAGTGACAAGCATGTACCTGTCAACAGATCATGTCCCTAAAGCAGGAGCCTAAACATGAAAGAAGGGAAAATTGTGTAAAACAAGGTAAGAAGTGTAGATTGGTGATGGCTACAAGTGGGAGGGGGTGCTCCAAACCTTGAAAGCATCAGGAAGAGCCACAAACCCATCCAACCATGACTGAGGATCAGAGATAAAACCACATAACTGAGAATAAAAATTGCTTTCATGGTAAAATCTGAGGACCCAGTTCCTGTGCTCATGCTTGAAAAGAAGACAATGACTGTGGAAGGCCACATTTGGCACAGAGGAACAGACATTCAACTAAGATATGGGCTACCGATTATAGGCTCCATAACCACAATGTGGGGGAGGCTCATTACACAAAATTAAACTATGGGTCAGCCTGAAATATCCACTGCAGAGATGACAAAGGAAGAATTCCAAGCTGAAGTGGACTCTTTTATTAACTGGAGTTTATTAGGGGCAGTAGTCTTCCAGCTGCTGTTCCATTTTCGTACTAGCAGGGATCTTATCTGTACACACAAATCCACAGCCGAGAACATCAAGTAAAATGGGTAGTGGTGCTCTAGCCAAATAGTCACCCTGTTCATGCTCTAGGATACCCCAAAAAAGGTAATGGAGCAGGCAGCATGATGAAGGTCAGAGATGAGATCTTGGATAAAAGTGACCAAAGGATGGGACAAGTAGAATTGGTTGGTGGTCTGCAGACTACTCATTGAATTGATACAGATTTAAACACGATCCACGTGGCCTGTTTAATTAAATGAAGGGCTCTGCAGTTCTGCTGTAAGCACACTACATGTTACTGGCAGAGAATGACATTTCATACCAATGGAAGATATATAAGCATATGCTGTACGACTGACAGATTTCAGGCCATCAATGTAGAAGATGGTGGCACCCTAAAACACTTGAAGCACTGGGTGAAACAAATGCTGGAAGATTATGGGGGAGACTTAAGCTTTTGGATCTTGGAAGATATCCATCCGAATTTATGGTCAGGGCACCATCTGAACCAGTCTGTGCTGTGTGTGACACATACAATATAGGGAAGGAAGATGGAAGTCCCTGCAGAAAGAGGCAATCAACAATGCAATGGGTAATCCTACTATAGTGTGGATATCAGGAGGTGAAAAGTATATGATATGTGGGATGAGTAGGAATTTGTCAATGGCAATGGTGTAGGACACCAAAAGCTGATGCCACCTAATCAAAAGGTCATATAGTAACTGTGGATTGTGGGTGGCTAGTGTTGAGCCAGGGTGCTTCATGTGCCGCAGCTAGCTGCACTTCTGTCCCTGTCTAGAAGTGGTGTTCTGTTAAACTATAGTATATCAGTCTGTACTGCTTTACACACTCAACGACATTAGTTTCATTTACAACGAAGAATTTTTTTTGCTGGTTTTTAATGGTTTTTGCTATTTATTCCTGCTTTCTTTAAATAAAAAGTCTTAATTTCATGAAAAAATCTAAAGAGGGAAGATTTTCACTTTGGCAAGGAGACTGTCAACAGGGCTTGCCCAGAAGGCACCCATAAGCAAGCAGACACCACAATGGTGAACTGGGTCTAACAGTTTCAGGGCAAAAGGAACTGCTGAGTCATAAACCTGGCACTCATCGTTTAATCAGGACAAAATGTCCCATAGGTATGAAAGAGGGTTGCATGATCTGCACCCAAGCATGAGTGGACAAGGAAACAGACAGGGTTAAGCTTCCACGTGCAGCTAGTATTCAGGTGGCAAAATATGGGGCAGCTAAGTCAGTTTACTCTTATTTTTATTTACTTTATTGTATTTTTATTTATTTTTATAAAAAAGGAGTTCCAGAAAATGGTGTGGTCCAGCAATTTCAGGCACTGAGTACCCAAGAAGGGGCACTGGATCAGGATAAACTGTAGTACAATGACAAAAATGCATAACCCTAGTTTTAAAAGGAGAGAACTGAAAACCATGGGAGCGAGGCTATGTAGATGCCTGCCAGGCATTCAGCTGAGACTATAGAGTGGGAGCTGTTCCATGTGCAAAAATTGTTGACATACAGTGTAAGAGTGACAAGCAGCAGCCCAACTGAACTCTCTGCCCATTTATAGCAATTATGAGGAGTATAACACTGAACCCCATTAAATGCCCTTTTCCTAGATATGTATGGAGCTGAATGAAGAACCTACCCAAACACTGAATAGGCAGTGGGATAAAAACTGACTAATTAAAATCTGTAGGGAGCTCCGTAGACCCCAGTCTTGAAGGAAAAGTAACTTGTCGCATGCCTTATGTATACTGAAGAAAACTGCAACAACCTGTTGATATTAGAGAAGGCCTGTCTATTTGCCATTTTGAATCTAAATAGATGGTCTACTGTGGATGATCAGAGCCCACACTAATAAGGGGACACAAGTCCCCATGATTTGAGAACCCAGCAAAATCTGTGAGCAACTATCCTTTCAAACAATTTACAGGGTACATTTGTGAGGCTAATTGACAAGTAACTGTCCAGAGATGGCTCCTTGCCAGGCTTAAGGACAGTAACTATTGGCACAGTCAGGATTTGTTTCTGGGGGAGGTGGGGGGGGAGGGCTCATTTTATTAAAAACTAGCTGGTACGTGACACATTGCTTCCGCAGAAGAAATAATAGTACAAATAATGTACAAAGCAAAGGCTTGTTGATACACACAAAAACACAAATAAAACACACACAGACAAACAATCAATCAAGCTTTCGCAACCGTTGGCCACTTCATCAGGAAAAGAGGAAGGAAGGATGGTAAAAAGGGAAGGATGTGGGATTTAAGGGAGTGGACAAAGAATCATTCCAATCCCTGGAGTGGAAGGACTTACCTTAGGGGATAAAAGGAATGGTAAACAAGCACCCACACACATACACACGCAAACACAACAAGGCAGACATTTGTCGAAAGCAAAGAGGTTGGACAGAGATAACAGTTGAGGCAGAGGTTCTGTCCAGAGAACTGAGGAAAAGATGTTGAAGATGGTGGGCGGAAATTTGAATTTAGTGGAGGTTGAGACCAGGTGGGCAATGGGAAGAGATAATATGCTGAAGGGAAAGTTCCCATCTCCGGAGTTCTGAAAGATTGGTGTTGGTGGGAAGTATCCAGATAACCCGGGCGGTGTAACACCACGCCAAGCTGTGCTGGCCATGCACCAAGGCATGTTTAGCCACAGCGTGATCTTCATTACCAACAAACATTGTCTTTCTGCGACCGTTCATGCGAATGGACAGTTTGTTGCTGGTCATTCCCACATAGAACGCTTCACAGTGCAGGCCTGTCAGTTGGTAAAACACGTGGGTGCTATTGCAAGTGGCTCTGCCCTTGATCATGTACACCTTCCAGGTTACGGGACTGGAATAAGGGGTGGTGGAAGAGTGCATAGGACAGGTTTTACAATGGGAGCGGTTACATGGGTAGGGAATGTGGTTTGGGGATTTCATAGGGATGGACTAGGAGGTTACAAAGGTTAGGTGGGCAGTGAAAAGACACTTTTGGTGGAGTGGGAAGGATGTTATGAAGGATGGATCTCATTTTGGGGCAGGATTTAAGGAAGTCTTATCCTTGCTGGAGAGCCACATTCAGTGTCTGCTCCAGTCCCGGAAAGTATCCAGTGACAAGAGGGGCACTTCTGGGGTTCTTCTGTCGAAAGTTCTGAATTTGTGGGGATAAGGAAGTGGCTCTGGCAGTTTGCTTCTGCACCAGGTAAGGAGGATAGCTGCAGGATGTGAAATCTGTTATTAGGTTATAGGTGTATTGGTTCAGGGATTTGGGACTGGAGCAGACTCCTTTACCATGAAGACCTAAGCTGTAGGGAAGGGAACCTTCCCACTCCCCCAAGAGTGTCTTTCCGCTGCCCACCTAACCTTTGTAACCTAGCCCATCTCTATGAAATTCCCAAACCATAGGGACTAATTGTGCAAACTCCACCCAATGCCTGTCGGAGGCCAACCCTGTTCCGACAAAGCATGGAACCTATGGAGATTCAGTGAATCAATAAAGTGAGGTTACTGCAGGACAACACAAGCTGAGGTGTAGAAGGAAGTAAGATGTTTTAATTCCAAGAGGTGACATAGTAGCCACAACAATTCCATTGGCAAAATATAGCACGAGGATCCATATGGGAGATGACCAGGTTTAAGGCCATCACACTGCTGGGTCAGTGTCCATCACCAATGAAGAAGGGATTCCATCCCTGAACAGTAGATCACACAAGCTGAGTAGGACAAGTTGGTTGTGAGGGCAAAGTTGGCACCTAAGGCAGCACCAGACAGGCCTTGTCCTGCAACCTTTGCTCCTCCTCCTCCTCTTCCTCCTCTCTCACAGTATGGAGAGAGAGGTCCAAAGAGAGAACTCACAAGCTGTGAGTCCAGAAGCCAAGATGAGGCAAAACACCTCCATACTGGGAGGAATGCCACCATGGCTGGGATAGTAGAGGATTATGAAAAGGGGGGAGGGGGGGGGCAAGGAAGCTGCATGAGAGGGAGGGGTTGGGAGTGGGATGAGGAGGAGGAGGGGGTGGGTGTGCATGATGTAACAGGGGCAAAAGTTAATACCATAGTCACAGGATTCAGATATTCAAATTTCCGTTGGGCTTCACAGTAGGTTAAGTGATCTAGAGTCTTACACTCCTGTATTTCCTTCTCTTTCTTGTATACCTGGAAGCCCAGTGTGCCACTCACGTACCCACAACACAGCTGTGGGCCTGCTTGGGGGTATGTCATTGTCACATCAGTAATTCATTGGACAATATGTAAAATCAGTTGTCAATTTATATACAGGGTGTCCCAGCTGTCTTGTCCACCCAAAATATCTCTGGAACAATAACAGCTATTGGAAAAGACTTTCACGGGTATCAATGTACGGCTGGGGCCCATGAATGTACATATTTGGAAACATTCTAAAATGAAAGCAAATGTGTTTTTTAACACAAAATTAAGTGTGGGGTTTTTTTTTTTTTTTTTTTTTTTTTTTAAATGAACACCCTGTATTTTTTCTTCAGCAATCCATAGCATGACAAATCACATAAACAATGGCATTGATTGCATTGCAATATTCCAATTACATCCCGAGATATTGCAACTCGAAGTTGACGCTTGAAATATGTGAAACGCGCGGCTAGCGAGACTCAGGTGAGAACTAGAGATGGGTAGGTCCGGATGTAAACGGTTCCTTGGACCCGCATCAGCTGCACTAGTGATGGATGTAAATCCGAGTGCGTGTTGGATATGCATCCTTGGACTCCCATCCATTATGAGTCCAGGCCAGCAGACAGGTGGGCACGGCCGGAGTTGGAAATGCAGTGGTGAAGTGAAAGGGAGACAGTTGTAAAACCCACGCTGAATGTGGAACCCAGCTATAAACACAGCAGGGTGGTCAGGCTGAGAAGTCCTGCTGGGGTGGCTGGGTGGCTACCTGCTTGCCGAATTCCGTCAGCTCTGTGTGTCGCTGGTCTGGTGCTGCACAACAGGTGAGGATGGCACACAGGCGTATTTTTTCCATCCGAGACTGTACTGGCGTTGGGATGCATCCTCTAACAGGAATCGCCTTATTAACAGATGTGTTGGTGAAACAGTTCAACAAACATAGTGATTTTGTTCAATTTTCTGAATTTGTGTTGCCATTCACTGCACAACTGTTCAATGGAAGATTATTACTGTAAGCTTATTCCAAATAACACTAACTATTGATTGTGCCCCCCAAAAAAGTTGGTAGTAACATTTGATTTCACGGCTTTTGTTTATTTTATGGTATGGTTTTAAAGTGTGCCAACATGAAATGGACAATGCACTCATGCCTGTCAAGCAAACATTGCAAGTCAATTTTGACCATTGCATATGATATTATGAACACTAATCTTGGGCCAGTGATTTAATTACCGAACGAATTAAGCTTTTTAGTCATACACACATGTATGAGTGCCTGTGCTGGCTAGGTGTCGTAGAACAGTTTTTTTCTTGTTTTGTAGTTTTCATTATGCCACCACCGAAAAACAGTGAAGTTTGGAATCACTTTACAGTCCAAGATAATAAAGAAATGCCGATATTGATCATTGGATCTTTCGTACAATCCAAGACTCGTACAGGAAAACTCAAACATATGAAGAGGAAAAACCATAACATTCCCCTACATTGTGAAACATATGAAATAAATGTACCTGGCAATGAAGAATTTACCAATAGCAGTAGCAGTTCTAATAAAATTAATCACAATTCTTTACCTGAATCTGTGTCATCCAGTTCAGAATAAATTTTACTATCCACTTCAGCAGTCAAGCCCTTTATCAGATCAAATTTAATTACAATTCTCGTTCCAAGCAAATTGATAATTAGTGACTAATAATGATTGTAAAAGAATACCATCCACGTAAAATTGTAGAAGATCCAGAGTTACGAAAACTAATGAATTTACTTTGTCCAGCATATAAGATACCAACTAGAAAAACAGTATCTTGCAGTTTGTTGCCTGCCATCCACAACGAATTAAAAGAAGAAACTCGAAATTTATTGATGGGAGGAACAGATGTGTCTTTAACTGCTGATTGATGGGCATCACAAAATAATCAAAATCATTTCTATGCAATGACAGCTTACTTCATTGATGAAAACACAATCTTGCAAAATGTTTTACAGTAAGAGCTTAGTTCACAAAGATTTTAGTTTTCTACAAATAATTAGAAAAATACTAATGTGATCTGGGTGACATGTATAGCTAAATGATGACTGTGATTTTATAATGTGACAGTGTTCGTGATTTTCTGGCAATAAACATTTTTATCACAGTTAACTATGTAACGCAACTGCAATCCTTCTCGGTTAGAAAAGATTCACTCGATAGATACGCTTCGGCAGCCGGCTGTGCAGCTGTACCAATGTAGGTCCAGTGGATGCGGATCCACTTCACAGATACGCTCCGTCCAGCCAGCCGGCTGCAGAGCCGGACCCATACAGGTCCAGTGGACACGGAACCTGGATGCAGGTCCGCAGAGCTAGATGCAGATCCGGAACCAACTCTCTTAAAATCTCTGACCTACCCATCTCTAGCGAGAACCCCGTGCTGCTCAGGATGTGGGCTAGCTGCATGTTTCGTGTATTTCAAGTGTCAACTTTGCGTCGCAATATCTCTGGATGTAATTGGAATATTGCAATGCAAACGCCGTTGTTTATGTGATTTGTCATGCTATGGATTGCTGAAGAAAACTATAGTATGTCCATTAAAAAAAAACACAAGATTGTGTTAAAAACACATTTGCTTTCGTTTTAAAATGTTTCCAAATATGTACACTCATGGGCCCCAGCCGTACATTGATACCAGTGAAAGTCGTTTTCCAATAGCTGTTATTTTTCCGGAGATATTTTGGGTGGACAAGATAGCTGGGACACCCTGTATAAAAAAAATATCCGAAAATACAAATATGTTGTGTTGCTGCATCAATGTGTAGAGATGGAACTTATTAAAAAATTTCAAAAATGATTCATTTATATTTCAGTACTGATGCATTATTAACAATGCATTGAAAATCAATGACTACTTCCACTACCAATAGCCTTTCAACAATAAACAAGAGTAAAATGTATCCATTGGAATGCCCCTTCTTTGTTTATGGGTACACACAAACCAGTGTTGCCATTCATTATAACGAAGGCAGAAGTTTTGGACATCAATATCTTTGGTTATATAAATTACTACTATTTATTTACCCATATTGCATAATAAAAACTGCTTAGTAGAAATCCAATGGTAAACTATAAAATCACTAACATTATTGCAATACTATTGATTAATTAAAGTAATAAAATGGCCCACTTACAAGGTGAAGGATTGAAACCTAGTAAAAATGAATTAATTGTTCATTCAAGAAAGACAAATGAAAAATATGGTAATCTGGGTGGTGAAATTATTTATATTTGAGAAGGGAATTGTGGGAGCATGAAAACCATGCTACTGAAAACTGTATAACAAAAAGCAAAAGTAATGGGTCTTATTAATTTAAAGTCTGTAACATACAATACTTTCCAACCCAATTAACTCCAATTGTTTTATCTTTCAGCCTGACATTTGCACAGAATCAACATATTCAAAAATCCAAGGGAATATGCAATATGATAATGAAGGATCTGAGTGGATACCACTTCATAATTTGTATCAGGCTCACAGGTACTAGTAACCAAGATTCTCACTGTCATGGAGCATTACATCCAATAAAAGAAATTTGTTACACAATTTATTAAGTGCCTTTCTGTAAATATTTTTAATCAGTTGTGCATTGTAATAAACTGTATACTGTTATTTTCCCACATCAGGTGAAATGTAACTATGTTGTGTATAACATGTTTATATTTGATAATAAACTTTATAAGAAATTGTGAAAAAAGCTTTTGAGAGAAAATGCTTCTATTTTGCCAGATGTTTATTTACTGTACCTATATATCTGTTTGTCATATGGTTATTTATAAAAAATTTCAACTCTTGGCAAAATATTAATGAAAAAAGGTTTGAGAAACACCTCTACACAGAGTAGTTCGGTAGGTATTTTTGTACTTCTACATGACTTCCAACAAAGTGAAATTTCAAAGCAGCACAAAAAACTGTATTTCAAACACTTTACTGGCACCTAGTGATGTTTTAGATGGAAATCTAATCTATACGAATAATAAATCTGTAAATGTAGGCCTATCACTTTTCCCTTCAATCTTCAAAACTTCTGGAAGAATCTTCATGCGGTTTTCACAGGAAACATATAGGCACAATATTATCTAAATCGGGTCATGGAAAACAACATATGTTTTTTTTTATTTTCTGAAGAAGGCCATGGCCGATAGCTGTAAGTGTTGAATGTTTGTGTCTTTTGTGTGTGCCTGTCACGGCTCGTCACCATGTCTTTGCGGTGGATTGTGGACTGTCCTTACTATATTATTAATTCCAAACTGGACTTTCCACTATTAAAAATCGTAATTTTAAGTGTTTTCAGTAACCATCTTGCCTGTTTGAATTTAAAACATAACGACATTTCTTCACGTCTATTGATGCTCTAATTTACATAAGAATTCTTTGCAAGGAAAATAGAATTTTCTTTGGTTCCCTTTCTTATTTCCGTGTATCCCAATTACATTTTGAGCGTGTTCTGTTTAGGAATCCCCTGAAAACACCATAGTACAGGAAAGGACAAAGTGAGGCGATGTTAATCACACAGTACACCAAATAACTAATTATGCCATTGCTACATTTTTTTCCATTCTCATAACTATAGTGTAATACACTACAAGAAGGGGTACAATTTTACTTATGATGGTGGCGCTGTGCACTGATGTTGACAATGGCCATTGAGTGCTTTTTCAAAAATCTGTCACGTAGAATAAGGGGAATAATTCTTTATGTTCACAATGAAATAAATAATTTATGCTGTTATGGTCAGTAAATTAATCATCCTATTAAAGCGAAAAGTTCGTTGCCAACGATAGTAAACTAAACCGCTGTCACTGCAAGTCAAGTTTAGCGCAGGTAGGAGAGACAAACTTTTTTTTTTCTTCCTATCTGTATCCCATATGCTTTGCAATGTCATGGAAAGAAAATAAGTGCATCTTTTGATGGGTATAAGTACTAAATTATACATAGAGTAGAAACATCTATGGAGTGATCATTGGCTTCTATGCATCTTCTCAACATTAAGCTGGAATTACCAAATGATACTGAGACAAATCCACTCTTTCCACACATTTATTTGCTTAGGATTGGTTTGTACTGCACTGGCTGCAAAGAAGCCCCACCTCCTTTTCGCGGAGCAACCACGTAACATCAAATAATAACTAAATAAATGTGTCACAGAAGCAACAAGAAAGTTTAAACATCGCTGAAAGCGCCATTTACACATGTCATCTGTCTTAACCAAACAAAAAAGGACCAAGATGAAGTCAGCGATTAGTAGATTTTTCCCGATATCTGATGATATTTCCACCTTAATGTTGAGGACAGAAAAACTGTTCTGCGCATCTAAACGCTCCACTCCAGAGATATTTCTACTCTGTGCCTGCCACTAGAGATAATATACACACGTGAGTGACAAACTCATCAGAAACCTCCCTGCTTTTATAATTGTTCAGTACAATATTGTGATTAAAATTTGTAATTACTTACTTTTGGTGCGGATTACATTAAAACAGAGAAAGACGTCTTCTTTTTCAGAAACAATCGCACTTAGAGTTATAATCCGACTTTTGAATATATAGTCCTATTCACAAGATCGATTTGAACTTCGTGCTTTACGAATCAATCACTGCATGACGTGAGGACATGTATTAGCTGAAGGAGTGGCCAATGCTGCTAACACAGTCAAGACCATTCACTGGAAATTCTATATTTAATGGAAAGTTCTATACAGACGATCAGCTGATGCCATTTCTCCAACGACATTCCTCCAGTCTTACTTTATCGCACATTGATACCATCAAGACGTCTTATTTAAACAGACATGAACTGCTCTGTTGATTGAATTACCAGGCTTTCAGTATTTGTCGACTTTTTAATAATATGAAGCACTGCATACAGAATAACTACATTGTCCCCAGTGCGACACAGCAACATTCTTTCACTTCAGCGTACACTTACTGTGAGAGATAAACGGTTTAGTACTACGCCATAGAACCAATACATGGTGCTGTTATTATTATTACTTTTTCTCATCTCAACGATAGAAGAGTTTTCAAAAGTTTATGCCAGACAGACAATTCCACACCTCAGTCTTAACTTTATGAACACAAACTAACAATGAATTCATCATTCCGGAGTACGGCCTTTAATTTCACTTTTTCTATGAAAACAGTAACACACTGGAAGGCTCCCAGTTACTTGTCACCTCCACAACATCGATGGAGTAACAATTCTTGAAGATGGTCTAAAAAAAAAAAAAAAAAAAAAAAAAAAAAAAAAAAAAAAAAAAAAAAAAAAAAAAAGACCGACTCTAGACTGTTCTTTATATAAAAATTTAAATGAGAGTGCTGTTTTCCCAAAAAGTGAAACAAAAGTGTTTCCAAAAATATGTGGAATAATACATTCAACTGAAATAACAATAGTTATTCAAAATTGACTGGACCTCTCTTTACAATATCACTCAGCAACCCTCACAATATCCTTATTTCAGACATTAACAACTAGGTTGGATTGTGTCCTGTAAGTAAGGTTCTGTTTCATGCAAAGGAAAAGAAAATTTTAAAGAGGGTGAAATATGAGTAGGAATCATACACTAAAGATTACATACAAACCTAATGATATACATATTGTAGGTTGTTCATCCAACTCAAGAATCAAAAATAGAGAATCTCTGCATTTTTACCTGTTCTCCATTATTTTAACTTTTTTGTGCAATTTTGAATTTATTACATTTGGTGATACATTAACATTATATGCTAATTGGCAACTGAAGATGCTTGGAATTCTCCTGCAATTGGTACTATGGTGATTACAGGTACAAGATTTGATAAAAATAATTATTTTATCCATTTCAGCAACTGTTCAGGTTATAGATTAATAAAATGCAGCAACCAGTTGTTTCACAAGCAACTAGTTGCTGCATTTTATAAATCTATTTGATAGAAATCTTGAGAAGAAAATGGTACAGACAGGCATAGTGCTATTATTATGCAAATATCAAATTGTTCTCTGTAACATTTCAATGCATCTTTTACACAATACCAGAACCTCATATCAACAATGGAATTGCAATTCTGTAGCAATTGTCAGTATCACTTCTCTTTGAAGTTGTAAAGATGCAATACACGCCATAGGCATATAATCTTTGTGGTCTTGCAACATTATTCTTATCATTGCTAGATGGCAAAGGATCATTTTCATTGCATAATTTAACCAGTTAGCACAAATGAATTATATATATTGACCTTTCTTGTAATTCACTTTACTTATGACTGAAAAAATATAGGATAGGGAAATGTGTATCAGGGCCGGCCGCAGTGGCAAAGGAGACTGAGGCGTGCCAGTCACGGTCTGCACGGACACTACGGTCGGGGGTTCGAATCCCCCCTCAGGCATGGATATCTGTGCCGTCCTCAGTATTAGGTAGTTCATAAGTAGTTTGTAAGTTTAGGGACAGATGACCCCGTAGTTAAGTCCCATAAGCTTAACAAACATTAACATGTGTATCAGGAGTCACCGCTTTTTGAAGACCAAACATTGTGGAGGTTTTGGTGGTTATTCATGTTTTTATAGTGTTACAGCCTGCATAGAAACAGTAACTGTATTACAAACATTGTGTGTGCTCTTTTCTGCAACATAGGTGTTTTTCTCCTGTATTTTGCACAGATCATACTCTGAGCTTGCTGTTTCTTGCCATGTTTCCCTGGCATGTCCTGACCCATACCTACCCATACCAATGCACCATGTGTACTTCATTCTGTACATATAGCCATATGGCAACTGTCTATCATTGTAGGATGCATGGTCAGGCAAGGGAAGCAAATGTGGAATTAACAGAAATGTGTTAGGATTATGCTGGTGCAGGGTGATGTGCTGGCATACCCAGTAAGTTCTATATAACATCATTGTTTGAGCAATAACTGATCCATTTTCAAATTGTCACTGGAGCCTCTCTATAGTTTGTGAATCAGAAAATTTATCTTCATCTTTATCATCCGATTATGCTCCACAAATTGGCATTTGGTCAGGTATGGAAATCGGCCCATTCCTATGAAGTATTATTCAGATATCAGTATGTCACAAGGAAGATCACCTATTTTGGTGCTAGACAGTGTGATGTTGGAAAATATTTTTGGGCTCAGTGCATTCACTACCTTTTGTTTTCAATTTAAGGATGCTCTACATCTCATTTCTGACTATTCTGTTCCAGGAGCTGGACAACTCATAATGAATGTACATCTCCATTTTTGCGTGGTTTGGGGGCAGCAAAGGATTTCATAGACCACTATCACTCTCAAGCTGTCAGACATTTCTAAATTTTGTTATGCTTCAAATCCATCATTAACACTCAGTTTTACAGTAAATGCTTTTCAAAAATTGATTTGGTTTATGCTTATTACAGCTTCATTGGGATTCCAGTTTGAGACACTTCCCATTTAACAGTGATAGTATTCCCACTATCTTCGAACGATTCTTATAACAGAAAGAGATGTCCCGTGCTGCGCAAATTACCTGGTTGACAATCGCCTCATGACCCTCCTAGCAGAAATACATGATAACCTTCAAACCCTCTTCCCAAAATTTCAAGAGGCAGGCGTTACGTGCAAGCTATCAAAACCAAGCTTATATAGGTGGAAATATAAAATGTGCCCCCACCTGCTTTTGAGGGATAATGCCCAGCTTTAAAGGCATTATTGGCTACTGCTAATCTATCTGCACTGAGGTATCTAAAAGAACTCCAAGCATTTCTCAGAAAAGGGAGTTATTTTAAATGTTTCCCAAATTTGGCGGATATTGCTCATTCACTAAACAATGGGCCATTTCTAAGAGTGATGCCTCTTTTTGACATTGATGAACCAATGGAAGCCCAGGCCATCATTGTATAGCTGGCTTCACACCACCACCATCAGCATGGCATCTGATGGCAGGTCACCGGGGTGGACCCTGTTGCCTCCTTTCCAACAATGACCTGCCTCCAGCAGCAGTTCTGTTGATGCAGCTCTGCCTCCTTTGCTGTCAAAGTGCCACAGATAAACTCTGTGGAAGGAGGTAGGGTTGTGGTTGCATGTGCTCAGAAGCTGTTACCTTGGCCTCCACATTAATTTTCAATGCTGATTGGAACCAAGCGAAAGTGCTTGTGTTGTTGCTGGCTGCCAGTGCTCTTGGACAAACAAGTACCAGTGGAGTACAGGCAGCCATGCCGTACTCTATTGTGCTCCAACATCTACATCTACATAAATACTCTGTAAAGTGAATAATGGAAAGTCCAGGTTGGAATTAACAGTATAATAATAAGGACAGTTTACAACCCACCACAAAGATGTGATGACGATCTGTGGCAGGCATATAAAAAGAGACACACATACAACACTTCACTTATCGGCTAAGGCTTTCTTCAGAAAATACAACATTCATGCAATCACATGTGCGACTGCATCAGTGTTCTATTTTCTGAAGAAGGCCATGGCTGATAGCTGAATTTTTGTGTGTGTTTGTTTTATGCGTCTGTCACAGCTCACTGTCACATCTTTGTGGTGAGTTGTAAACTGTCCTTATTACTATATTGTTAATACTCTGCAGTGAAGTGCACGGCAGAGGATTCACTGAACTGTTTTTATGATATTTCACTATGGTTCCATACTCTAACAGCGTGCATTAAAAGGGAAGAGCCAAATCTTTCAGTTTTCTATCTGCTAACAAAATATGTTCGCATTTGGAATAGAAAGTTGGTGAAATAAATTTGGTAAATAATTCTCACTACAATGAATAATGTCTGTCTTAACAATTTTCCACTCCACGAGACCCACTTAGTGGGGATCGCACAGTGCACAGCAATAATAAATAACAAGATGTTAGCAGGAAGATGTACAGCAGGAAGGGTAGTGTAGGCAGTTTCTGTAGTAAAACTGTTGCAGGGACTTGTTCTCTTCTCAATACGACATGTGTGTTCACCCAGTGTACTGTATGTTCAACTCATTGTTTGTAATGTTGTCTTCAGTCAGCTGGCTGTCATCTTGCTTTCACACTATGTTCAGTATTTTGATAACTGATGTAGTTTGTTGATTAATAAAAACTGTAGATACTAATACCATTTAGGTTTTGATGAGCGAGTTAGCAAATACCAATATGTTTCTTCTATGTCACTGATTTACAGGCTTAAATGTTTCACACCATCAAGGGACTGCAGGTATTAGAATGCAACAAATTTCAGCTTCATATCTTAATCTGTTCCTGAGAAATATGTTGTTTTTATGATTGCATTATCATGTGAAGAAAATATGCATTATAAGAATTACCTAACATGGTGGGAAAAACCTTATCACATATATAGTTGATGATTCCATTTGTTTCCACCTATCATCTGGAACAATCATTTTGGCTAACCAGCCAAAACAAATTAGTTTGCTACACACTTAATAAGCTAAAAATTTAGATGAACTCATCATGCCAAATTTCATGATTCTATTTCAATGGGAAGTACCCCATAAATGTAATTATTATATTTATGTGTAACCATATCTACTGATCAGTGACTGTAAACCTTAGTTTGATAATTTCAAACTTCATCAATTTGTTCCTTAGAAAATGGCCTTCTATTAATGGGTGGATGGCAAAGTGATCATATAAGGGTTCCATTTTTTAGCAATTGTGGTAAAGAACGACAAAAAAGAGGAAAGGAATAGACAATGAAATAGAAAACATTAATCAATGTATGTTCACAAATGTCCATAACATGACAAACAGCTACATTGAAGCAAAAAAACTAAGTTTCATTATTACCTTTCAATGTCATCATTGTTCCCTATTTATGATACATTAGGCTGATTGGGGCATTTAAGATACTTTTCAACGTGTAATTTTCAAATGTGTAAATAAAATACCAAAAAAGTTCAGAAGAAATCATAAAAGAAAAGATGCAGAGACACGTTCTTTCTCATTCATCATTATTGAAGAATTGATCAACAGAAAGATGAAAGAATGATAAATGTAATTACCACTAAAGTTACGGATTATTTTCAACATCATTCTGTATTACGTATCCACCCTGGCAGCAGTTAGTGGCCTAAGGTTACAGCAGTGGCTGGTATAATTCATTTTGGGGTTGCTATTCTTTTGTGGAATTATTTGTTTCACTTTTATATACACTTCAGTATCATACATTTTTGTTTCTTACGTACATGGGACAATAGACAAGATCAATGAGTAGGATAGTTAAATAATGGGCTTGACCTAGCACTAGGAGTTCATACACTGAATTGCAAAAACACCAAAATCACAAAAACAAGAATAAAAGTAAGACAGGAATGGGACTTAAATTTTTTAGAAAAAATCATAATTTCCTATCAACTATTGTATCAAAAATTACACTAAAATCTGTTATTATACTGACTAATTGTAGCTGGAATCCAGTCATCTGCTTTAGAGAAGTCAGATTCATCCTAGTGAGATATCACTTTGACCATCCTGCACTTTGGTAGGAATGGACCAGCAACATCTCAATGTATTTGGACACATATGTTGATATTTTGCAGCTCTTTGGAATTATTATTTCATTTTCTCCATATTTACAATTAACCATTTTTCAGCACAATTTCAAAATTGTTAGCTTATTATGTGTGTAGCAAACCAATTTGTTTTGGCTGGATAGTCAAAATGATTGTTCTGGAAGAAAGGTGAAACCAAATGGAATCAAGCTGTATGTGTAGTGAGGTTCTTCCATCCATGTTATGTTATTCTCATAACACATATTTTCTTCACATAATTATACAGTCATAAAGAACAACATACAAGTCATTTATCAATGTAAGCTGATTCATTAGAACACCCAGAATTTTTCCTGGACAGCTTTTTGAACCATATAAAGTGGTTTGAGAAATGTCTCAATGTACTTGGAAATTATGTAGAAAAATAAAGATATGTCTTATCTTTAATATCTGATTCTATTTTTCCCTTTCGTATCCAACTCTGACCACAATGAACAGGGAAATTTCCTACTCCCCCTAGTACTTTCATCGCAGAAGACCTTGGTGGTCCACCATCCCATCTTGCAAGTGATCTATGCTGTGGCAGCTGTAAGATCTGCCACTTCTGCCCTTACAGTGATGTTGGTGGACATCTGTGCGGCTTGGATGTCCAGAACATAATACACAGGAGTTAGAATAAACATGTAACCACTGCAACCAACATCACTGTAGGACTGACCCAGGTCATCCATCTTGGGTGTCAATTGTCCAAAAGGACCATCCTGCCACTTTGAAGGCCGAAATTTCACCTGTTTCAAAGTAACTTAGTTGGCTGTAGGAAGCACAAGTGTATATCTGTGGCATGGTACATGTTTCACATGTTATGGTCAGAGTCTATCTCTGCCCCTGGGTATGTCTTACAGTTTGAAATATGGTTCCGGAATCTGTTGTTGTTGTTGTCTTCAGTCCGGAGACTGAGGAAGCCTCTTCAACTCCACATAAGATCGGCAACCTACATCTGTCTGAATCTGCTTTCTGTATCAATCTCTTTGTCTCCCTCTGTGGTTTTTACCCCGCACACTTCCCTCCAACGCTAAATTCACAATTTCTTGATGTCTAAGAATGTGCCCTACCAATCGATCCCTTCTTTTATTCAAGATATGCCAGAAATTCCTTTTCTCCCCAATTCTGTGCAGTACCTCCTCATTAGTTACGCAATCCACCCACCTAATCTTCAGCATTCTTCTGTAGCACCACATTTCAAAAGCCTCTATCCTCTTCCTGGCTCCACTGTTTATCGTCCATGTTGCACTCCCATACAAGGCAACACTCCACACAAATGCCCTCAGAAAGGACTTCCTTAGGCTTAAATCAATATTCAATGTTAACAAATTTCTCTTTTTCAAGGACGCTTTTCTACCCATTGCCATTCTGCATTTTATATCCTCTGTACTGCAACCATCATTTGGTATTTTACTGCCCAAGTAACAAAACTTATCCAGCTCCTTTATTGTTTCACCACCCAATTTAATTCCTTCAGCATCACCTGATTTTCGTACACTGCACTCCATTAACCTAGTTTTGCTCTTGTTAATGTTCATATTATATGTACCTGTCAGCACACTGACCATTCCCTTCAACTGCTCTTCCAGGTCCTTTGCTGTCTCTGACAGAATTACTATGTCGTCTGCAAAGCACAATGTTTTTAACTATTCACCCTGAACTTTAATTCCATCTCCAAATTTCTCCTTGCTCTCCTTTATAGCTCGCTCAATGTACAAATTGAATAACATTGGAGAAATGCTACAACCCTGTCTTACTCCCTTCCCAACCACTGCATCCTTTTCATGCCGCTCAACTCTGACAACCACTGTCTGGTTTTTGTACAAGTTGTAAATAACCTTATGCTCCCTATATTTTACTTCTGCTTGCTTCAGAACTTGAAAGAGTTTATTCCAATCAACATTGTCAAAAGTCTTCCCCAAATCTACAAAAGCTAGATTTGAAGGCTTGCCTTTTCTTAATCTAACTTCTAGGATAAGTCGTAACGTGAGTATTGTTTTCTTATCGCCAAATATCTCATTTTCCTATTGGCTGTATTTATTTTTCCCTTATTTATACATTCTTGCATTTGCCTTCTAGGCACTCCTGCTTAACCATTTTGCACTTCCTGTCAATTTCATTTCTTAGTTGTCTGTACTCCATTTTGCCTATTTCATTTACTGCATTTTAATATTTTCTCCTTTCATCGATTAAATTTAGTATGTCCTGTGATATCCAAGGACTTTTTGTAGGTCTTGCCTTCCTACCTATTTTGTCCTCTGCTGCCTTCACTATTTCATCTGTCAGTGCTACCCATTCCTCCTCTACTGTTTTATTTTCCACAATTTCTGTCAATTGCTGCCTAAGCTCATGACCAATAAATTATGGTCAGAGTTTATATATGCCCCTGGGTATGTCTTACAGTTTAAAACCTGGTTCCGAGATCTATGTCTTACCATCATAAAGTCTATCTTGTCTCTTCCATGCATACAACCTTCTTAAATCAGGTGTTCCATGCAAAATTCTACCAGGCGGCTTCCTCTTTCATTCCTTTTGCCCAGACTATATTCACCATTTATCTTCTATTTCCTTCCTTGTCCTACTACCGAATTCCAGTCTCCCATAACAATTAAGTTTTCCTCTCCCTTAATCATCTAAATAATTTCCTTTGGTTCCTCATATATTTCTTTGATCTCCTCATCGGCAGAGCTAGTTGGCATATAAACCTGTACTACTGTTGTCGGTGTTGGCTTCATATCCATCTTGACTATGATAATGCGATCACTGTGTTGCTCATAGTAGTTTGCCCGCATTCCTATTTTATTATTCATTATCAGACATACTCCTGTAATACCCCCAAGTGATTTTGTATTTACAGTCCTGTACCGTACTCACCTGACCAGAATCCTGTTCCTCTTTCCACCAAACTTCACTAATCCTCACTCTATCTAACTTCAACTTATCCATTTCTTTTTTTTAATTTCTAGCTTCCCTACCCTATTAAGGGATCTAACATTCCATGCTTCGATCCGTAGAATGCCAGTGTTGTCTTTCCTGATTATCACATTCTCCTGAGTAGCCCCCACCTGGAGATCCGAATGGGGGACTATTTTACCTCCGGAATATTTTACCCGAGAGGATGCCATCATATGTTCAGACAGTAGACCTGCATGTCCTTGGGAAAAGTAACGGCTGTAGTTTCCCCTTGCTTTCAGCCGTTCACAGTAGCTGTGTGGCAAAGCCACATTAGCAGATGTTACGAGGCCAGCTCGGTCAATCATCTTGACTGTTGCCCCTGTAACTACTGAAAAGGCTGCTGCCCCTCTTCAGGAACCACATGTTTGTCTGGCCTCTCTACAGATACCCCTCCATTGTGGTTGTACCTACGGTACGGCTATCTGTATCGTTGAGGTAAGAAAGCTACCCAACCTCAGCAATGTCCGTGGTAATACCACAGTTTCGCCCGCTAATACTACTCTATTGTAATTTTTTCAGCCGTGTATTTTGTTAAGTTTCATTGTTAAAAATATATTGTGAAAGCATCCGCAGTAGTGCCATTACCTTGGGTTCTGGGGTAATGATGTCATACATTTGAAAATCAAGGATAAACCTACACGATGAATGAGTAGTAGTAAATAAGTATTACAACTGTTCTAATTTATACTTATCAATCTACTGTATTAGATATTTAAATATTGTTGAAATGAGATAGAATGGCTGGCCAGTACTTACCATTGTGCTGTACCGCCGATAGTAACACAAAATGAAAAAACAGAAAAAAAGGGACAAAGGGACAAGCTTTCGGAACAGAGTTCCTTCGTCAGGTGGGAGAGAAGGGAAGAATAAAGGATGGGAATAGAAGGGAAAGGTGGTTCACGACCTAGGTCATGAAGGTGGTGTTTCGGAAGTGTGGGCGTCAGAGATACTGCATGTATGTACTGAGCCAAGCCAGAGAGGATAAATATAACTAAAAAGGAAAGATCAAGTAGTAAAGAGAAGAGAAGAGAGTGAAATTAATGATGCTGAGGGGTGTAGGAGGGGCGGGGGGGGTGTCTAAAACGTTTTTCATAAACAGGGAAATATGGATGGATACACACACACACACACACACACACACACACATACACACACGGAGAGAGATAGAGAGAATGACAGAGAGAGCGAGAGGGCGGTAGAGAGAGAGAGAGGGGGGGGGGGGTAAGGAACGGATAATGAATAGGTGAGCTGAGGATGGAGGAAGGGGAGGGGTTAGCGTAGATTTAGGCCAGGGGGGTGGCGGGAGGAGAGGATATGTTGGAGGGCCAAGTTCCCACCTCCGTAGCTCTGAGGGACTGGTGTTGGTTGGTACTATCCAAATGGCACGTGTGGTGTAACACGTGCCCAGGTCCCTGGAGTTATGCTGGAGGGCATGTTCTGCCACAGGATATTGGGTGTCCCCCAGGCGAACAGTTCGTCTATGCCCATTCATCCGCTCAGCCAATTTGTTGGTAGTCATACCAACATAAAAGGCTGAACAGTGGACACATGTCAGCTGGTATATGACATGCGTTGTCTCACATGTGGCCCTGCCTTGAATTGGGTAGGTTTTTCCTGTGGTGGGGCTGGAGTATGTGGTAGTGGGAGGATGCATTGGACAGGTTTTGCAGCGGGATCGGTTGCAGGGGTAGGAACATCCCAAAACCACCCTCCCTACCTAATGGTTCCTACCCCTGCAACCGATCCCGCTGCAAAACCTGTCCAATGCATCCTCCCACTACCACATACTCCAGCCCCACCACAGGAAAAACCTACCCAATTCAAGGCAGGGCCACATGTGAGACAACGCATGTCATATACCAGCTGACATGTGTCCACTGTTCAGTTGGTATGACTACCAACAAATTGGCTGAGCGGATGAATGGGCATAGACGAACTGTTCGCCTGGGGGACACCCAATATCCTGTGGCAGAACATGCCCTCCAGCATAACTCCAGGGACCTGGGCACGTGTTACACCACACGTGCCATTTGGATAGTACCAACCAACACCAGTCCCTCAGAGCTACGGAGGTGGGAACTTGCCCTCCAACATATCCTCTCCTCCCGCCACCCCCCTGGCCTAAATCTACGCTAACCCCTCCCGTTCCTCCATCCTCAGCTCACCTATTCATTATCCGTTCCTTACCCCCCCCCCCCCTCTCTCTCTCTCTACCGCCCTCTCGCTCTCTCTGTCATTCTCTCTATCTCTCTCCGTGTGTGTATGTGTGTGTGTGTGTGTGTGTGTGTGTGTATCCATCCATATTTCCCTGTTTATGAAAAACGTTTTAGACACCCCCCCCGCCCCTCCTACACCCCTCAGCATCATTAATTTCACTCTCTTCTCTTCTCTTTACTACTTGATCTTTCCTTTTTAGTTATATTTATCCTCTCTGGCTTGGCTCAGTACATACATGCAGTATCTCTGACGCCCACACTTCCGAAACACCACCTTCATGACCTAGGTCGTGAACCACCTTTCCCTTCTATTCCCATCCTTTATTCTTCCCTTCTCTCCCACCTGACGAAGGAACTCTGTTCCGAAAGCTTGTCCCTTTGTCCCTTTTTTTCTGTTTTTTCATTTTGTGTTACTATCGGCGGTACAGCACAATGGTAAGTACTGGCCAGCCATTCTATCTCATTTCAACAATATTTATTATCTCTGAGGAGAATTTTCATCATTAATCGAGTATTAGATATTTAGAAGGCTTCAAGTACCTGTCGATGTAAAATTGGAATGAAAGTTGATATTATAATTTAAACTTGATTAAGACACCGCAAAAGACAGAAATACAGTTTTTGGCACTTCAAATCTACCACATTCTGCAAGTGCCTATTTCACAAAATGTATGCATCTATCACACTTCATTTTGCGTAAATTCCCCACCATGGCGTCATTGTCCAGTTGCAAAATATGGCTAAGAATGTCAATTTAAAGCCTAAGATATTGCGAAACAATTATTTTAGAGACACGAAATCGAAGTTAAATATCAACAGATTACGTTAATACGAGTATTGAAAAGCACTGACAGCCTATGGAGGTACTTATTTCAATAAAATACAAATTCGAAAATTAGATCCAAAACGTCGAAACTAAGAATTCCTTTCACACGATTAATATCTGTCAAAAGAGGGGGAATTTAATCTGTCTGCTACATAATGCTGCCATTTTAGGCATGCATGCGTGCAGATGATCAGCATTTCTGGTATAAATTATACACGGTAGTAATAAGGTTGTGATGTCATACATTAGATCTCCTTTCATCACACTCGTTAAGAAATATATTTGTCTGTGTCACGTACAAGTTCGCCGCCCTACTGTAGTAATAAAGTTATTAGCTCACTGAAGTTGGTAGAGTAGTAAACATAAGACACGGTGGTCTTGGTTACACGCTAGGCAAGCCTCGCGCGGTACTTTAAACGGTCTGTGCAGTGTGTTTCTGGCTGGAATTCAACAATACTTGTTCATTGTTACGGATGGTTAGGTGGTGGTTACCTGAGCAATTATTTTTTGTAACTGGCAAGATTTACAATCTTGAAAGTTGTGCGCAACGCTTGCCTAGCCCTCACGAAGGCCACCAATAAGACACTCGAGACAAAGTGTCCCGACAACAAGTAAGAAGCAAAGCTCAACTAAGCATCGATCACACCTTACAGACACCCTGGTACCTCTCTTTGTTGGCAAAGTTTTCAGTCTAACTTTCATATTCATTACACAAATTGTCAATTTTTAATTTTAGCACAAGTGCAAAGAACCCCCCCCCCCTCCCCCCCGCATCTACGCCCTTGACGATTTCCTCTACATTTATAAAAGCAGCTGGGAAAATGAAGCCTAATCTCTCAACGCTGCCTCCAACTGAAGGAGCTGTTAGCAGCATGCAATCCGAACGTACCACCAAGTACGCCTTTGGTTAGGAGGGCAACAGAAAGGAGGAGCGCCCGATTGGGGTTGGGAAAGAAGGAATGACCAACTAGTTCCGAAACTCGCATTATTAGATGCTGGCTCTGACGAAATCTTAAATATTTTTTGACGATGCACGAAAGGATGTGACAGTGACAGATGTAGCTGCAGTAAAGCATTGTTACACAGCTCTGTTACATGCCAGAACTGTAAGGGCAACTGCAACAACAGAGTCGGAATTTAATTCAGGATGAAGATGACAACAGTGACATCGAGACTCTACCAATCTCGTTGGACGACGTCTCCACTACTAACGAAGATGAATGAATCTCGACCATTCCTACTGAGAAAAACGAAGATGTTGCTTTAAATGCATTTATTTTTCATTTTGAATTACTATCAGTGTTTGTAAATGCTGTCATTGTTTGATTCATAATATTATAATAAAAGCTATAATTATAAAAACGTGTTATGTTTCAATTGAAATTACCTTCTTGTCATTGTTAAACTGTTGTTATTTACCATGCTAGCTCGTTTCATAAGATAAAAACTTCACAGTCCGTCAAAACATTCATTTCTAGAAGGACATCGAAACTGTTCGCACATCTTATAAATTATGAAACTTCTGATTGGCTGACGATAAGGTAGCTAATGTACATATCAAATTGAAGGAAATTTAATGCTCTACAACTTTCTTTGTGGCAAATTTTCTGAGAAACGATCGAGTGAGTCACTAGAAGTAAATGTTTGGCAAAATTAATGAGGTTATAATGATTTTTTCCGAAATTGTCGATTTTCAATGTATATATCTCGAAGACCGTTGGGAATTCGACGTATATGTATCGGAACAATTTTATAGCAAATTCAATATCTTCCATTTTTATTTGTTTCATAGAGCGAACCGTTTTCGAGATATAAGCGAAAAACAAAAAGTCGTACTTTTCCACCCCCCTCCCCGCTTTAGCTCATCCCCCAGGGGCGAGGACTTTTAGTATGTTCACCTAACTATCCCTCATAAGATCCTGAAGTCAAAAATTCTTGCATATTCCATGCACTCTACAATGCATTCATTGACTGGACTATTAGCCTTTTGTCCACTGAAATCTCTGTCTTCAGCTCTCTTCAAGTTCTTTCCTCGTGAGTCGTGTGTTTGTCGTTCAGGCCAACCAGACAATTGCTGACGATCCTTCGGACAAATGTCTGATCTCTTTTAGAATGGTTTGAAATTCTAGTACGAGGTTACCCATGTCGTTTGTTTCGTACTAGTCTAAAGTAAGTCTTCCGTGAAGCGTACCGGGATAGCTCAGTCGGTAGTGCGGTTACCCGCGAAAGGTAAAGGTCCCAGGTTAGAATCCCGGTTCTGGCACATAATTTTAATCTGCTAGGAAGTTTTAATCGGCAACTGTATATAATAATGTACTAAAAAAGTAAAATTTTACTGGTGAAAGAATATTTTTTCCTCCAAAACCATAAGAGGTAATAAGTTCATCTTACTTGTAAATTGAGGCATATATGTTATAGATACGCAGTAAAAATTTCAGTGTTTTATCACTTATAGTTCTTTTGAAAAGTCTACCTATTCAAAGGGTAAAATAGAATTGGCAGAATAGGGATAAAAAAATTGCCTTCAGACTCCCCTTAGAGAAGTACATCGAGAATTTTTTTCCCCTATTGTGAACAAGGAAAGTTGCATGATTGGGAATGGAAGTTATTGTTCAATGAAATGCCTTTCATTAATATATTTTTTTAAGCGTCATCCTCATAGTGACTACTTCTCGATGAAGTTCTCCAGTGTAACCGTGTGAGCCTTTAGCTGGACAAACTCTGCGACAGAATTTGCGAGACCCCTCGGCTATTTGTTATGATCGAGTGCAAAGCTTTACTGTCCAATGCCGACCATAAACATCTAGTAGACATGATCGTACTAAGGTAAACTGAGGACAACACACGTCCCAGGGAGGACTCGAACCTCCGACGGTGAGCAACCGCACGCTCCGCAGCGAAGCATTTTAAATCGCTCGGCTACTCCAGCGCGGCAGAGAGAGAGAGCGAGAGAGAGACTTAGCATAATAATAATAATTTTTACTTACAGACAGCATGTTTAAAAAGGCAAAATCCATGTAATTAACATAACGTAATTGACTTTTTGTGTTATGCTCCCTTTTAATTGCTTCTTGCTCCTTTTTGTCAGTAATTTATGATAAAACTAAATAATATTCGTTTATTGTTTTGTGATTATTTGGGAGATAAATTACATTGTGTACATTTTATTCATACGTAAATAAAGTTAAAGGATTTAACTATGTGAAAAAATCCTTATTTTCTAGGGGTGCGTTCAGGCTGGCGCATTCAGGTGTTTTCGGTAATCAGTTTACCACTCTGGATTCTTTTCCTAGACACTAAGAAATAGTACTGCCACACATTATAAACAGTTTTATTTGAAGCTATAAGTATCGATTTTCCAGTAATTGGAGCTAATTAAAAATTTCAAACGATTTTCATGCTTGTAGAGATTCTTCTAGAAACACAATTAAGTGTAATTTAGTTGATCGGGAAAGATTTCTTGAAAACTCAACATGTTTTGCGTAGTAACTTTACAAAGCACGAAGAAGAAATTGCACTACGGTCGGGGGTTCGAATCCCCTCGGGCATGGATATTTGTGCCGTCCTAGTTCGTAAGTAGTTCATAAGTAGTTTGTAAGATTAGGGACTGATGACCCCGTAGTTAAGTCCCATAGACTATACAAACATTTGAACATTGAAGAAATTGATTCATCTCAACGCGACACAGGAAATCTGATTTTAGGTTTTGAAGGAATATCAAACCTAGCGCGACATGTTTACAGGCTGTGATTATTGTTAAGTTCATTGTTTGATAATGAAACAGCTACGCCGGATAGAGTATTGTATGTACAGGGTAAGTTGACGATTCGTGTGCTGTCTGTTGGCAACGGCAGGGGGTGTGTACCATGGCTGCGGCGAGGCGAGCTGTGAGCGGAAGGCAGCGTCGCAATGTTGGAAACGTTAACCTCAACAATATTTCATGTCTAGGGGTAGCGTAACGTTGACAGCGCTCCGAAATAAATGAAGGTCCTGGAACTACTGCAGATGCTTTCTGCGCCTGGCATCACCAGGCAAAATTGTCTTCAATTGTCGAATTAATATACTTCCATACTACCAACGCGCTACTAGTTTTAGCGCACTATGGCGTCACTGTCAAGAGCCTATGATTACAAAAAATATTACAATGATTCAACAACATTATACAGCGAAAAGTTTAAAAATTTACTACATAATACGAAAAAGAGTATCGGGAGTATGGAACTCTATATTTATGAAAATGATAATCGAACCATTTGCGTCGGCCGGGAATCGCAGTGTGATCTGGGGCGCAACGTCACGAAGTACGCTGCCGCTCCCGCCAGGGGTTCGAGTCCTCCCTCGGGAATGGGTGTCGCGTTGTCCTTAGAATGAGTGAGTTTAAGTGATTTGCAAGACTAGGGGCCGAGACCTTAGCAGTTTCGTTCCTTGGGATTACAAGCATTTCAACTTTTGTAAGTTTTATTTTTTTGTGTACCATATGCCCTAGGTTTTTGTACAGTCACCGTTAATTCATTTGGCACATTTAATATCATAATCCTGTGGGCAACATTGTACAAAACTTATTTTTCGGCCGTATTGTACAATTTGAGTTTTCAAGTGGTCAGTCTTATTCAATCTTTTAGTCCAATTATTCCAAAGTTGTAAATATGTGGAGAAACCAATGCATATTTCGCTTGGCTTCCTCTGTATAGGGATTCGATGCGCCCATCTGGCCAAGCTGAGAATCAGTTACAAATCGAAAAATTGAGAGATTGATTGCTCTGTGTTCCACTGTGGTGAAGTGTTTCATCCTTTATGATAATACGAGGTAAATTTGCTCACAGCTGAACACAGGGAATTCACACTCTGAATACTCATTTTGATACTTTTCACTATTTAGTGCGGTTTAATCATTCTAATATTTTTGATAGCATGGGCACTTGAAAATGACGCCATAAAGCACAGAAACTAATAGTGCATTTATAGTACTAATATTAATAATACGAACAAGTTTTTTCTAAGAAGCGACTGTGGCTTTGGGTGTTTCCTATATCAGTTACATGTGATAATGACTGGTGTGTGTGTGTATGTGTGTCTTTAAATTAGTCTCCCAACACCTCCTCAGTCTTGTGCCTTCTTCCCCTCCCCCCCCCCCCCCCGCCAGAGTAAAAAATCTGTAAGTGGCACTGCGTGTAGGTAATAGTATTTGGCATGAAACCCGAGAGGAAAATAGTTTCAACTATAGCCGCCCGTTGTAACAACATGCGCACCATAAAATGGATTTTGCAAACGGATTTTAGAAATGTCTTTGCACATTTCCCACAATGTTTTACGCTATTAACGCATGAAACCTTTCGCCATTCCTTTTATCACAGAGACAGTAAACGAAGACAGCACTAAAAATTGAAATGCCACCTACCGGCTTTGTCGCATTAGAAAGGCGACAACCGTTTGGCGTGGCTGATCACTGATGGTACTCTCAAAAGCGAAGATGATATTGTGATCTCCGCTTGTTATAACACTTTCGGTTATGTTGCAGCCGAAGAATTAGTACAAATTAAAAAAAGAGCACGTTCTCTCTGGAGAAATGGTGAAAAATAAACTACTGAGCGTCATTGAAACGAACATTCTAATGCACGCGGAAAAAAAATTAACCTTAGACTTGCAGGGTATAGTGGTTGAGAAATTTATGATTGTTGTTGTTGGGTTTTGGAAGGGACTAAACAGCGACGGTTATCAGTCCCTTGTTCCAGTCAAAGAGATAAAACATTTTGTTAAGCGTTCCGAAGTAAAGGCATTAACAAGTCAAAGGTTAAAACTCACAGACTAATATAGAGAAAGGATACAATTAAAAACGAAGAAGGGATAAAACAGCTGAGACAGTACAAGAGTGGTTTTGCTGGGTGGTCACAGGGATATAAGGAACACATCCAGCCACTCTGGAACACGTTAAAACCACCTACCTAAAAGACTTAAGCACGTGGAGGACAGAGCAATGACAGACACACACAAACTTTAAATGGACTTGTAATACAGACAGCAGATTATATTAATAAGACCTTGGCTTTCTTTGAAGAGAATGGCATAGAAATGATAGATTCTGACCCCACTGCAAACTACTCGAGAGAAGTAAAAAATTACCTTGAATCGTGCCTCTACATCATCCCCCCTGAAGAACTCTTCAAACTAAAGGTTATGAACCCTAGAGCTCCTACATTAAGAACCCAAATTAAGACCCACAAAATAAACTATCCTATACGACCTGTCATTAATGGAATCCGAAATCCGGGAGAACCTGCCTCTAAATTTCTGTTACGTTTGTTGAAGAAGCTACTACTCCCTGAAGAAAGTTTTACTTTGCGCAATAGAAAACAATTAGTGGATGTATTGCATAACCAAATGTTTCCGGATGGTTGCGACCTCTTATCATTGGACATAAAAAATTTATATACCAATGTACCTCTTGAACAAACCATCGACATCATCCAGCAAAACCTCTCCATGAAAGAAAACCTTCTAATTAAGTCTCTAAAATGATTGTTTAGCAATATCTTAGGCTTTAAATTGACATTCTTAGCCATATTTTGCAACTCAAAAAACATTCCCCTTTTGCGGAACACACTAAAGCATCCGATCATCAACAACCTTCCATTGACAACATGCAAATCTTACATATAGCGCCGAAGGGGCGTAAGCTTAATTTACTGGAAGAGTTTGAGATAGCGAAGCGCGCTTACTTTGGACACCCACACCTCCTAAACGATCAGTTGGCATGCAAAGATCAAACATTCCTAGATATTATGATGTCTCTGTTCAAATAAAATTCCTCTCATTTACAAATACCAACATAAATTATAAACTTCTGTCCTGCTTAATAACCTCCCTTTCGTTAAATTTGTATTCAGATAGCTAGATTTCACCCGTCCCGTCTTATACATCGGCTTCCTATGTCACTCCCTACCCACATTCCCTTGGTCTATGTTCCAATTGTAATTCGTTGTTACCCGTACATTTGTAGGGCCACAAGGAAAACCAAAAAACATTCCAGGAAAATAGAAACACTGCAATAACAACTTACGGTGTCGCACCACGGAGAGCGCATTGTAAGCTTTGTTTACCATTTATACTGTCTTCTTAACACAAAATAAGCCCATGTACCATTATAACCGTTTGTAATTCCGCCTTGTAATTTTGTGTAAATTCTGTCACGCAGACAATCTGAAGATGCCCTGCTAAAGGGCAAAACGCGTCATTAACTAATAAAAAAAAAATTCCAATCAAGACGGTTTGAAGGAATACTTATAAACTATGTTTTGTTCTTGGTCATGGGAACCTTATGATTTGACTTCATAGTTAAATCTACGCGAAGGGGAAGGAAAACTGTCATACACATTTAATGACTAGTTCACCACGTACTTTTATGAAGACATTGTGCAGCGATTTATTGTGCGATGAAAGTTGTAGGTAATTTCCAAGAATACTTGTAATCGAAATACCTCAGCGTATAAGAAATATTCACACTTCCACTCGACAAAAACATTGACTTACTTCCAACAAATATGTCAATAATTTACGCTAAAAGACATTTACATGAACGTCTCAGGGTTGTTTACAAATTAAACTTGAATGACGCTTTTTCATTTGCTCTCTCGTCACTTCCTACTGACTGCCTTCCGGTAGGAAAATCTGAACATAAAAAAGCAGCTATCTTCGCCTAAACTAGTAGTTAACTAACGGTTGTACTGTCAAGTAGTCTGGTTAACGTCAGAAACTTTTAAATTTTACACAAGGCAACGGCGGTGTGGTGAGCAAATGTTACCAACGACCGTTGGGTGATTTCCAAGAAAGCTTACACTCGAAATTGTACGGTTGGAATAGTATATATGGAATGTCTATTACGTCTGTATTGGCACGCGACTTATTAAGTGTGGAGGACCTATTTCATTAGTGTGTATTTACTGATGTATCATAACTTACAGATATATATTCTTATTAGAAATCTACCGATAATAAAAAAATAACCTACAAATACTTTTTTATTGCTAGAAATCTACCGATAACAAAGGAGTTACTTGACTCACGTACGGATATTTATTAATGTATCCTAACGTAAAATACATTCTGTTACTAGAAATCTATAATAACAAAGAAGGGTAACTTCCTAGAAGCGTTGTCTCTTGAAATGGTAACGATATATATCGCTGCAATCAGACATATCGATATAGCTGTGCGAGCGATATATATTGAAAAAGTGACGTACCCGCGTCGGACAAAAGACGGATGAATCTGAACTCGTATTTTTATGCGAGTAGTGAACAAAATATTAAAGAATATTACAAATACTATTTTGAGGCAGCTTACCTTAGTGATAAGTGATGTTTTCTTCGAATGTTGATTGAAATAATGACAGATATATGTTTTACTGGTCACTGGTTCCTGCTTCGTTTGTATTATCGCGTGAACTATATCATGCTGGAGTGAGACCTGTTTTACCGTAGCCGGGATAAACTCTTGATATGTCTTTGTAGAATATAGGCAACATATCAAATGCCTTGGTTTTCCCTGAAAATCTCAAATTATGGAAATACAGAAATTGAAACAGATACATTTCATCTCTGTCGCCAGGTCTTCCCGCTTTTTTAATTGTTTCTTTGACAGATTTCCACAACCTTTCAATGTTCTGGGTGTGCACTGAAGGATCATCAGAGGAAAGAAACTCAACTGAATGATTTACAAATTCGTGGTCTATACTGTCTTTCTTTAAATTTTGGTACGCTTTCCAACCGTCGTTCATCACTTTTGTCCCTGGCAAAATAAACTTCTTTATTAGTGGTACAAGTGTTGCTTTCGAATTTGATTTCACACTGACAATGAAGCACTTACGAGTTTCCCTCTCAATGCCACCGAAAACCCACATATGTTCCGTTTCATTCTTGAGCTGTCGTTCTCTTCCGTATTTTCTTGTTGAGATGTGGATTTCATCAATCTCTACTTTTCCTGCACCACCAATAGGAATACTGTCGTTTGTCACAACCACATAACAAATTTCGCGACAGAAGCCGTAATAGTCACAAACGGTATTAATATTAACACCAGTCTCTGTAGCGCAAGCTTCTAATGTATATTGCCGTATCCAATACGCCACTATTACCAGACTTTTCTCAATACTTAGATATGTGTTGGCAAACCAAGTGTTCGTCCGAATGGATGTCCTTTTTTGCACTTCGAACAAATGAATTTGTAAGGGAAATCAAGCTGCGAAGCTTTCTTCTGAAGTTTAACAGTCCCTTCAGTGCCACAGTCCTCACATCGCCTACACTCAGTATTAGGCAAAAGTTCCAATTCCCAACAGAACTGAATATACTTCTCCACAGAAGAAATCCGCGGAATCAGCTCGCGCCACGATAATTTATCCATACCAATAAACCAACAACTGGCGAACAATAATCAGAACACGCGACAAATTAATTCCGAACAACGAAATGTCTAATTCCCGACTTTTGTCCTTCGCGCGCGCGCGAGCGCGCGTCACTTTTTCGACATGTCTCACTCGCACAGCTATATCGATATGTCTGATTGCAGCTATATATATCGTTACTATTTCGAGAGACAACGCTTCTAGGAAATTACCCAAAGAAGTTACTTCACTTACTTTAATAATAAGCGAAATATTCGTCTTTCAGTACTCTATCAGTTGTCTATGTATTTTCTTAATTAGAACATACTAATGAAATAGGTTCTCTACACTTAAGTCGCGTGACAATACATACGTAGGCCTAATCGACATTCGGATATACATCGGTTTCGACCGTACAACTTCGGGTAATTGTATGGATTAACCGTTAGCAAATTGTTTTTAAAGCGTTGCCGACAATAACACACAATGCCGAAGATGCCGTTATTAAAACTTAACAGCTACTGCACTCCACTACACACTTATTTATAAGTCACTATTCTACCACTTCATGTTTTGTGATTTGAAATCACAAGTCTAATTCATATTTATATACAAAGTTAGATTTTACTTACCACAAATAAATTTGCCGTGCCTGTGTGTCGTCAGTTAACTGCAACACTAGAGGTATCTTCACATATTCTGCTTCTCCACTTCCAACGTTACTGCAATCTGATGAACTTTGTTACTGCTGCTAGCCGTCTATCTACCCGGCTGAAAAATATCCACTCGCTAATTCTCGGATTTCTATTATCACTAAAACTAAGTCATAAATACACTATTGCTATACATAATCAACAACCAATAACAAAGATCAATGTTCCTTTTGATTGATAAATTATACCTCTGTCTCTTAGATTGTAGATTCGTGTACAGGAAATCTATAATTATTATTGTTTTATATCTCGATCACCACTATGTATGAGATTTCACAATTGGAATCTACATCAGTTTTCATTAGCAAATTCAAAACCAAATAATAAGTAATGCTATCACGTTTACACACTAAAATTCTAAAAACTAAAAATATGCTTACGTATGTCACTTTATGCAGGGAACCATCGAATTTAAACAGAGTCAAATAAATTTACTTGTTATTTTTTCCTTTATTTTTTTCTTCACGAGAAATGCAGACAAATACGGGTATCCATCCAAATATGGAAAAATCATCGTATGTACTTCACAAATCTCTTTTCATGAACGAAGCTCTCTCCATTCGATAACAGAATAAAACAGATGAAGACAATTACGGAGCTTCTATTTTAACGTGTTTAGTTCCATGTACGCAATATAGGTGGCTTATTTATTCCGTGGCAGTAAAAGAACTTCGTCTGGCGACGTCAGAGCCACCTAGTGGTAGCGTTACAATTGTCCAATGTAAACAAATCGAAGCAGTGTATGCAAAAGTTTTTGACGATAAATAAGTTACAGTTGCTATCAGTATGGATGCCACTTGATCAGTGTTTCGAACATATCATAAAAAAAAATAAAACATACTATACCTGCTCTGTGGTTGACAGGTACTTATATGTACCCTTGACCGGTCAGTAAAAGTAATTTCGGTAATTTCCAAGAATGCTTGCAATCGAGATAGCTCGGACTGAAATGATTATATATACAACTGTAAATCGATGAAGTGTTTCTGAACCGGAGATTCGGGCGCTACGCGCCCTCACACACTAAAAATAAAAACTTCTCGTTCAACCTATACCTAACTTTCACTTAAGATGATCACTGTTTCGTATAGATCGTAAAATAAATAAAACATGCTATACCTGTTCTATGGTTGACTGCTGTGGTGTATTAATAATAGGTCACTTATGGGGGTATACCACAATTATCTAAAAATCCCTTATAAATGGAAAATCAATTACAATCACACAAATGCCACACTGAAATCGTCGAATAAACTTTGAAGTTGACGCCAAATTTACTCGTCATGAAACACGCAATCTTATTGGCCGGCATAACTCGACTCCTGATTGGCTGCTCTGCCGTTCCTAACCAAGCGAGAGCAACGGCTAGCTGCTGCCGCATAAACTGCACTTTTACCTGATAAATTAGACCTCTGTCTCTTAGATTGTAGATTCGTGTACAGGAAATCTATAAATATTATTGTTTTATATCTCGATCACCACTATGTATGAGATTTCACAATGGGAATCTATATCAGTTTTCATTCAAAACCAAATAATAAATAACGCTATCACGTTAACGCACTAAAATTCTAAAAGCTAAAAAATGCTTATGTATGTCACTTTATGCAGGGAGTCATCGAATTTAAACAGAGTCAAATAAATTTACCTTGTTTTTTTTTTTTTTCCTTTGCTTTTTTCTTCACGAGAAATGCAGACAAATACGGGTATCCATCCAAATATGGTAAAAACAACGAAGTGTACTTCACAAATTCCTTTACATGAACGAAGCTCTCTCCATTCGATAACAGAATAAAACAGATGAGGACAATTATGGAGCTTTTATTTTAACCTGTTTAGTTCCATGTACGCAATATAGGTGGCTTATTTATTCCGTGGCAGTAAAAGAACTTCGTCTGGCAACGTCAGAGCCACCTAGTGGTAGCTCTTTTGACCTAATTGGCGATGAAATTTAAGGGGAGTCGGATGGTTCTATCTCGGCAATGTTAAATTATATGATTTTAGGAACATTTTTCTCCCTAACCAATTGACATATTACCGTGATGTTTTTTGTTGTGTTTTTTTATATCTTTATCTTTATTTTAAACTGATAAGTCTTAAAAATAATTAAAACTGATATTAAAAAAATATTTTTTAAAGTAGCCATTAAAATTGAATTTTTTTTTTTACTTTAATTAAATTTATACCATAGTTCGTGTCAAGTCTAGTCTCTGATACCACCCGTCGGCTTTGACCAAGGACGTCACTTATTACGTCATTATTTCCATCAACGTTTCTATTTATATTTTTGCTGATAAATTTGTTCCACAGATAATACTTACATGAGAATGTACGTGTATGTCACTATTTCGTAAATTTTTTTATAATAAAATCCCCTTTTTTAATATATGATTTCTTACAAGTTTAAAATATGTAATATAATGATTATTAAACGCATTGAATCTATTAAATTTTGTCCTTTGTTAATTGAGCGTAAGTTGTTTTATGGCTATGTTACGTGTATTTTGATATTTTTCATATGTAGTGTTACTGATTTTTAATGTTCATAATTGCTGAAATATCGATTTATACGTTTTTTTCGTTTAGTCCTTGTATAATAATTTCATTTCCGTTAGAAAAATTGAACTTTTCTTTTTAATTCCAATTACGATATGTCCGTTTGTATACTGTGAGTTTGATTTTTTTGTAAACAATACATTTATTTAGACATCATTGTTATTATCATAAAATGCGCATCTTTTCTCGTAAAATGACAATTTCCTAACAAAATATTTCAATTGTGCGCGATTGTCTAATGGAGAAGTCACATGATTGCCAACATAAACAACTTTCGTTGCCCCGTCTGTAAGTAAAATTTAACTGACATGGGCATCATTATAAGCGGCCTATGTATGTGAAAAAAAGTGCGAGGATTTGGTACTGGTAACTAGACCTAATTTTATAGGGTATATGTAGATATCGACACCTACTAAATCCTTACATACGGGTACTTCAGTTCCCAGTACCAGCTATCCGAATTTTTTCACATATATACCAATATAGATCAAGTCTAGACATCGATATTTACGATCTATATTTTAAATAAAAATAGACTTTACTTATATAGGTGAAGCTTAGATAGCGTTATCTAATAAATACTGGTGAACTAGAAAATATTTAGGGCTGCTATCGGTACTGTACCTGGATTTGACCTGTATAGCTCAATTCCAGATACCGATACCTAATAAGTATTGGTAAACCACAAAATATGAAGGCCTGGTATCGATAACTAGGCTTCATCTATATAGGTTAAGTCTAGATAGCGATACCAACCCTTCATATTTTTCTTTCACATATAGATATTGCGTATAGGTGGATATATGACGAAATATGAAGATCTGGTATCGCTATCTAGACTTGAGCTATATAGGTCAAGTCTAGTTACCGATACCAGTCCTTTAAACTTTTGGTGAACGAGAAAATATGAACAGGTGGTATCGGTATCTGGACTTGACCTATATAGGTCAAGTCTAGATAGCGATACCAAATAATTTTATCTGAAATATGTTTTAGCGATTTATTTTGTTCCAATTTAAAATGTTCCCACTCTAAACTCCCATTTTCCCGCGGTAGTTCCGTTAAGCTTTATGAATATTAATATTAATTACAACGTGTTGTAATTATGGGACTTTATTTTTTTAACATTTTTATATGTTCCGATTTAGCATTTTTCCGGCCAAAATCTCCAATTTTCTCGCGGTAGTCTCATTATGTTACTTAGATACTTTTTATACCGCTCAGATAGTTATTCTCTTGTCACATTTCTATAATTTCGATGCATATTTCATTTGTTATCTAATATTCGTTGTCGTTCTTTAACGTTTATAATGTTACGTAATATCACTTTCATTTAATTCCAGTCATATACACATTTGTATACTCCAACCACAGACATACATTATGTCTGTGACTCAACGAAAAACGATAATTAATAAATTCAATTGTTTATTATAATGCGATCCTTGGATCAAAAGTATCGTGACCGTTATGTCTCTGGACAAAGTATGACGTCATTGTTCAAAGCCGACGACTGGTATCGGACACCCGACTTTATCCCATAGTTCTTCTTTAAAAGATATTCATATTTCCTCAGTTTAAATCAATAATTTGCGTGTCTTTAAATGACATGTTATGCCCTTCATTAATACAATTTTCAGCTACTGCAGACTTTTCAGGTTGGAACAGACGTGTGTGACTTTGATGTTCCACACAACGGTCGTGAATTGTACGAATAGTCTGCCCAATATATACCTTTCCACAGTGGCAGGGGATTTTATATACTCCAGACTTTCTTAAACCCAACATTGTATTAATGAACATTGTATTAATGAAGGGCATAAAATGTCATTTAAAGACACGCAAATTATTGCTCAAGCCTCACGTTATTGGGATTGTGTCCTTAAGGAAGCGATCGAAATAAGATTATCTGATAATCTTATTAATAGGGAAAAAGGTTTTCCATTGAGTAAAACGTGGAATTCCATTTTATCTAATATTAAAAAACAACGGTCTAGTTTTCGACCAGCTTCTTCTTAATTTTCGATTACTCGCTTTGGCCAACTTCTATCGCTGGTGGCGCTGCTATACTCTTCACGTCCCAGAAGGCGTTCTTCCACTTCTTGCACATGCGCACTGGCCTGTTCCCGCGGTATTAAGGAGCCGCCGTAACTGATATGTCCTCAGTTCCGGCGTGATTGTGCACCAGTCATACCTGAAGATGGCGGCCAGGCTGACCGCCGAAATATCGTATCAGAAGATCGACTTAATCCGGCCGCAAACCCGTGAAGAACAACAAATATTATTACGCCGGGAAAATCTACGGAATAGCATCATGATTGTTGGTCATCCTATTGTCGTAGCCGCGCCGGAGCGGCCGAGCGGCCCGAGGCCGTTCCCCATCGGGTGTTCGAATTCAATGTCGGGCATGGATGTTTGGCTGTCTTTAGAATAAGGTAGATTATAAGTAGTTTGTACGTTTAGAGAGTGATGACCCCGCAGTTAAGTCCCATACCCTTAACAAACATTTTGTATTTTTTTTTTTATTTTCAGATCTGCAATACTTGGATAAAATTTAACACCAATTACTTTGTTTTGTGTCTCGTTTCCGTCCAGGTGTCGGTGGCCGAGTGGAATGAGACCGACACAGGAATAAAGATAGCACGCTGGTGCAGGTACGGAGGGGAGCAGCCAGAAACTAGAAACACTAGAGTAAATTAGAATGAGATATATATTGCATAGAATTTATACAATACTTAACTTTTACACAATTCAGTACTGCAGAGTGCTGATACGTAGTTGAGCTAGAGGCCTGCCTAGTGCCTGTCCAATAGCCAAGTCTTCACTGGTGCCTATCTGATTCCGAAGGTCCTAACTGGTTCCTATCTCAGTCCCAAGTGAACGAAGTCGTTCAGTGGTGGCCACGAGCGGAGTTGTAGCAGAGGGCGCTCGTGGCTGACGTCGTAAGAACGCCGCGCCGTGCGTGCATGGCGGCGCGCGGCGAAAGTAGGTGGCACGCACTTTGTACTTGTGCGACACCACACTTTGCCTTTATTTTCTGCAATTGCAGATAAAATTCCATTGAGTGAAGTGTGGCCCCTACGTTGCCACGATCCGTCAAATATTATTGTCAAGTCTCTAGTATCATCATTTTCACCAACACTTTTTTCAACATCAGCCTTCTAACTCTCTGCAAAGACTTCTTTTGCAGCATCTCGAAGCATTTTATTAATCAGTTTTCTTATGGTCACTTTTTTCATCCCTTGTGCAATTTAGTGGTACAGTATCGTGAGTGGTATTATTTTGTTCCTTATAAGGTAGGGATTGAGAAAAGTGATGGTGGACATCTCAGACCCGCGACTGGGAGGGGAAGGGGATGGCGAAAGATGGGGCGTCATCGCGCGCTTAATCCCTTGTAACGTCGCTCCTAATCATTCGATTTTAATTTTCGTATTTTAAAAGAAAGATCTAACTGCGTACTACACAGTATGTTATTAGCAATTTTTACGTAAATGTAGCCGTTTTGGTGAAAATTTCAAACAACGACTGTGTTTTTGTCAATAAATGCGGAGGCGTATTAAATTATAACCCATGTTGAATTATAAATCCTCATTTTACATTATAATAGTCTTCACACATGTTGGTAAAAGAGAGAACATGAGAGAAGCTTACGGTGAATTGGCAAAGCAGATTCTCCTGCCGGAGAGAAACTAGGAGGAGCAGTGAAACATGCGTGATTTGTAACATGGCAGGAAGAGAGAACGTGGTTGAAACTCCTAGAGAAAACACCAGAGATACTCAGAAGCCATAACCAAATGCTCTCAGTGGGGAGATGGGGTCTGCCAATTTATACTTGCCTCAAATAGACGGTGATGCTTCCGTTAGAAACCTAACGGAAAAACATATCAGATGGCATCTTAACTACTACAAGAATTTCACTCAAAAAAAAAAAAAAAAATAAATAAAAAAAAAATAAAAAAAAAAAAATAAAAAAGGTTGCGACTGTGTGAGAACAATTTTCTGACAGGAGGTGAAGAACTGACTCAAACAGAAGAGTCTGTTATCTCTAAACCTTTTACATGACGCCAAACGTCACAATTTGATAAACAAAATGGTTTCTTCTGTGATTCCAAAGCAACCCGGCAACACCATGTTAACGTCATGTTAAAAACCTGTCCAAACACCATGTTAACGTCATGTTAAAAATCTGTCCAAATATTTGTGAAACTTAAGGGACTTAATTGCGGGGTCGTCAGTCCCTAAACTTACAAACTACCTTATACTAAAGACGACACAAACATCCATGTCCGGAGGAAGGGGGGATTTGAAACCCCGACGGGGAACGGCGTCACGCATCGGAGCATAGCGCCTCAATGCGCTTGGCCACTCCGCTGCGGCGCGTCATATTTCGTATGATGACGGAGGGGCTAATCTAAAAAAGGCTGTTGAGTTGAATGGAAATTAAACATGGATTGTGAGACTGAATGAGGCAATCAGTCCTACAGATGCGCATGCATTTGATATATCGTATCATGTTGCATGCTGCTCCAAAAATGTAGCACATGTCCTACGCTGACACAAGCTAAGTTTCGGAAGAAAAAACATATGTCAACGGCAATAGCGGCTTCAAATACTGAATTTGTATGGTGAAATAGTTTCTTGAGGAAAGACATGTGACACGTATGGACAATCTACTCAACATCTATTTAAATGTATGTAATTCCAATGGAATGGAACGACCTTCGCCAGCCGCGGTGGCCGAGGAGACTGAGGCGCTCCAGTCACGGTCTGCACGGCCACTACGGTTGGGGGGTTCGAATCCCCCCTCTGGCATGGATATTTGTGCCGTCTTTAGTATAAGGTAGTTGATAAGTAGTTTGTAGGTTTTAGTTTGTAAGCTTAACAAACATTTGAATATTTTTGGAACGACCTTCAAAAGTTATGTCAAGGAGAGTACTCAAAACCTTTCTAGAACTTCGTATGTGAACGAATTGTTAATGGTACTGTTAATATCTCGGAACCTCTTCCACAAAACAAATTGAAGCTTTTCCGAACAGTGGGCAAGAAAATAAAACTGAAAACAAAACTTGGCGTAGTGAAACTTAAAGAAGACAAAAATCTCTTCAACCGCCTCAATCACGTAAAGAAATCAACATGAAGGAATGTATTGGAACGTATGAACTGTCTGCTGTTCCACGTTCTATGTTCGCAGCTGATGGAACAATGTATTATATCCAGCTTAAAAGTAAGCTAATGCACCATTCAGAAAACCTTACATCTAAGAAAGATAGATACTGGTTCAGAGCCAGAAGAAATGACAACTATGGCTAGTTTAAATCAAGTTGAAGGAAAGAAATATTCAGTCGCAGTTGTTGATAGAATGGCAGAGGTCCGCAAACTGAAAGTAGGAAAGGAGACGAAAACAATTTTTGATTTAATAAATCAGTTCTGCAAAACTATTTTTTCAAAGTATGGCGAGTTTTCTGAAATACATCTTGTCTATGACACATATGTAGACAATTCTCTGAAATATGCAATAAGCGATCGAAGACAAGTTAGTGTTCCTATCATGTACAAAAATAGAATCCGACACAAATATTAAAAATATTCAAATGAAGAAACTTCTTTCTCATGATAAAAACAAGGATAGGCTAACGGAGGTTTACAGAACTGCTCTAGTGGAAAGCAGCGTGGATACCGAGAAAAACATTGTATTATCCTATTGGAATCAGGCTCTTACTACCAACCGATGTGTCGAAGCTCTAGTAACAACATAAGAAGCTGCCGATTCAAAAATAATACTATTTCACAAGTGTGAATGGAGCAGAAACTCTAAAAATATTTTCTCCTAATAATGATGACCTAGTGCTAGCAACGTATTTCTACCCTCAACTCCCACAGGATACGTGGTTTGTTGTCTCAGGAGCTAAGTGAGATTCCTGTTCGTATGGTATATCAAGCGTTAGGACACTAGCGAGTTGATGCTTTTATTGAATTGCATTCTCTCAGGGACTGATATCACCGGATCATTTTATGGTAAAACGAAAACAATTTTCTTTAATACATTTATGGAAGCTGATGATACATTTTTACGCTTTGACATTACTGCGAAAAGAAGATTTTAATGAAGAAAGGATCCGAGTTCTAGAAGCTTTTGTATGCTCCGTATACTTAAGAAACCCGAAGATGATATCAAAAATGTTCAAATGTTTGTATAGCTTATAGGACTTAATTAAGTACGGGTGATCAGCCCCTAACCTTACAAACTACTTATGAACTAGCTAATACTAAGGACGGCACAAATATCCATGCCCGAGTGGGGATTCGAACCACCGTCCGTAGTGGCCGTACGACCGTGACGGGAGCGCCTCAGTCCCCTCGGCCACCGCGGCCGGCGAAGATGATATCCCTAAAAGAACTGCGATGGAGCTTTTTTTTTTTTTTTTTTTTTTTTTTTTTTACCAAAAAGCAAGTCGCTGGATCATGCATGCCTCCAACACAAGCTACTCTGCGTCCGGCCATAAAAAGAACATATCTTCAAGACTTAATATGACGGAAAACACATATTGCCAATCCTGAACTACTTGCAGTTACTGAGTGGGGATGGACTGTTAACGAGAAAGGGAAAAACGGGCCAGTAATGTGTGATATTCCTTGTGGACCTGAAGAACTTCTCTGTTGTCAAATGTTCCTGTGGTCCATCAAAATGTGCTCCACCGTGCAGATGTGCACTAAATAAACTTCCTTGCACGGACATGTGTTCGTGTTCTTCTGATATGAACGAAGAAGACTGTCAAATGGAACAGACTTCTGTGGTAATTCTGAGGTTAATGATGATGGCGATGAACTTCAGTTATGAAATATGAAGAATAAAGTTAGAAGTAGAACTCGGATTATGAAAGCGCTCTAAATACTAACTTGGGTTCGATCGCTCCGCGGCCTTGGATGTTCGTGCTGTCTTTAGTATAAGGAACTAAGTAGTTTGTAAGTCCATACGATTAACAAACATTTGAACATTTGACTAACTTGTGAATTCACTCCAGAAGAAGAGAAGCCTTTGTTTTTCAGCAAGTGAATGTAATAATAAAACACTAGACTGGTTTAATTATTCCGTAAAATTTAAAACATATTCCTAAAATAATAATGAACTTCTACAGAAATAATAATAATACTGAGTGTTTCTCTTGAATGAATTTTATATTTTGTATACGATTTTTTCCTTACATGTTACATAAAAACTATTTAAAAATGTTTTCATATTGCATGCTCCTTTTATATATTAATTTACCTATCTGGTATAAACAATTAACATAAATTGATTTTTTTGTTGTGATGATACTGCTGGTCCTCTCATCTCAACGTCATCGTACGATACCGTCTGCGTCGGACCCGGAATCATGTGGTTCAATAGTGATACATGTTGCGTGTGAAGTTCGTTAGAAACGAAATAGCCAGCCTAGGAATCAGTGTAGGACAGTGTCTCGGTGATACTGTGACTAAAACAAATGATAGATTTCATTAATTAAGAGATGTGTATAAGACGTTTCTAGACAGTTCTATAAACAATACTTTTGTCATTGTACATTATTTCAATAAATAAGCAGACGAATTGTAAAAACTTTTGTGCAAAGTCCTCACGCGCAAGTCCTCGCGGGTTAACAGCGCGGCTGGACCAGGACTGTCTTAAAAATTTGTTTTCACAGATTAAAGGTATTGGCCATTTCTATCTGCATCCTCGCCCAAAAGAAGTAAAACATCGGCTGCGTTTATTGCTTCTGGGAAAGAATGCTCAAGACATTCCACTGTCTAACACTTCGTCTGTGAGACAGGAAGGAGATTCACAAAAATTTCCGTCATCCAGTCCGCTGTGTGGAATTTTGCCGGGTTTGTCTGCAGCCGTGACCATGCCAGATGGGGAAGCAGAGAGACAGAACATAAATTTTAGTTGTGAGACTGCTGCACCGTCTGCTGTGACACATGTTGAATGCCCCCAACTGAAGAATTCAAATATCTGGCGGGCTACATTGCACGCCGTGCTGCGAAATATGAGAATTCGCTGGGGGTGTCGTCTAATGAACTACTTTTTCCTCCTCCAAAACACCTCACAGAATACGGGTGGACAGAATTTCTATCACGAAGAGGTTTGTTAGTGACGTCTGACGAGTGGGTGCGGCAGATCTCAGAGTTTGAGCTGCTGTTCAATGAGATTAACGGAAGCGACAGACTTAAAAAAATATATTTCTAAGAGATTAGCCGACAATTTCGCAGAAATATCTTCATGTGGCGTCGAGGGTCATTAAAATATTCTTACGGACCGAATTTTTATTCGAGTGCGCTACATCAACATGAAGCTGAAGAGAGAGAAAGCAGCGGCATCACAGAGGTCAAAATGACGCCAGTGGCGTTCTTCGGCTGTCAGAAGGATTTAACGAGGTGTGTAACAGCAATAAACAATGCGTAAACAGTTAACTTTAGTGTGTTTAGTGTTGTTCTCTGTGACGGCGCAGCGCCGCTTCACGCCAGCTGCTTCGCCGCTGACGTCATTTCAACGGCCAATAGCAGGTCGTTTCGCTTCGGGCCCAACCTTTTATAGAATAACCTTGGGTAAGTATCTTGTTTGGAAGTGGTAGAATGAAATGTAATTACTTAAGAACCAAGTAAATATTACATTGTCAAATGTAAAACTTTTTTCTTTGGAAGAAGACTTTTTCGAAATTTTAAACAAAAACACAGACTGACAGATTTTTGGATATTTTAACCAAAACGGCTACATTTACGTAAAAATTGCTAATAAAATTATGTGTAGTACGAAGTTAGAACTTTCTTTTAAAAAAGAAAATTAAAATCGAATGATTAGATGTGACGTTACAAGGGATTAAACATGCGATGACTCCCCATCTTTTTCCACCCCTCTCCCCTCCCACTCACGGGTCTGAGTTGTCCACCATCACATTTCTCAATCCCTACCTTATAAGGAAGAAAATGATGACACCCACAATACTGTGCCAATAAGATACATACGGGACACCACAAGAAAAGCCACTATATTGTAATGTTTGAAAGCTGTGGGAGTCGGCAAGTTCATTACACCGCATAAGTTTTCGCCACTTCTTCACCTTTTCCAATACATCAGAATGCGTAATTGCTATCGGTATTTGTAAACCTAGGCTGGTTCAAATAGAGATGGTAAGGGATCCTTTATATTTTACACACACCGCTATTTGACTAACTAGGATACTGTTGATATTTCCGCGAGACTCTAAGCAACTACCGACATGGTGCAAGGGATAGCATAACTGACTGCGGTGCTGAAAGTCGCTGGTTCAATTCCGTCTACCGGCAAAAATTTATTTCTTTGTAATTAACATTTTCAGAATGTTCTACATTCTTCTTATGTTCACTTGTAATTTCTTCTTGTTTCTGATGTTAACTATTCTTCTAATTTCTGGCACGTTCTGTCTGTGTATAAATAGCAGAGCACTCTGCCCGGAGGCAGTCACTGCTGCGTGTACGTTTCAGTTTGCAATAAACCTGCTTTCAGTATAAATGCTGTGTTCACTCGACAACCCTGCCTTTGAAGTTAAGCCTGCTTCGATTTCAACGCGACTTTGTTTGGCGGAGGCGCCGGGCATCCTGTGCAACAGCTGCATCACTGTGGCTCCGATTAGGCAACGTAAAAGCTATCACTTACACGAACTATAACTGGAATACAAGGGATATACCGAGTACATCCTTCCAAAAGTCCGTATCATCAGAAGGACAATGGACACGAAACCAGCAGTAAGCCAGCTGCACATCAGACACCCGTCGGTGTTCTCTGGATACGCTGGACAGGACCCCAACAAATGGCTAAAAGGGTTCGACCGAGTCGACAGGTACAACAGATGTGATCGTACAATGTGCTTGGCCAACGTTTATTTCTACCTGGACGGAACAGCCCAGCAATGGTTTGAGAACAACAAAGACAAGCTGAATGACTGGGAAACGTTCCAGACGGAACTTAAGAAAACGTTTGGAGACCGCCAGCGACAAATCCACTTGGCGGAAGAACTACTGAAGGACCGGGCCCAATGACATGGTGAGGCGACACAGTCATACATACAGAATGTTTTGGCCCTGTGTGACTGAGGCCGACAAAATCACGCACCTGATGAAGGGTATTGCAGAAGACATGTACCAAGCTCTTCTGATAAAAGACGTCGCTACGACGGAAGAGTTCATAAGGTGGTGCAGCGTATTGAAGAGATGCAACAAAAGAGGGTTGGAAGAAAGACGTATGGCATACTCCCAAATGTAGTTCCTCTGGCCGTTGTGGAAGACCAGCATGAATTCGCTTCTCTCATACGACAAATTGTGAGAGAAGAATTACAACAATTTATGTTGTTGTTGTTATTGGGGCTTTAGGGCGCTCAACATCGTGGTCATCAGCGCTCATAATAGAAAGAGATGAGCCTAATACCGCTAAATGGTGCAGGAGACAGGCAAGAGAAGAGACAATACGAAAGGACGTTCGCTCTTCCTCCTACATCATATGCATAATAAAGAAAGGTACAGTGGCACTAATAAGACACTAGACAAACCAGACAAGTGGGGGACAAGGCTAAAAAGACGGCGGGCTAAACACAGAGGGTTGGACCGAACGGTCCTATCTTCCCCTATCTGTATTTTAGAACCGTCGACCTAACACAATAATTTATGGCAACCGGGACTGTTAGACCGAGCGAGCATCAGATTATGGCCATGGATGTAAGCCCTGTAAGTGACGAAGAAGCTCCTGTCTGCCCCGTCAATCGCACCCGACGTGAAGAGTGGCGTCGCCTTGCTATGACTTACTCCGCAGCCGCCAAACGGCAGCCCATGAACTGGCCGACGCGGCCACAACCAACTCCCCCAGTAACTATGACGCCCCGTAGAAGAACAGACGTATGGAGGACAGAAGACAACACACCACTGTGTTTCCAGTATGGGCGCCCTGGACATGTCGTACGCTACTGTAGAGAGAGAACGCGAGTATTCGACGATTATTTTGCCGCAAGACGTCAGCCGTTAGAGCAGTTCCATCCCAGGAAAACGCCTGCTGATGAGTTTAGTCGACCTATCGGAAGAAGCCCATCGCCGTACCCTAGACCCCTAGACGAGGTCGCTCACCAACGCGCCTCAGCCGTTCACCATCGCCGTACAGAGATACTAGCCATCCCCTAGCCGCCGCGCCCAGAAAAACTAAACGAGGCCACCGTCTACGTAGGTGAGGCCGCAGCATATGAAAATCCATGGACGACAGTCGCCAAGATGTCGGTAAATTTCATCGACATCATAATCGACGGCCAACCTATCTGGGCACTGGTTCATTCAGGAGCTTCGTTCTCTGTATTGTCAGATAATTACCGCTGCACACTAAAGAAGACAATGTTCTGTGATACGGGGGCAACTGTGCTGAAGGTCGCGAATGGAAAGTACGTCCAGCCTGCAGGAACTTGTGTTGCAAGAATAACTATCAACAACAGGATCCAGCTGTTTGAATTTGTCGTGTTAACATAATATAGTCATAATGTTATCCTCGGATGGGACTTCCTTCAAAAATCCCAACCTATAATTGACTGTGGAAGATCTGAGCTGCAAATAGAGGAAGTCGTTCCGGCGGATGCACGTAATACAGAATTTTCTGGGAAGTTATTTGCCGTTGACAATGTGCCGATTCCGCCGTTGACAATGAGAAGAGTTCCAGTCGCAAACGCAGATGACCGGTTAAAGTATGAAATTCTTGTTGATAGTAAAAAGTTTATCAGGCTCAGAAAAGAAATTTACATACCAGCGTCTATCATAAGCATTACCGGTGGTCAAGGAGAGATCTGGATCACTAATTGTCACGAGCAGTCACAACTTATCCCCGGGGGAATGTGTATCATACGGCGAGCTCAACAACTTCAGCGTTCGTATAGGATGTCGCCAGCTGAAAGATGGATAATTCGGAAGGAAGTAGAGAAGATGTTGTAGATGACATTATTCAACCTTCAGAGTGTCCTTGGTCGTCTCTGGTGGTCCTTGTAAAGAAGAAGGATGGCCCTTGGCGATTCTGTGTCGACAATCGGCGGCTGAACAAGATTGCAAAGAAAGATTTCTACCCATTGCCGCGCATTGACGACACCTTAGACTGCTTGAAAGAAGCTACATACTTTTCAACTATGGACACACAGGGAGGTTACTGGCAAATCGAGGTTGACGAAGCTGACAGGGAGAAGACGGCTTTTACCACACCTGACGACATATATGAATTCAAATTTGCTTCGACACCTTAAATGGACGACGTGTCTTTGCTATTGAGATGACATTGTCGTTTTCTCTAAAACATTTGAAGAACACCTTTGTCGCGTGCCAACTGTGCTGAAGTGTGTTCAGACTTCAGGCCCCCCCTCAATCCAAAGAAGTGCCTCTTCGTCGCCAAAGAGATAAAATTCCTGGGGCACCTAGTTAACGGAGATTGTATCCGTCTTGATCCAGATAAAGTAAGGGCAGTCTCAGAATTTCCAACTCCTCAGCACATTCATGATGTGAGAAGTTTCCTCGGGCTGTGCTCATACTACCGACGTTTCATAAAGGGATTTTGTAACAAGGCACGTTTATTGCAATAACTTCTGCAGGGAGACGCCAAGTTTTACTGAGATGAGACAAAAGAAAGAGCTTTCCAGGCACTTAAGGAGGCTCTAACTTCCGCACCAGTTGTAGCCTTGTATGATGATATTGCAGAAACTGAACTTCAAACAGACGCCAGTGGGTATGGAATTGGTGCAGTACTTGTACAAACTCAGGAAAGTGCTGAAAAGGTGATAACCTATGCATCAAGAGTACTCTCAAAGTCCGAGATAAACTACTCTACAACTGAAAAGGAATGTCTCGCAGTTATCTGGACTATCAACAAGTTCCGGCCGTATTTATTCGTCAAACCATTCACCGTCGTGACAGATCATCATTCTTTATGTTGGCTGAGCAATTTGAAGGATCCATCAGGTCGACTAGCAAGATGGGCACTAACACTCCAAGAGTACGATGTCACAGTGGTATTCAAGAACGAGCGCAAAAAATAAGGATGCTGACTGCCTTTCGAGGAGTCCATTAGTGGAACACAACAGCATGAATGAAATTTCAGCCCTCACTGAATTAGGTGACGTTAGAGCTGAACAGAGGGAAGATCCAGTATTATTAAAAACGATAGAGGCCTTAGAGAAAGGAGAAACGACCAATGGAGAGTTCCAACTTATAAACGGGACATTGTATAAGAGCAACTACGATCCACTGGGCCCCAAATGGCTACTGGTCGTTCCAGCTCATCTCCAGCCAGCTATTCTCAAGTATCTCCAATATCCGGTCATCTGGGTTTCGTGAAGATTGTCCACAGAATGACAACTGCATACCATCCTCACACAAATGATCCTACAGAACGTTTTAACGAGACGTTAGCAGATATGCTGTCGATGTACGTCGATGCTGAGCAGAAGGATTGTGATACAATACTGCCAGTCGTGACATTTGCTTATAATACCGCAAGACAAGACACCACTGGCTACACGCTGTTTTTCCTGCTGCATGGCCATGGAGCTGAGACGACAATGGATACGCTGTTCCCTTTCCAACCAGACGATACTCAGGATTATGTGAAACAGCTCATCACCAAGGCCAAAGAAGCAAGACAGCTGGCTCGCATACGGACACAGGACGTCCAGGAGAAGGACCGTCAGCGGTATAACGACAAGCACCGACCTGTTGTGTACATCTCAGGGGATCTGGTGTGGACTTTTACACCTGTACGGAAAGTTGGACTATCAGAAAAGTTATTGGAGTGATAATTTGGTCCGTATCGTGTCATACACCGCCTGTCAGACGCCACATACGAAATCGAGGATTATGAGCCGTCGTCGAAACGACAAAAACGAAGAGACATTGTTCACGTCCTCCGCATGAAGCCTTACTGCGATCCTGAAGAGCAGATAGGCGAAAATGGTTTCTTGGTCAATGACACTAAGGACGGTAATGATACTGATGAAGCCACGACAGGAACGTCTGTCGTTGATAATCGTGCAGAAGGAAAGGAGTCTCCAGAATTGCCACTCAGAGGACCCTTGACAAGCTCAAGATCCAGGACATTGCAGCGGGTCGCTGTTTCTTTCAATAGGGAGAGCAATGCCGCAAGACCTCACGCTAAGCAACTACCGGCGTGGCGCAAGGGATAGCGTCTCGGACTGCGGTGCTTGTAATTTGTAATTAACATTTCCAGAACGTTCTACATGCTTATTATGTTCACTTGTAATTTCTGCTTGTTTCTGATCTTAACTATTCTTCTAATTTCTGGTAAGTTCTGTCTGTGTATAAATAGCAGACCACTCTGCCCGGGAGGCAGTCAGTGCTGCGTGTACATTTCAGCAAATGTGCTGTGTTCACTCGACAAGCCTGCCTTCGAAGTAAAGCCTGCTTCCATTTCATCGCGACAATAATAACAATAGCATAGCCACCTTATTTTTTCCATATATCTCATATTTAGCCATGTTGCGGGTAAGTGTCTTAGAAGAAGAGCTTGTATTGGAAGCACAAGCGGCTTCAGTACTAGTACTAGGCCTAGGTTCACCTTCACAATGAACTTCCACTTCAGATTCACCGCGATGCAAAAACTGTTTTTGGTTACATCTCCCCCAGATGAACTCAGGTTTTCTTTTCTTGTTTTGTATCCACGGCATTTTTACATAATATAAACTTATTTCGTGAGATCTAAACACTGAAATACGAATATCGTAAACAAACTGCATTTTCAATCACCACCAACAAAGAACTGAAAACAACAGAGTTAACTGGCAGCTCAAATCAAAAAATGTTCAAATGTTTGTAAAGCTTATGGGACTTAACTACGGGGTTATCAGTCCCTAAACTTACAAACTACTTATGAACTACTTACGAACTAGGACGGCACAAATATCCATGCCCGAGGGGGGATTCGAACCCCCGACCGTAGTGGCCGTGCTGACCGTGACTGGAGCGCCTCAGTCACCTCGGCCACCGCGGCCGGCTAACTGGCAGCTGTTTTCATCATTGTTGCCAACAGTATTTCATCAATGTTACCAACTAAGCTTTCAAACAGCTGTACTATAACAAGTAGTTACTAGCAAGTAAAGAGAAGATTGAGTTCATGAAAAGGGTGCATTGCAGGATTTTACTTAAACGCTTGTAAAACGGAAGCCAATCAACATAAATTAACAAATTTGGTATCAATTTAAAGCCAAATACATGCGTAAAAAAAGTGCAAAAAATAAAAAAAAAATTTTGAACCAGAAATCATCCGACATAGCCAAGGGGGGGGGGGGGGTTAAAAACACTTTGAGGATCAGAGAAGTGGAGCGGGCTGTCTGAGAGTCACGGTTCTATTCAGGTAATTACGAGACAAGCCGATACTGGGGCAAAGTGGGAATAAGTAGGAGACACTTATCAGTTCCAGTATTCGCCTTTCAATCAAGGAAAACCTCCATAAAACTTGATCGGAACCTGGGGATTAGAACAAATATTTTTTTTTTTTTTTTTTTTTTTTTTTTTTTTTTTTTTTTTTTTTTTGTATAGTCTATGGGACTTAACTACGGGGTCATCAGTCCCTAAACTTACAAACTACTTATGAACTACTTACGAACTAAGACGGCACAAATATCCATGCCCGAGGGGGGATTCGAACCCCCGACCGTAGTGGCCGTGCAGACCGTGACTGGAGCGCCTCAGTCTCCTCGGCCACCGCGGCCGGCTTTAATTTATTACTGGAATGATGCCCCAGGAAAAGAATTGTTTATCATGATAACACGAGTGCACTCCTCGGCATCTCAAGATTGGACGCCGAGCTACTCTCGTGTACCCGCAGAGATCAGCTTGACCAAATGGCAACGGTCGAGCCTCTCTCCGCAGAAACCGCACCCTGGAACGCGGGACCCTCTGAGTCGATTCGGTTTGGAAGACTCCTTTCTCAATATATTAGCTAGCTGCGGACATGGAAGAGCGAGAAAAAATACGTGTCGGTATCTTTTTCATCACCAGGCATCCTAATACTGAAATTACGTAATACCCTGCAAAATAACAATTACATACATGCTGTCTTCGAGTTCCTAATAGGTGAGATCACACACTTTCCTGATCGATGAAAGTTATTCCTGAAGTGGTCCGAAGACCACGAAAATACAGTCAAGATGGAGAGTTGTGGAAGCAGCTCTTCAGCTCTCTCTTCCATTGGAAATCTGAAAATTCCTTTTCCGTCTTTGAGACCGTTGGCCAGGTTTCATCTAGTAGCAGGATATCTAGCAGAAGATTACCATATGGAGCCATAATTATGGACACAAATTTTTTAAGGAAGTGTTACTTCTCCCGCACCTCTTTCCTATCTCCGAAATGAGAACCCGGATTTGGGACCGGCAATGGGGAGAGAACATAAACAAGTTAATCTGTTCGTAACCTGCAAGTGCGACTTCCGTGTTTCTTCAGGGGCCTATATCTTGGGTTCTATTGATCACGTAGTTAAGTTGTAGCTGCAGTGTTTGAAAGCGCCAGCAAAATATTCCAAAATGGCAGCACAGTTGAATCTGGGTTCTATGAAGTAATGATAAAGATCGTAACTCATAAGACAGAGTTAATTATATGTTTTTTGCAGTATTCAAGTTTGAAGCTTTGACGCGGCAATCTGAAAACAAACAATAAGTTATGAAAAATCAGATTACTTTATTCTTGCTTCAGTTGGATTAAGTCAACGTGACAACTTCAACGAAGAATTTTCAATTGTCAAGGATATAATGAAGTTGATGAGTGAAGACAAAGAATTTGGCGCTGTAAAAATGGTTGTGGTAAATATTAGTTTACAGGATATAAGTACATAACTCAATTGTAAGTCGCTAGGAACTGTTTCTTTTGAAGGCATCAGGTAAATACGGTTCCAAGTTAATATTTAAACGAAATTACGCCTTTTCTTTGCTTATTACATTTAACTTTGTAATGCCGTTTAGGTTTACATACTAAATCCGTCATTTTTCATTGTGCTACATCGGTAAAACTATGCAAATTAACCAACAACCGTTCAAAAGCAAAACAAGAAAGTTACAATATGTGATCGGTCAAGGTATGTGACCAAAAGTAGAATATAAGTTCCTCAATAATTTTCATCTCTTTTTACTAGTGGTTCATTGGATAATACACTGATAAACCAACGAAACTGATACAGGTATGCGTATGCAAACACAGAATTATTTGAGCTCTCAGAGGAAGACAACAGGTGTCTGGGAATTTGAACGGCGCTCGACAGATGGGACACAGCAGCTTAGAGGTAGTGACGAGGTGGGAATTTTTCCGTACGTCCGTTTCACGAGGGCGCCATGAATAATGGGGATCCGGGAAAACATCAAATCTCCGACATCGTTGTGGCCGGAAAAAGATGCTGCAAAAACGGGACTAAGTACAACTACAGATAGTCTTTCAAAGTTACAGAAGTGCAATACTGAACCATCAAAAAGTGTCAGCGTGCAAACCATTTACCAAACATTTTCGATATGGACATTCGCAGCCAAAGGCCCACTAATTTGCTCTTGATGACTGCACTAACAAAAACTAACGCTTCATCTGGGCTCATCAACAGCGAAGTTTTCTGTTCATAATAATAATGTCGTGTGGCTCATTGGCCTGGTGTAAGTCTTGCAATCGGACGCCACTTCGGCGACTTGCGTGTCTTTAGCCTACCCCAGTTATCCAACCGGCGAAAGGTGACGTACAGCTTAACGTGGAGTCCGAACCACGTGTCATTTCTGGCGACTCCTCACATCGTTGAAAGAAGGATGGGTTTAAAACGCAAACTGAAAAAAAAAAAAAAAAATCCGAGGTGCGACCGAGTTGTGAACCCGCGACCCTGTGGTTCCCAATCGAGGGCTTTACTCCAAGACCATCGAGTCGGAGGGTCTGTCGATGACTGGAAACAAGTTTCCTGTCTGACGAGTCTCTTTTTCACTTGTATCGGGCGGCTGGACTTATGCTATGTGTACAACTTTATGAATCCATGGAACCTGCATGTCAAAAGGGGACTGTTCAAGCTCGTCGAGGCTCTGTAATGGTGAGGGGCGTGTGAATTTGCAATATGGGACCCCTGATACTATGGCCGGCCGCGGTGGCCGAGGGGACTGCGGCGCTCCAGTCACGGTCTGCACGGCCACTACGGTCGGGGTTTCGAATCCCCCCTCGGGCATCGATATTTGTGCCGTCCTTAGTCTTAGGTAGTTCATAAGTAGTTTGTAAGCTTAGGGACTGATGACCCCGTAGTTAAGTCCCATAAGTTCTACAAACATTTGAACATTTTGATACTATGACACGTGCTACCTATGTGCGCATCCATTCATGTCCATTCTGCACTCGATGGATTCGGTCAGTTCCGGCAGGACAATGCGACACCCCTCACTTCTGGGAAACCTTGCAACGTGCTGTTCGGAATAGATGTCACCCCTCTTACTCTTACGGATTTATGGACAGTCCTGCAGGCTGCATGGTCCATATCCTCTAGAACTATTTCAGACATTAGTCCATTAGTCGGGTCCATGCCACGTCGTGTTGCAGCACTTGTGTGTACTCGATGTGGCGCTGCACGATATTCGGCAGTGTACGTTTTATTGGATGTTCAGTGTACCTAATCATAGAAATCGTGTTGGTTACCTATGTTAGACCGAGACAAACCAGTACCACTAAAACTTTATACAAAAGCAAAACTTTGTAAAAGCAATTCCTTTGAAATGGCAATGAAATGGGCAAGACATCGTTGGTTGGCAAACCCCTAATGGAGCAGGTTCAGCCACCAAGTGGAAGATTTTCTACGTGACTGCGCTTCGGCGACTTCCGCGTGAATGATTATTATTATTATTATTATGAACAATATGCAGCCCCTGCCGGGATTCGAACCCGGACTCTTTACATGGCAGGAAAGCGCGCTAAGCACACGACCACCGAGGTGGACTCTTTTGATATACGGCACACTTGTACTTTTGAACTGAAATACTAAAATACTTCTCAGAGTCCAAAATTCTGGTTCTATTAAAAATTCAGGATTTAAATCGGCTCCAATGTTCAAATATTTGTAAATTTAAGGGACTTAACTACGTTGGTTATCAGTCACTAGGCTTATAAACTACTTATACTAACTTAAAGTAACCTATGCTAAGGGCAAAACAAACACCAATGCCCGAGGGAGGACTCGAACCCCCGACGGCTAACGGCCGCGCGCGACGCAGCAGGGCGCCTTAGTGCGCAAGGCTTTTTAATTGGCCTTCTTACATTCTGCAAGAAATGTTTTGGACAAATACATAGGTATTGCTACCTTTGACATTTTCTTTTAATCGCATCTTTCTTGAAAACGATTGAAATACACATTATGATGTCGGTCTTCGGCTGATGTGAACATGCTTATAACGACGCGATGAATCACAGGAAGCAAGGAAGAACACTCATGTGTTGGCTGCAGACAGCCAATGAAATTTATTTTTCATTTCTTCCATCAACGATTTTCGCGTATATTTCAATTTCGTAGTAACGATACAGATGTCTGGAAGCCATCAGAATGTCGTTGATCACTGATTTCCTCTGATAAAATAGTTTGCTGTTTTTATGAATAACTCACGAATTCCGAGTGTGTGGTTAGGCAAGAACATAAGAGCACTGCCTTAATTGCAGCGAGTGGATCGAACAGCAATTCCATTTATACTCTTAGATTTGAATTTATAATTATAATACCTTTCAATACTCTATAATAATAATAATAATAATAATAATAGATTTTACCCCAGAAGCAAAGCATTCAATTTTCAACAAAGATGGCGGACATATAGCCGATGTATGAAATTCAAACGCTTTGTTAAAGCTCAACATCCAGGTAGTAAGAGATCACTAATTTTAACCCTTAAAAACATTAATTTCAGTCACTTGTTGGAGCTGCCCATTCTTGAACACACATTGAGTTAGTAGTATCTTTAATTTTCTGTATAACCCAGCACCTTTTCGCAAACACACCGAAAATACTGAGGAAAGTATTTGTATGAACTTTCACAATTTATCCTTCGTCATTTGGAACAGTGTAAATCGCTGTTATTTGGCACCTATTTCTGCCGCATATTTGTATGAACATGCTTAGCTTTCATTATGACCAGGAGAAAGTTTTATCTACAGTGGATTAACTTACAAAACCATAGAGTGAAAGTTTTTAGCCGTACGATCTATATCTGCAATTGTACGAGGGTTGGAACTTAAATAGTAGCAACTATTTATTCACGACCCATACATAAGCGTTACATGTTTGCACCTGTTACTGTCCTTCAAAGCAGTCACCAGCATTCGGTAGAACCCGTTGCCAGCGATGCGGAAGGCGTAGCATAGCGTTAGAGGAGCCTGTTCTGTCGATGGTGCAAATGGAGCGGTCTATTGCCTGCCGAATCTCTGGAACAGTTCTGAAGCGAATCCACAAAGTGGTTCCTTCATCTCTGGAATCAAATCAAAGTCACAAGGACTTACGTCTGGGGAGTATTGCGTATGGTACAGTACTTCCTAGTCCCACAGACCGAACAGAGCAGCCACAGCTTGCGCTGTAATGTAAGCGCCTGCGCATTGTTGTGCAAAATGGTGGGTGGGTTGCGCAAAAGGTGTTGCCGCGTCTTTCGCAAAGCTGGTCGCAGGTGATTCTCCGAAAACAAACGGTATTACTGTGCGCTGTTGTTCCTGTTTCTAATACATACTGACACTGTTACGTTAGACCGCTCTCGTCACAGGGACTGTTTTTCCCTCGATTGTGTGCACGTCGGTAAAGTGGGAAGGACGGGTCTATTTGCACGGAGGTAAGGTAGGTACGGCAGCAACGTGTGCTATCAGCGACAATAGCAGTGGCGGCTCGTACAAAATTTGACCAGTGTGCTACAATATTACAAAAATAAACAGGAAACAAAATATACTAAAATAAAGAGCACGACTTAAAATTGTTGTGATATTAGCTTTACCTAATGTACTAAGATCAAGTATGTTATTAATATGTTTATGATTTCCTTTCTGTTTTTTTATTAATGCATTAAGATGTCCGAGGTCTTTCACTCCACCTGTACTCCACGTATCACTGTTCCCAAACAACAAACATGGAAAGCAAAAAAAGTGCATTGCGAGTATCACATCCGCATATCCAACTGTTTTCATACAGTTTCGTTCTAAATTTCCTCGTGTACTCACCTTTCTTGCCATCTCCTATAGCCTTTTGACTGAGATTTAAAACTGGAGTAGGTCTACCTAACTCTTTCACTTTCAGTTTCTCTTCCAAAGGTCTACTGGAAAATGGCCTCTGTAGCAGCTCATTGGCAGAATTCTCCATGTTGCTCGCAGAGTACGTATCGCGCACTTTCACGAAGAAATACACCGCGAAACAGTTCTTCAGCGAACGCACCAAGCGTGACTGACAATGAAAATAACGAAGCTAGCTATATCCCCACCACGTCATCTGCGTTCTACACAAGCGACCAATGAAACTGCTTGACTGAAAAGCGCAGTTTCACTCGCATGTTGGCTAAACATTACTAATGTTGCTTGTGATTGAAGTTTTACCTCAAACACGTCAACCTTTGTATGATTGCCTTTAATTAAATATCAATTAATACTTTATTGACAGTAAGACCTTCAGGGTAATTTATAACAGCGTTGCCAACTGCATGTATTCACTGCAGGTGCCGGCCGCGGTGGCCGAGGGGACTGAGGCGCTCCAGTCGCGGTCCGCACGGCCACTACGGTCGGGGGTTCGAATCCCCCCTTGGGCATGGATATTTGTGCCGTCCGTAGTGTTAAGTAGTTCATAAGTGAACATAAGTTTAGGGACTGATGACCCCGTAGTTAAATCCCATAAGCTTAAGAAACATTTGAACATTTTTTTTTTACTGCTGGTAGTAAATATAACGTTTAAAAAATATTAATTTTATTTACAGAAATTAAAAATTTAGACTCAGAGGTATTTGAATACGAGCCTCACACAAGTAGGTTTGAGCGACAATGCGGAAGACGCCTAAGCCAGCGCGCTATTTGACTCTGTATGCCGCAATATTCGTCATATACTATTCTTCCGAAAGCGTTACACGCAGCGCGAAGAGAAATATTGATCTGGTGCTGCAGTGGGTCTCAGCACTCATGAGCCGTCAGGCCTGACGTCACGTCTGCGCATACGCACTAGCTAAATGACGACTGCGCCGCCTCTCTGCGCACGTACCAGCGCGGCTGAATCCCATTTCAGCACACGGAGCTGCTTTCCAGCTATCGCGGCGAGAGCTGTCCTTATTACCAGCATTCTAATACGCATTGGAAGGGAATTGGCATAATTTTATTGTGATATCTGGCTCGCATTCCAAGAGAAAGGATGTAATTTTACAGCGATTTCTCATTTGCATTCGAAGAGAAATGGCATAATTTTAGTAATATATTTACAGTGTGCTGCAGCACATTAGCACATTATCACCAGCCGCCACTAGACAATAGTAGAGTCCTTTGAATAGTGCATCCACGGCAGCGTTGCCACTACTTAAGCTGCAATCATAGTATTTCCACTTACGTACAGTTCTTGGGTTGGGGCATTATTCTCCTTCACTCCATTGCTCGTATGTGTTATAGGGCTCCGGTCAGCATTTCTGGACTTATTTTCTTCCCATAGTCTTCCTTATCCAGTCTTTCTTTGCTCATCTGTAATACTCTCCAAATGAAGTATAATGGAGGCCTTCTAATGACTGCCTAGTCAGAAACAATACAAGTACACTAAAACTTGCACTGCAGTACGAGCTGGAAGGGAAAATATTGCTGCAGAAAGAAAGAACTACCGTGTCTGTGCAACACTTCCGCGTTTCTAGATGTGAGGCGAAAATCTTTAAAAACACATGTGTTGAGTTTTATGATACAATTAGCCGAAAACTTTGTTAAATACGTTGTATTAAATGATGATTAGTTCATGCGCAACAAAGAATGCACATATCTGAAAACGGTCCTTAACAAGCAGAGATTAATGCAAAGAGTAAACAAAGTGGCGATATCAATTAACTTATCCCAACATGTCTCCATCCACTGGTATTGACACTATGTTGTGTAGAGTCACTCATCCACTTACATCACAAGGTCACAGTTTATCACACACGTTTCATATCTTGCAGTAGTTAGAAGTTTCATAAAGCATCAGCTAATACATCTTCCGAAGTTAGATATTCAGTACTAACAACACCAGATTCCACACGTTTTCTTATAAAATGATATTTTATATCTATATGTTTTGATCTAGAATTCGTCACTACATTCTGGTTAACTGAATGGCTCCTTTGCTGCCAAAACAAATTTTAAGTGACCTTGTGACAGTACATGGACCTGTCTCAACTATTTGTTGACCACAATTAATCTTGAACTGTGGATGTGACAGTTACGTAATTTGCTCCACAAGTAGAAAGTGCAGCAGTTTTTAATTATTTATTTTTACTGGGCCACAAAATTAGAATTTTCATCTTTATGTATGAAGCATTTGCAGAGTTCCCCAATCTGCACCACTGAAGGCCATCTCTAGATAATTCTAACTTTAAATATCTAAACACTCTTTTTATCGATAAACAGAGGACCGTACTGACACAGTGATATATATGTACTAAGGTTATGCAGCAAAACATATGTCAGGTGTGGAAATTTGAGACAGATATACAAGACTTCCTATTGCTTACTGATAAGGTGCAACAGATATCAGATGACTCAACTGCTTCAAAGTCCAAACGAAGTTAGAGTGGAGTTGAACTGGCTTGGCTTCGCTGATGGAGCAGGACAGATGCTCCTGTCGGTGCCGCTCTCAGCTTATGAAGATACTCAAACAGCCTCCGACTCCGTGAAATGAAAGGAAGGAAACAACAGCCCAGCAGCAGCAGCAGCAGCAGCATGAGAACGGTGCTCGGTACTAGAGTTGGCTACTGAGTTGTTGTTTCGACTTGAAACTTGAATCGGCACTGTTTCGAAACAACGAATCTTGTGATTCATGTATCGGACGCTAGGTACCGTTGACATGCGTTTTGTTGTCGATCTGCCTGGGTGAGATCGACACATCGCACAGGCGTGCAATGGGTTTCAAGTTTTAATGGTAGAGTGTTCCCCTATCGCGCCATACGAGATTTTGAATTATGTTACCCTTCAACCCTGAGGTTTGAAAACTGAGTTACTACCGAGAAAAGTTGTGAAGTCCTTCGATGTTTTGAGGTAGTTTCGCGTGAACTAAGTGTTGTTATGCATTGTTGCTACATCTGTGCCTTGTGAACGCATCTTTTCAAAGCAAGGGCAGATAATTTCAGTGGGACGAAACCGCATTCTCAGTAAGGAGATGTCAAAAATAACGTTTTTGAATTTCAATTTAAAGAAACTATAATTGAATCTCTTATTTTACTGACTGAAGATGAATCTGATTATCGGAATACCTATCTAGACATTGGCAAATTCTACATCAGTTTTGAAGTTTTGTCACGTAAATTGTGAAATGTGTTTCCTTGTGTTGATATTTGTAGTTAATATCTTTTGATTGCATTAAATATGTCCTAGGAACAAATCTTAAATATTTTGTTTAAATTGATTGGTTAGAAAATTTATTCATTTCTGGATGCAGATAGACATTTGAACCATGATCTTTCTTGTTTTATTTAAACTTAATTGTGGGATTTTGAAGGTTGGAAAAAGTTTCATGACTTTTGCTTTTGAACATACTATTTTGTGCTTCCTTTGTTAACACGATTGTAAAATCGTTGTAGTAAACAAATTCTGTGCCATTCAGTTCAGTCTACTGAACAACGTATTAAAACCCCGTTGATATTTCATAGATGTTTCGTCTTTGCTACTGTGCCGTGCCCTGCAGCTTTCTCAGCTCACGCGAATCAGCGACGGTAACAGGGCGCAGGACGTCTCGTGTTTTGAGTGCCGAAGCAGTGACTCGACTCACTGCGGCGCCCTGCAGCTGCCGCGGTTCACGTGGATCAGGAAAGGTAGCGCCATACACGACTCTGCGGCACTCCACATGTTTCGTGTGCCGAAACAGCGAGTCGACTCACTAGGCTCGGATGATCTGTATGTTTCGAAACTGTGAAGTGATCCGAACTGCCCATTAATACTCGGTACTGGCCACCCACGTAAGAGCCATCTCAAAGAAAATCGGTTGTGTTGCAAGAGCCGCGGCGGAGTGGCCAAGCGCATTGCGGCGCGAGGCCGCTCCCCGTCGGGCGTTCGAATCCTCCTTGGGCATGGATGTTTGTGTCGTCTTTAGTATAAGGTAGTTCGTAAGTAGTTTGTAAGTTTACGGACTGATGACCCCGCAGTTAAGTCCATTAAGCTTGACAAACATTTGACCTTTGTGCTGCAAGAAGGTTAAGCAGTGCGTCGCCACAGCCAATGAATGATATTTCATTCAACGTACAATTTATCTGCAAGTGGGTTTAAGAGACTGAACGTAGGCATTAAAACAAATGGCGTGAAAGTGCGCTTGGATGATCGCTCATGGGAAGAACTATGCAGAGTAGAAACGTATATCATTAATTAGATGACTGTAGAGTACCGTGCATCTACTCAATCCCCAGACATTCAATGTGGTGCTGTTATTGCATACAGAACAACTACGTATGACGATGCTGCTTTGCCTTTAAGTGCTTGGTTCACAGCTTATCTACAGCGCTATACTGTTTCGAACTTATTTGGTATGCATCTGGCTGTATCATTTGCTGTGGAGAGACTTCTACATTGATTGCCTCATGTTAAAACGTGCTATGTCCAAATTTCAGAGTAGCTACAAGAGAATGATGTTCATCTAGATAATTTACATCGACACTCCTGTAAAGTGCCTCCTCGTACAGAGTGTAGTGTGATAAATGTAAAAGAAATAGATGACGAATTCTGTGTATATAGAAAGGTTGTGTTTCGAAGACTATGTAAAGGAGAGAATTTGAAAGAGAACTACTTTTTCAATAATGTGCATCCAAATAACGTCTATTAAAAAAGCAACGTTTTATATTTGTTTGTTTGTTAAGTGTATACCTGCTTAAGATTAATAAATGTCGAATAAAATAAAAGTGTTCGTGACTTATTTGCATAGTCAGTACATATTATTATTTAGCATTCATATATATATATATATTGCACCCCAGTGCTTGATGTTGTTGGTAACGTGGATGGGTGGATGAAGCACCACAATTTTCAAGTACCTGATAGGTCTGGTATTGGCTGGGAGAGCATTCTCAGATGGGGAAGAAAAACAGCTCCTTGCTTCCTGATAACATACATGCAATATTTGTAGAACTTTCAAACTGCGGTAAAACAAATATTCTATTGACTTTGCTTACACGTATAGATGGAGTACGCTTTCAGCATGTGTGTGTGTTTTTTCAAAAACTCTGTCGCAACCCAAATACCAACTCTTACAGGAAACACCCCGAGGTGTAAAAGGTCTTACATACATAACGTACAGTAAAAGCAGCGATATCTCACCACCTGAAAAGGTAAAACCGAATACTGCTTTCATATTTGATGATGTTACAGTGGAGAACTAAGACCATATACGCAGATATTTCTATTTCGGTAGGCATATGGGTGTTTCTTTTTTTTATCTAAGTCAAACATATTCCTATATCCCAAAACAGTTGCTGGGGGATTGAGAAAATACGCACAGATCTGACGCAGTAATCTAAGCGTCTCTTGGTACTTAACAATCAGAGAAATGCAAGAGTTGGTATACTCGAGACTAAAGTTAACGATCTAGCTGTGAAAATTAATGCTCTTGAGGAAGAAAGAACTCGGAGTTGAAGAACTTATCATCAAGAAGAAAAAGAACAATAACGCATATATAAAGCCGCACACTACACTGAACCGTATTTAGTGTGTGTTAGGGTGTCAAGTAAGCAGAAAGTCATCCAAGCGCGGAAGGTTGTTCGAGAGAAATTGCGACTGTTGAATTTGGAACAATTGCACTTATATCATACATCAAGAGAAACCTTTAGACCAGTTACTGACTCTCTCAAAAATATTAATTCTAGTTCACGTAAAGAAGAAGAAGAAGAAGAAGAAGAAGAAGAAAAAGCTGATCCCATTGCCCAATTCATTAACAGCCAGAGAGATTCTAGAATAGATACGATATACGGTGTTAACAGAGTAAAGCCATACATGCTAGGCATGCAACCTAGATTGGTGATAGGAAGATTCAAAGCACGACAGATCTACTGAACCTTATTTTTCTTAAACCTACAAAAATAGGAAAATACACAGTCTGACCTGAAACAGTATGGGGAAATATTGCAATTGACAGCATTACATAAGAAGAGAGGTTACCAGAGCAGCTTGAAATTCAAGACCAGTATTAAACCTTTCTAGATAGTAGCGGGGATGGTATTGACATTCAACATAAAAATGTGAACACCTGTCAAACCCCAGAGTATGTACGTACATTCAATCACCCTGATGAGTTAGCAGATCGACTACGATTGCTTATGGCACCAGCTGCTGCAGGCAGTACTGCTCACTCGAATGAGGTTGTTTCTATAATCTCTCAGCTTAGGCAGCGGGGTCGCATCAAATAAGAAGAAGAAGAAGAAGAAGAATGGAAACCGTAGTTTGAGAAATCCACAGGCCTACACGCAAAATATATCCTCAAACATCTGTTATGATTAAAGGTGTGGAAGCTGATCTCGTAGATATGAGAATGCATTCACGGGTGAATAACGGTTTCAATTATATTTTAATGATCATTGACACATATTCCAAATTCACATGGACGCTACCACTGAACGTTGCACAAGTGTTTGAGCAGTTGCTGCAAATTGTAACGAATCGACGTCCCGAAAACCTGCAAACTGACCATGGGACTGAGTTTTACAACGGATACTCTAAGACTGTAACGGATCGGTATAATATAAACCACTACTCAACATTCACTTATCTGAAAACGAGTTTTGTGGAACGTCTGAACAGCACCTTAAAAACGTCAATTATGGATGCGTTTTAATCTCAGAGGATCATACAACGAAACTGATCTTCTTCCTGAGAAAACTGCCGAGTGTAACCGAACCAAATACAGCACGATAAAAATGATTCCAATCGATGTTTTAGATAATGAACTCCTTAATGCAGTGTACTTCAGACTTGATGCACGCAAACAAAAGTTCAACGTGGGGGACTTAGTGTGGGTGTAAAAGTGCAAGACAACGTTTGAGAAATCATATCTACCACACTGGTCAACAGGAATATTCATAGTTTCCAAGGTACAGCGAACCAATCCCAGAATTATCTTAAAGGACAGCAAAGGAGAAGAGATTGCAGGAAGTTTCTTCACAGAAGAACTGCAGTACAGCTCAAAACATGACGTGTTTCTCGTAAAGAAAGTAATAAGACATCGAGGGGAAAGAACTATTTAAATGGCTTGGTTTCCCCTTTTCGGAAAGCAGTTGGACCGACGTCTCTGATTTGCTATATAATGAGATGTATGGACCACAGACTCCGCAGTAGCATAAAATACGTGGTAGGAAACGCATCAGAGGAGGTGATGGTATTCTCGATAAACTACCATCGAGCTTCACATTCCTGGATATAACTACTGTGGACCTGGAATAAAACTTCAAAACCCTTTGGCGCGTGGTGATAATGGAATTAATCTGCTCGACGAGGTGTGTAAGGAGGACGACATTGCTTACGTATGTAATAAAGATCGTCACACTGCAGATCGAGTTTCAGCTGAAAAAGCGAAAGCGATACGCGCTAGGAGAGATATCGGTCTTGGTCAACGCCTTGCAGCATTTGCAGTTGATAAAACCATGCGAGCGAGAATTAAGTTTGGGTTGGGTTTCCGCCATGTCATGAACGCTGCACGTCGTGCACTAAAAAATAATAATAACAAGAATGGGTGTATGAAGGACTGTACCTTGACTGCAATGTATGCAGCTAAATGCATCTAAAACCGCTCTGAAGAAAGGATCTGGACCGAGGCGATGGGTTAAAACACCTCGAGTTCTACAATTACCAAGGACATCTGGAGGATTTATTCCATCCCTAATTCCCGCCCTTGCAGGACTTTCAGTGCTAGGTTCTCTAGCTGGAGGGGAATCCGCCGTTGCCAGAACAGTGAATAATGCGAAACAATGTCAACAGCAACTAGAGGAAGCGAGAAGACATAACCGAATGTTGGAAGCTGCGGCCTTAGGAAAAGGCCTGTACCTGAAACCACACAAAAAAAGGCTATATACCTTTAACTGTTCTATCTGATAGGGCGCTTACCAAAACGGATCTGATTAAATTTACTAAAGAGAAGTTCAACATTCCAAGATTCAGAGGTGTGTTTATGCGTGATACATTACCGCAGACTATGCGGAAAACAGGTGAATGTGGAATAGTGAATTTAGATGTTGCTGGAGGACCTGGAACTCACTGGGTAGCGTATGCCAGCAAAAAGAATACAGATGTTGTATTCTTCTTCAATTCATTCGGTAACCTACAATCTCCAGAACAACTCCAGCGATACTTCACAAACAACAGAACACGAGTTTTCTACAATGTCTAAGGATACCAAGAGTTTGATACTTACCTGTGTGGACATTTGTGCTTAATGTTCCTCCTGACGTTCACGAAGAAGGATATATGAGTAGGAACAGGAAACATCTTTAAACAGATGAAGCCTAGGTAACATGTAATACACTCTTTAGATTATTAGTATTAAGTGCTAATTACTTCCCACCAATTGATTTAAGCAGTGGAGACTGTAGTGTGGCCCTAACTGCTTTGGAAACATATACCTCTATTCCGAATATCACAGAAGCCAAAAATAAACTGCATCTTGAAATTAATGGTGTAAAAGAGACTGTGGAAATAGGACCTGGTGCGTATGATATAGATGAACAAAATCAAGTTTTAAAACGGCTTGGAAAAGGGATTGAGCTACAAGAAAACATCAATACTCTTAAATCTGAAATGAAGACACAGAACGCAACGATCGATTTCAGTCAGAAAGCTTCAATAGATCAACTACTAGGCTTCACAAAAGAACAACTTTTAAAGGAACATCCTCATATATTTTACATCTCAGATCAGAATGTTGCTATACTTCTTGTCAGCACAATTCGTGTTGACTGTAATATCACAACCAACTCCTACCTAACCGATAAATTGATTCATATAATATACGGATTCTTTTTGTCAGTAGGATCGGGGTACAAGATTATTGAGAATCCAACCAATGCTATGTACCGCCCAGGAATGGTTCAGGCATTGAGCTATTTGGAGCTGCTTATTGTAGACCAGAATAACCAACCTGTCGATTTTCGAGGTGAAGAAATTGTTAGCTCACATCTAAGGCAGAATGGGAGTAAAGCCTTTGTATTTACATCACAGCGTGCCACTTTGCAGCAGAATCACGATGTGATAACACGTGCCAGCTACGAATTTCTCAAGTCAGTAGACTCGAAACCCTACAAATATGTCAGTGCTCAATATAACGCTTCAGTAGAGTATGATGAGCGGATTATTCGTCAGGAATACTTCTCGCATAAACCATATGCTTCAAGCACTTTCAACAAAAATGATGAAATTAGGATCCTTATCCAACATGAAGACGCTTCAACTCTCCCATGCAGGAGTTCATATATCTGGATGGCGTCTTTAACAAGAAGAAGAAGAAAGATGGCTCTGCTACAGAAGGGCTTACAAGTAATGCTCTAGCGTTCCTGTTTGAAGAGATTCGGTATGAACGTAACGGTGTTGAGATTGACCGTACACGCAATGTCGGCATAACATCGACCCTTAGAACATACATCTCTAAAACCTTCAGGCAGAAATGAAGTAGAAAACACAGGATTCTTCATCGACGAGCCCACAGAGCGAACAACGGATGAGTATAAAGGTTTACAATATGCATAAAATGCATGCTCATGGGATATTTTGAAGATATTACGAGAATTATATTGAACGCTAAGCAAGAACGTATTCTGATAAGAAGTGCATTGTATAACAACTTAGTTTTCTTATGGTCACTTTTTTTCATCCGGTGCGCAGTTTGATGGTACAGTATTGTGGGTGGTATCAGTTTGTTCCTTATAACGTAGGGATTGAGAAAAGTGATGGTGGCCATCTCAGACCCGCGACTGGGAGGGGGGAGGGGGGAGGGGGTGGGGAAGGCTAGTGAGTCATCGCGCGCTTAAACCGTTGTAACTTCGCTCCTAATCATTCGATTTAATTTTTTTTAAGAAAGGTATAACTGCATACTACAAATTATGTTATTAGCAATTTTTACGTAAATGTGGCCGTTTTGGTTAAAATTTCAAGAAACCCCTGTCAGTCTGTGTCGCTTTCAATACATCTGTAGGTTTATTAAATTATAATCCATGTTTGATGATAAATCCTCATTTTACATTATATAGGCTTCTCACATGGTATTTTCGTTGGAAAGTATATTGAATCATCTGGCATCACTGACATATGGACTGAAAGTGGTATTTTTATCGAGTGTACAGTACGCCACTTATTAGAGGAAAAACCTGTTCGCCGATCCTTCAGAGCCCATGTCATTGCACTTCATGCTCTGTTCGTTCTTCTTTTAATTGAGTTCGAAGAGAGAAATCCTACATTCAAGAAAATATTCAAGTAATTCAAGGTAAGATGGTAGATGCGTGGAAAACTATAAATAAAGAACTCATTCGAATAACAAATCACGATATATTAGAAGATATAAAAGAACTTGAACTGTAGAAACAATTAAAAGATTTTTGCTATGACAAGAGTAAAGGCAATCCTACCGTGAAGATGATTCTGAATTACATGGAGATGGTATTTAGTCTTCTTTCGTTTATTAGAGGCGTACATAGTGGCAACTGCAAACTAAGCTGGGTGCACTGAATGATTTCACTAAGTATGTTTTTGCAATGGACCTTCGCAACAACAATGTACTGTGTGCAAGGCACATAGCCGAAATGAAAAGGTTGCGTGAAACTGATAATGCAACGTGGTTACAATTGAAAAATGGCTGGGCTACAAAAAAGTGATGTCCCATTCTGTTCCTTACGAGAAGATGAAGCACTAGAGCAGGAAAACAGAAAAATGAAAGTGTGCGGGGATCACACAAAATGCACAAGCTCTAAATAAATTGTTCTTGACAGTTCCTGAGCTGTCGATGATTTGTTGTCGTAGTAAACAACCAGTGAACGTTTCAATCCATCATGATGTATCACAGACATCAGCAAATTGTTATAAGAAGAATGTTCTGTCTGTCGTCTAGTGTTTAAAAATTTTCATCAATCCATTTGACTGCACAAGTAATGACTCGTTTAATATTGTGACAATGACTATTGCTCCCTCTGAAGTACAACGTGACGTTTGTATAATGCCAGAATTAGGTCTGGAGAAACATCAGCACTTCGTACGTAAAAAAATTGTTAATGGTAATGTTAATATTTGGGAACATCTTCTACAAAACAAATTGAAGCTTTTCGGAACAGTGGTCAAGAAAATAAAACTGAAACTGAATTTGGCGTAGTACAACTTAAAAGAGACAAAAAAAAAAAAAATACTTCAACCGCCTCATAGTTTTATGTCACTCACGTCCGGAAATCAACCCGAAGGAATGCATTGGAATGTATGAACTATCTGCTATCCCACTTTCTATATTTGCAGCTTCAAAACTATTTTTAAAGGTATGGCGAGTTTTCTGAAATTCATGTTGTCTTTCACACATATCTAGACAGTTCTCTGAAATATGCAATAAGAGGTCGAAGACAACAAGGTAGTGTTCCTGTCACGTACAATCCAACACAAATATTAAAAATATTCCTTTGAAGAAACTTCTTTCTCGCGCTAAACGCAAGGATAGACTAACGGATGTTGTCAGTATTGCTATAGTGGAAAACAGCATGGATACTGGGAAAAACATTGTAGCATCTTATCGCAATTAGGCTCTTGCTACCAATCGATGTGTCGAAGCTCTAGTAACAACACAAGAAGAGGCCGATACAAAAATAATACTACATGTATTCTTCGCAAGTGTGAATGGAGCAGAAACTCTGACAACATTTTCTTCTGATACTGATATCCTAGTGCTAGTGACGAATTTCTATCTACAACTCCCAAAGGATACGTTGTTTGTTGTCTCAGGAACTAAGACACGTGAGATTCCTGTTCGTATGGTATATCAAGCGTTAGATCACAAGTGAGCTGATTCTTTGATTGGACTGCACTCTCTCTCAGGATCATTTTATGGTAAAACGAAAACAAGTTTCTTTAATACATTTATGGAAGCTGAAGAGACAGTTCTTGACGTTTTGTCATCAATGGAAAAGAAGATTTTAATGAAGAAAGTTTCCGAATTTTGGAAGTTTTAAATGCAACGTATACTTAAGAAACCCGAAGATGATATCCCTTAAAAACTGCGATGGTGGTTTTCTACCAAAAACCAAGTCGATGGATCATGCCTGCCTCCAACTCCAGATACTCTGCGTCCGGCCAGAAAAAGAGCACATCTTCAAGCCCTAACAGGGCGGAAATCACATATTGCCAATCCTGAACTACCTGCAGTTACTGAGTGGGGTTGGACTTTTAATGAGAAAGGGAAATACGAGCCAGTTACGTGTGATATTCTTTGTGGACCTGCAGAACTTCTCTCAATCGTCAAATGTTCATGTGGTCCATCATAATGTGCTTTGTCGTACAAATGTGCACTAAATAACTTCCTTGTACAGACATGTGTTCCTGTTCTGCTGATCCACAAAAAATGCTGTAATGTAAGAAGATGATTTAAAGTATCAAATGGAACAGACTTCTGTGATGAATCTGATGTTAATGATGATGGCGATGAACTTCAGTTATGGTTATAAAATGAAGAGTAATGCAAGAAGGAGAACTCGGATTGTGGAAGCGCCATGGAGACGAATTTGTGGAATCACTCCAGAAGAAGAGTATCTTTTATTTTTCAGAAAGTGAATGTAATAATAAAACACAAGACTGGTTTAAGTATTCCGTGACAGTTAAAATATATTTCTAAAATGATAATAAACATGTGAAAAAATAATACTGATTGTTTCTCTTGAATGCAATTTTATATTTCGTATACTGTTTCTTTCCGTAAGTAATAGATAAAAACTATTTTTAAACAAAATTGTTTTCTTATTTCATGCTCCTTTGATATTTTAATTTACCTATCTGGTATAAACAATCAAAATAAAATGATTATTTTATCGAATGTAACACTTGTTTCCTTGGAAGAATCCTGTTTTTGAAATTTTAACCAAAACGGCTACATTTACGTAAAAATTGCTCATAACGTAATGTGTAGTATGCAGTTAGTACTTTCTTAAAAAAAAAAAAATAAATAAAAAAAAATCGAATGATTAGGAGCGAAGTTTCAAGGATTTAAGCGCACGATGACTCCCCATCCTTCCCAACCCTCTCCCCCTTCCCAGTCGCGGGTCTGAGATGCCCACCATCACTTTTCTCAATCCCTACCTTATAAGGAACAAAATGATACCACCCACAATACTGTACCATTAAATTTCATACGGGACGCCATAAGAAAACCCACTAAATTGCTACATTCAAGGAACCTCTCCAGAGGAGAACACGTTCATCAACACACTAGTATGGAAAATGTCCCCCATCTCTGTAGCAGACGAAGAGCGTTTCAAACTTTTTTAAAGTCCTGAACACGGGTACATATCTACCCTTAGCGTTCTGTTCATGGGAGCTGCTTGAGTACCTGATGTTACGAACAACTAGCAGACAAACCTGGGTTATTAAAACATCAATTCAAGTGAAAACGCCTAGATTCATCATACTTGCATTCCAGACAAAGCGAAGAAGGAATCTAACAAGTGGTCCAACTGTATTCGCCAACTGCAAGTTAACTAATGCAAAAGTCCTCTTGAATTCTCAATTCTATCCATACAACAACAATTTACAGCTGCAATGGTACAAAATATTTACAGTCTAGCATATGACATGTATGCAAGATTCCGCGCTTCTTACTATGATAACTCAAAAGAAAAGGATGGCTGTCTACTTAGTCCAAGAAATTCAAGGAGCTAGCGCCAATAATCGTTTGCTTCAAACAGAACGAGATAATTAAATCTGGACCGATAGATGTGAGGATTGATATCTGAATCTTCAGAAAATTTCCTTGACACCACAGCTGCGTAAACATTAGTTCTACACGACCGAGTAATTAACTACAGTCCACTCACTGGTATTGTGCAGAGAGCTGTATAAATGGCCAAGAACTGTGACCCATCTAATTCACTTCAATATGACATCTCAAAGTGTGGACATCATCGCTGATGTCCAAGGCTTCTATGACTATGCGTGTATTCGTTTCATATTTAAAGACCTGCCATTCATAAATTGTTCTAAAGATGACAGTGGGATAAAAACAGTAAAAATTGCATCACCAAGATTATTGTGGGATGTGAAGTGTTTAAGACCCCGAGGACCGCAAAGTGGTTGACACGAAACTAATATGCAATTCACTGGGACGAGCCTGGTGTACCTTATGGAGAAATGTTATTCACACTTTGACTACATTTCGACTACCCTGGCACGGTCATTTACGTTAAAGGTGAAGAGAAGGTGTCCTGGATGCTGCAGATATTCAAATATGCTGCCGTTCAAGACCTGGAACGTCTAGGATTTCCTGCTCTCTATAAACGCAAGAAGATGAAAAATGGTGTTGTGTGTGCATATGATAATGTGGCTGAAAAAAGGAAATAAATTTTACCTAAGAAATCCTGTGCGTACAGTACATATACAGTACTTTAACAAGAAAAAGTACTGTTATGATCGATGTTTTTATGAAATAACAATGCTACTTAAGTATGGTTAACATTTTTTGTTGTTGTCATTTATTCACGAAAACAAAAAATTCTTAACATCACATACACAAATGTTTAAGCGTTACAAGCTCTTAACAATTCGGAGTTAGGTTACTTTCATGAAGAATATTTTTGGTTTCTGTGTAGACAGTACAACTTCATCTAGTTATCAATACATATATTTAACATCAGCTACACAAATGTTTGAGCAATAAATTATCGAGTAAACAATATTCTTTTCTCTCTATTTTATTGTAAAAGTTCTAAAGCTCACAGAAAGACTTCTAAAGCATAGATACCTTTTGCATGTAAGCGTTTCAAATTATTAACTTACAGAATAGGTCTAAAACATAGATACATCAATAAGCAGAAAAACTAGCTACATTACTAAATACAATGAAACTAGTGAATTCCTACCCAAACAGCATAGAACCGCTAAGAAAAAAAATCTGCTGGAACGGTTGCGCAAGGCTGCAATATTATTATTATTATAGTACAGACAGCTGGAGTGGTCGTTCCATGAGATTTTTAATAACAGTTTGCTGGAATCATTTTGGAGAATCCGGTTTCTGCCGGTAATCCGCGTGGTACTAGCACGATATTTCGATCGCGCTACTCGCGATCTTCATCAGGTGCTTCCTGGAGCTGAACCCAGTGTGGAACGCGTCCAGTATTTACGCCTGTCTGAGGTGGCTAGGCGCTCTGCCATTGGTCGGCGCTGTGGGAGGCGCTCCATCCGACGTCCGCGCCGGCCACTAGACTTTATTTCAATGGATCACGCAAAATCTTATCAACCGTGATACAGGATATCAGCTTAGTTCCACCTGGAATCCAGCACTTGATCTGCTAAAGACGCAACGGAGGCAACAGCCCACCTGTGAGAGCAATAACTCTGCATATGACAGAATGAATAAGTCAGCATAAATAACACAGGCTGAACAAATGGTGCTGAATCAGACAACAAATCAAGCACCAGAAGACGGTCACATAGAGAATAAACGACGGCGTTTCCAACACCAGGAGCCAGAGAGCGATGCGGCAGGCGCTGCTAGCGGGCGCGGACCTCATAGGGAGCACTTGACCCGGCCGGCTATAGTCACAGCTTAAATGACGGCAATCAGCAGATTGAACGCTTAGTACAACTTGGAGGTGGAAAAGAACGTAGCATGGCGAAATTATTAACAGAGAAGAGCCAAAAATCACGCACTCAGCAGGTGGAACAGCCACACGTATTACAGTAAATGCTAGTACTGCGGCTAGTGGCCGGCGCGGACGTCGGATGGAGCGCCTCCCACAGCGCCGACCAATGGCAGAACGCCTGGCCATCGCAGGCAGGCGTAAATACTGGACGCGATCCACACTGGATTCAGCTCCAGGAAGCACCTGATGAAGATCGCGAGTAACGCGATCCAAATATCGTGCTGGTACGACGCGGATTACCGGCAGAAACCCGATTCTTCAAGATGACAACACCCCGCCGGGAAAGCCTTAATATGTACAATCTGCTGGAATGCTTATCGATCCAGATGATACAGATATGTACAACGAACAGGAGTGCTTTTCGCTCCAGAAGAAGAAAGAAAAAAATTATATTAACAATCAGCTGGATAGGTTCAGACAAGAAAGTATATATAAATATAGATTTTTGGTTGTTGTTTGTCATTAAAAATTAGTACTAATAATTACATAAGGAAATGGTGCTGCCTTTATAATGATTGGAGCAAATGGGTGGACCTCACATAATAACAGGTTGGTCAGTGGTAGTGGAAACGTATTAAAATAAACTAAACTATTGAAGTCATTCACCTTAACGAAATGAAACTATGGCACATAGCTCTTGTTTCGAGTATTTTAATCTGAAGCTCTTTTTTTTTTTTTCAAAGTTTTGTTTTGACTTAGTTTTATACACTAAAACGTGAACTAATTATAAAGCGATGAATGACAACAGTTTTATAATTTTATACTTTTTTCTTTGATTTTATATATTTTAGAGTTTTTTGCGTATATTTTCAGCCTTCAAGGCAGTTCTATATACCATTGTTTTTAAGAAAACAATTACACGATAAAGCATACATATTTACACAGATATGCACAAAGAATCTCAAGTGCACACTTGCGCGCACACACACAAACGCACACACACACACACACACACCATCAAAGCAACACACTCATAGTCCCACCCACCCACATATGTACAATATGATAAAAGGGCCATACTATTATATACAAGCACACACACTATCAGACGAAATCTCTCTCTCTCTCTCTCTCTCACATTTTTTTCAGTCAGTGTCCCTCCGACACCCTCTTTCTCCTTACGTGAATAGTGTGACTACGAAAGGGTTTCGATACCATTATCACTGATGACCCTTTTCTTGTCATGATGAGATAAACCTACTTTAGACTGCAGCAGGATGTACGCTTCGTGTCTTACCAAGAGAATACTAACCTGCTGAACTCTAGGCTGTGGCGGGGCACCACGAACACCTCCGTACAGACACCGCAAGTAATCTTCGATCGTCAGTACATGAGATGCCGATCGTCTAACACCCTTTGCCTGCCTATGAGAGTTACCATCTACTGTACGATAGGCATACATCTTCGCCCGGAGGCTTATAAACTCCAAAATCGGTGAACAATTCGATTCATCCTTCATAAGACCGATAAGCTTCTTGTTCTGATGAACAATGGCATAACGATTATTGGTCCTGTAACCGGAAGTATCGAATTCTTCACCGATACGTTTTATTATTGCATATGGATCTCAGTTTTTCACCCAGTAGATGAAATTCCACCCCCATGAACCACAGACATCGCCGAGGTGGGGTGGCTTGCGTGCCTCAAAGATGCAGATAGCCGTACCGTAGGTGCAACCACAGCGGAGGGGTATCTGTGGAGAGGCCAGACAAACATGTGGTTCCTGATGAGGGGCAGCAGCCTTTTCAGTAGTTACAGGGGCAACAGTCTGGCTGATTGACTGAGCTGGCCTTGTAACATCAGTTAATGTGGCTTTGCCACACAGTTACTGCGAACGGCTGAAAGCGAGGGGAAACTACAGCCGTTACTTTTCCCGAGGACATGCAGCTCTACTGTATGAAAATATGATGATGGCATACTCTCGGGTAAAATATTCCGGAGATAAAATAGTGCCCCATTCGAATCTCCGGGCGGGGACTACTCAGGAGGATGTGATCATCAGGAAAGATAATACTGGCATTCTACGGATCGGAGCGTGGAATGTTAGATCCCTTAATCGGGTAGGAAAATTAGAAAATTTAAATATGGGAAATGGATAGGTTGAAGTTAGATATAGTGGAGATTAGTGAAGTTGGCAGGATGAATAGGATTTCTGGTCAGGTGAGTACAGGATTATAAGTACAAAATCAATTGGGGGTATCACAGGAATAGGACTGATAATGAATAAGAAAATAGGAATACGGGTAAACTACTATGAGCAACACAGTGATCGCATTATCATTGTCAAGATAGATACGAAGCCAACACCGACAACAGTAGTACAGGTTTATATGCCAACTAGATCTGCCGATGATGAGGAGATAGAAGAAATATACGAGGAGCTAAAGGAAATTATTCACACAGTTAAGGAAGAGGAAAATTTAATTGTGATGGGAGACTGGAATTCGGTAGTAGGAAAAGGAAGAGAAGGAAAAATAGTAGGTGAATATGGACTGGGCAAAAGGAATGAAAGAGGAAGCCGCCTGGTAGAATTTTGCACGGAACATGATTTAATCGTAACAGACACGTGGTTTAAGAATCACAAAAGAAGGTTGTATACTTGGAAGAGACCAGGAGACACCGGAAGGTATCAGATAGATTTTATAATGGTAAAACATAGATTCCGGAACCAAGTTATAAACTGTAAGACATACCCAGGGGCAGATATAGACTCTGACCATAACTTGTTAGTCATGAACTGTAGGCTGAAACTGAAAAAACTGCAGAAAGGTAGGAAAATAAGGAGATGGGACCTAGATAAATTGAAGGAAAGTGAGGTTCTGGAGAATTTCAGAGGGAGATTTAGGCAACATTTGACAGAAACAGGGAGAAATAAAACAGTAGAAGAGGATTGGGTAAAACTGAGAGATGAAATAGTGAAGGTAGCAGAGGACAAAATAGGTAGAAAGGTAAGACCTACAAAAAAAAATCCTTGGATATCACAGGAAATACTAAATTTAATTGATGAAAGGAGAAAATATAAAAATGCAGTAAATTAAACAGGCAAAATGGAGTACAGACGACTAAGAAATGAGATAGACATGAAGTGCAAAATGGCTAAGCAGGAGTGGCTAGAAGCCAAATGTAAATCTGTAGAAGAATGTATAAGAAGGGTAAAAGTAGATACCGCCTACAGGAAAATAAAAGAGACATTTGGGGACAAGAAAAGCAACTCTACCAATATCAAGAACTCAGATAGGAAACCAGTTCTCAGCAAAGAAGGGAAAGCTGAAAGGTGGAAAGTACATAGAGCAGCTCTACAAAGGAAATGAACTTAGAGACGATGTTGTAGGAAGAGAAGAGGAAGTAGATCAAGATGAAATAGGAAATACTATACTGAGAGATGAATTTGACAGAGCCCTGAAAGACCTAGGTCGGAACAAGGCCCCAGGAGTAGATAACATACCCTCAGAGCTACTAAAGTTTCTGGGAGATCCAGCCATGACAAAACTATTTGAACTGGTGTGTAGGATGTATGAGACAGGCGAAATACCCTCAGACTTTAAGAAAAATGTAATAATCCCATTCCAAAGAAATCGGGTGCAGATAGGTGTGAAAATTACAGAACCATCAGTATGATAATTCATGGTTGCAAAATTTTAACACGAATTTTCTACAGGAGAATGGAAAAGCTGGTAGAATCTGACCTCAGGGAAGATCAGTTTGGATTCAGGAGGAACGTAGGAACCCGGGAGGCAATACTCACTTTACGTCTTATCTTAGAAGATAGATGAAGGAAAAGCAAACCTACATTTTTAGCTTTTGTAGATTTGGAGAAAGCGTTTGACAATGTTGAGTGGAATACACTCTTTCAAATTCTGAAGTCAGCAGGGGTAAAATATAGGGAAAGGAGAGTTATTTACAACTTGTACAAAAGCCAGATGGCAGTTATTAGACTCGAAGGGCATGAAAGCGAAGCATCAGTTGGGAAGGGAGTAAGACAGGGTTGTAGCCTTTCTCCGATATTATTCAATTTGTACATCGAGCAGGCGGTGAAGGAAAGCAAGGAAAAATTTGGAATAGGGATTAAAGTTCAGAGGGAAGAAATAAAAACATTTCGTTTTGCTGATGACATTGTAATTCTGTCAGAGACAGCAAAGGACCTGGAAGAGCAGTTGAATGGAATGGACAGTGTGTTGAGGAGAGCGTATAAAATGAACATTAACAAGAGCAAAACAAAAATAATGGAATGCGGTCTTAGAAAATCAGGCGATGCTAAAGGAATTAGATTAGGTAACGAAACAATGAAGGTGGTAGATGAGTTTTGTTACTTGGGTAGTAAAATAACATGCGATGGTCGCAGTACAGAGGATATAAAATGCAGACTGGCAATGGGAAGAAAAGCATTTTTGAAAAAGAGAAATTTGCTAACATCGAATATTAATTTAAGTGTAAGGAAGTCTTTTCTTAAGGCATTTGTGTGGAGTGTTGCCTTGTACGGGAGTGAAACATGGACGATGAGCAGTGCGGACAGGAAGAGAATAGAGGCTTTTGAAATGTGGTGCTACAGAAGAATGCTGAAGATTAGGTGGTAGATCGCAGAACTAATGAAGAGGTACTTAACAGAATTGGTGAGAAAAGGAATTTTTGGCATACCCTGACCAAAAGAAGGGATCGCTTGGTAGGACACATTCTTAGACATCGAGGAATCGTAAATTTAGCACTGGAGGGAAGTGTGTGGGGTAAAATCGCAAGGGAGACCAAGAGATTCGTATAGTAAGCAGATTTAAGTGGATGTGGGTTACCGTTCTTATGAGGAGATGAAAAGGCTTGCTCAGGATAGAGTAGGGTGGAGAGCTGCATCAAATCAGTCTCCGGACTGAAGACCAAAACAAGATGAAATTATCTGTATCCAATACAATACAATAACTTTGGTTCCACAAAATGAGGCTTAGCAGTCTCATAGTGGAACCTGTACATGTAGAGTTTGGACAGATCAAGTATGCACATCCCCAGATAGATACGTTTTGTAAACTCTACTAAAGCCTTAATCATCTCCACAACAACAAAGTTTTCATTGCATATGGTGAGCCTCTTAAAATATTGCGTTCTTGTATTTACATTCTGCATGGTCTTCCCGAGAATGGAATTGTACATTAGTTTATGAAAATCTTTCTCAAAATCACCAGTCGCGACCACCTTCTTTGCCGTATTTAGTGTAATGTGCTGTTTCAACTATGGAGATTGGTTAAAGGATATAGTTTGCATTATTCTAACAAGTTCCATTTCCATTTTGATGCACTACTCCAAATTACGATAATGAATCACATATCTATGCTTGTCTGCAACAGTCGTCATCAACTTGGGGATGGAACCCTTGGCTCCAGGTGGAACTAGTTGCTCTGGGCATAAGGGCAAGTTGCTGGTCCCCTCGTGCAAACAAATTGGATATGAAATATCCGCCTCTACTACATATCTGACATCAGATTCCATGGAGAGAGGCATTAATTTTCCACCTAATCCCTCTAATTCATTGACACCTACTGAAACCCTCCAACCAACAGAGGCATCATCATTGCATGACCGTACAAGTTATTCACATCCAAATGTAGAATATATGGAGAATCGAGGAATGTGTTGTACCTTGCACCCATATGTGAGTTATTTGCCTTGGCGTTTCTATGGATACACTGGCAAAGCCCGCCCCTGATTCCGCACTCAAAGAAAAGAAGCATATCTGTATTGGTTAAAAATTCGATGTTACACTTCTTATTCTTCAGCATTGCGTCCTAAGGCAACCCAGGTGCCATATAATAAAAGGCGGGGTCCAAGGAGTATATGGTCATGCATACACTCCTGAACGTCTCAAAAACATCTGCAAGTAAGCGCACATCTGTGTACATGTAGATCCTTGCGTATTCATCCAAATGGAGATGTTGAATTTCCGCCAGAATTTATGGCATGCTCATATTCCACATCTGTTATGGCATCATTTATGAATGAACTGGTAAATGTGGATATGTTGGGAAGTTCGGTTTTGTGGAGTTTCACCAAAGAGTTCAGATACTCGTTTGGGAAAACACCCCTTCGCATTACTAGTTGAAACTTTTCCTCATCAGGATATGCAGATGAAGTGATATGTATATCATCCTGAGGTAGAGTCTCAACAATCTTGAAAGTGACGACTGCATAAAACGAAGCAAATCAAGGAAATACAAGGTAATTTTTTTGCGTCAATCGTTTGGAGAAAGAAATATATTTCTCAGTGTTGTCAGGCAAGATACTAACCTGATCAACTTTCATGACGAATTTAGCCAAGTGCTTAACTAAAAAGTAGCGTCATAGTTGGAAAGATTATGGAAAAAGACAGGTATATGTCTAGGTACTGGATACTTCAAGTTGCAGTGGTTATGCTCAACAGAATTTCCCAGTTAGATGACAGTGGTCTCTATGGGGAGTTTCCACTTTTATGTTAAACGGCAACCCACGGATATGACAGATTACGAACTTTTTAAGCAACTCCTTATTTTTCTGCGACATAGTCATTGGAACATTTTGACTGTAAAGTTTGTCAACTTCCCTGGCAACGTGTTCGAGCTCAGTGAGCAACCATACTGGATCGTTCCCTACATAAGATATGAATTTATTTAGAGAGGGGTTGACTGTGCATACAACTTGGAACGCTGCTGCATACAGTATGTGTTGTTGTGTGAAGGTGATGTGTGGGACCAGGGGAATTACCTTCACATCTAACAATTAGAGCAAGTAAGCACTCGAAATCACTGTAAATGGCTACAGGACATCTTCCTGCTGGTGAGCATTCTTGAATTTAATGAAATTATTTTCAGGGGTTGGCACAGTAACACGTACCGCTTCCTTGGATTCGCAATCTACGAGGTGCTTCTGAAAATAGTTTTCTTCAATAAAGTTACTTAGACACCTGTAGCATATGTGGTTCTTATGTTGGTGGTTATTAAGATGAGTTTTTAGAAGGCGGTACATGTCTTTGATCCATGTGTAATGTTGCATTTCACTGTTGGCGATAAGCAACATATTTACGTGAAGGTCACGCTAACCCACAAATTTTGAAAAATGGCAGGGTTTGACTACAATATCAGGCTTATTTCCTTCTACTGGCTTGCATTTCTTCTTCCTCTCCAAGCTATAAACATGCACCTATATTCCACGATTCTGGGCCTCAAACTTGGGAATGTCCTGGAGTTTGACTGTAAAATTGTACCCTCCTAGAATTTCACCTTCGGGTACTTTATATGTACTTGTGCTCTGTGGATGTGCTGTATGATTATAATTTCTCTCAGAAGCCAGAATTGACCATACGAAGCAGTACTCATCCCTGGCTTTGGTCTGACCATTACGAAGCTTTCTAGTCCCGTTATTTACATTAACACAAGCTTTATTGTCCCTGATATCAACAGGAAGTTGAATAAAACTGGACCCTCCCCTTACTGGAACATAGACGTGAATATGGATATTGAAGTGTACTGCTTGGCTGAGTGCCTGAGCAAAACCGCCTCCCTCCATCTTGGAGATATAGTTCATGATGTCACACAACATGGATTTGCGAAACTATTTGGTGATCCAAGTACTCCACATAATCACACTTTTTTCGCCACAGAGGTAGTGGAGGCTAGTATCCTCAGCACCCTCAGAACCTTTGGGTGCATGAGTCAGCTCATAGCATAATACCCCACTGCATTTAACAGCAGGATTACATGGATCACTTATCGTTTTGAAAAGTTTAGTCTCCAACACGGGATAGAAGGCCTCAAGGAACATGATTGGGTCACAGTAACCTGCTGCCAGATTATCTGTAGTCGTGAAGGATATGCAGCCCTCCAAAGCACTAGTGACATCCGACTACTGAAGGGGGTCATAACACCCAGAACCTGATGCCCTAATACATATCGACATATCTGACTAATACTAGCACTATTACTGCAGCTAATACTACTACTAGAGGCCGATGGCGACGGCGAAAGCGACAGTGACGACCGCCGCGTGGAAAACTGAGTGGGGGTGGGAGAATTATGCGCCAGGGAATGTGTACCTTATGTGGGCTACGGCAGCGGTGGCTTGGCTGCGGTTGCGATTGCTGTGGGGACAGGGGGGTGTGGCCCAGTGTGAGCAGCGGGGTGAGGTTACCTGCCAGCTGTGAGTATCAACATCTCACCATAAACACTACTAATGAGCTACGAAACAGTTCCACAGCAAACAGGGACTGCTTTGACTTAAGATCAGATACAGTACATCATGCAAAGTTTGTCAACAGATCATATTCTGTAGTCTTTATATAACCAACAAAAGTACTGCCTTGTACAGTAAACAGCTATCTGTACGGAAAAAATCCAGTCGCTCTAGCATTCGTTACACCTGATAAATGAATGTAACACCACCACAACATCGTAATATGATTGACACCAAGAACAATCTAAACTTCACCGAAATGAATCCCAGTGGAAAATATTCACAATGATCAGCAACACTCCATAGTAGGACGGACAACAGTAGTGTACGCAGTTTGCCTGGTAGAATAGTTACATCTTCTAAGTGCTCTACCAATTAAACGTAGTTTATGGTTTTCCTTCCCTACAATAAGCCCTACCAATTAAACGTAGTTTATGGTTTGCCTTCCCTACAATATTTTTATGTGTTCTTTCCAATTTTAAGTTGTTCGTGATTGTAATTGCTAGGTATTTAAGCGAATTTACGACTTCATGGATAAATAAAAAATAAATAAATAAAATAATAATAATCCTAACAAAACGACCATTAACCATACAATTTAATCAACCCTCTGAAATAATTGAAGTCAGATGATCCGACAGGTTATCCTTCTCTTCCTTCGCCGGCCGCGGTGGCTGAGCGGTCTGCGGCGCTCCAGTCACGGTCTGCACGGGCTCTGCGGTTGGGTTCGAATCCACCCTCGGGCATGGTTGTTTGTGCCGTCTTTAGTATAAGCTAGTTCATAAGTAGTTTGTAAGTTTAGGGAATGATGGCCCCGTAGTTAAGTCCCATAAGCTCTACAAACATTCTCTTTCTTCTACTTTTTCCTCCAAGACGTGAGAAAAGCATTCTTATGGACCCAAGGAGCTTTCCACAGGAACTACGAATTTTCAACTATCAGTTACGATTATTTTTGTTCTCCGCGTCATGTCATGTAACAGCACAGATTACTAACAAAGATATGTATGCACAGTAAAACTGATTTGACCCATCCATTTCCTAAAGTCCACATAGACAATTAAGAAAGCTACAAGACGATCCGACTTTCTAACGATTGACAACATCGTGCATTCTTCTAACACCATTCATTACTATAGATAAACACTCGTAATACTATCAAATGTACCTTTAAACCTAAAGTTATCGCGCGCGAACTCACAGTCCTCATGGCATTAAATAATTGTATTAGCAAAAGTCGAATCAGTAATTGAGAATATGCAATCTAGTGTTTCACTTGTACCTTTTAACGTCAATATCTTTGACAGAAAGGTAAACTCTGTCCAATTCCACTGAAATATTAAGTTTGTTAATTCACTACACCTTTTGTAATTCGTGAAACAAATGTAGTATATTTTTGTCGTAAACAGGCTGAAATTCATACACTGGTTACTGGAATACAGTCACATTCTCTCGTTTTGAGCTATCTGTACAACCAACACATCCAAACCCTAAATAGTTAGAGTGTTTTGCTTCATTTGCAATAACTTTCATCGTATGTGTGTCACGCCGCAGTAACCACCTTGTGGTTCTTTCTGTCACTACTAAAACTACAAAGCTTCCTTACGGCGGATTTCTTCAGCGGATTTTGTCATACAAACACATTTCGCGGAAAAAAAGAGAGAAAAAAAGCATAAATGAAACAAATACATAAGATGACCCTATAAGACTATGTAACTAATCGTAAACAACTCTGCAATAACAGGAGACAGCATGAGAATAAACTATAGCATGAGAATAATTGATTCCCAACAACGCTAGTTGTACGTAACGCGATAGCTGCGCGGGACTGTCGGTCCGCAATAGTTGAGCGTTCCACCAGCGGTGCTCTGATCCAGGTGACACAATGCAGTCATGTATTACTTCTGATTGCAGGAAGGTACTGAATTTCTGTAATTTTTAGATGTACAGGGGCGAAAAGGAGAGGAATAAATACATTTGTGCAGACTACGGTATGATCATGAAAATCGACACACAGAACAGTTTACCAGGAAAGACCTGTCTATAGATCAAAACCAAGCTAATTTTTTTTTTCAAGTCATTCAGAGGTCCAGGTGCAGCGTATTCTAACCCAAATCGATTTAATACAGCGTTCTGCAAACATCGCGGAATGAACACACGCGTTGTCCATTGGCATCTGAAACTAGAATCATACCTCTATGCACTCAGAATTCATTTCTTCTAGCAAAATAACGACGCACCAGTGAATTTTCAATGTAACGTAGTGAATGAGGCCATTCTGTGCGAATGTAGCGCAGCAAAATCCGTAAATCAGGATCTGTTTCTGTGGCTCGAGCAATTTTCCTATGGTCCCATGGGAAGGATTGTAACAAACTACCTTCCTGTGCATGTATCTGACAACATGACCTCTCAGAAGCAACAAAGTCTTTGTCATGGCCAATCGGCAGCCGGGAAAGTGCGTCGGCATTTCCATGGAGAGTTGTGGGTCTGTACACAATCTCGTACTGATACTGTGATAAAAGCAGTGCCCAACGTTGCAATTTGCGCGCCGTACCCGTAGGAATCGGTTTGGGTGGATGAAACAATAACTGCAAAGGCTTGTGGTCAGTGATTAGATAAAATTTTCTCCCATACAAATGGTGATGGAATTTTGTGACACCATACACTATTGCTAAAGCTTGCTTCTTAATCTGAGAATAACTTCACTGTGTATCTGTCAAAAGTTTTGATGCAAACGCTTTCGGACGGTCCGTATCCCCATGTCTATGTGACAATACTGCTCCTAGACCAAACGATGACGCGTCCAATTGTAAAAGAACTGGTTTTTCTGGATCAAAGTGCAGCAAATATCAATCACTGAGCAAAGTGTCTTTTAAATGCTGAAATGCGCGTTGGCATTCGTCTGTCCAAACAAAACGAACATTTTTACGGCGTAGCCGATACAAAGGGCCTACAATTAGTTCTGTGTTTGGAATAAACCTAATATAGTACGCTCACTTTACGCTCAAGACGGACTGTAATTCTTTCACATCTTTTGGTGCTGGCAGGTCGCGAATGACAAGAAAATGTGATTGCATTGGGTGCACACCTTAACTATTTATCACGTGCCCTAGATACTGCAGTTCCGGTTTGAAAAAGCCACACTTATCTAAGCGACATTTGAGACCTGCGTCTGAAAAAGCCTGAAACAATTTCCTCAAATTTGCGATGAGTACCTCTGGGGTATGGCCTGACACAACTATGTCGTCCAAGTAATTTGAACAACAAGGAACCCGAACAGTAAGCTCTTCCAAATATCTCTGAAAAATTGCGGGTGCGGATGCATTGCAAAAAGGTAAACGCAAATATTTACACAAGCTTACATGACTATTGACAACACATATTTTCTGTGATTCTTCGTCGAGTGGCAGTTGAAGGTAGGCATTGCTCAAATCTATTTCAGGACCTAATCTGTCTATTAAATCCTCTGGTCTCTGCAAATGATAACTGTCTACAACTCTTTGTGGATTCACTGTCAAGTTGCAATCAACACAAAAGCGAATGCTACCTGACGGCTTCGGCAAAATAACAAGCGGACTCGCCCACTGGCTAGTTTGTATAGGTTCAATTGCACCATTTGCTTGCAATGTGCGAAGTTCTTGTGCTACTTTTTTGTGTAAAGCGAGCGGTACATCACGAGCTTTGCAAAACGTTGGTTTGGCATTTTCCTTGAGAGTAATGTGTGCAGCAAAATCTTTAGATTTTCCTAGTCCTGCAGTAAATAAATCAGGAAAGTCTTTCAACAACTTGTCTACACTGTCTTTAGCATCAAAATTGTCCACAATTAAAAGATTGTCTTGCACATTAAAACCAAAAAGACCAAAAGAATCTAAACCAAAAATATTCTCCCCTTTGTAAGACTGAAGCACGTGAAATGTCACCGTGCGCATTTGCGATCAGTATAACGCAGGTAGTGAACACTGTCCTAGTACAGAACTTCATTGCCATTGTATGCTGTTAACTTTGTTTTAGCGCGAGAAAGGTGCGGCGATCCTAACTGTTCATAAGTTTTGCGATTGAGCAATGTGACTGATGCACCTGTATCTAATTGAAACTTTACAGAAATATCATTCACACAGAAATTGACATACACTTTTCTGGCCTGACGTACAACTTGTGCTAGGTCAGTGTCGTTGATGTTACGAGGGGCAGCCACTGGTTTGGAAAATACTGCATTTAATGAATAAGTATAGTCTTGTCGCTGTTTGGGCCGGGAGGGCAAATTTCTTCTCTTGTGCTGTAAGCAAACTGTTTGTATATGACCTTCCTTGCCACATGCATAGCATTTTGCTGACTGGGACAGACAGTTCTGTCCTTTGTGTCACGAGAAACATTGCGGGCAAGATTTCACTGCCTTATTTGGCAAGGTTCTGCGTCTAGCAACTTGTTTGCACTTAGTGCGGGCAGACGGAAGTACACGACGTTTGACTTGGCGCTCGCCGGTGCGTGACATTACTCTACACAGTGGAATGGACTCAAAGATTTCCGCTGCTGCGGCACCTGTATCATACTGTTCCAAAATCTGTTCTACTTGGTGGAACGATGGATCTGACATTTTTAGAATCTATTCCCTAAGTCTACCATCAGAAATATTATAGACAATTGTGTCACATGTCTCATAACATTACATCTGAATACAAATGGGAGTGAAACATGGACGATAAACAGTGCGGACAGGAAGAGGATTGAGGCTTTTGAAATTTGGTGCTACAGAAGAATGCTGAAGATTAGGTGGGTGGATCGCGTAACTAATGAGGAGGTACTGAACAGAATTGGGGAGAAAAGAAATTTCTGGCATACCTTGACTAAAAGAAGGGATAGATTGGTAGGGCACATTCTTAGACATCAAGGAATTGTGAATTTAGCGTTGGAGGGAAGTGTGTGTGGGGTAAAAATCGCAGAGGAAGACCAAGAGATAGATACAGTAAGCAGATTCAGACAGATGTAGGTTGCCGTTCTTATGTGGAGATGAAGAGACTTGCTCAGGATAGGGTATTGTGGAGAGCTGCATCAAACCAGTCTTCGGACTGAAGACCACAACAACAACAACAACAAAGCTCCACATGAACATTAAAATTTACACTTCCTAGTGTGGCCTTGAAGATCTGTTATCCACTGCCTGTGTGTTTGGTTCTGACTATTCCTACATCTGAAGAACCGATACCTTGCGGCCACTACATTAATTTGCTGTTCATAATACGCTGTGAGGGGTCCTATCATTGAATCGTAAGAGAATTCTGAAGGCTCCGCGGTGGGAAACAATTTTTTTTACAAGACGGAACACTGGGGGGCCTACACACCATAACAGAAAATGAAGTTTGACAGTGCACTGTGCACTGTGGTGTAGGCTTCAAACTGTTGTAGCCAGTCCGACTAGTCCTCTTCTTTTCCGTCATATTGTCAGAACGGCGGAATTACTGGAGCTGGTGGCTCTACAGTGGAAGTTGTGTAGTCTCAGACACAGGTGTGGCCAGACGTTGGTGTACTGTAGGCAGCAGCTATACTATTTATTTGCTCTGAAACCTTTGCATTAGCTGCTGTGTATCGAGCGCAGGAAGCTGCGGCACAGTGGTAGAGGCAGGGTTAGTAGCATTAGCCATGGTGCAAAAACAATTATAAGAAGCAGTACAAAAATATATATAAATTGACACTACGCTCTGCAATAGAAAAAAATAGAAAGAAAAAAAATAAGAAAAAAATAAATAAATAAATAAAAATTAATAGCGCAGCAGTGAGAAATATAACAACACATCGCAATGTCAGTGGTTGTAGTCCTCGTCGCTATTTGTTGTGACCTTGTCGCCTTTTGTTGTATCATTCTTTCCGCCATTGGTTGAGTACTCGTCCCAGTCTAGTTGTCAGGAAAGGTACAGGTGCAGGAATCGATGGTAAGCTAAAACGTTACTATAGAGATTAGTATAACAAGTTTTATTGACTGAAAATTGTAATACTCAACTTTAGAACATGTGTCTGTTTCTTTTCTCTACTTATTTCTCGCCCCATCTCCTGTTCTGAGACCTAGTGACTGCTAAATTCGTAACCGCGTTCTGACTTAGTACTGTCCTATTTCTGACTTCGTAACTCTAGTAACTGACGGGCAACAGACGGGCCGCCCAAACGTATGTCGGCCTAGATATAGCCGCTTGTAGAGGCGGGCATCTTGGGTTACTCCCTCCAGGGTGCGCGGCGCCTGCTTGCGATTGGCTTTCGGTCGATCGCTGCCTTCTTCACAATCATTCTCTTACGTCTGCCGTGTGGTGCTGACTTTACGCCACAATATAATCTACATTTAAGTACTCAACATAAAAGATCAGTGTTCACCATTGCATCAAAAAGACAATGCTTCGATTTCTTAGAATAATTTTGACAATTTTTACAATGAAATGTAAACAAACATCAGCCATAGCAAATCGGACTTCTCTCAGTTATTTTACACTAAGTCTAGCAATTTTTACTAAATTTCAGATCCACCTAGCCAACGACATCCCTCATAAGAGATCGTAACAACAATCAATCTCAACTAATTGATTGGATTATCCTTCCAGTCATCCTTAACCTACAAGAAATGGATACATCCATTACACATGACATAAATTACCATAGCCATCCCGTCTACTAGCTCCTGATAACAGGCATTCCAACAGAGCGTAGAGTAACCCCAATGCATCGAATTCCACCCCAATTCAATCCAATACAGCACCAGTAGGTACCCAATGGAGCTTTCAGAAGTAAATTTGAGGCTTCTGCACAAGGTGACTCATCAATGGCATCATCAGTGACGTCATCAATGACATAATCAGTGGCGTCATCAGTGACGTCACGACCTCTGCAAGATGGCGGACATAAACAATATGGTAGACATAAACAATATGGCGGACATAAAAATATTGCGGACATAAACAATATGGTGAACATAAACAAGATCCGAGACATAAACTATATGGTGGACATAAACAAGATGCCAGATATAAACAAGATGGCGAACATAAACAAGATGCCAGTTATAAATAATACGGCGGACATAATATGGGGGCATAAAAATATTGTGGCATATGTCTATAATGGCCATACCCACAGCTATTGGTTTATCAAATACTATATTGAGTCGGCCTAACTCAATGGGCTTCTAAATTTTTCACACTCCTTTTATGATTTGTCTTCGCAATTAAAGCTGCAGCGCCATAGTGCCCAACCCATTTCGTCACGAGTTTTACATCAACCACTTTGCGAATATTTTGAATAGTTCTTCCAGGTCCTAGGGTTGGGCGCTTTGGGATTTCATCTCCAGCCTAACGTTTCCTAACTGCTCGGCCCATGAGAGTTTGGGCAGATTAAAGCACATCAAATGATGGCTATATAGCTGTCCATATCTAATACTGCAGAGGAGCAAAACAAAATGTGTGCAAATAACTGAAAATCAAGTGTTGTTTATAAAATATGAATAAAACAAAAGTAATATGCAACAGATTTCAAGATTTTGAAACCTTAATTACTGTTGCAAAAACTCACAAATATGAAATACGAGTCCTTGTTCTTTACCATAGCAGTGACTACTTTGTTAGAAGCAAGGTAGGTCATTCAACCGATATTGTACTGTTTGTATGAAATTCATACCCATAAACTAAATAAAGGACGTGATCTCATGCTCTATTAAAGTCAATAACAATTGACAATAAACAGTTGTTGTGATAACATATCTATCTCAAACACGAACATTCATCAAGTTAAGCACCTTGCCCACAGATGGCACCATCAGCAGCAAAAAAAAAAAAAAAAAAAAAAAAAAAAAAAATCGGAATATTTTACATTAAATGCTGGGGTTTTTTCGGGCAATTTTCCTGGAGATTAAGTATATCACTCACTCAAATGAGATACTAGCATAGTATCTATACAGAAAATGCAATATTCATTGTAAAACAAAGTTCTTGCCCTAAAATCGAAATATTTTACATTATTTCTGCAGTTTTCTCACAGATATATGGCTTGAATCGTAAAAAATAAGTAGACATCTCTCCTAAATAACATACTAGTATAGAATGCAAGCACAAAATGCCATCTTCCATTGGTAGAAAATTCGCACTGACTTGTTTTACGGCCCACTTTAGATTTGTAGTTTTATAAGTTTTTGCAAACATTTTGGACCAAAATAATAATCTAAATAATAATAAATTAATTAATAAGTGTGTTTGAAACCCTTTTAAGTAGTGGCGGGCTTCGAACCATCGACCCTTAGCGTCACCGTCCAGCACCTTGCCCACTACGCTACGGCTATAAATCAAAACAGAAGTTCTTTATCTCATACTAATGATGGTCATTGTTAACTGATGTTAATATGGCATTTGTAGACATTAGATTATCATTTATCGTACGAAGAACCATGTGTTTTTGTTAATTCCTCAGTGTGACGTTGCTTTGAAATGACAACGTGTAAGTTGCAATAAGAAAATCATCAAATACGCGATGAATGTCACGTGACGTCTCTGAACGGCTGGTTTTCGTTAATTCAATGGAGGGTGTCAAATCTCAGTTATTTTTGCAAATATGTCTCAAACGACACGAGATATGAAAAAAACATAAGGGAGCTAAGTAGTAGAGAATTTTCTCCTCTACCAATTAGGTTATTCAATTTTCGTGTCAGATGAACGGTTCGTATGCAATTGCAATTATATTACAAACGGGTTTATTTGGTATTACTACCGCATTTTTTGCCCGGAAAATTTCAAAAAGGGAGGTTCTGGTCTCTGGCGGCCTTCAATCATGTCTGTAAAATTTGGCGCTGATCGGTTGAACGGTTCGTCTTAAAAACAGGGTACACTTTACGGACAGACAGACATCCCAAAATCGCCGTTATTTTTGCAAATATATTTGAAACGCTACGAGATATGAAATAAACATAACAGAGCAAAGTTGTAGAGAATTTTCTTCTCTACAAATTCGGTTATTCAATTTTCGTGTCAGATGAATAGTTAAGCCGTTATTTTCATTTAAATTTAGACTGTCCAAAGACGATCGCAAAGGCCCACTTTTAGTGTTACTACCGTAACCTAAAGTGGGCCAAAAAGGAAAGTAGAACTTAGCTCAGAAATGGGAATAAAAACATTAATCCAGCAATTTTCTCACAGAAGTATCGCTTAACATCCATAAAGCAAACTTCCTCCAGCTATTACCATTCACCAGGAGTCAAACATTAGTTTAATATTCAAAGCCAATAGCCTACATTTGGTGTGGTATTTCTACAAAACCATACAACCACTATCCAGACAAGAAATATATTACGTCACACATAAAAGGAAGCATCCCCTATGCAATAGCTGATGCCTATTGCCCTAATTTCCGTGCTTGATGACATGATTATATCAAAATACAAAATGTTTTCGTAAAAAATAACGAGATGTTTATAAAATCAGTGTCATAAATACACTAAATAGCTGTATATAAAGAAATTATTGTAAGTAGCATATAGTATATAAAAAAAATTAACTAGATAGCGAAAGTAACATTTTCGGTCCTGTAAATGCGGATAATCCACTAAAAAAACGATATATACATGACTTTAGGTTGGTAAAAAGTTGGCACTCATTGCTAGGAAGGGTCTTATTTATTGATTAAGAAATGTCACATATATATGGTATATAATGTTATGATTTCGAACAGCTGTTTTGCCAAAGACAATAGTCACAGAGAAGTCACACTGCAATACCAAAGACGTTACTATAATCGATATATCGAAATTATACAACTAATAATTTAATAAAAAGGTACTGCATATCACCTCAATAAAAGAAGTAGTTCTCTTTTGTCATTTTCCTTGCTAAATAACAACTTTAATTCTACAAGTAAGGTGGAAACAATTTGTAAACATGAGAAGTTTCTCCCACTATTAATAATACATTACAAAAAATACCCTATTCAGTTTACTCAATGATTTCCCATGTTAGAGACGCTACTTAAATGTCACTATAGCATTTGCAGCAACATTGTGGGCTCTATTGCATCAGTGCATTAACATAACCTGCAAAAAAGCGCCTAATATGATTAAACTTACAATTTTCTTTTCCAGTATAATTTCAGACCCAGCAATACGCTAAATAAATAAGTCCCTTCAACCCAAATATCATAGTAGTACAGAATGTACGCACTAAAAGCGATACTTACGTTTGAATCAGTCGATCAAAAAAAGGTGTATTACATTAATTACTGCAAAGTAATAGTGAAATTAATGCCCAATAGTCCTGAAGTAAACATCCTCAAGCCTAACAGAGTAATCAGTCGTGATATGTTCTCTCTACATGGGGAGAATGCACACTATTGTTTATATCGAATATCACAATGTCATCGTGAACCTAACACCTGAAAAAACGCATATACAACTCCTATAGCTACTTCTAGACCTATTAATGTGAACAAGAAAAATAAATTGCTGTAATAACAGTAAATTTGTTGAGGATATAGCCCAACTTTAACAGGCCAGTAGCTATATTAAATACTCGATGTCTACACAGAAATAAGGCATTGAATTAAGTATTTCACACACTGACTAAGGTAGAACTAAGGCGACTATTGCCCCAATATTATCATCAAAGGTACAGCAATTGATAATATGCGTCATTTATGTGCTATGCATAGTGTAGACACCTGCAGGTAATATAAGAAAAAATTTTCTTCTATCCGAATCCATGTTAAATCGCAAACGAACGTCCAACATACTTAAAGCAAGTATCCGAGTGCTTGTTTCAAAATAAAAATTAAAAAATAAATGTTTGCAGAGATAGTTGTGTGTGTTTGTGAATGAATGGAGGACAAGTTGAGTAACGAATTGATTACGTTTACCCCAACACCTTCTAATAACACAACACTCACCATGATGAGCTAGGCCAATTTTACTGAGGATGGTTGAATAACATCGGAGAATATCAGCAATCAAATTAGCACACTGACTATGCATAAGTAGTAAGAAAGAGTGTGCAGGGAAGGTGACTTACCAGGTCTCCATTGGCCATAACTTTTTTGGAGTTGACATAAAGAGCAATGCCACTGGTCAGTGGATGATTCCAAACAGACGGAATAAAAAATGAACCGGTGGTCTCACGTAAGTTGCGTGCAGTTCTGTTTCCAACAGCGAAAAGATTTCCAGATAGAAATAGATTGCAACCTTTGGGCTGGATTCTTCCACAACGGCGCTCCAACACACACATTACATCAGTTCCAGCCCTCAGACCATCCTGATTATAAGATTGTGGAATCACCAAATTCACCCATTTACATGGCAGTTGTTGTACAACACATTAAAGAGTTAAGTATACCTATTCGAAATCAGGACGGGAATCTAGTTGATTTCGACAGGGAGGAACTAACTGTGAGATTACATTATAAAAAAAGCGAGATGGTAAGCCTCTACAGTCTACAACTTATGCATGAGGAAGGTGTCTACAAATAGAAAATATAAATGTAATCTCATTGTTATTTCCTCCCTGTCGAAATCAACTAGATTCCCGTCCTGATTTCTAATAGGTATACTTAACACTTTAATTTGTTGTACAACAACTGCCATGTGAATGAGTGAATTTGTTGATTCCACAATCTGATATCCATGCGGGACCGTGGGCCAGAACTGATGTAATGTGTGCGTTGGAACGCCGTTCTGGAAGAATCCAGCCCAAAGGTTGAAATATATTTCTATCGGGAAATCTTTTCACTGTTGAAAACAGTACTGCACGCAAGTTAGGTGAGACCACCGGTTCATTTTTAATTCCGTCTGTTTGGAATCATCCACTGACCAGTGGCATTGCTGTTTATGTCACCTCTAGAAAGGTATGGCCAATGGAGAGCTGGTAGGTCATCTTCCCTGCACACTCTTTCTTACTACTTATGCATAGTCAGTGTGCTAATTTGATTGCTGATATTCTCCGATGTAATTCAACCATCCTCGGTAAAATTGGCCCATGACCCCCACCTGTCAGGAAATTAGATTTAGCTCATCATGGTGAGTGGTGTGTCATTAGAAGGTGTATGTCCCCCCCACCCCTCGCAAAGACGATACTCAGTAGACGAATTTTGCATCGTCTGTTTGCTGTAGAAATAGGCTTAGATGTATGGTCATGTGGATATTGGGCTTGAAGGATGTTAATAAGGAATAGACATATTCGTTTCAAGGAAGCAAAGTCGTGCGATTATTGGCTTGTCTCTGTTGTGCTGTGCTGTCTTTGCTATATCCAAAAGCCCCCTGTCCATGCAGATGTACGTGATTTAAAGTGGCCTATTGGGGTAAACGTAATCAATTTGTCACTCAACTTGTCCTCCATTCATTCACAAACACACAAATCTCTGCAAACATTTATTTTTTAAATTTTTATTTTGAAACAAGCACTTCGATACTTGCTTCAGTATGTTGGACGTTCGTTTACGATTGAACATGGTTTCGGATAGAAGATAATTTTTTCTTATACTAACTGCTTCCAACATTTTAACTGCAGCAAGCAGGTGTCTACACTATGCATAGCACATAAATGACGCATATTGTCAATTACTTTACTGTGATAATAATATTGGGGCAATAGTCGCCTTAGTTCTACCTTAGTCAGTATGTGAAATACTTAATTCAGTGCCTTATTTGTGTTTAGACATCGAGTGTTTAATATAGCTACTAGCCAGTTAAAGTTGGGCTATATCCTCAACAAATTTACTGTTATTACAGCAATTTATTTTTCTTGTTCACATTGGTAGGTCTAGAAGTAGCTATAGGAGTTGTATATACGTTTTTTCAGGTGTTAGGTTCACGATGACATTGTGATATTCGATATAAACAATAGTGTGCATTCTCCCCATGTAGAGAGAACATATCACGACTGATTATTCTGTTAGGCTTGAGGATGTTTACTTTAGGGCTATTGGGCATTAATTTCACTATTACTTTGTAGTAATTAATGTAATATTACTTTTTTGTTTGACTGATTCAACATAAGTATCGCTTTCAGTGCATACATTCTGTATTAGTGTGATATTTGGGTTGAAGGGACTTATTTATTTAGCGTATTGCTGGGTCTGAAATTATGCAGGGAAAGTAAATTGTAAGTTTAAGAATGGTACTAAATTCGTACTAGGCACTTTTTTTACAGGTTATGTTAATGCTCTGATGCAAAAGAGTCCACAATGTCGCTACAAATGTTATAGCGACATTCAACTAACATCACGAACGTGGGAAATTACTAAGTAAACTAAATAGGATTATTTTTTACATACTGTGTTTGTAATAGTGAGAGGATATATGAACATCGTTTTTTGTACATACATTAATTACTACTATGGTATCTAGGTTGAAAAGAATTATTTATTTAGCATATTGCTGGGTCTGAAATTATGCAGGGAAAGAAAATCGTAAGTTTAAGAGTGGAACAAAAATCGTACTAGGCACGTTTTTTTTGCAGGTTATGTTAATGCACTGATGCAATAGAGCCACAATGTTGCTGAAAAAGCTGTAGTGACATTTAAGTAGTGTCACTAACATGGGAAGTCGTTGAGGAAACTGAAGAAGTTTTTTTTTTGTATTGTATTATTAATAGTGGGAGAAAACTACTTCTTTTATTGAGGTGATATACAGTACCTTTTTTCTTAAATTGTTAGTTGTATAATTTCGATATATCGATTATATCAATGTCTTTGGAATTGCAGTATGACATCTCTGTGACTTAGGTTCTTTGGCAAAACAGCTGTTCGGAATCAAAACATGATATACCATATGTGACACTTCTTAATCAATAAATAGCACCCTTCCTAGCAATGAGTGCTTCCTTTTTACCAACCTAAACTCATATATATCGTTTTTTGTGAATTATTCACAGTTATAGAGCCGAAAAGGCTAGTTTCGCCGTCTTGTGATTTTTTATACTGCTACATACAATAATTTGTTTATGTTCTACTATTTAGTATATTTTCAGCATTTAATAGCTACATTAGGGCTGTAAGTAACCGAAAGATACTGCAGTTAGAGGTCCACCATGTTGTTTGTGTCCGCCATATTGTTTATGTTCACCATCTTGTTTATGTTCGCCATGTGACCATGTGACGTCACCGATGACATCAGTGATGACGCCACTGATGACTTAATTCATTACATCACTGATGACGTCATTGATGACGTTACATGGTCCAGAACGTGGCCAACGTGAAAGACAGGCCCAGGCCCCAGTGCAGTGGCCATGCCACGTAAGCAAGGTAGTTCCGAGCCGGCGCGATCGCTAGCTCAGTGGCTGCCCGCTATGACGCAGTGGGCCGTGCCCCAGCGGCCGGCCAATCGGCTAGCGATCGCGCCGGCTCGGAACTACCATGCTTACGTGGCATGGCGACTGTGCTGGGGCCTGTCTTTCTCGTAGGCCTCGATCCAGAAGCTTCAAATTTACACCTGGAAGCCCCATTGTGTACCTACCAGCTCCTGAATGCCGTAAGCAATCTTGTCAGATTAAATATACCTACAACCTATTGACGCGCACAGTCCATTGGCTACAACTAGCCCACTTCATGTCAGCAAACTATCCGAGATTCACAACCCCTGGGATTTTCAACTGAAGAATAATAATTTACCACCACAAGCATCTCCGCTACGATAACGAGATGCGTCCATTCGTATTGTAAACACTACTAACAGACGAGATAAATACACCAAACCCCTAGCACAGCCATTATACAACACATATATATCTGCACCTACAATTGTGTGACACCTATGTTTTACAACACATCTAATAATTATATAGTTTTCAAACTATGTATTTCGCAGTGGAGGACTCCGACCTCGCCACCTCCAGACCAAAATAAGAGAAAGTTTGAGCATTTCAGCAGCCTACCCGATGCAACGGCAAACCGAACATGCACCCTATGCCATTACCCTGCTTACTACATCTCATGTTTTTTCTTCTACCATTCACTGATTGCTTATCTGTACACCATTCTTGCGTAGCATTTACCCTGACCTATTCAGTCTAGCTACATTCAAGTACCACTAGCACTAGTAACCTCTTGTAAGAGTTATCGTTACCTGTAAGAGAAGAAACTCTGCACACTACTATGAGAAATAAAACAACATCGCTACATCTGAGTCTGCAAAATTTAGAATACCTGAAACAAACAAACAAACACATACACACACACAGTTTGCGATGTATCTATTACAGAAACTAAGTATATTTTTTAGAAAATTTATAAGAAGAACAAAGGAATTTCTACAAGATGAACCTATACACAATAACTCAAACTACATTCCATACACCAATGTGTCGCACAACATCAATTTAAACGAACGCTTGCTTAGTTGTAGACTAGAACAGTACAGAAATACATATCGTATCCTAAACAAGTATTAGATACTCCACGACTCGAGGTATCACTCTTCTAACAAATAACCTTCTTTGTTGCATTTTCTCCCAACTCCAAAGACACGATAAATCGCCCCGTTGTACTCTAAAGGTTCTTAGTATTTACAACAAAAAGGTGTTGCAGATGCAAACAATTAGACACCGGGTGATCAAAAAGTTAGTATAAATTTGAAAACGTAATAAATCACCGTATAATGTAGATAGAGAGGTAAAAATTGACACTCATTCTTCGAATGACATGAAGTTTTATTATAACAAAAAAAAGTTTAAAAATGTCCGACAGATGGCGCTTCATCTGATCAGAAAAGCTACAATTAGCTTAACAAATTAAGACAAAGCAAAGATGATGCTCTTAACAGGAAATGTTCTATATGTTCACCATCATTCTCCAACAATAGCTGTAGTCGAGGAATAATGTTGTGAACATCACTGTAAAGCATGTCCGGAGTTATGGTGAGGAATTGGCGTCGGATGTTGTCTTTCAGCATCGCTAGAGATGTTGGTCGATCACGATACAATTGCGACTTCAGGTAACCCCAAAGCCAATAATCGCGCGGACTGAGGGCTGTGGACCTGAGAGGCCAAGCATGACGAAAGTGGCGGCTGAGCACACGATCATCACCAAACGATGCGCGCAATGAGATCTTTCACGCGTCTAGCGATATGGGTGGAGCACCATCCTGCATAAAAATCGTACGTTCCAGCAGGTGTTTATCAGCCAGGCAGGGGATGATACGATTCTGTAACATATCGGCGTACCTCTCACCCGTCACGGTGTTACAAAACCACGGCAGTTACAAAACCAAAATCAAGCAGTTCCTCAAAGAAAAAGGGCCTGATTACGGTAGCTGTGGTAAATCCAACGCATACCGAGACTTTCTCGTCGTGCATTGGAGTATCCACCACAGTTCTAGGATTTCCGGTAGCCCAAATTCAACAGTTATGGTCGTTGACAGACCCTCGGAGCGTGAAATGAGCTTCGGCGATCCACAACACGTTCCTCAACCAATCGTTATCTTCCGCCATCTTTTGAAACGCCCACACTGCAAATGCCCTCCGCTTTATTAAATCACCAGGTAACAGTTCGCCGGCCACGGTGGCCGAGGGGACTGACGCGCTCCAGTCACGGTCTGCACGGCCACTACGGTCGGGGGTTCGAATCCCCCCTCGGGCATGGATTTTTGTGTCGTCCTTAGTGTTAGCTAGTTCATAAGTAGTTTGTAAGTTTAGGGACTGATGACCCCTTAGTTAAGTCCCTTAAGCTATACAAACGTTTGAACTTTTGTTTTATTTTTTATTTATTTATGTATTATTATTATTATTATTATTTTGCTAACAGTTCGGGATGCCGATGAATTTTGTAAGGATAGTATCGGAGGATACGCCTAAGTGCCAACCAAACAGTAGTGTATGGAATGCCGGTGCGACGTGCGACTGCACGAGAACTGACTTCCCCGTGCATAGACGAACCCGCTAAAGTCTCCATTTCTTCCCGAACTGTCTCAGCAGCATTACGCCTTGTGCTGGGTCGGCCACTATGGGGTCTATCGTCTAAACAACCCGTGGCTTCGAAGTTCTAAATCATTCTCGCCACAGCTGTATTTGTCCCGTTGATAAATTACCCGTTCGAATCCCCTTCCTATGTCGAGAGGATCGTAACGCAGAACTAGCACATTCCCCATTCTGATAATACAGCTACACTAAAAGCGCCTTTTCACGTAACGTCAACAAGCTGCGACTGCTTGTGCATCTGATTCTCTCATTACAGCTCCTCTTATACATGATTTTCATGCGCAGACGCCGACGTTTTGCTGTCCAGCGCCAACTGTCGGACATTTTTTAACTTTTTTTTTTTTTTGGTTCTAATAAAACCCCATGTCATTCCAATCACGTGTGTCAATTTTTACCTCTCTATCTATATTATTCCGTGATTTATTAAGTTTTCAAATTTATTCAGACTTTTTGATCATCCGGTATTTTAGGCAATAACATCTATGCATACCATACAAGCTGTAATTAATATTCGTTGTATTACATTACCTAACGTAGTGAAGTAAACAGTTTTGTCCAGAGAATTTAGGTCACAAACGACTTCCGAATTCGTTGTCTACCTATCTGCCTGAGACCTGGAGACTGTTAATAGTGCCATACGACGCTTGCAGATCTATATTTAAACACATACCGACGCATTCCTGACGAAGTTGTCACAATGGGCTGGCGCTTGTACAACGGCCACTGCCTACAGGTTGGCAGCTTTCTCGTTGCTGTGCAGCATTTGCAGCAGGTGCTCTCATCGCCTCTGGCGGACAGTCAGTAAGATATTGGGTGTGAGCTGCAGCGTTCAGAATCCATAGTTCCTACGCAGACATTGTGCTTGAATCAGAAGATATCATTGCTGATTGTTTTGCCCAGGCACATTAGGTGGCGAACGAATACCAAAAACGAAACAGATTTTTTTTGATACTTCCAAATGTTTGATTTCTGTTATAATCGTTTTTATGTAATTGTCGATGAATGTACACAGATTTATTTAACAAACCCCTTCATTTGCATTTCAATATATTAACAATTATTGGTGAAAAATATAATTTGTCTCCCTGCCAATGAAATTAAGTGATGTTTCTAACCAGTTTTCGAGCACAGAACTCTTGATTCATTGTTCCTACCTGACACCTCATCACGCTTCAGCCCCTCCCAATCAATAAACCGCGAAGCACGCTTGAAATGAATGCACATATAATTCCCTTGTCTTTATTGTTGTTTATAAACAATTGTTGTTGTTAAACATTACTTGTTTTTCGTTGGAAACATTTCTTACCACAGAAAGGTATCAGACAAATTCGTATTTTGAGATTTCACCCTGAGGCAAGTATGGTAGAAAGGATTTTTACTGATTCATAAAGTCCTTATATCGCAAAGAATCGCAGTATTTCAGAAATTACGCAACGTGACGCAATGTACATCTGACGGATACCCAACTAAAAATTTTTTGCTTTAAATTGTATAGATTGGTTAGATCAAGTCGTTGCATACGTTATCTCATTCTATCAAATCGAAAGAAGAAGTTGTAAAAGAAGCATTTGAGAACTTGAAGTGCAACACAGGGAAAAGGAAATTGCAATACGATTAGAAGGTTGAAAATATGTCACAATTCAAGTTAATGGCTTGGTATTATTAAGGATCCATCTTAGGTCTTCAGCAGTTTCCAAGTGTAACAGGAAATGGGAAGCACTCCATGTGGGATGTTACAAAGTCCACAGGACGTAACATGGTTGTGCTTATATGTTAAGTTATGTAGACACAAATAAAATGAAGGGGATGTGCACATACAAAGACATTAAGTTCTACATAGGATGAGTGCTGTAATATATATAGGCTTTAATATGTATCAACCTACTTCAGTATTATTGTATAATAAGCGTTTGTATTACCTTAAGTAGCCTGTAGCCATATTTAAGAATGTTAGGATTTTTTCCCTTTTGTGAAAGGATTAACATAGACGGCGTTTCAAAAGGTGTTAGAAGATAAATGGACTATGTTTGAGTAGCACTGTGAAATATTATTTGATAAGGTAATTTTCGTGCTACTATTTCACCGTTCATTTTTTATTTATTACTACTTACAGGGAAAGATTTCTTCAGAATTTGGTTTCCACTATATTTGTGTTTATTTTTGAAATGATGTTTCATTATGTGTATTCAAATGTTCAAATAGTGTAAATCTTTGGGACTTAACTACTCTGGTCATCAGTCCATAGACTTAGAAACTATGTAAACTAACTTATGCCAAGGACAACAAATACACCCATGCTCGAGGAATGACTCGAACCTCCGATGGCGAGCAGAGCCGCGCTTTGCAGCTAGGCGCCTTAGAACCCTCGGTCATTCAATCGCGGCTTATGTGTATTACAAAGTTAGATATCCGGTAAGCAGTGAGGTACAGTGGGTGTCCCTTGCGTTTTCTTGATGCGAATCAGTTTCGAATATTTGAGATAGAAGTTTACTGGCCTATCTTCAGTAGAGTGTGCTTCATAATGGAAGCAAGAAAAAGGAATTCCCTTAAGTAATTCATGAATGCTTGTGTTTTGTTTCCTGAATCCTATTATGGAAAAATATAAGTGTTAGTGTATTTAATGGATTAAATATTTTCAATGTGTTAGTTTCAAACCAAGATCCCGCATTCTTTGGTGATATGTTTGACATGGTGTGCTACTTAGGTCACCAGAGTGATTAGACATTGCAGTACCAGATTAAATTATGCACAACATGTATTATCTGCCTCAATGTAGAACAATGACTCCCAAGTTTCTAATAAATGTTCCGTAGTGCTAACATGAAATCAGAACGTGTGTGTTTATGAATGGATACTGTGAATAAACCAGTCCTAACAATGACTATGCTAACAGTGGCTATCAATACGCGCAGTATTGATTGAACCTTCTGTTTTAAATAAAGTACTCGATAGACAACATCAGTATCAACACGTACAAAAATACATTCATTTTGATCCGTGTCTCTGCAAGATGAGTGGACAGCCTTAAAGAAAAACCATTCTCACCATAGACAACTTACTGAGAAACAATGTCAATCAGAAGTGATTATACCCGCACATTGTAGCAGCTGTTATGTGCTACATAACATATGGTGCAGCAAAATTTTTGGGACACATTGGCACAATTGATTTTGACTCGTGGCTGGAGTATTGAAGGTTGACAATGTATGTGTGTGTGTGTGTGTGTGTGTGTGTGTGTGTGTGTGTGTGTGTTTGTGTGTGTGAATAACAGCACTGATTACATTCACAGCACTTACCGCGAATACCTTTATCAATTCTGTAATTGCTTTTCGAGCTTCTGCAGAAAGCAAGAGCACTACAGAACCTAAACAAGAGAGTATGTGACCTCAGCCCAGCACAATGATTAAAGCGTCAACGAATCAACTTCCTAAGCATGCCCATGGGCCTGATTCCAACTCTGGCAACAGTACAAATAACTGGGATTCTAACAATCGCCATCGGAGAAGATACATATTTGAAATGAATTGAATGACTGTCAGATATGTTTTAGGCCACTACATATTACATGTGCTATAGTTGATATCAGTATTTAAACAAGACAAGAATAACACCCTTTTACATTATGAACAGTCAAAAGGTTTTTTTTTCAAGACCTATTGTCTAAACTTTCATCTATAATGAATTGTCAAATGCAACGTTCAATTTTGTCTCTGTTTCATATGATTACTGCTTTCTCAGAAATGATGTAACCTACACTTTAGGTCTATACTGTATGGTTTTAATGAATTTGACAATGCAAATCATCAGTATCGACTAATGAATAAGAGGTGTAGTCAAAAGCTCCACATAGGTTTTCCATGTTTTCCTTAAGGCCTTGTCTAGATGGGAGTCATGTGCTCATTATCCAGGTTTTAGTGTAGGGATTTTTGACTAGTGACTACACCAGTAGATTAGGTTCAAATAATTTTATCAAAATTATATATATGTATGATCTTACTTATAATCATGTAATATTGAAACTAACGTAGATGTCATGTGCCTTTGTACAAACCATGCTTCTGTCCAATGAACAATATTGCTTATACGACAGTGAAGAATGTGATTATGTGTGACAATGTCAACTAACTTCATGATAGAGATGAAAATAAATGTCATAATTTAGAGACATTTATTGAAACCCCATTCATAAACTGATACGACTGTGTGTTTATATGATTCCAAGGAGCCCTAGTTATAAAACTTGTTATTACTATGAATGTTGTGATATACAATGGTCAAAGTAAGTCATCTGCGATCGATATCGAAAGTCATAGATTTTAACAATGTATGTAATTACAACGACAATATGAGAACTAAATATTATGTTATATTAGATCTTTGTATGAAAGTATAATACCAATTGTGTAATGAATGTCTTACCCTGTTATCAGTTAGCCTTCGTGTGGATAGGATCGATAGATAGATGTTAATGTAATGGGTATTAGGCCCCATTAGATTGTTTTTTCATTACTGAGCAAAAAACTAAGATCCAAGTGTTTAATTTTCTTGTTACTTGTCTACTTAAGATTTTAAATATAGGCATCAAAAGTATGTTACGCTTTTTAATTCTCACAGCATCTTAGTAACAGCGTGGTAGCACATTCAAATTCCATGTTTGGCGACAATCCTGTAAAAAGACTGATTTTTTCTTGTACTTAGCTTTCGGAATGTACACGTAAGTAGTTCTGCGGACCACGATATACGTGTGCTGTGAGAAGTGAATAATACGAATAATTCATGTCCACGTCGGTAGCTTTTCTAATGTTTTATATGGTACCTGACGGTTACTCTAACCAGTACGAATCACTTACAGTACAACTATTTCAAATTCTCAAATTCAAACCATATTATTACGACTGATATTAGTCAGAGAAATTTGAAGTGAATATTTTATTCAGTCTTTTACATAAAGAAATACTTGGTACCAAGTGAATACAATGGTATATAGTTACCATATATCAGTTTACAAGACTGTGTATGCTGATAGACAGTATTTCATTTAAATCTATATTAGTTTCACAGTTCTAACAATCAGTGAAAAAGTCGTTTTCATTATTCACCTAAATGCAAGGCTTCTCATTGGAAAGAAAAAAGAGTAACATTTCTCATTTATTTGCTTGTGATTACTTCACTGTGACAAAATCAATTAATAAATCACCTATAGTTAAAAATATTTTAAGGAATATTTTTCAGTAAATGATTATCAGTTCAAAATAAATTTGTAATAATAAGCCTTGGATACCACACTTTGAGTTAAATTCTGTACGTAACTGTTATGGTAGTCTAAAAATCTTCCAAATGGATTAAATTTTGCAAATCCTGGTACTAGAAGGTGAATATTGCTATCCATATATAGCAACAATTCTCAAATATGGTCTTTTGTGGTAGTAATACAGCAATGCTACTGTCCAAAGACACTAACACAACACTCTCTCTTCAATTATGAATGAAATGTTTTTTCTGCAGTAAATTCACTACTGTGGAGGTAAAATTATGATTCTGTCGATAAATGTGGGAATTTATTAAGTCGACGTATTTCCACCCTTATTTTATATTCCCTTCAGAAAATACGATACTTGTTCACATATTGACAAGCCAGATAGTTTATTAGATAGAGCGCCATTCTTAGCTGCTCAAGGTATTCAGACTTGAATACATCCGATTTTTAAATATAATAACAACTAACTGTTTCATAATCTTGAATGACAGCTATTGACACAGATTATACGTAACAAAGTGGACAAATTGACTTGACATAACAGACTAGACTTAGGATGCGAAAAATTTCTTTTTATACAGAGTAAGAGACAGAAAGTAACTCTTGACATTACTCCATACCGAGCAACCTTTAGTGCTTTGTTCGCTTACTACTCGTTATCCGCACAAAGAATTTTATAAAATCTACCCAGACGAAACTAAAATTTTGATAGCACAACCACGAAAGTTTAATTACTGTGATGTATCAAAAATAATTTTCTGATACTGAAAGTCAGTTTCAAACAAGGGGTTACAGTGGTAGGCTTATGTCATTAGACCGTGTAATTGGATAATATTTAAAATTGAATGGTTTTTGTACATCATTGTCCAGTCTAATCAGATGCTACAAGTCTTGCACTGGTCTGTGTAATTGGAAGGTACCAGTAAATAATTGACTTGTATAGGATAGTAAGCGTAAACCACTGGGTTGTATAATTAGGTAGTAAATTTATATAATTTTTCTCTGTTGTTATGGTATTTGGACAAGTGTAATTGGATGGTATGTCTATACGACAGGCCTTTGTAATTGAATAGTATATGTATGTTTTTGACATTTGTAAATAAATGGTACTTTCTACATCAGAGGGCAGTGTACTTTACATTGTTTTGTGTAATTGGATGCTATTCCTAATCACTGGCCTATGTATTTCAACGGAATATGTTCATCACTGGTTGGTTTAATTGGATGTTAGAAGTACATACTGGGTCTCTGCAAATGGGTAATATATGTTCATCATTGGTGTGTGTAACTGGATGGATTTTTGTATATCACTTGCATGCTTAATTTGATATATAAGACCGTATAACGTTGGACTGTTTAAACTGACATCATGTGTCTATCACTGACCTCTCTAATTTGGTGGTACATTTCATTGACCTGCATAATTGGATGGTAGATGTATGCAATTGTTCTGTGTACTTTGATGGTCCATGTACATCAGTGGCCTGATAATTGACATTTTCAGCAGCTTTCATTATTATCAACAATCTGATGACAGTTTAATATACGACTGGGATGTACGTTAATTTGAATTTTTCTAGACTTAAAAAAAACTTTTACTTCTATAATGTGAAACAGGAGTTTTAATTTGTAATATTGTACTGTCATTGCCACTTAAATTTATTTTTATATGTATTTTGAAGCATCGGTCTTTTAGGAAATATTATCTTTGTAAATAATTTCTTGGAGCAGAGTGAGAAATGAAAACTGTAAGATGTCGCGGAATATAGTTGAGCTGAGGTGCTGAAATACAGAGTTAACTATCGATATATTAATTGTTCCGAAAAGGCAGAGGCAAATTTTCGAGTGAACAGTCTGTAAACAAGAGCTGCCTCGTCAAAAAAAAAAAAAAAAAAAAAAAAAAAAAAAAAAAAAAAAAAACCGAAGCGTCTTCGTGTTATCGTTCGCAGAAAATTGATTGTGAATTATACTTTTTTTGTAGATGCCGCTTAGAGCAGAGGTGGACAGGTATCTGTAAAGGCAACAACGTGAACATCCTTTGTATGGAAATTAACATAATAAAACATGAGAATAATTATTTTAAAGTGTGACCATGCAGTCGTCAATGAGTGTGTTACCGTGTCGGCAATATTGAAATGGCATAGCCAAAAACAGTTTCACAATTTATTTCCACCAACAGACGACGCGAAAGGAGTAGTCGAGAAACTCACTAATATATAATTTTAATTAATTACGTGATGGACGGGAATGGATCCAGCATCTAGCAGTTGATCAGCCGTTAAAGATAGAACGCAGGGTCGACTCCAGAGACTGCACAGCAGTTGTCATGAAGAAAAATTAATGTGAGGCTGTATCTCTAATACCCAACGTAAGCGATCCGCCGACATTGGTGTTGTGGTCCCGAACACTAATAAAACTCTTTTAGTACTAACATTTTTTTCTTATCATTTACTTCCACTTATAGTTCACATTTATGTGTTATTTGTTTCCAAACAATAATTAGAATCGACTTAAAATGCAAATTCTTATGACATTATAACTGAGACTTTTTACGATGACCCTTCATTTCATTGATCAGATTAGTGTGTCAGCATACGCATTCTGTTTATTTATTATCTCCATACACATTCTAAAATATGTTGGAACCTCATGTGGACAATTGAATTTGCACTTCACTTTTAACTCATCTGGTGACTACAGTAGCAATTATAATATTTTGTGTACTGTAGCTGTTTTACTGTAGCCTTTGTTTTATAAGTATGTATGTGATTTCATCTGTGTGTCATGTGGATAATACGAAGTATGTCCACAAAATAAGTTCCGTTAGGTTACATAAAACAAACGTGTACAGATACAGAAAATATATTTATTGCAAAAACAATCTGCAACTGTTAACTATTTTTCTACATAGCTTCTGAAATTTTTAGGCAAATGACGTAACGTGGCACAACTTGTTATACGCCTTCTTCATAGAAGGTTGCCGCCAGTGTATTCACCCATTGTAACATGTGATTTCAGCTCGTCATCAGTGCTGAAGTATTGACCACCAAGGACAGATTTTAGGTTAAGAAGAGGATTACTGTTAAAAGTTGTTTTTTTTTTTTTTTTTTTTTTTTTTTTTTTTTTTTTTTTTTTCCGATAATGCACGACCTCACACGACGAATGTCACCAAACAACTCTTACGGGAGTTTCACTGCGACGTGTTTGATCATTGTTCGTATAGCCAAGACCTCGGTACTAGCGACTTCCACGTGTTCTGACACCTAAAATCTGTCATTGGTGGTGAACACTACAACGATCATGGCGAGCTGAAAGAACATTTACCACATGGTTGAATACACAGGCGGCAACCTCCTATGAAGGAAGCATACAAAAAGTTGGGCCACGCTATGACAAGTGCCTACAAAATTTCGGAAGATGTGTAGAAAAGTAGTTTAACAGTTGTAGATTTTTGTACAGGTATATGTTTGTTTTATGTAGCCAAACGGAACTTATTTTGTGGACATACCTCGTATTAGTTAAAGATAGAAACTAGCTGCCAGATTAAAAGTCTCTGCGTATTAAGGAGAATGAGACAGAGGAGATGTGGCATGTCACCGAGGTATTGCGTATTTACGTGCAGTGTTGCTACTACGAGGTGCATTCAAGTTATAAGGCCTCCGATTTTATTTCTCCGGACTGGAAAGAGATAGAAACATGCGCATTGTTTTAAAATGAGGCCGCGTTCATTGTCAATACGTCCCAGAGATGGCAGCACCGTACGGTAGATGGAATTTTACCGCCAGTGGCGACAATGAGAACTTGAACAACGTGCAATCATTGGTTTTCTGAATTTGCGTGGTGTGACACCAATTGAAATTCATCGACTTTTATGTGGTGATGGAGTTATGGATGTGTCGAAAGTGCGTTCGTGGGTGCAACAGTTTAAAGAAGGCAGAACATCGACTGACAACAAATCGAAACAACCTCGGGCTCGCACAAGCCGGTCTGACGACATGATCGAGAAAGTGGAGAGAATTGTTTTTGGGGATCGCCGAATGACTGTTGAGCAGATCGCCGCCAGAGTTGGCATTTCTGTGGGTTCTGTGCACACAATCCTGCATGACAACGTGAAAATGCGAGAAGTGTCATCCAGGTGGGTGCCACGAATGCTGACGGACGACCACAAGGCTGTCCGTGTAGCATGTTGCCAAGCAATGTTGACGCACAACGACAGCATGAATGGGACTTTCTTTTCGTCGGTTGTGACAATGGATGAGACGTGGATGCCATTCTTCAATCCAGAAACAAAGCGCCAGTCAGCTTAATGGAAGCACACAGATTCACCGCCACCAAAAAAATTTCGGGTAACCGCCAGTGCTGAAAAAATGATGGTGTCCATGTTCTGGGACAGCGAGGGCGTAATCCTTACCCATTGCGTTCCATAGGGCACTACGGTAACAGGTGCATCCTACGAAAATGTTTTGAAGAACAAATTCCTTCCTGCACTGCAACCAAATCGTCTGGGAAGGGCTGTGCGTTTGCTGTTTCACCAATACAACGCACCCGCACATCGAGCTAACGTTACGCAACAGTTTCTTCGTGATCACAACTTTGACGTGATTCCTCATGCTCCCTACTCACCTGACCTGGCTCCTAGTGACTTTTGGCTTTTTCCATCAATGAAAGACACTCTCCATGGCCGCACATTCACCAGCTGTGCTGCTATTGCCTCATCTATTATCCAGTGGTCAAATCAAACTCCTAAAGAAGCCTTCGCCGCTGCGAATCATGGCGTCAGCGTTGTGAAAAATGTGTACGTCTGCAGGGCGATTACGTCGAGAAGTAACGCCAGTTTCATCGATTTCGGGTGACCTTGTACTCTGAGAATCGGAACTTGTAGTCAGCTGTGGAAGAGCATCAGCTATGTAGATAGTAGCTGTGGCGGCTCGTACAAAATTTGAACAGTGTGCTACAATATTACAAAAATAAACAGGAAACGAAAGATACTAAAATAAAAAGCGTGACTGACAATGGAAATAACGGAGCTTAGCAATATCCCTGCCACGTCATCTGCGTTCTACACAAGCGACCAATGAAACTGCTTGGCTGAAAAGAGCAGTTTCACTCGCATGTTGGCTATACATTACTAATGTTTGTGATTGAAGTTTTATATACAGAAATTAAAAATTTGGACTCAGAGGTATTTGAATACGAGCCTCACACAAGAAGGTTTGAGAGACAACGCGCAAGACGCCTGAGCCAGCGCGCTGTTTTACTTTGTATGCCACGATATTCTTCATATACTATTCTTCCGCAACCGTTACACGCAGCGCGAAGAGAAATACTGATCTGGTGCTGCAGTCGGCCTCAGCACACATGAGCCGCCAGGCCTGACGTCACGTCTGCGCATGTGCACTAGCGAACAGACGACTGCACAGCGTCTCTGCGCACGTACCAGCGCGGCTGAATCCCACTTCATCAGACGGACCTGCTTTCCAGCTATCGCGGCGAGAGCTCCAAAATGCGTTTTCATCCTTATTGCTATCATTCTAATACGTATTGGAAGGGAACTGGTATAATTTTATTGTGGTATCTGGATCGCATTCCAAGAGAAAGGATTAATTTTACAGCGATTTCTTGCTTGCATTCGAAGAGAAATGGCATAATTTTAGTAATATATTTACAGTGTGCTGCAGCACATAAGCACATTATGACCACCCGGCACTGGATAGTAGTGAGAGAATGTTGTGAAGTGTGTCTTCAGATCTCAAGCTACGGTAGTCTCGGTATAACTGTCGTTACTTAACTCCTGAGACTTAGTTGGTCATCAGACAGAAGAGAGAATGAGGACCACATTTTACAAGCGTTTCAGGCCTTGTTTCTTGGTGGATTGTTGCTGTAGATGAGGTGGGGCGTGCGGCGCCTCGCAGCTGTCCCCCCTGCGCCACAGCGCGCGGCGCAGCGCCAGAGACAGCGCCGCCCCCGGCCGCCGCCGCCGCCGCCGCCCCCCGCCGCCCCCGGCAGGTGCCACCGCCGCCATCCCGACGCGTCCTGCGGACGCCTGCTGGCGGCCGGGGCGGCGGATGAACCTGGCAGCGCCTGGCTGCAGCTCCACGACCGGCTCGCAGTCGTCTGCTCCCACTGGCAGGGCCAGGGTGGACCACTGGCGACGGCCCGCCCCGCCGGCGCGCTCCGCCTTCGCCTTCTCCACATGTCTGGCCGCCAGGCGTCGCGCGACCGGCAGAGGACGCGCCCTGCGAGACGGCCGCCTCTGCGCCGAGGCGGACTCACGCGCTTGCTTGCGAGGCGACTCCGACTCTGGCAGCCAAGGAGGGCAGTCTTCCGACGACGCAGAGCTCTGGGAGTCCGCGCTCCGAGCCTCCTCGTCCGTCCTCGGCATCCGCTCCGGGGAACGGCCTCGGGACCGTTCGCAGTAGGACGGATGTATCAGAGTCATTATATCGCGGTAGCCGCGCAAGATGACGACGCCGTGTCCTCCTCCGCTCTGCAAACCCGTCTCTGCTGTGGTCTCTGCTGCCGGTCCAAACACGAGAGGGCCCGAACTCTCCGCTGTCTCCAGTAGCTGCTTCGACTGCGTTCTGCGACTCGTTCGAGTAATCGGCGGGTAAGTGTTCCGTTTGTCCACAGCACTGCCGGAAGCCTCTGGGCACGCGTCTGCTACGTCGTGCAAGTTGAGGAAGTGGCCGCACCTCGCCAGTGCCGGTGTGCCGGTCCCGCCACTAATTCCTGCTGCACTGGCGTCGTCGGCACCGGCTGTCGTGCCTCCCAGCGTGCCGTAACCACATGCGACATCTTCAGGTACTTCTCTCACACGCTTTCCCCGATGGCCTCGCAGATTAATACGGTGGCATTTATCACAGTTCAGAAAGCGACTGCATTCGTTAACTGTCGTCGGCCCGTTATTGTTCTCCCAAGTGGATACCGATGAAAGTCGTCTTTCCTGCGCATCGTAGCCTTTCATACACGGTATCCACGCAGAAAACAATTTCAACACTTGTGTTACACAGAACAATCGGCGGAAACAATCAGAGACGTCTCGGCAACAGCGTTCGTTTCCGGACACTGCTGACATTTTATTCGTGTAAGGGACACAGTTCAGTATGTCACAGATTTTCACCAGCAGCGCAACTCCTTTATCAAACTTACTACTACAGCTTCATTGCCATAAAAATACACATATTATTACCAGAAATCGGTGACACACATTTCTGAAAACTTCAGTGTCGCATGATAGAAGTCGTTGATAACTTTACATCCTGCCTGACGTAACTCCTCACACCGTCAATTTCTTAGAGGATATTTTGAGTTGACGTAATGGTACAGCCGTTAGAAACGACTGAGACTTGGAATGCGGCTGGAATCGTGGACCCCAGCTGACTAGAGAGGTTCGTTGAGAGTCCAGGGGTGATGCAGCCGGCGTCTCCAGACACGGCGATGGGCAGGTCTGCACCTGCAACAGAGATGGCCCCACTGCCTGCACTGTGGAAATGCCGCTAAGTTTGGAACACAACAGCGAAAAAACTTCATGGGGTCTTGGGAGGTGAAGGCAGCCAATCAGAAGTGTTGTTCAGACAGCAAATAAGTAATGGTTTTACGTTTTACACTTTTTAAACAAATCAGCGTGTTACAAGTTACAAAACAGGGACATATTCCTATAAAAATTATAGATTGCGCTATCGCTGTATAGAAAATTAAAGCAAAGTTTTCTACATCGACAGCCTGTTATTACATTGGTGTAACAGTTTGTTCTAATTATGTAGCTATTACTAAAAAGTCTCCTTTAAGTGACAGCGAACAAAATTCGTGATTGAAAAAACCAGCTGATTTCCCATCAAACACGTCACACCAATATAGAGACTGGTGCTCGACGTGCTTTTCCGATTCACGAACTGTTGGAAATTCTGTTCTTAAAGAAATTCTATATAGCCTTACTGAAGTATTTATACAGCTATCATTGTCGTGCTGGGGTAGGCTATACAGAGAATCCTGATCTGAAATTTATATTCTTTTTTCATTAAAGTAAATCGAGCGGAATAGGCTACAATTACGTCTCACGTTTATTGCGCGTCATTGAAATACTGTTTCCTCAAAAAGCTGCATATTGGCAGTATCATATGGTTAACTTTAAATTCACGAGTAATTTCAATTATGGAGATGATAATCGCAATCTTATTGGCCGCTGTACGTCACTCGCTATTCACTGCCTTCGCCTTCCGCCTGCTATCGCGCCGCTGGCAACATCAACACGTCAAGCAGCATTTGTACCGTAGAAGGGAACACCGACATAAACGATGTACTAAATGTCCCTACCTGTGGGCGTTTAAAAGTAGACTTTTTACGTTTTCCTGAAATAACTTGAAAACCGTGATACTTGATGAAATATTTCAGCAGTACAAAATTAAACGGCATAATATTTACTACAAAAATTTCCTTTTCATAATTTCTCTTGGATGAATATTTTGGGACATACAAGAGAAGCAAAATTAGAAAATTCTTAAAAACCGAATTTTTATGTTATAAAGCTAAAATTTAAGATCGACTCAAGTACTTTCCGACTGAATAAAAATGCTAATCGACACCTAGTAGTCTCATGTAGTCGTATGGGATACACATTGCGCTTGTGACGTAGTATACGATAAGGGCAGGGGGCTAGACAGCTGCGCCACGAGGTGTCAGGCAGGCTGGGAGTGATGTGTGGTCAGCGCCAGACCCCGCAGCAGTCTGAAAGCGTTTCTGTGTCAGGGTCAGCCGGCTCCAGTGAGTGCGCCTAAGGCCGTTACACTGTTTGTGCCCCTCAGGGGCTCAGCATTAATTTGCTGAGTACAGGCGTGGCGAACCCAGGGTCCTGAGCCATGGAATGTGTCGCACCAACACTCCGCTACACTGTAAGCTCTGTGCGTGCTTCAAAGAAGCCCTCAAGGCCCTTACCACCGAAGGGCTAGCTAGAGGCTAAAACGAAAAAACCCCAGAAGAAAGAACCTACGGTGGCGGCAAAGCCTCCATCACCCACATCCTCTGCTTCAGAGGATGAAATCGAGATCCTCGCATCTCCTAAGGATCTCGCAATAACAGGTTCACCTGAACCTATGGTGCTTGACCATGACCAAGCAGACTCTGCACAGCTGCCTGTAGGCGCTCCTGTGGAATAACCTGTTTTTTCCACATGGTTATTCAGCTTGAAGACAACACAATTCTCCAGTGGGATTGCGGCGGCTTTTTTCAACATGTCGCTGAGCTGCGGCAGCTACTGTGCCACTTCCCCGCACTTTGCGTAGCCCTCCAGGAAACCTGGTTTCTGGCTCAGAGAACTCCTGCCCTACGTGGGTATCGGGGCTACTTTAAAAACAATTTTATCTACGACAGGGTATCTGGTGGTGTCTGTCTTTATCTCCTTGCCTCAGTTCATAGTGCCCCTGTGCGACTCTACACATATCTTGAGGCATTAGCAGTCAGAATCCGGGCCACCCAGGAATTCACTGTCTGTAGTGTTTACCTTCCCCCAGATGAGGTCGTATCTCTAGCTGACCTCACTGCTCTGGTTGACCAACTGCCTCCACCTTTTCTTGTTTTGGGTGATTTTAATGACCACCACCCAATGTGGGGTGGAACGCAGTCCACTGGCCGTGGTAGGGACGTAGAGACCCTTTTGGTGCAGCGAGATCTCTGCCCTTTAAACACAGGTGCCCCCACACATTTTTGTGTGGCGCGAGGCACATATTCAGCAATAGACCTGTCCGCCTGCAACCCAAGCAGGCACCTTACTTGCAGAGCCGCTTGCAGATTAGGTTGGATTTGTCCTGGAACTCGAAAGATTCGGTCCCACCACAAACTCTCCGTCGCCAGTTCCAAGCGCTGCTCGATTCATACCGCGATGCAGCAGTTGTCTACACGGACGGCTCCCTCGCGAATGCTCATGCTCATGCTCATGCTGGGTATGCGTTTATTTGTGGTTACCATAATGAACAGCGTTCATTGCATTGTGGAAGCAACATCTTCACTGCGGAGCTGGTCGCTATTTTAAGAGCTCTTGAACACCTCAGATCTCTCGCCAGGGGGTCGTATGTTATCTGCAGCGACTCCCTGAGTGGCTTATAGGCCCTCGACCAGTTTCTCCTCAAGCACACTTTTGTGCGAGCAATCCAAGATGCAGTCTTCGCCCTTGGCGAGCCAGGCCGTTCTGTCGCTTTCATCTGGACGCCAGGCCACGTAGGCATCCCAGACAATGAACGTGTTTATCAGCTGGCCAAACAGGCCACCACTTCACGGTCTCTGAATATTGGCCTACCAGAAAAAGACCTCTGATCACAGTTACGTAGCAGGGTCCTTGAGGTTTGGAACTCTGAGTGGGCGAGCTTGACCGAACCAAACAAGCTCCGCACTGTAAAGCCCTCCACCGCTGCATGGAAGTCCTCACTGCGGGCTTCATACCTTGGGCATGGACACCTTCTGCGTCGCGAGGACCCTCCTCAGTGTCGAAGTGGTGCGCCTTTGACAGTCGCCCACAACTTAGTGGAATGCCCCAATTTAGCCGAAGAGCGACGGAATTTTAATATCCCTGACGCCTTGACGCTTGTTTTAGCTGAAAATGTCTCCATGGTTATTCGTGAGTGTGGACTGTACAGATACATTTAAAGTCTCTTGTGTGTCTGTCATTTATCTGTTCGCGGCTTGCCTAAGTCTATTAGGTAGGTGTTTTAATGTGTACCAGAGAGGCTGGATGTGATACTTCTGTTTAAGTGATCACCCAGCAAAAACACTCTTGTCCTGTTCCAGTACGTTTCTCCCTTCTTCGTATTTATGTGGACCCTTTCTTCGTTTTTACATGTTCCTTTTAAACTTTGACGTCTTAAAGCATATGCTTCGAAACGCTTAACACAATGTTTTATCTCTAAGACTGGAACAAGGGACAGATAACCATTGATGTTTAATCCCTTTCAAAAACCACCAACCAACCAACCACTAATTGTGCTCACATAATTAGGTTAGTTTCAGTTTATTACTTGAGTAGTTGTTTTCACAAAGGCGTAGCCAGGATATGATTTCTGGAGAGGTTTTCAGTGAACGAACATTGTAACAACGCGTACTCTTAATAGAACTGCAAAGCGCACTAATAGTGTGTATATCATATTTTATTCCAAGGGACTGTATAATAAAGTATCACCAAGGCATAAAACTAAATTTGTATTCTTAAGAATCTACGTATTCTCCAAAACGGGAACAAGGAAAATCATATAACGAAGATAGGAAAATTCGAATAGAAACACTCGTGGCAATCAGAAAGACAGTGCGTGAAACTTTATCGAAGAAGCATTCAATTTTTTGAGGTTCGTGTAAGGTGTCAATTGCCAAAAATACGTGTACAGATACACTTTGACTCGACAGGAACCTAGAGTCGTCTACATAGGAGCATCAAGAAATATTGCTGACTGGCATTGTAATAATTGATCGATGTAATTACCAATTGCAAAACTATTCATTATTTCTGTAGTAATCACCATAACCGTTAATACATTCAACCCACGGTGGGACAAGACGGTCAATTCCTTCATGCAGAAATGTTTGCAGTTAGCTACAGGACCTTGTTTATTTTTAATTTTTTAATAGTTTTTTACCCACGTGTGTACCTCTTCGCTAGAAACATACCGATGACCAGGAATGTCTCACAAAAATTTAAATGTTTCTAATTCTGTGGGACCAAACTACTGTGGTCATACGTACCTAGACTTACAAACTACTTAAACTAAACTAAGGACAAAACGCACATCCATGTCCGAGGAAGGATTCGAACCCCCGACGCGGGAGGCCGCGCGATCCGTAACGTGGCGCTCCAGACCGCTCGACTACTCCCCCCCGGTGAATGTCTCTCTTCCAGGGCTTCAAAACATATGGGAATCGCATGGAAAGAAGTCGGTCTGTATGGATCATGTGTAACGGATTCTTAGCCTTGGCAAAATGTACGCAGGCTTTATCCTGATGCCAGTTTTTGTTGGCTTTGTCAACATTTCGGGAGGGTTTTGAGCACCAGAAACCATCCCACTGGCTACAGTTAGTGAGTGATTTTTCTTAAGGCATCTGTGAACTATGGCTGAGAAGTGTTTAGTTTGTGAGTGTGAAGTTGTCAGTGACTTTTGATACATTTGAGGAAACGGAATTAGTGGATTGCTTTATGCCAGTAATATAAGAAAAGTTGGGAAAGCTCTAGGTTTTTGGAAGAAGAATCAGAATGTTACTCATATCAGAGCGCCACTCTTTCAGAGCGAAAGCCTCCAACTTCTCGTGATTGCCCACATTTGCGTTCGGATGAAGTGAAATTTGATTTTAATTCTGTTTGTATTGTGCGGAATCTGTAGACGAAATGTCTTGTGGCAAACAAAAGAAAAAGTTCATTGATTAGCATCGGAAAGTTTAAATTGCTTACTCCTTCACCTGCGACAATTCAATTAGAATCTGGGCTCAGGAGAGAAAGGTGAGTTGTGGCAGGCACCAGCCTAAGACGTGACCGATCTGCAATCTGCGTGTACTGTATATCATGAGGACTGCTATAAAAAGTCAAGAAAAAGGTATTTCTGCAGCAATGGAAGGGATATTACTTACATCGAATTAAATGGTGATCACCAGTTCTCCGTGAACGAGTTGTTGCAACAAGTTTCAGGAAGAGCGCCCGAGATTAAAAAAAAAAAACTCAGGGACCAATTGAAAGATAGGTATGAGGATCGAATAGCTTTCAGCACGATTCGAAGAAGAAAGAATGCTGTGTGTTTTTGAAAAATTTTTGAATGATTTGTAGTGTTCTTCGAGACGCAAAGACGAACGGGAAGAACGAGAGAGAATAGTAACTGCAGCTGTTACAATAATGTCGGAAGACATTGAATCAGTGGCATGTGACGATTCTCTATTTTATCTTGTGAGGAATTCTGCACGAGAGCTGAAGAAGGAGTACCTTGTTCTCTTTGTGAGTTGATGGTTTACGCTAAGCAAAAAGGGGACAAAATTATGAAATTGAAAAGAAGCTGATATCCATATCAATGGGCATTATCTTTGTTTTTTATATATAAAACAATTACTATTCAGCTTAAACACAAAACAAAACATACTTGAAATCAAATTTCACTTCATGTGAACATAAATGTGGGAAATCACGAGAAATTGAAGTCTGTTGCTCTGAAAGACTGGTTCATTGTAGTTTTCTAATGGAATGTGTTTTTGTATATTCTTTCCTACAAGATTTATGAACGATAGTGTCATTCTTGTTCAAAAAACTTTGAGCCTTCCCAACAGTTTTCTTATATTACTTGCATGAACCAATCAAGTAATTTTTTTCCCAATGTTAAAAATGTCACTGCATGTCACTCACAAACTGAACACTTCTCAGCCATTCTCCACAGACGCCTTAAACAAAAATCACTAACTCTAAAGGAATTTTCACGTAATAAGCCCAAAATGAATTAATTACGTCAGCAGAGACTGCCCGCGCGCTCACTCAAGCGCTCTGCTGCAGTCCAGCCGGCCAGCCTCCTCCCCTCCCCTTACGCTACATCACAAGCGCGCAATATATCCCCTAACACTACATCAGGCTGTTAGGTGTCACCGGCAGTTATAGTCGATGGCAAATTACTGCAGTCGACCTTACATTTTAGCTTTAAAGCATACAAATTCTGTTTTTAATAATTTACTAATTTTGTTTCTCTTCTAATTCACAAAATATTGATCCTACAAAAATTGTGAAGAGAAAATTTTTGTAGTGAATTTTATGCAGTTTATTTTTCTACTCCTGTATTTTTCGGTAGAGATAATGGTTTTCGAGTTATTTAAGGAAAACTTAAAATGTGATCTATTAAAGTCGCACCCACGCACGAACTCACGCCCAGAGGTCGGCACTTTCGGTATGTCGTTCGTGAAGGCCTTTCCTACCACTGTACAAAAGTTTGCGACTGCGCGATTTTTTGCCCCTATTCGCTATTTTTCGGTCTTCGTCGGCTGGACAATAAACTGCTTTTAACCTTTTATTTTATGTGGTGTCTGATTATCATTATTAATTTCATCTAAATAAATTCTAAGTGAAATTTGACATTTTTTGGAATAATTAATGCTGCAGCAGTTACTTTTTACTAATATTTTTATTAGCACGAAGCGTTTCGGCGCAAACTGCCATCATCGGATGCATTTTTATAGTTACTGGTTCATTATTGTTTTATTATGATAAACTAAATGGTTGATAACGATTTGTGGGTGCCAGTCAGGTTATGTCTGGACATTTTAACCTGTTCAGGAAGATATAGCTATTTTAATATTATGTTTCATCATTATAGTTTCTTGATTATCGAAGTGTTTTATTTACTTACAGTTTTGTTGATAATCTTGTTGACTGGCACACACAAGACAAGAACACACATATACAGCACATGTAGACATTTTGTATTTGATGATTACACTGTACAAAGATCCTTAAAAGCTAAGATAAACTACTTACATCAGTATTTACAGTGAATATGCCATAAAAAGTGCATATGTAGCTAGAATGAATTGAAACAGAAGTGGCTACATTTTAAAGAATTATTCAATCAGTGTTACATTATTAATTTTATTTATTAATTTGATATTATATTTATTTCCACACATGTTTTAAATTGGAAGTATTTCGATTATAAATAACGATTCTATAAACAGTTTGGGATCTTTCAGTATCACGTAGTTGGATACTTTCCTCTTTCTACAATATGTCACGTAGAGGGCTATAGTTTCAAACATGCAATCTTAAAGGTTAAATGAAATAATACTTGCACTCAGAAGATTTTACTTATCATGTAAAACAATGTGTGAAACCAAATTCAAGCAGGAAAAATGAATAACATGTCTAAATTAAAAACTTAATGGAAGAAAAGGAGAAAGGATTTCATATAAAATAACAGGGGGTCTTGCCTTGCAAAGAAGGATGGCCCAACCATTCTTTACGTCATTCAAAACTCCAGCTGAAAAATACTAGTCAAGAGAAACACACATAGATAAAAGTTTAAATGGAATGATTAAAACCACCTTCACAAATAAAATTTAAATCGTTATCAACCATTTAGCCATTGTCAACTAAAACCAGAGATAAAACGTTAGGGAGATTAGAAGTTCGGCTTTGGGCTATTAGATCAGGACAGTCCAACAAGACGCCGACCACTGCCAACGCGAACAACAGAGACAACGTGGAGGGTCCTCTCGACGGAGGAGACGACCCCAGTGAGCCAGGCGCGGTTGATATAAAGTAGACAAAGGACAACAGAGTGATGGCAATACGCCCACATAGAGGACCTCAATACATTTGTAGCTTCCTTGATTACATGAAATCTGTTTTCCACGGTCAGGTTGTGCCATTCCAAATTCCATTTACCAAACGTTTTGCGGCCCAGTACCAATCGGAAATCAGTTACTGGGATGCCTAACTCCAGAAACGGTTTACTGGTAGCCTGCTTGGACAGCGTGTCAACGAATACATTCCCCAGAATGTCCACGTGGTCTGAGGTCAACATTGATCGAGGACACTGATTTCACTAGTGAACGTATTGAGTGCTACAACGTTTTGTCTAAAAATCAGGTGCGAGCTTCGGATACCCCACCTTGAGTAATGTAGTCAGGATGTGACATCACTAGGTCGTGTAGTAGCTTTTGGTCAAATAAAAAAAGACAACTACCGGGTGGAGGCGTCTGGAAAATGCTGTTCTGAAGACAGTCTCGTGGTATATCAGTTTATCAGTGGTGGAGTGGCCGTGGCGGAAACAAGCCCTGCCACAGAGCCAGCAGACCCTGAGACTTACGGACCCTTACAATCGAGTACTCACCATACGTTCTAGCAGTTTACAAAGAATGTTGGATCGGCTGAGGAGCCGATAGCTTTGCACGTTAAGTATCTTTTTCCAGGTTTCAGTACTGCAACGATGAAACTCTTGCGCCGCTGTGACAAGAAAACAATATCGCTCCATATGTGGTTGAATATGGCAAGAACATGTCACTTGGACTCGGGAGAAAGGTATTTCAACATTTGTTTGTGGATACGGTCTCGTCCATGATGGGGCAATATGCAAGAGGGCTGAAGAACTCCCACTCGCTGAACACAGTTTTACAAGTCTCAGGATAGCGTGCAGTAAAGGAGAGGTGTTTATTTTCCAGCCACTGTTTCAGTGTCTTGAAGGCAGACTGATAATGTGAGACACTGAGGTGAGGTACATGACCCAATAGTAGAGATGTTCCTCTCTCAATACTCCTGTCTCCTTGTATGAGATGGCGCACATGGGCACAGAGCTGATTAAAAGTTATGAGCAAAGATGAGTGCAGGTAATGTCACTGTAGAGTCTATGGTCTTTAATGGCCCTAGCGATTACTGGCAACCACCAAGGGGCTTCTAACGCAGTCGCCATCCTATGGAACGACAGATTGCGTGTGGTAGAGACCAACGGTGGCAGCACAGGTGTGTGCTTCCCAGACGAGCTTGTTAAAATCGAGTTCGCCAGGCGTACATAGAGACAGGAAGATTGTAAAGTAATTGTTACTATACAAGTCATCGTAGGCTCTCCAGTAGACAGATGATAGAAGGTAACTGAAAAAGCAATAGCCGAGTGAGTGCTTTCGTGGAAGCACTGGTATTTAAAAGGCAGATGTGGAGTTGATACTGTAAATTATCGACATCAGTACCACGGCCAACAATAATGGCACCATCCGAGCCAGCTATGGTTAATGAGGCTTAAAATCACCTAATAGTAGAAAAAGTAGTGGCAGTTGAGAATTCAGTGCAGCCAGTATGTGTCAGTGTACTACACCGTATGGAGGAAGATAGTCATTGTAAACCGTAATGTGCTGCGTAATCCGTACTCTGGTAGGCAAAGCCTCTAAAGGCAGCTGGAGGAGCGCAGGTATGCTGTGGACAGAGGTATGAACGTATTTACACGCTCCATTGATGCCCTGTCACAGTCAGCATGGTTCGTATAGTAACACTGATAGCTCACAGGGCAAGGGGTCTGAATTGCTAGAAACCAAGTTTCGTGTATCAAAATGAGAAAGGCAGGTGAAGTGCTGAGTTGTCATGGCTCAGTCATGGAGGGGAAAACCACAGCAATTCCACTGGGGGATTTAATTTTTGATGAAGCACGACGCCATTAATAAATTGAAAGGACATTTATTCAAAACCAGGATCTGCTGCTGAGGATTTTCTGAGGGACGCTAGAGTATTCGGCTTGTCTTCAGATGCAGATGATGTAGGAAGCAGTGGCGTGTGGCGAACTGAAGATTCTTTTGTCTTCGGGTCCTTATTTTTCTTTGCTTGGGGTGTCCACCATCAGGTGTCCTGATGCCCTGGTAGTTGAAATTCATGAGGAGTTCGCAGCTGAGGCATCAGCAGTGTGGTCCTTGTGGTGCGAGGGAGCTCTGAAAAAGAGGGTACACGACGACCCCTCCACAACGCACTAGCTGGATAGCGAGTGTAGATGAAACCATTACTACAGTAGGTACAGAAGGTGACAGTGTACAATGGATGAAATTGGTGCACTACATATGGAGTGCTTTCCCAGTGGTTGGATTTCGGGTGCAATTACAATTCGATTTTATGTAAAGACTTAAATGCGTTATGGATATATGACAAACCGCATCAGGGGTCCAACACCAAATGGCCCGCACTTGGTAATAACTTTGAAAACCTGAATAGGAGAATGGACTAAGTATTAAGCAACATCTCTAAAAAATACTTGATTACACTGAAGTTTGCACGCCGTCACTTTATTCCTAGCAGAACATTTGTACATTTAACACTTCTTTGTCACATAACTGAGTGGTTTCTTTCTGCTCTAGTCACTGTAAAATTTTGAATATTCAACTTGATCACAATAATTTATGATCATATAAGTGGTGATTAGACCCAGGATCACCTATTGGGGCGGTCGTGTGGTGGAAGAAGGTATAACATCAGGTTGCTGCTAAGGAGCTTGGTAAGGTGTAGAGATTAGCCTGCTTAGCCATAACAGGCGGAATTAGCAGCACACAAACTGCTGTGATGGAAACCATGCTGGATATGCCCCCATTACACCTTTTGGTCAAGAGGGAGGCAGTGGCTGATGCATACAAGCTCAAATCTGGCAAAAACTGGAACTCTTTGAGATATCCAGAATCACACACTAAAGTAGTGAGTGAGGTAAATATAGGAAATGATGGGAAATGCCAGCTGACTTTATTATAACCCCATACTGCTTCAACAAGCCTTTCAGTATAACAATTGGAAGTAGGGAGCAGTGGGAGAAAATAGTTCAACACTGTACTGGGGATCTTGTCTGGTTCACTGACGGGTCGAAATGAGACCAAGGGCTGGGGTATATGTTGTGCAGCCAAGACTGGAGGGTGTTATTTCTCTAGGGAAACTGGCCTCAGTATTCCAGGCCGAAATCACTGCCGTTAGGGTGTGTGTGGAGGAGAATTTGCGTACGTGCCACAAAGACCGTAGCATATACATCTATTGAGACAGCCAGGCAGCACTGAGTTCACTGGAAGCTCCTGCAACAAGATCTAAAATTGTTGCAGAATGTGACAGTTTTGGTGGAGCTAGGGGTAAGCGATAGGGTAAACCTATTGTGGGTCCCTGGCCACTCGGGGATCAGTGGCAATGAACATGCCGACAGATTAGCCAGGATGGGGGCAGAGACTCCATTTATTGGACCGGAACCTGTCCTGGCAATCACCAAGGCAATGATCAAATTGGAGCTCAGAAGACAGCACGCAGAATATTGGGCCAATGTCTATAAACAAAGACATGGCAAGGTAATGATGCCAAAGCCATCTTTTAAAAGAAACTATGTAACCCTGGGCTTGAACAGGAGAGAGATTAGTCTCATGGTTGGATTGGTGACACCTAATACAATGGGAATAACAGAAGAGGATCCTAAATGTAGGATCTGTGACGATGGTGATGAAACTGCATCACATCTAATCATCGAATGCATTGCATTGGTAAGCAAAAGCCACAGAACATTTGGGAGAACCAGACCCGAATAAATTGTGTCTGATAAAAAACTGGTAAAGGTACTCCTTGCACAGTTCAAGGGCACTGGTTGGCTTTACTAGATATACAGGGAGCGATACCACACAATAAACTTAGTTTCGGTAAGGGCAGTGGTGGGTTGGACAAAAACTATTTTGGCTTCCCTGACAAAATCAATCATACTGCAAGTTCACTAAATCATTATGCCAAAACGCGCGTGTCCGCCTACGCAGTCCAGTGGGCTGCGTAGTAGATTGCCTTGTAGGGTACCCAGGTTCAATTTCCAGTGTGGTCGCAGATTTTCTCCACTCGGGGACTGGCTGTTGTGTCGCCCTCATCATCATTTCATCATCATCGACGCGCAAGTCTCCTAAGCGGCGTCAACAAAAGACTTGCACCAGGCAGGCCGAAAACAATCCCAGATGAGGTCTAACGTTCAAAAATGTCACATGTCCAAAAGCACTTCCAGCTGGAGCCCACAATTATGAAAATTATAGAAATTCCTCTTTTATTTCATACTTATTATCAACGTTCTCAGGCCATTTTTTTCCTCAAGAAAGATATTACTTTTATTCTGTAACTCTCATAATTGCACTCATTTTAGGGGAAACATTTATGCAATTATATGTAATTGGACTATAAAAAGGCTTCTTTTTATGCACTGAAATAACTAATTTTGAATTACTAAATGTTGTATGAAATAAACTGATCATTCAATAAATACGAGGCAAAATAATAACTACTACTTTCACTTATGCAGGAAAATGTACTTTCTCGGCAGCTTACGTATATTATGTAGTTCACAAACTGATGTGAAATAGAACACTAACTTGTTGATATTTCTATAGTTGTGCGCCACAGGTTGCAATGCTATACATAATGAAAGGATTGAACAATAACAATATAATCGACTTTCAGGACTTCCCAAATTCTGTTACATCAAACCAAACGAAATCACACCAAAGAGATTTGGTGGGTTTTAAGAAAATCCGTGACTGATTTTACAGGAAAGGACTACCTACAAAAAGAAGTGATATCCCATCAAAAACATAAAACGTACAAAAATGCAAGTCTCGCGACGAATTCCTTCCTCCATAAAAAGTCGTGAGATCTCACGGGAAACCAAGTCGGTTATTTTCAAAAAATGTTCAAATGTTTGTTAAGATTAAGGGACTTAACTATGGGGTCATCAGTCCCTAAACTATGTGTGAAGTACCTTGTACTAAAGACGACACAAACATCCATGCCCGAGGGGGGATTCGAACCCCCGACGGCGGACGGCCGCGCGCACTGCAACACGGCGTCCCAGTACGCGCGGCTAATCCGCCGCGGCTCGGTTATTTTAATTAGTGTTAATAGAAGCAAGTTTTCAACACCTCGTCATAAATTTTTATCTAATTGGTTACCTACCAACATCTGTAGTGACTATATCAAAATTATACATCTATATTTCTATAATAAGTATAATGACTTGGCAATCGCATGACAACGTAAACTAATATTTAAAACACTTTATGCAACTGTGAGGTATTTATTTCTTACGTGATTACGTTTGGTTACCTAGTGGAATATAAATTATATGTAGATAAGTAATTGCCCGATCATTGTATATATTCTGATGTCATTCCTTTATGTTGCGATTGTGAATTCATTATATGTATATAGAAATAGAGATGTATAACACTAATATAGTCGCTACAAATGTTGGTAGATTCGTAATTACATAACAAATAAGTGGTTCTATGAACACTAACTAAAATAACCGACTTGGTTTTCCATGAGATCTCACGACTTTTTGTGGAGGGAGGAATTCGTCACGAGACTTGCATTTTTGTACATTTTATGTTTTTGATGGGATGATTATTACAGGAGGATTAAATGAATAGTTGTCACGATGTGCAGCGCTGGAGAGTACGCCGACGAGCGGCAGCAGAAGGGATCCGCATAAAAGCTGTCTACACGTCTGCAGACGAATTCACACAAGAACTTTATTTGATGAAAAAGGAAATTATATAAATCGACTTCATACTCTGAAAATCTCTGAAAGCTGTATTTAAGCGGACAGGGTATATCGCCATTTTTGTGCGAAAGTCTGAAGTTACTGTGCAATACTTGGGGCGAGTTGTGTCGGCGTCGGCGTCGGCGTCGGCGGCCTCTGACACTGGGCGGCTCCTTTGTTGTGCCTCGCTCGGAACTCGCTGTGCAGCCGCCGCCGGTAATGTTAAAGGACGAATCTAAATGAAGGGCACAAATTGTATCGCTGCTTCGTAAGAGGGACTGCGTACACGCCCCAAGTGTTGGCTCCCTGTGCGAAGTTGGCGGCACTCATCTCCCTCGGCCCGCCTGTGTTTACACCGCATTTCCGAACCAGAGAGTCGAGCGCTACGCGCCCTCACGTGCTAAAAAAATCTTATTGTGTAACCTATACATAACGTAAAGGCTACGCTAGCCTTTTGTTTATGAAGTTATTGATAGTGTGTTAAAGAATAGTCTGAAAATGAGGTAGAGACATTCTAACTTTCACTTTAAAAACTGATCTTTAGCGTAGCTTTAAAAAGGATAGGTATAGGTTAAACAAGAAGTTCTTTCTTTTCAGTATGTTCAGAAACACGCTAGTAAACTTCGGCGGGTTCATAACTTTCGGAAATTACAAAAAGTAAACACAGGCGGTGGTAGAGGGGTGGTCACATGATCGACTTCGCACCGGTAGCCAAATGTTGTGGGCTGTACATAGTCACCCGTCTACTTTGTCAGTAGTTTTTTCCATCTCATGCCGAGCGTTTCGTTATTACCGACGCCTATAAGGTTTCTTCTGCATCGACATAGTTTCTGAAAACCGTGAAGTCGATGGTGAAAGTAGGACGTTTTTGCCTGAGTGGACTGAACAATATTGTTTTACGCTGCGTCATAGGCCTGGAGCTGTACCAGTTTGCCTCATATATAACAGAACCGGCGCCCTTATTAAGACTGCCAATTTAAAACGACACCTCGAGACAACTCATCAGCAGCTGCATGAGAATTTTTCTCTGGGTAGTGCAGCTCGCTTCTTCTAGTTAGCTCTATGAGCAAGCAAGAAAAATGTGCAGAACCAGCGATGCGTGTGTGTTGGACGCTTAATAAACACCAGAAGCTATTTTCAGATTCTGAAATAGTAAATAAATATATGTTTGAAGTTGCCTTGGTGCTTTTTGAAGGGAAGAAGGCTGCAGTAGTTGCTATTCAAAGTATTCATTGTCCGCAAGAAGCAATACAAGAAGAACGGAAATTTTGGCTACTGACAAAAGTAGTTTGCTCAAACGTCTGCAGAAGGTGCGTTGCTACGCCATAGCACTGGATGAATGATGCAACATGGTTGATGAATCACAAATGTCAATTTTCGTGCGATTTTTAGATACTGAAAGCAAATTCTTTCGGAAGGAATTACTAGCAATATTGCCGTTGAAAGGGAAAACTCGAGGAGAAGATTTATTGAAGATTTTGGTGACTTCATGACAAAATCAAACATTGATTATGATAAAATGGAGTCTCTTACAACTGTCGGAGCCTCAGCGATGATCGACAAAAATGTTCAAATGTTTACAAAGCTTATGGAACTTACATCTACATCTACATCTACATACATACTCCGCAATTCACCGTAAGGTGCGTGGCGGAGGGTACACTGTACCACTACTAGGCATTTCCTTTCCTATTCCACTCCCAAATTGAACGAGGAAAAAAAGAATGCCTATATGCCTCCGTACGAGCCCTAATTTCTCTTATCTTGTCTTTGTGATCTTTACGCGAAATGTAAGTAGGCGGCAGCAAGATCGTACTACACTCAGCTTCAAATTCCGGCCCTCTAAATTTACTTAACAGAAATTCACGAAAAGAACGTCGTCTTTCTTCCAGCGATCCCCAATTGAGTTGCCGGAGCATTTCCGTGACACTCGCGCATTGGTCGAACCTACCGGTAACAAATCTAGCTGCTCGCCTCTGAACCGCCTCTATGTCTTCCTTCAAACCGATCTGCTGCGGGTCCCAAATACTTGAGCAATACTCAAGACGTGGTCGTACAAGCGTTTTATACGCGGTCTCCTTTACAGGTGAAGTACATCTTCCCAAAATTCTCCCAATAAACCGAAGTCGGCTGCCTGCCTTACTCACAACTGTCCTTACATGCTCGTTCCATTTCATATCGCTCTGCAATGTTACGCCTAGATATTTGAACGACGCGACCGCATCAAGAAGCTCACTACTGATGCTGTATTCGAACATTATAGGATTGTTTTTTCTACTCATGCGCATCACCTTACATTTTTCTACATTGAGAGCTAGCTGCCATTCTTCGCACCAACTAGAAATTTTGTCTAAGTCAACCTGTATGCTATTACAGTCAGTTACAGACGACACCCTCCCATACACCACAGCATCATCAGCAAACAGCCGCAAATTACAACTTACTCTGTCCATCAGATCATTTATGTAGATAGAAAATAATAGCGGTCCTATCACACTCCCCTGGGGCACGCCTGACGATACACTCGTCTCTGATGAACACTCGCCGTCGAGAACAACGTACTGCGTTCTATTACTTAGGAAGTCTTCCAGCCAGTCACAAATCTGTGAACCTATTCCATAAGCTCGCACTTAAGTGCGGTGTCATCAGTCCCTAAGCTTACAAACTACTTATGAACTAACTTATACTAAAGACGGCACAATCATCCATGCCCGAAGTAGGATTCGACCCTCCGACGCGGGAGACCGCGCGATGCGCAACGTGACGCCCCTGACCGATCGGCTACTCCCGCGCGGCGATGATCGACAAAGAGAAAGGACTAGTAAAGAGAATCAAAGCCAAAATGCTGGGCTACTATCTTATCAGTTCATTCTTTAACTTAGTGTACCTCTTCTAAAAGATGATATGGACAGGTTGATCAAGTTGATTAGTTTGACGAGGTCTCGATCCTCTCTTCTGCGCAGATAGTTCATAGAGTTTCTTTCTGAGTGCGATTCGGCGCATTCTGACGTACAGCAGTACAACAACGTTTGTCGGCTACGCAAAGGTCAAGTGACTGAACGGTTTTGGCAAATAATAGAAGTACGGGCTTCCTGGATCCACTAGAAGCGAAAAACTATCTGGAGTTCCTTCCGAACTAACGCAGTATGGTACCTGTGGCTTTTATGAAGGACATCCAGAAACATTTAAATGCACTGAATACAGAGCTACAAGGAAATTGGAAATTAATATCTGATTAGGTTCATCTTTCCGTTTGAAGATTTCGTCAAGAATTTCTTTATTTCTTAACAATTACTGAATATAAAAAAAATTCTGAAATAGATATTACCACATCGATGGTTTTGAATAGCAACCTCGTATGTCAAAAAAATTTAGTTTCACAGATGAGTGAAAAAAGCATTTTTATTTTACAGTTATCTCGATAGCAAATAAGTAAAAAACAATCATTATCACTATAAATTATTTCATTAATAAAATATTCCATGAAAACGTACTGAAAAATAATTTTCAATCCATAAATTAAATACAAATTGTCAACGATGTTCTTACATGAACAAACTGACATACGAGGTTGCAGTTTAACACCATCGATATTCTTAAATTTCTTGGCTTATATTAATAAGTAATTTGCAGTTAGATTCAACAACTTTTCAGAGATGGAAAAGTTGTCACGATTCTTCAAATCAGTTTTGAGGTTACTCCAGCAGCAGAATTGACGGATGTGGCTTCAAAGCCTTTCAAAGCCTTTACTCCAAATTGAGATAATACACTTACAGCAAGACATTTCCTTCCAAACGTACAAAAAAGCATCCATTGAAGAATTTTGGTGATAACAAGTCTCGGCAAAATATGAAAATTGCTAAAAAAAAAAAAAAAAAAAAAAAAAAAAAAAAAAAAAAAAAAAAGCCATCTACCTGGCTACTACGTTTGGCTCCACATATATTTGTGAAATTTCATTTTCAAAATTGATTTCCTTGAAGAACAAGTATCGCTCAATATTAACGGCCGCCCATCTTGAAGACACTATTCGCATAAGCTGTTCCGCACGTGAACCTGAGTTTAAGAAACTGGATCAATGTAATTTCTCCCATTGATTTTTAACACAAATACGATCATTTCATTCTATTTCAAAATATTTTAGTGAAAATAAGAAATAGAATGTATAATGTATGACCTGTTTCTGGATTTTTCAATGAAACTATCCATTTTAATTCAAAAATGAAAATAAATAAATAGCAAATAGGGTAAGTTTTTCTGGATTTTCTTACACAATTTTATATTACATCTATTATATTTCATATTAGTTTGGGAATGAAAATTAAAATTTTAAAAGTCAGTAAAAAATTCTTTTTCTCTATTTTTAATACAAAATTCCTGTCTGTTGTATTTAATATTATTTTATGAGAAAAAATTAAAATAAAAAATAATAAGTAATATGAGGATTTTACTTCTGGACCTCGATAAAAAGTTTCAAAAGTATGTGGACCCATCTAAGATTACTTGCCGACCTTTGGTATAGAGTGTTTCGGTTGTCAGTGTTTAACCACTTAAGCAAGCTTATTATTACTTTGAAATTTTTATGTGCGTACTTTCATATGTACACACAAACACACACACACACACTATCTAATAAAAGGGTCTCAGATCAAATAGCGGCACTGCGTGCGTCTGAAGACACACAGCCAGTCGTTATGAGTGAAAGCTGACAAATTTGGCTACAGCTAAACTTCTTGATGTGGGCGGTTGAAGAAGTTTTTGTCAAAGAGATTAATATTCACTATTATTTTAGTTCCGGGTAGTGTTAGGAGATACCTGAGAAAAATTGAATAATCATTTCCGATTTTTCTATCTGAAATCTATTCGACAGTTCGCAATTGGGAGATTTTTTACACACTGAAAACGGAAGTTTAGCCGGTACGCTTATAATGAGTTTCGATCTTACAGGGTATGACCTACTAGACCAACCACTGCACTGCCTGTGAGTAGAATGGCAGGAGTTTAAGTATTACGCCGCAGGTTCGTCGCGTCCAAATAAATTATGCAGTTTTGTGTCAGTTCGCAGTAAAATACCCCCCCCCCCCCCACGGTTCTGGAAGCAACAGGCTGAGATAATTGCCATGCTGTGTAACTCACCTCAATCACTCAGTAGCAGGACGTCGTGTGAAGCCGGTCTGGAGGCGATCTGTGTGAATCCGCTGGCCACCCAAGGCACACTGCAGCCGTGGTGTGTGGAAGCGGGAGGCAGCGCGCCCAGGCGGCCAACGGGCCAACTACCGCCGCGAGGCAGCGTGCGAACCATCCAACCAAACATCATCGATGTGGATTTTCGGAGCTGAGATTTACTCCTTTCCTGGGCCTACCAACACCGACATTGGACTTTTGATGACTGAAAACATGTTGCCTCGTTTGACGAGCCTCGGTTCCAATTGTATCGAGCTGATGGACGTGAACGGGTATGGAGACAACCTCATGAATCCGTGGATCCTACAGGTCGTCAGGGGACTGTCCAAGCTGGTGGAGGTTCTGTAATGATTTGCAGCATGTACAGTTGGAGTGATGTGGGAGCCGTCTTATGTGGAGATACGGCTCTGACATGTAATATGTACATATACATCTTGGCTGATCGGCTGCATCAATTCGTGTTCATTCTACATTCCGACAGATTTGAGTAATTCTAGCAGGACAACGCGACACCCGACATGCCTAGGATTCCTACAGAGTGGCTCCAGCAACACACTTCTGATTTTATGTCCACCAACCTCCCCAGACATAAACATTATTGACCATATGTGGGATGCCCTGCAACTTGTTGTTCGGCAGATACCTCCGTCCTCTTGTACTCTTACGGCCCTGCAGGCTGTATGGCGTCAGCTGCCTCCAGATATCAGTCCAGTGCACGCCACGCCGTGCTGCGGCACTAGTGTTGCTCGCGTGTGCGCTACACGATGTTAGGCAGGCGTGCCAGGATAAAAACCAAAGTGTCTGGAGAATCACTCGTCAAGTTATTTGCTCCGTACTATGTGATGGTATCATATGGTGACCAGCTGGTGACTTATACTTTCTTTGTTAACAGTCAGCAGTTCCGTAACTACTTGTGGTGTAGCGCGAATGTTTCACATAAATACGAAAAGAAACTTGTATTTTTACTAACAATGAAGACTGGATTCCATTTCCGATATTACAACAGCAAAGTATGAAAATATTTTGCACGTTACATAAAAGTACTTTTTCGGTCGATCTTGGAGGTCGGTTCGACTTTGTGGAATATACTGAAGTCAACGAACACAGGCTAACTCTTTACAGTAAAGCTTTGTTACCAAACGTGATAATAGTGTTGTTATAAATGGCGAAGTAAGCGTGTTGCTGCTGAAGGAAAATTGCTATCTTTGTGTGCGACCAATAACATCTATTTACTCAAGTTACTGGAATGCAGTAAGTATACAGTATTCGAAATGTACCTTAAGCGGAAAAGCAGCGACCTTCCTATCGGTACTCACCAATAAGAATTGGGCAATACATAACTCAGGGTAGTAAAAGGTTATGTCTCGTTGTCTCTGTTCATAGGGGTGAGTTATGTACGTCACCTTCTATGCCCTAAACAGATACCCAGTCAGTTTAAAAAAGATCGGTAATTAATCTTTAGTATAGCCAGTCTATCAATCTACATATGATAACGTGAAAATATATTTAAAGAAACATAAATTAAACATAATAAGCAACATAATAAGCAAAAATAATAAGCAACAAAATAGATTCTAAGATAAAGAAGTGATTCACTAACAAAGTAATTCTTTATAACTGAAGTTTATTACTCATTTTGGACATGAAATGCGGAGGTGGTCCTGCTTTATACATCGGTAAATAACTGAATATTTGTCCAACTATTGTTCATGAGAGGCACAATAAGTATCACACGCACTCGAGAGTAAAAGTTCCAAATTATCATTCGTAAATTAGTGAAGTCCAAATTAATCCGCGATTATTTACAGTATTTGTTAGAAAACACAGTTTGTCATCACACGAGTACACGATTGCTGAATTATCACAGTTCCACAGCCCTACTACCGTGCATAGCTTATCACTTTTCACTAGAGACTAAGTTCTTCAGTCGCAGTCCCGTAAATTTTCTAAGTCCACACATGACTATCTCTTCAAATCACAAGTTCGTAACGCGGCTTCAGACCGCCCAGTGTCACAACCTTTCACCAGCACGTACAAGTTACGAGTCCTTTCCCAAGCGTTCGAAAGCATGCTCTTCCTGCTCCCAAAATTGTATCCTTCTGCACATCCTAACGCCTCATCTTTACAATACAATTTCCTTTCCAAAATATTGTATATTTGAATATCACAGAATTAAATGCTTTGAACACCTCCCTACAAATTTTGTTTACATTTAACACACACATATGTATTCAACAATACTAAAAACGGTTGAGACTAAAGCTCTCAGCTCAGATAGCCATTAAGTGTGGCGTCTCACTGTTCAAATATACTACCGCCGTCGAAATATAGTTACACAATTGATATTTATCATGGAGTTTTATGCAAATATTCAGTTCTTGTCTACAAATATACGTAATTGTTTATATGTGAGTTGCTCAGTTACCGGCGGCCAGTGCACACGTGACCAGCAGCAGCTCTAGATTTTACGGTAACCTGCTTCTTAATAGAAGCGACTTATTTTCACTTCGCGTGTGCTTTCTTTTGCAGCTCTTTATACTTTAGTGTGCTCGCGTGTTTATTTATTAAGAATCGCGTTTAGTTGTCAGTTCAGTTGTTGATTTTTTGATTTATCAGCTCGTGTATATATTTTTCAGATTCACCGTAAATAAACAGTTCAGCGTTAGGTTTATATTTTTCAAAGCTCACTGTTTATCAAACTTCTGTGTCCTCAGACGTACGTACTTGAAAGAAACATAGGTTTTTAGAATGGCTAGGAACTGTGACTGCTGCGAACGGGTGGAGGCAGAGTTGGTGACTCTTCGCTCGCAGCTTCAGGCAGCGTTGGCTTCGCTGGCAACGCTTGAGACTGCGGTGGGTAGGCGCCGCTGTTGTGGGCCGCTCGCGGGGGTACAGCAGACGCCCTGTGCGTTTGTTGTGCCCTCCGATCGGCCTGCGGCTGTGGCCAGCCCGCTCACTGCCCGCGAGGAGGTCGCCCCCCAATCCGTGGTGGATTGGGAGGTCTCAGCGCGTGTCAGGCGGCGTAAGACTTCCCGGAGGACCGAAGTGGAGGCCTCCCCGGTTAGTCTTGCCAACAGATTCGAGACACTGTCTGTGGCAGGGGATGTTCCTGACGCAGATGGTGTCGCTTGTCCTGTACTCGCCCCTTTGCCTTCAAGATCCGGGCACTCACAGAGGGTCGGTTTGTTGGTAGTTGGGAGCCCCAACGTTAGGCGGGTAATGGAGCCCCTTAGGAAAATGGCTACTAGGGAGGGGAAGAATTCCAATGTGCACTCCGTGTGCATACCGGGGGGAGCCATTCCAGATGTGGAACGAGTCCTTCCGGATGCCATGAAGAGCACAGGGTGCAGCCAGCTGCAGGTGGTGGCTCAGGTCGGCACCAATGATATTTGTCGCTTTGGATCGGAAGAGATCCTCTCTGGTTTTGAGCGGCTATCAGAACTGGTAAAGACTGCCAGTCTTGCTTGCAAGATGAAAGCGGAGCTCACCATCTGCAGCATTGTCGACAGGACTGACTGCGGACCTTTCGTTCAGAGCCGAGTGGAGGGTCTGAAACAGAGGCTCAGACGGTTCTGCGACCGGGTGGGATGCAGATTCCTCGACTTGCGCCAAAGGGTGGTGGGTTTTCGGGTTCCGCTAAATAGGTCAGGAGTCCACTATACTCAGGAAGCGGCTACACGGGTAGCGGGGGCTGTGTGGCGTGGACTGGGCGGTTTTCTAGGTTAGAGGCCCTCGGGAATACACAAAATGTGTTTCAGTCTCAAAGGGGGCAGGTCAGACACAGGAAGAAAGCAGATGTAGAAACCATTGGTATAACAATTGTAAATTGTCGTAGCTGTATCGGGAAAGTTCCAGAGCTCCAAGCGCTGATAGAAAGTACTGAAGCACATATCGTTATAGGTTCTGAAAGCTGGCTGACGCCTGAGATAAGTTCGGCCGAAATTTTTTCAAAGGGCCAAATGGTCTTCAGAAAGGATAGAATAAATAGAAAAGGGGGTGGTGTTTTTATTGCTGTTACAAACGGTTTATCCTGCAGCGAAATTGAGACAGATACTTCCTGTAAGTTGGTCTGGGTAGAGGTTATACCTGACAACCGGAATAAATTAATAATTGGATCTTTTTATCGGCCCACTGACTCAGACGATGCGGTTGCCGAAATGTTCAAAGAAAGCTTGAATCACATTTCAAATAGATATCAGAAGCATACTGTTATAATCGGTGGCGACTTTAATTTACCTTCGATATGTTGGCATAATTACGTATTCAAAACCGGCGGCAAATATAAAACATCGTCCGAACTAGTTCTGAATGCTTTTTCTGAAAACTACTTCGAACAGTTAGTTCATGAACCCAATAGAATAGAAAGTGGTTGCGAAAATACCCTTGATCTCCTAGCAACAAATAATCCAGAGATAGTAAAGAGCATCAAAACAAATACAGGAATTAGCGAACATCGAGTTGTAGAAGCGACACTGAATGTCGAAATGCCCAAATGCACAAAAAATAAATGAAAAATATAGCTATTCAATAAATCAGATAAAAATTCGCTTCACGCTTTCCTGAGTGATAATCTCCAGTCTTTCAAAACTAAAAATGCGAGTGTAGATCAGTTGTGGCTTACTTTCAAAGACATAATATTAGTAGCAATCGAGAGATTTATACCAAATAAATTAATAAAAGAGGGGGCCGACCCCCCGTGGTACACAAAACAGGTCAGATCACTGTTGCAGAAACAAAGAAAAACGCATGCAAAATTTAAAAAGACACAGCATCCACAATACTGGCAATCTTTTACTGAAACACGCAACCTAGCGCTGACATCAATGCGAGAAGCCTATAGTAGTTACAACAACGAAATCCTGTCTCGTAATCTTGCAGAAAATCCAAAGAAATTCTGGTCATATGTGAAGTACACTAGCGGCAAAACACAAACAATACCTTCACTACGCGATAGCAATGGTAATAGTACCGACGACAGTACTGCTAAGGCAGAATTACTAAACACAGCTTTCCGAAATTCGTTCACCAAAGAAGACGAAGTGAACACTCCAGTATTCAATCCAAGAACAGATGCCAGCATGCAAAACTTAGAAGTAGATGTTCCTGGAGTAGTAAAACAACTTAAGACACTAAACAAAAACAAATCTTCCGGGCCGGATTGTATACCAACTAGATTCCTCTCAGAGTATGCTGATGCAATAGCTCCGTACTTAGCTATAATTTACAACCGATCACTCAGCGAAAGATCTGTACCCAAAGACTGGAAAGTTGCCCAAGTTACTCCAGTATTCAAGAAAGGCAATAGGAGTGATCCCCAAAATTACAGGCCTATCTCATTGACGTCGATTTGCAGTAGGATTTTGGAACATATACTTTGTTCGAATATTATGAACTACCTCGAAGAGAACGACCTATTAACCAATAGTCAACACGGATTCAGAAAGTATCGCTCTTGCGAAACACAGCTTGCCCTTTATTCACATGAAGTGTTAAGTGCCATCGACAAGGGATCTCAAATCGATTCCATATTTCTGGATTTCCGGAAGGCTTTTGTTACTGTACCCCACAAGCGGCTTCTAATGAAATTGCGTGCTTATGGAATATCTTCCCAATTGTGCGATTGGATTCACGATTTCCTAGCAGAAAGGACACAGCTGTAATTGACGGTAAGTCATCGAGTAAAACAGAAGTGATATCTGGCTTTCCACAGGGAAGCGTTATAGGTCCCCTACTCTTCCTCGTGTTTATAAACGATTTAGGAGACAATGTGAATAGCTCCCTTAGACTGTTCGCGGATGATGCTGTCGTTTATCGGTTAGTGAAGTCAACAGAGGATCAAAAGCAACTGCAAAGCGATTTAGACAAAATTTCTACTTGGTGCGAAAATTGGCAATTGACACTAAAAAAAGAAAAGTGTGAAGTAATACACATGACCACTAAAAGAAATCCACTGAACTTCAATTACGCGATAAATCAGTCAAACCTTAAGGTCGTAAATTCTACCAAATACCTAGGAGTTACAATTACGAACAACTTTGACTGGAGAGAACACACAGAAAATATTGTGGGGAAGGCGAATCAAAGGTTACGTTTAATTGGCAGAACGCTTCGAAGATGCACCAGCTCCACCAAAGAGACTGCCTACATCACACTTGTGCGTCCTCTCCTGGAGTACTGTTGCCCCTTGTGGGACGCTCACCAGGTGGGACTGACGGAAGATATTGAGAAGGTTCAGACAAGGGCAGCTCGTTTTGTTTTATCACGTTACGGGGGGGGGGGAGCGTCACGGAAATGTTGCACGAATTGGGGTGGAAATCATTAAAAGAAAGACGTTGTTCATTGCGGCGTGATCTGTTTGCGAAGTTTCAATCACCGACTTTTACTTATGAATGTGAAAATATTTTGCTAGCACCTACCTACTTAGGGAGGCATGACCATCCCAATAAAATAAGAGAAATCAGATAGAAAACGGAACGATTTAGGTGTTCTTTCTTCCCGCGCGGTATTAGAGAATTGAACGGTAGAGAAAAGTTATGAAAGTGGTTAATGAACCCTCTGCCAGGCACTTAAATGTGATTTGCAGAGTATCTATGTAGATGTAGGTATAAATTATCTACTGCATATGTACTAGTTTTAGTCGGCCATGAAATATTTAAGTGGCAGTCTACAACATAAAAAATGAACGTTATGAAGAAAAATATTAATTATAATAAAATACATATATAAATGTAATAGGCTTTGCTGGATTCATGTTTTGTGTTGCTGTGGTGGAATCTATGTTCTGAAACAAGAATGTTACTACTTCAACGAAAAGCGGAACATGAGAATAAAGCAAAGTTATTGAAAGAATACGGAAATAACGTGGTGTAACTTTTAAGATAGGTTGCGTGGTGCAATGCTGCCCATTTACTTCTTAAACTGTTACTGATAAACACTTCGTATAATTGTAAATATATGTCTTATAACATTATTATTAAAGTACTGAAATTTGTCGGCTTTTTATCTGTAAGGGTTATTGAAATTGTAATTACGGCGTTTGATTCTCACAAGTCTCTTAAATCCACTCGTATAATTATATTTGCTGTATGATCATTCCCTGATTTTATATGGATTTTTAGAATAATATGTGTGGCTATATTGTATTGTATTAGAGCCGCCCTCGCTGAGCCAAGAGCGTCGTTTCCGGTTTCCGAGAGAGTAGTAAAATCCTAACTACCTGTATTCCATTCACTAGGTCCAAACTAGGTCCCTGGCCAGCTAGGGAACTTAACAGCCTGACAAAACACGCCTTTCACATGGAAACAACCAGCTTCCCCCCGTATCTGCAATGTCACAAGAACGACTTTAGAAATATTATCTTGTTGAAAAGTGTTGTTTTTCAACTTTTTTTTTACCTCGTGCTATGTACTGCAAAACTTTGCAGTTCATTATTGTGTTTCCACAGTCTGTGTCTGGTATCATTGATTTATGGACTGATGAAAACAATTAGTTTTGTATGGAACGTGTTAAGGATGTAATGAAGACTCAGGTTTAGCATGCTTCATATGTAATTTTCACATATCTGCATTTTAAATTATAGTACTACTGAATTACATTCATTTTTCTGCAAAATATAATTCAGAGTGATAAACAAGTAACATATGTAAGTAATAATAGCTGTCTGAGGTAATGAAAGATGACATACCGTGTTTGCATGTAAAAACGCTATTTTCGGCATTATAAACGCATTTTTTTGGAAAGTGAGTCAGTATGATGATATGTGTAGCTGTAGTATACACCAAGTATTAAAACACAAATATACATTATTGATGCATTACTTAGAATGTTTACACAAAATATGGCTTCATTTTCTCTTTAACTTGAGTCTCTTAGTTTCAGTTACGAAACCTAGCCACCCGACCTAACAGGTGTTCTGGCTGACCACTTGCAGAACTTTCTGTCGCACGCCAACTGCGCGGCGCGACCGGTAGAGACGACAGCAACCGCAGTGCTGATGTTGAGCTGGCGGCCGGCACTGCAGACGTGGCACGCGCGGGTTTGGCCTGCACTTCCGCTCAGGACAGCGACTGCGCGAAGTCAGACGAGGCTGCTGCCCGGAGAGCTGGAGCACGCGTCCACGACGTGGGGCAGCAGCTCTTCCACAAAGCCCGAGGGACGTGAGTGTGTCTGTCTCTGTGTGTGCGAATATACTGCCTCTAATCGGTAGTGGGTATTTTAGCCACACTGGTCTAAAACGTCGTAAATCTGGCCAAAAGTTGAAAAATGTAATTCATAATTACGAGTTTAGTCGCATAAAAGCATGTTCAGATGGCACACTGGTCACAGGGACGAAAAAAGAAGAAAGAAGCTTGGAGTTTAACGTCCCGTTGACAGTGTGATCATCAGAGACGGAGCTTACGCTCAGGGTTTGGGGTAAGGATGTGAAAGGAAATCGCACGTGCCCTTTCAAAGGAACCATCCCGGCATTCGCCTAGAATGATTTAGGGAAATCACGGAAAATCTAAATCTAGATTACCGGAGGTGGATTTGAACCACCATCCTTCCGAATGCGAGTCCAGTGTGTTACCACTGCGCCACCTCGCTCGGTAGGGACGAAAAGCTACCTATGACACCGGAAAAGGCAGTTTGAGTGGCACGTGTTACGCTCGGCCGCTTCTCAATACGCGCTGTGCTTACAACACCACTATGTGCCATCTGCGGCGAACAATACTCTCCCAGGTCCTTTAGATGCACGAAACGTCAGAAGGAAGCTCAAGATGAGACACTTCAAGCCCCTCTACAACTAGCAGACACACCCACCACGGTACCTGAACCAATAAACATCAGTGACTTTCTTAAGCCGGCCGCGGTGGCCGCGGGGACTGAGGCGCTCCAGTCACGGTCTGCACGGCCACTACGGTCGGGGGTTCGAATCCCCCCTTGGGCATGGATATTTGTGTCGTCCTTAGAATAAGGTAGTTCGTAAGTAGTTTGTAAGATTAGAGACTGATGACCCCGTAGTTAAGTCCCATAAGCTTAACAAACATTTGAACATTTGATTTTGACTTTCTTAAGTCAATAACATACACAATAACCACCCTTCTGTAAGGACGCAAACGAGAAGTTCTGAACGCCGTCAGACAGGTGGCCCAGCGATTCTTTGACAGGAATCTCATTTATAATCAAACTGGGCAACAAGTTATCACAACAATCACCTGACCATCCTACTCACAGGCGCTCAGAACCTAAAACCCCACTACCAATCTCCACCCCACAACAAAAACCATAATGGCATTACACCCCCAACGAAACGTCACCAACCTCCTGTTTGTAATGCGGGAGGTATAGGAACTAAAAAACCATTTATCAATAACTAAATAGTAAAACATGACATTGACATCATTGGCATAGTTGAGACATGGACAAAGCCATCTAGCAACATGAACATCAACAAGGACTACGACTGTTATAGCAAACACAGGCAAGATGGCTGGGGAGAGGTCGCCACGTACATTAAAAAATCAATCCCAGCCCAAGAAGCCCCACTTGCACCACAGTTTCACAATATTGAAGCAGTCATGGTAATAGTATCCAGACCGAGACACCAACGACTATTAATCGCCTGCCTCTATGTTCCTCCTCGTACGGAAATCTCCAGGGCTTTTCTGAAATACATAGCAACATTCAAGAAATACATCTTGATGGGACGCCTGAACGCTAGGCATGAACTACTGGGAGACACAAACAGAAACCAAAATGGCGAAGCTCTGCTTAACTTTCTTACTACTGAAAACATGACCAGATTGCCAATGAATACTTACACCTTCATAGGGCACAATGGTAACTCCCTCCCAGACCATATACTGATAAGTCCAACTCTCACTGACTCAATGACTACACCATAAGTGGGAGACAGCATAACAAGCCAGCAACCCGCACCATTGGACTATACAACAAAGCCGACTGGAACAGATACTTAAATATTATCAATAACGAACTACGTGCCCCGATTGCCATCACTGACCAGACAAATCCGAGCAATATACACGATAAAATAGTAAACGCTCTGAATACAGCAACAGAAACCACTATCCCCACCAAAACAGTTCAAAACTGGAGATCTCACCTACCACCAGACGTACTACAACTCATCAGACAGAAAAGATGACTACACACGGAAATCACCAGGACCAATAACCCTGAACTTCGTCCCATCTGGAACAGACTCAAAGTAAAAATCAAACAATGACTATCGGAACACCGACAAAACCAATGGGACGAAACATGTAAACAACTCGACTACAGAGACGGACGAAAATTTTGGTCAAAATTCAGAACACGTACCGGACAAACGAACCCATCGTTCCATCCCTACCCGACTTTGAGCTCACCAAAGGGATAACTGAAGAAGAAGCAGCAAACGCTATTATGTCAGGCAAACACTCGGCCCCAGGAGAAAACGGGCAACAAAGACTGCATTAAGGAAATGTTCCCTACAAACAGTCACACCTCTCCTGAGACAACTCTTCATAAGTAGTTTGTAAGTTTAGGGACTGATGACCTCGTAGTTAAGTCCTCTTCAACTTCTGCCTCGACAATGACACTACCCCCACGAAAATCATCATGATACCCAAGCCTGGAAAAGCGAGAACAAACCCAAAGTCCTACCGCCCCATTTCATTGCTAGACGTACTAAGAAAAACATTTGAAAGAATAATAACTGACAGACTAACCGCCTACACAGACAAACTACAAATCATCCTCCACCTCCAATCCGGTTTTCGTAAAAACCATTCAACTAACGACCCACTACTCAAACTCACCACCGTCATAACCAGACACCTAAACATAGGAGCCGGCCGCGGTGGCCGAGGAGACTGAGGCGCTTTAGTCATGGTCTGCACGGCCACTACGGTCGGGGGTTCGAACCCCCCCTCGGGCATGGATATTTGTGCCGTCAAAAAAATAAAAAGGACAATGCACGCTCGCTGTATTTTTAGACATCGAGCGTGCTTTTGACAAAATATGGCATGACGGACTTTACTACAAATTGCTGAAAATCGGCATCCCACCGAAGATGGTTAAGCTGACCAAAGCCGTTCTGCAGGACAGACTTTGCCAAGTGCATGTCAGTGGCGAGACGTCCTCCCCATTCTCTCCCCAAACGGGAGTAGCACAAGGTGGAATCTTCTCGCCACTGCTGTACTCCTTATACACGACAGACATACCGACCACCACAAGACCTCAGAACAAGTACAACTTTACGCCGACCACACAGCATACTGGACATCAGGACCATCAACAACGACCATCAACCAACACACAACCGAATACCTAACACTACCGGTTTGGATGCAAAAATGGCGCGTCAAACCAAATCCAACGAAAACACAACTAATACTGTTCAAACATCGCAACATCCCCAACAAAATAAACCAATCCTCAAACATCCGACTCACGCTGTGGGGAGCCAGACTTTACTCGACCGACACTGCTACATATCTGGGCGTCATACTTGACAAATATCTCAACCTTGGAGAACACACAAAACAGATATTGACTAAAGCCAGACAGCGACAAAACCCAATAAGGAGAGTACAGCGAAAATTTACCGGCTGCAGCGACGAAACGTCTATTAACACCTACAAGACATTTGTAAGGCCATTATTTGAATACGCCGCAGCTTCCCTAGCAGGCATGATTCAAACGCAAGCTGAAAAGCTATACCAAACGGAGAGACGCATAATACGCAGTCTTTTAAGACTACCACCAACCACACCCAGAGTAGAAGCCTACCAAGAAGCAAATCACCCCCCCCCCACCCCCGCAAAACAGATTTTCATCACTCCGTGCAAAATACTCAGATACTCCGTGCAGAGTACTCACAACACACTCAGACCTAACACCAATCTTCACAACACACCCCAGACAAAAAGCCAAACGAAAATACAAATACACCTACACTTTCACAACACCAAAACATAATACTAAATCAAGAACAAGCAGCACAGATACACATCATAGCAAATGACACACCAACACCTCCACACCTACAGCAGCTGGATCTGGACCATACAACACTGTAATACCTCAATATTCTGACAAGAAGAAGTAACAGGAAATTGTACCAAAATTACATAACACCTCTACACCATAAAACCTAACTATAAATCACCTCTAGCTCTATATTATAGAATAAAAAACAGCAGCATAAATATTGTAATCAAAAAGTGCTCAAGGCCATTGAGAGATCATATTGTAAATTGTCAAACCAAAATACTACTCTCAATCCTAAGACGGTATTGTTAAATTAAGTAGATGTAAGATACTGTACAACAAAGTATAAAATGAAAAATGTTAAGCAACGTTGAAATGTGAAATGAAGTAGGTGTAAGACTAGTTATAAAGTATTGTTCAATAAAGTTTAAAATGAAATGAAATTTGTTAAGCTAAGACCCAAAAGAGCAGAAGCTCTATAGCGGCCCGCCTGTCATCCTTCCGGGACAGAAATAAAAAATTTAAAATAATAATAATAAAAAAGAGTGTTTATAACTGTTGATACAAGCATTCATTCCAATTCTGTTTTGTTTTTATGTATTTAGCGTATGGCTACACCACAAAAATAATGTTATAAGCATATTCAAGGTACACTATGTGATTAAGAAGTATCCGGACATCTGGCTGAAAATGATAAATTGGTAATGCTATCGGTAATGCTGGAATTCAATATGGTCTTAATCCGCCCTTAGCCTTGATGACAGCTTCCACTTTCGCATTTATACCTTCAACCAGGTGATGGGAGGTTTCTATGGGTATGACAAGCCCATTCTTCACACATACTGAGGAGAGGTATCGACGTAGGTCGGTGAGGCCTGGCAGAAAGCTGTGGTTCCGAAACATTCCAAAGGTGTTCTGTAGGATTCAAGTCAGGTCTCTGTGCAGGCTAGCCCACTACAGGGATGTTATTGTCGTTAACTACTCCACCGCATTGTGAACAGGTGCTCGATCGTGTTTGAAGATGCAATCGCCATCCCCGAATTACTCTTCAACAGTGGGAAGTAAGAAGGTGCTTAAAAATCATTGTAGTCCTGTGATGTGACAGTGCCACGCAAAATAAGAAGGGTTGCAAGCCCCCTCCATGAAAAACAGGAACTCACCATAACACCACCGCTTCCGAATGTTTCTGTTGGCACTACATTCGCTGGTAGATGACGCTCACCGGGCATTCGCCATACCCACACCTGTCATCTGATAGCCACATTATGTACCGGGATTCATCACTCCACACAACGGTTTTCCACTGTCCAATCGTCCAATGTTTAGACTCCCTACACCAAGCCAGGCGTCGTTTGGCATTGATATGCACGATGTGTGGCTTATAGGAACTGCTCGGCCATGAAATACAAGTTCTCTCCCCTCCCGCCTGAGGGTCACAGCACTTGCATTGGACCCTGATGCAGTCTGGAATTCCTGTGTGATCGTCTGCATACATGCCTGCCTATTACACTGTACGATCCTCTTCAACTGTCGGTGGGGCCACAGTGGCTGAGGGGACTGAGGCGCTCCAGTCACGGTCTGCACGGCCACTACGGTCGGGGGTTCGAATCCCCCCTCGGGCATGGATATTTGTGCCGTCCTTAGGATTAGCTAGTTCATAAGTAGTTTGTAAGTTTAGGGACTGATGACCCTGTAGTTAAGTCCCATAAGCTATACAAACATTTGAACATTTGAACTGTCGGCGGTCTCTGTCAATCAACAGACGAGGTCGGTCTGCACGCTTTCGTGCTGTACGTGGCCCTTCACTTTTCCACTTCACTGTCACATCCGAACATCCGAAGCAGTGGACCTATGGATGTTTAGGAGTGTGGAAACCTCGCGTACAGACTTATGACACAAGTGACACCTAATCACCTGACCATGTTAGAAATCCGCGAGTTCCGCGGAGCGCCCCATTCTGCTCTCGCACGATGTCTGATGACAACTGAGCTGCCTGATAAGGGGTACCTGGCAGCAGGTGCCACCACAATGTACCTAATGTGACAAACGTACGTTTCTGAGGAAGTCCCGATAGTTTTGATCGCATAGTCTACATCAAACTACAAACGAATATACAGTCCATAAACATGGCATCCCTCTGTTTGGTCGCCAGTGAAAGCTCTCAATGGACATTCTTGGACCATGTGATGGCCAGTCTGCCTTTCAGGGCCACAGCCACAGCTAGGAGAAGCTATTCTTCATTTGTACAGGAGGTCAGCATACCTTCCAGTTTTGGTTCTTATGTGGTTAAGAAGCGACCAGTTCTTACGTGGTAGTTCAAAACCAGGTGGCTTAGTTGTTATGCATATCCTCTGGTGTTCCAGTGTTGCACAATCTGCCATGCTCGTTCCAGCAGTCATCAGTAGTAAAGCTTTTGCCAACTAATGCTCTTGCCTTTCAATGGGTGGGTGCCGAGAGCGAAGCCTTCCTTTAGTGATGCTTGAGATATCTTCATAAACAGGAAGCTGAGGATATTTCTGTAGCTTTTTGTACTTGCTGACCGGTGCAATTTTTTTTTCTCTGCAGAGATGAGGGTGGTATGTGGCTAAGTATGGGTACCCAGAAAGTTGTAAGTCTGACTGTTCCAGTTATAAGACGCGTTTTGTTTGAGGGAGGATGTTAATGAAGGTAAGGAAAATGTTCAAATGTTTGTATAGCTTATAGGACTTAACTACAGGGTTATCAGTTCCTAAACTTACAAACTACTTACGAACTAGATAATCCTAAGGACGGCACAAATATCCATGCCCGAGGGGGGATTCGAACCCCCGACCGTAGTGGCCGTGCAGACCGTGACAGGAGCGCCTCAATCCCCTCGGCCACCGCGGCCGGCGAAGGTTAGTAGAATATGTATATGTTTTGTGATTAGAAATTTATGCTCTGAATATACTAAAAGATACGTCAAAACATAAAATGTACTCAATTCACACATAGAGCTACCGTAAATGATCGTTAAAATTATGATCCCCAGAGATCCTGCGATGTACGATTGTGAAATATGTAGCGTAGGATATTTTGTGGCGAAATGTACAAGAACTGCCTGCTATTTGTTCCTGTTCTCGTTATATCGGCCTGTTTACTGATATCGTGCGCGGCAAGAAAGGCCATGTCCCGGCCAAAATCACTGACGGTACAAACTTGTACTTTGCAAAGTGTGTTGATGTTATACTGTAGACATCATTTTAGGAAGACATATTTCGAAACACCATCCCAAAGTACGTGAAATAGAAGGAAGGTTTTTTTAAAGTATGCCGCTATTAAGGCAATTTTGAAGCTAGAACTATGGAAACTGGTGTTTGGATTCTTCGTTTGAATTTTAAAAATACGTGTTTCAAAATTTTTGGAAATTCACCCAATGACAGGGTGAAATGAGTGATGGAAATTACGTTTCATAGGAGATAAAAGATTTTTCGAATGTCACTATTAAGGCATTTTGGACCGAGAAGTACGAAAATTACTATTTGGGATCTTGATAAGTATTTTAAAAACACATGTGTTAGTATTTATGGAAATTCAGTCACTAGGGGTGCAATACGGGATGACATGTTTTTACACGAATCTTATACCAAGAACTGCTTTATTAAATTTTAATGCCCTTTCAACAGTTTAGTTTGCGTAGACTATATACAAGCAGCGCAGTGTGTAGAATTTCACATGAGTGTCCTGGTCTGCTCAAATTCTTGGAGTGGACTAACCTTTAATGAGGATATGTCATGTTACCTTACAGGTGATAGCGAATGTTTTCGTTGTGGAATGGAAAAATTAAACGACTATTAGTTGGAGGTTGCGAAAGAATTTGCACAGCTTTATACGTAGTACCAGATGCCCATGGCTGTACATAAAATATTAATTCACATATGTCAAATCAGAGTGTACCCCGTTGCCAATGGCCAACTATCCGAAGATGCAGAGAAAACCCGGAACAAAGATATCAAATACTTTCGGGAAAACTTTTCTCCAAAATATTCCTGGGAAAAGAGTAATGGCAGATATTTTTCACCGGCTGCTGGTATCTTCAGATCCATTCATTACGAGCTTTAGGAATTTTCATTTCAACCAAGGAGGACGTTCATCATCTGAGACCTAAACTTTTATTACCTCTAGATGAATCTGAAAATCAATGAATTGCCGGCCGTGGTGGCCGAGGAAACTGAGGCGCTCCAGTCACGGTCTGCACGGCCACTACGGTCGGGGGTTCGAATCCCCCCCTCGGGCATGGATATTTGTGCCGTCCTAGTTCGTAAGTAGTTCATAAGTGGTTTGTAAGTTTAGGGACTGATGACCCCTTAGTTAAGTCCCATAGACTATACAAACATTTGAACATTTTGATCAATGAACTGTCTCAGTCAGCGTTCAGATTAATTATACGTACTTGCTATTTTACAAATACAACTTTTTGCAGTGTTTAAAAATAAAAGCTGTTTTTAGTTAATTCTATATTTGTAGTTTGTGATGCCAAAATTGTTATTTTAGTAATGTACATTAATATCTCATACGTTTTTCACAAATAACTGGGTCATTTTCGATACATCATTAGTAATTCAATTAATTAAAGAGACATTTGGAGACAAGAAAAGCTGCGGTATGAAGACCGCAGATGAAAACCTAGTACTAAGCAAAGAAGGGAACGCTGAAAGATGGAAGGAATTTATAGGACGCCTGTACAAAGGAAATACACTAGAAGGCAGTGTATGCAGCTCACTTGCAGGTCTCTGGCCCTGAAACTGGTATACTCAAGTTCTGGGTGACAGAAACAAATAACACCACTTGTATAAAAGTACTTTATTTATCATAAACAAATAAATACAAAACATACGAGGTGCCCTCGGCTGTTGAGACGCGTCTGCTCCCTGCAGTGTCCCTGCGCTAATCACACGTCCGCTCACTGCGGGGTCTCAGTGGTACCTGCCTGCCCCATACAAAGGGGCCGGATGCTCCAGGTAGAAGCGCCCGACACAGTTACAAACTTTCCAACAGGGAGCAGGCTATACTGGACAGACAGACCTGTCCAGTTGCAGACATTTGGTACTAGATGGCATTAGGAGGCCCAAACTGAGATGCTAATCTCATCATACTCCCACTCTAAAGTGAGTCTTCTCATTTTACAGATGTTCAGATGTTTGTAATTCTATCGGACCAAACTGCGTGGTCATCAGTCCGTAGCTTACAAACTACTTAAATCTAGGTGCACCGCGGCTCTCATTTTACAATATAATCATAAAATCAACAATAAGAAAATTGAAATACATAGAAAATCATGAAAGCAATAAAATTATACCTTAGATAATATCATGGCAAAATGAAGTGTACCGACATATGTACACACAAAAACAACCAACACAATGGACAACAAACATGAACAACTGCGGATAGAAAACACATATAAACGACAATAATTTACAATCTCACTGAAAAAGAATCATGAAAGTGATAAACATATAAAAATAAATCAGAATTATTACATTTGCATAGCATAGGAAATGTCTAAGATACCAAACAACAAAATAATAAGAATGTTAGTAAATCAATACCAAAAAGCTGTCAGATAAACAACAATAGAAAATTCCGTAGCTTCTCAACTGTCTTTACAGCTGTAAATAATAGTTTGCTATGCACCATTACAGAAATGGTAGGGTGTGCATCAGTCATCGTGACTAGCATTATTATTTAAAACAATAAGAAGTTACCATCTCACTGCATAAAAATCATGAAAAGACACGAAGATTGAGACACAGAAAATATACTGTTGCAACACACACAAAACATACATAACACAGTTAAGACACAAGAACAACGACAAATATATGGAACATATGCAGCTGCAAACGGAGATTAAGTTGCAAACCCTTCACTGTAAACAGCACCTTGGTAGTGGACCTTCACCATTTAACAGCACTCGAATTATGAGGAAAACAATTCTTCAGTGCTGAGGTAAAGGGCACAATTTTGCTATTGGCCTCTTGATCTGCCCATAGGTAGTTTTCACCATTATTACCCGCACACGCTTATCGGCACCAGCAGACAGCTGCTCAACGACTCCCAGCCTCCATACCAAGAGAGGCAAGTTATCTTCCTTCACCAGCACCACATCGCCAATCTGGGACTGCCAAGCTCCTTCTGATGTCCATTTAGTGCATTGCTGCAGCTGATGCATGTACTCAGTGGACCATCTCCTCCAAAAGGACTGATGGAGTTGTTGTATGAGTTGCCACCTGTGCAGCCTGTTGTCAGGTGCCTCAAGGAGAGAAGATTCAGGATGGGCACAAAGAGGTTGTCCAATGAGGAAATGTCCAGGAATAAGTGCAGATGGAGAATCTATGTCATCAGAGAGAGCACATAACGGCCTTGAATTTAACCATGCTTCTATCTGAGTTAGCACTGTTGTTAGTTCTTCAAATATCAGTACTGAATTGCCAATTACACGTTTGAGGTGCGACGTCATGCATTTGACTCCTGCTTCCCACAGACCACCAAAGTGGGGAGCCCGAGGCGGAATTAAATACTATTTGATACCCTCAGAACTCGAAAAATTCACCACACCTTCAACTGCAGCATCATCAGACAAAAAAGGTTTAAGTTCATTTTGAGCCCCTACGAATTTGGTACCATTAGCACTATAGATGTGAAAAGGTTTTCCTCTTCTCGCTATGAATCTCCTGAGGGCAGCCAAGAAAGAATTGGTCACCAAGTCGCTAACTAACTCTAAGTGGATGGTTTTGATTGACATGCAAATGCTGGCCGCGGTGGCCGAGGGGACTGAGGCGCTCCAGTCATGGTCTGCACGGCCACTACGGTCGGGGGTTCGAAACCCCCCTCGGGCATGGATATTTGTGCCGTCCTTAGTTGTAAGTAGTTCATAAGTAGTTTGTAAGTTTAGAGACTGATGGCCCCATAGTTAAGTCCCATAGACTCTAGAAACATTTGAACATTTTAATTTTTTGACATGCAAATAAATAAGGCAATGTAACCCTTCGTAGTGACTTTACTCCATCTTCCACCTTGCTTAACAGTTACAGGACCGGCTTAATCCACTCCACAATGCTGACGAGGAAGAGACTGGTGTGCTCTAGATGATGGAAGTTGGCCATTGAGCTGAGTTGCAGTGTGGGACTTGAACCTAAAGCACTTTAAACATTTGCCAATTACTCCCTTGACTGTGTTACGTCCATTAGGTATCCAAAACTTCCTACGCAACATAGACAGCAAGAGTTGTGGCCCAGAATGCAATAGATTCTCATGCTCATACATGATGAGAATTTTTGTCAAATGATGCCTTGGTGGTATCATGATAGGATGCTGCTCATTATATGGCACCTCAGCATTCATTAACCTGCCTCCCACTCGCAAAATACCTTCCTTGTCAACAAATGGGTGCAGATCTCTTAATTTGCTATTGTGTGGAATTGGGGAATTGCCCTTCAACAAAGTGATTTCAGTGCCATACTCACTGGGTTGAACAGTACCAAAGGCCCTTTTTATAGCGTTTTGGCAGTCCTCTGGGGTCAGTGGCCCAGTTATCCTTTCTTCCCGTTGAAACCAAGAATTGTTGGGAAATCTCAGTGCATAGGCTATAACCCTGTATGTTTTTTTTTAAAATGAGGAATATCTACACAGCAATTGTTCATCATCTGGTTTGATGACTGACACTAGGGAGACTTGTACACACCTTCTTTCTGGCGCTTCTTCCACAGAGAGCGGGGGAGAAGCCTCACAGTTCAAGTCATAATCGGATAGCCACGAAGGGCCAGTCCACCACTGAACAAGTTAGTTCAAAGAATCTGGATTGATACCACGTGATAAGTGATCAGATTTGATATATCTCCAGTTGATAACTGAACTCAGTTCTTGAATTTCAGAGACTCTGTTAGCAACAAAGTTTTTTCAATGACTAGGACTACGTTGCAGCCAACAGAGAACTACTGTGGAGTCTGTCCACAGATGGATATCACTACTGTTATATCTAGGGCCCTGGCCACCTTATAAGTAAGTCAAGCGAGAAGAAGAGCCCCACATAATTCCAGTCGTGGAAGAGACTATTGTTTGACAGGGCCTACACGAGCTGCAGCGAATGACACTTCAACCTTATTATTTGGAAGAACACATCTGATGTGTATGCAAGCCCCATGTGCCAATTGTGAATCATCGCAAAACCCATGCATTTCCAGTTTAACATAATAAGGATAAGGAATTATCTTCCTGTCAATCAAAATGCCATTTAGGGAAGGCAACTGGCTGTAGAGAGAATAGCATTCAACAACGAGGATGGATGGAAGAGGTTCATCCCAATCAAGGCTTAGTTGCCACAAGCGCTGCAAGACGAGCTTGCATCTTACGACTGCTGAGCCCAGAAGTCCCAGTGGGTCAAAAATTGATGTTACTGTAGACAGGACAAGGCGCTTGCTAACCCTTGAACCTTGATGACTCTTCAGCTGCACCTGACACTGGAAGGTGTCAGGGCCAAGCTGCTACAAGATCCCTAATGTTTTAATAGCTTTTTCACCAGTAAGATGGCAAGGCAAAGATGTTACCCTGCCCTGCACTGGAATCTGGTCCATAACCTTGTGCTTATTAGAACACCATTTTCTCAGCGGAAACCCCCCAGAGGCATGTAACTGAGTCAGCTGTGCTTAAAGTTCCTGAGCTTCAGCCTCTGTAGCTGACCCACCTAAGAAATCGTCCACATAGAAACTAGACAACAACGCTTGTGATTCCACTGGGAACCTGTCTTGAATTTCAAAAGCCAATTGTTGGAGACATCTGATAGCAAGAAAGGCAGCAGGAGAGGTTTCACAAATTACCGTAGACAATCTGTATTCTTGCATTGGTTCAGATGGAGATTCCCGCCACAAAATTCTCTGCGGGTTCCTGTCATCAGGATGGAGAGAGACCTGGCGATACATTTTTGCTATATCAGCTGACAGAGACACATTAAAGGAGCGAAATTTTATGACGATAGAAAACAAATCTGGTTGGATAGTAGGGCCAACCATCAAGATATCATTGAGAGATGCCCCACTAGAAGTGGCAGCAGAGCCATCAAACACTACTCTCAACTTAGTAGTAGAGCTGCATTCCTTGAAGACAGCATGATGTGAAAGGTAAAAGCTTGAAGCAACAATGTCCTGAGGATTAGAAACCTCCATGTGCCGCAGTTCAATATATTCCTGCCTAAATACAGCATATTCCCTCTGCAGATTTGGTAGCCTTTTAAATTTCATATTGTTGATTTTATGATTATGTTGTAAAATGAGAAGACTCATTTTAGAGTGGAACTATGTTGAGATTTGTATCTCAGTTTGGGCCTCCTAATGCCATCTAGTGCCAAATGTCTGCAACTGGTCAGGTCTGTCTGTCCAGTATAGCCTGCTCCCTGTCAGGAAGCTTATAACTGTGTCGGGCGCTTATACCTGGAGCGTCCAGTCTCTTTGTGTGGGGCAGGCAGGTACTGCTGAGACCCCCACAGTGAGCGATTAGCGCGGGGACACTGCAGCGAGCAGACGCGTCTCAGCTAGCCCAGGGGCGCAGCTGGAGGGGAACCCCGTATGTTTTGTATTTATTTGCTTATGATAAATAAAGTACTTTTATACAAGTGGTGTTATTTGTCTGAGTGGAAATAAGGAGAGGACAGAGAGTCCTCTCCTACTACACACCCAGAACTTGGGTGTACCAGTTGCAGGGCCAGAGACCTGCAAGTGAACCGCGTACATTTAATGGTCCTCTGGGCCGGTACTAGATGGCACTAGGAGTCCTAAACTGAGATGCAGATCTCAACAGACAGTATTCCAGAAATGTAAGATGAAGTAAAGAAAGATGACGTAGGAGATACTACACTGCGAGAAACATTTGACAGCGCACTTAAAGATTTGAGTAGAAACAAGGAAGCAGGAGATGATGTCCCGTCTGAACTGCTATTATCGTTAGGAGAGCCATTCATGAACAAATTGTTCAACTGGGTATGCAAGATGTATGAGAAATATAGTAATTCCAATTCCTAATAAAGCAAGTGCAGACAAATGTGAAAATTACAGAACTATCAGTTTAATAAGTCTTGGTTGCAAAATACTAACACGAATTATTTACAGACGAATGGAAAAACTAGTGGAATCCGACATTGGGGAAGATCAGTTTGGAATTAGGAGAAATGTAGGGATGCGCGAGGCAGTACTCACATTAAGACTTACCTTAGAAGACAGATTAAGGAAAGGGAAACCTAAGTTTTTAGCATTTGTGGATCTGGAAAAGCTTTTGACAATGTTGACTGGAATACACTATTTCAGATTGAGTAGGTAGAAGGGGTGAAATATAGAGAGCGAAGAGATATTCAACCAGTAGAAAAACCAGACAGCAGGTATTAGATTCGAAGGACAAGAAACGGTCTCAGTGGTTGGGAAGGGAGTAAGACTGGATTGTAGCCTTTCCCCGATGTTGTTCGATCAGTACATTGAGCAAGCTGTGAAGGAATGCAAGGAGAAATTTGGAGAGGGAATTAAAGTCCAGGGAGAGGGAAAAAAACCTTGCGGTTTGCTGGTGACATAATAATTTAGTCAGAGACAGCAAAGCACCTGAAAGAGCAAAGGAAGGGAATGGACAGTGTCTTGAAAGGAAATGAACATTAACAAGAGTAAAACGAGGGTAATGGAATGTAGTGCAGAAAATCAGGCGATACTGAAGGAATTAGATTAGGTAATGAGACAATAAAAATAGTGGATGGGTTTTGTTATTTAGGTGGAAAGATAACTTCTAATGGCCGATGTCAAGAAGATATAAAATGCAGAATGGCTATGGGAAGAAAAGCGTTTCTAAAGAAGCGAAATTTGTTGACATACAATATTAATTTAAACGTGGACGCTAAGGAGTTCAGACAAAAAGATGAAAGAAGCTTTCGAAATGTGTGCTACAGATGAATGATGAAGATTGGATGGGTAGTTCACGTAAGTAATGAGGAGGTGCTCAACAGAATTGGGGAGAATAGGAGTTTTTGGCATATCCTGACTAAGGAAAGGGATAGGTTGAAAAACCATTGGAAAATGATTAAAGGAAAAAAATTTCTCGCTTACTACTTTTCCGCTCTTTGTGGAGTAAATCTACGGCATTCGGTATAACGTTGTAATTTGTACGCTACAAATTGTAGCCGCAGGAAATTTTACAGACAGTATACACACATATATTTGAATGTATCTTCTAAATTGTATCACAGTACAACACGTGGTTCGTGAGATATGAGCACGTAAACAGTAACGTTCATGGAAAACCGCCCCATCAGTCACCAAGTTTTAATCTAATACTTTGTTACTATTAATTGCATTCTCAAGAGATTTTACAGACATACAGTCCTTATACAAATGAATTTATGAATATATACCTGAAAAATGGGAGGAACATACAGGGTGTTTCACTAAGTGTGTTTGCCTCTGTAACTTATAAAATAATAGGTGACGGGAAATTTTAATGCGGTAGGTCAGCACAAGAAATGTTACACTTTCAGGGGAGCTATGAACATAGTTTATTGTATCATTTTCCAAAGAGTTACAGCACAAAGATATAATTTTTTTTAAATGGAACAATAGTTTTTTATATCGTGCATTGGATTCGTTGAAATTCGCTGCGTCCAAATCAATTAAAACTACATTCCTATCACTGTTAGTTTGGGAGCTATAACCTTTCAAAGTTTCAGGGGCAGATACCACACGCTGTGCATAATACATGGCTGTGTGGTGGGTGATGGATGTTATGGCGGTGGGAAGTTGATCCTTTCGACGGCGCATTGCATTATGCATTGAGGAACTTGGACACACATTGGAACATCTCATGTAAATCAACTTCCCACCGCCATAACATCAATCGCCCACCACACAGCCATGTATTATGTACAGCGTTTGGTATCTGCCCCTGAAACTTTGAAGGGTTGTAGCTCCCAAACTAACAGTGATATGAATGTAGTTTAAATTGATTTGGACGCAGCTGGTTTCAACGATTCCAATGCACGGTAGAAAAAACTATTGTTCCATTTAAAAAATTATATCTTTGTGCTGTAACTCTTTGGAAAATGATACAATAAACTATGTTCATAGCTCCGCAGAAAGTGTGACATTTCTTGTATTGACCTACCGCATTAAAATTTCCCGTCACCTATTATTTTATAAGTTACAGAGGCAAACACACTTAGTGAAACACGCTGTATAAATAAATGCCTGGGTTTTCAACTAGTCTTTCTATAAAGACAAACATTATAAAATTCTTTGCTTACTTGTTTGAATTATGTTTGATAGAAGACTGCAAAGTTTTATCTGTAAAACGAAAAATGAAAATAGCCTTTCTTTCTGAAAATTTACTTTTGACTGTGTATTATTCATTTAGAGAAGAAATAATATTTTTCTTGTACATTAGAGTCTTCTTGAATGTAATGTCAGCATGTAGAAACCCCAGAACACAACCCAAATATCAATAAAATGGTAGTTTCCTCGTGTGGGTGAAAAATAACCCACATGGTACTTGTAGGACTACAGAAAAACCCGGTATTTCTAGAGTGAAACGAGACGCAGCGGAATTCATATCCCCCGTGTCAAAACTCGCCGTGATTGTTCACGACTATGTTGCGCTTCTGTCGACCTGGTGTCCCCCGCACTCTCGGTGTCGATCCCAGCAGCACAGACAAGCTCCCCTCCCTCCTGTCCTCGCGGCTGCTGCCGCCCCGCCCCCCTACGCCTGTTTCTCAGAAGTCCGCTGCAAAGCGTTGCGCTGCAGCGCAGGCAGGCAGGCGGGTCTCTTGCTGGAGGGCGGCGCGGCAGATAGCAGTTTCTGGAAATGCGGCGGAAGCGCAGGCAGCCACTTATCGCTCTTTTGCTGCGTCCGCGTCTGCCGCTGTTTCTGCAGCGACAGAGGGTGCTTCCGTACGGCGACGGAAACTTCCGACCGTCTCTCTCACAAGCCTGGGCGATAGTGGCGCAACCGCCAACTACTCACTAATTCATTACATCACCAGCTCCTAATATGAGTGCGTACTGAATGCGCACCCTAATCTCCTTCTCCTTCCCCCTCTTTATCCCCGCCTCTCCCCTTCTCCCTTTGTCTCCTTTCTATTCCCCCTCGTCTTCGACAATCTACTCCTCCAATTTCTGTCGATCGCCTTCATCACATCTCTTCTCCACACTCTAACAACCTCCTCCACTCCGCGGGGGATCGAGGGTACGATTTTGGAGGGGATCAGAGGTCACTGTCGATTCGAAAAAGTTCAAACGTTTGTAATCATATCGGACCAAACGACGGTGGTCGTCAGTCCCTACTGTTACTAACTATTTAAACCAAGTTAAACAAACCTAAGGACTGTGGTGTCGCACAAGTCTTAAAGTGCGTGCCACCTACTTTCGCCGCGCGCCACCTTGCACGCACGGCGCGGCGTTCTTACGATGTCAGCCACGAGCGCCCTCTGCTGCAACTCCGCTCGTGGCCACCACTGAGCAGCATCGTTCACTTGGGAATCAGCTAGGCTCCAGTTACGACTTGGCTATCGGATAGGCACTAGGAATCATCAGTAGGCAGGCCTCTATCTAAACTACGTATCAGCATTCTGCAGTCAAGAACTATGTAAAAGTGAAGTATTACCAAGACTCCACGAAATATATATCTCGTCCTAATTTACTCTTGTGTTTCTAGTTTCTGCTGTCCCACTGGCTGGTCACCTCCGTACCTGCACATGCGTGCATCCTTTATTCCTGTGTCGGTCTCTCTCTACTCGGCCACCGACACCCAGGACAACTGGAGGAAACGAGACACAAAAGTGGCGACGAGGCTGGGATACAGAAGTGGCGACGAGGCTGGGATACAAAAAGGACAACACACATCCAGGATTCGAACCTCCGACGTGGGAGGCCACGCAATCCGTGACGTGGCGCTCCAGACCGCTCGGCTAGTCCCCCGCGGCTCACTGTTAATGTTTTCGACCCTGCCTCCATCCCTTCCAGAAAATATATACTCCCTTTCAATGTATATATATGTAAAATTTTAATATCGGCAATATATATAATTTTAAATACAAGAAATGTATTCGTAATTACGAATATTAGTCAGCATCAGCTGTATGGTGTAATGGTGACATATGCAGATTTGTGCCGGGCCGGGACTGGAACCTGGATTTCCCGCTTATCGCGAGCGGTCGCGTTTCCATTACGCCACCCGCGCACCCTTCCCGGAACGACCCAAACCTTCATATTCCACACATTGTCTACTGCCCATCAGTGCTCATACATTCTATGATATAATTCCCACACAGGGTGAAACTTTTCAAAATGTTCAAATGTTTGTAAATATATCGAACCAAACTGCGTGGTCATCAGTCCGTAGCTTACAAACTACTTAGCTTAAGGTAAACTAACCTACGGACAAACACACACAACCATGCCCTAGGGAGGGCTCGAACATCCGACGGCGAGCAACCGCGCGCTCCGCAGCGAGGTGCCTTAGACCGCTCGGCTACTCCACCATGACGGTGAGACTTTTTAGTACATTTGTCTCAAGTCTTGCTATGACTGATTTTAAATACGATGTGCGGTGTCCGTGTTTATGCAGGCATGTCTGAAGGACATTTGCTTAGTTCTATCAATTAACACGGACACTGCACGTCGTATCCTATATACAATTTTTTTATAATTATTTTAAATTATTTTGTTCATAATATATGTGACATTTTAGTGTAATTTCTGCCTGCCATGGACCACGAAGGTTTTTCTCTCTTCCCTGATGGTATTTTCCTCCTTTGCCAGGAGATTTTTATTTTGGTCCATTCTACTTCTCCCTTCTGAGCATTTGCCGGAAGGGCGTGAAACTGGCGTAGTAAGCGAAATAAGTTCCAGATGTTTGTAAATCTAAGTGACTTAACTACTGTAGTCATTAGTCCCTAAGCTTAAAAACTACTTACACTAACTTAAAGTAACTTACGCTAAGGACAACACAAACACCCATGCCCGAGGGAGGACTCGAAACCCCGACGGTGAGCGGCCGCGTGCACCGCAGCTGCACGCCGTAGTTTTTCAATGTTCAAATGTTTGTAAAGCTTATGAGACTTAACTACGGGGTCATCAGTCCCTAAACTTACAAACTACTTATGAACTACTTACGAACTAGGACGGCACAAATATCCATGCCCGAGGGGGGATTCGAACCCCCGACCACAGTGGCCGTGCAGACCGTGACTGAAGCGCCTCAGTCCCCTCGGCCACCGGGGCCGGCGCACGCCGTAGTCCGCATGGCTATTCTGCCGCGGCGCGAAGTAAGGTTCCTTCTAATTTTGACCTTTTCTCTGAAAACGTGTCGTTCCGAATGGCATCAATGAATTTTCAGCTTCCTGTTGTAAGGTGGTAAGCACTCACATTTATTTTATAGGGATAAATTCATACGGCAACATTAGCGGGGCTGCCTATATGGGTCAGTTTTTCGCCTGGCTGAACAGACCTCAACGCCGTCCATTACGACTCCAATACTAATGTTCCTCCGCCCAGTTTCTGCGGGCTGAACGGAATGGTGGTTTTAATGGGACGCATACCTTAGGTCTCCGTGCGTAGAAGCCACATTCCCGAAAGCGATTTCTGCGTTGATGTTGCACATCCCGCTGATGCCTGCAGCTGAGATGCATTAAGCCTTCTGTATCGACAGGCCATTAACCGGAGACAGCGGTTCTCTCTTGATGATGTTATCCGTGAACGATCTTGGCGTTGCCTTCTTTCAACGGTTCCGGTTATCTGAAATCGCGTCCAGGTCCTGAAAGTTACGCTTTGTGACACTCCAGTAGTTGCAGCCATCTGTACCGCTTCCAACCTTCCTACGGCTCTCCAAGCCATATCTTCGGGCAATCCGCCAAAATTGCTTGGGTAATTCTTTTGGTAGACTTAACACAATGGCTCCGTAGCTACTGTCTCGCTTGTCGTAATGTCTCCACACCGTAGAATCGACAGAAAGACCATCTTAGTCAGATCTACCGATGACCATCCTTCAGAACCTAGATACCTCAACTGCTCACCGAACTGTTTTGGCCAGTGTATTTCCGAACAAAAATCGACGGCAGTGCAGTAGTGAACCACAATTTTTTCATACAATAGGTAAATGTATACAAAGGAGTTTGTGTTTAATATGTCGTATCATTTTTCTCTCGTTTAATTATAAATACATAACGCATATTTTCTACAGGTAACAATGAAGTCTTTTCTTTCCACCTCGACCATCTTCTTCTTCACTACTGCTACTACTACTACTACTACTACTACTACTCATAACGAGCATCAAGACGGATACAGGTATTAGTGAACACAGAGCTGTCGTAGCGATATTGAATATTGGAAGTCCCAAAGTTACCAAAAATAGACGGAAAGTATATTAGTTCAGGAAATCAGATAGAAGTAAAATAAATTGTTTCTTGAAAGACAACTTCCCCTCGTTTCTAACAATAACCTAAGTGTAGACCAGATGTGGCTCAAATTCAAAGAGGTGGTATCGACAGCAATTGACAGTTTTATACCAAATAAATTAATAAAAGAAGGGGGTAATCCCCCTTGGTACACAAAATAGGTCAGGACACTGATGCAAAAGCAACGGAAAAGGATGCTAAATTTAAACGGACACAAAATCCCCAGGATTGGCGATCCTACACAGAAGCTCTAAATTTAGCGAGAAATTAAATGCGAGATGCCTACAATACTTATCACAACGAAACTCTTTCTCGAAATTTCACTGAAAACCCAAAGAGATTTTGGTCATATGTTAAATATACTAGGGGCAAAACACAAACAATACCATCACTACGTGATAGTAATGGCGATCCTACCGATGACAGCGCCACTAAAGCAGAGTTACTAAACATAGCTTTTAGAAACTCATGAAGATGAAACCAATATTCCAGATTTCGAATTACGAACAGAGGCCGTAATGAGTAACATAGCAGTAGATGTCATCGGAGTAGTGAAGCAATTAAAGTCACTTAACAAGAACAAGTCTTCTGGTCCGGACTGTATAACCATTAGATTTCTATCTGATTATGCTGAAGCGATAGATCCTTTCTTAACAGCCATATACAACCACTCTCTCAAAGAAGGATCCGTACCAAAAGATTGGAAAGTTGCACAGGTCACACCTATATTCAAGAAAGGCAGTAAGAGTAATACATTAAACTACAGGCCTATTTCATTGACGTCAATTTGCAGCAGGGTTTTGGAACTTATCCTGTATTCAAATATTACGAATTATCTCAAACACAATGATCTATTGTTCCAATATCAACACGGATTTATAAAATATCGTTCATGCGAAACACAACTAGCTCTTTACTCACACGACAAGGGTTCGTAAGTCGATTCCATATTTCTTGATTTCCAGAATTCTTTTGACACCGTACCTCACTAATGGATTATAATCAAATTGCGTGGTTATGGTATATCGCCCCAAATCTACGACTGGATAGGTGATTTCCTGTCAGAAAGGTCACAGTTTGTTGTAGTCGATCTAAGCCGTCGACTAAAACAGAGGTGATGTCGGCCGTTCCACAGGGTAGTGTCATTGGTCCTCTGCTGTTCCTTATTTACATAAACGACTTGGGGGAAAATCTGAGTAGCACTCTTAGGTTGTTTGCAGATAACGCCGTCATTTACCGTCTAGTAAAATCATCCGAAGATCATAACCAACTGCAGAACGATTTGAATAAGATATCACTACGGTGTAAAAATTGTTAAATGACTCTAAATAATGAGAGGTGTAAAGTCGTACACATGAGTACGAAAAGAAATCCGTTAAACTTTGTTTACATGATAATTCAATCAAAAGTGAAGGCCGTAAACTCCACAAAATACCTAGGAATTATTGTTACTTCAAACTCAAACTGGAAAGAACACATAGATAATGTCGTGAGAAAGGCGAACCAGAGACTGCGTTTTATTGGCAGAATCCTTAAAAGATGCAACAGAACTACTAAAGAAACTGCATACACTACGATTGTCCGTCCTTTTTTGGAATATTGCTGCTCAGTGTGGGATACTTATCAGGTGGGTTTGACGGAGGACATCGAAAGAGTTCAAAGAAGGGCAGCTCGTTTGGTATTGTCACGATACAGGGGGGACAGCGTTACGGAAATGACACAGGACCTGGGATGGGAATCATTACAACAACGGCGCTTATCGCTGCGGCGTGGTCTACTTACGAAACTACAATCGCCAACATTCTCCTCCGAATCCGAAAATATATTGTTGACTCCCCCTTACATAGGTAGAAATCAGAATTAAAATACGAGAAATCAGAGCTCCCGCGTGCTATTCGAGAATGTAAAAGCTGTACGTGTGTTGTGTGGATGTTGAACCTATCGTTAGATCAGACAACAAATTATTCCTTGACACAGCAATTTGGTTTAATTATGGCCCTGATACTGATGTATATGCTATTAAGTGAGAAACAGTGCATGAAACTGATTATGTGCGCAACGGATATTTTTAACAAAACAACTGTGACATGTAGCCTTTTGAAACAGACACTGACTATACTCAAAAATTTTGACTGCGAGAAAGATATTAAAAAAAACCACAAATCACTTTCTTAATGCTTGACTGTGAGAATTTTATGCAGATCAGTTTCTAATTATTGAAATTTGGTATCAATTTAGTATCATCGTCAATTAACTGTCATTTACTATGGCACCAATAATGAAATCCGTTCAACAATATTATTCACATCAATACTGCACTTTAAATCCACTAATAATTAATTATCAAATGAAGGAAGTAGGTTAATTTTCTAACTACGTAAATGAAACATGAAGGAAAGTTTGAGTTACTTATTATTAATAATCAGCATTACATTACCTACATAATACAACTTCTGACTTGCTGGCAAAGCAGCCTCTGCTCTACATCGGAGCCATACACACAACCCAACCGCTCTCTAAGCGAGCTGAACCACTAGTGCTACTCTCTCTCAGTGCGAGCTACAATGCTATGCAATACATGATCTTTGCCAAAGATGAAACTTCATAAAGGACACATATCGATACATACAGTAGAAGCGATATTATACATTTTCTTGCAAGCAAGTTACTCGATACAAAACAGGAGGCACAATATTGGACATTTTCTTACAAAATAATTCTTTATGGACACGTTTCAAATGGAATGGGAGATAAGTAGTATAAAGGTGGTTCGATGAACCCTCTGCCAGGCACTTAAATGTGATTTGCAGAGTATCCCATGTAAATGTAGCTTACTACTACTACTACTACTACTACTACTGCGACGACGACGACGACGACGACGACGACGACGACGACAAGTGCCCTGGTTCAGTGCTTCGTTGTAGAGCAGTTTCACAGCCTCCAGAGCGGAGCACTGTCGAGAATTTCCCTTCGCGTCGCATCATTCTCTAGCGCACCCATAGTCCACCCTAGTGTACACATAAAAGCAACACGTGTTAAGGAGAATTTACCGCCGTGTGTGAAAACGCTGGAGTTTTGAAAATGGTGACTTTCAACAAGCCTAATACTCGACTCACTAAAAATGTCAAAGTAATTTTTATATAAGTTGAACTACTCATATTTGAAAAACATGTAATTCTAGTGTCTGAAAAGAGTATTAGAAATTGTTCAAACCAAGATGAGTATTACTTTCAGTATTAAAAGTTTGTAAGGAAATTACGCACATGGACGTATTGGGAACTTCAGAATGGAGGCATAGGCACACAAGTGAGATGATGTAAGAAAATGAGGTTACTCTGTGAAGAAGCTAATATTATTTCCTTTTCCAGTTGTCTGCATTATCTGTTGAAGAGATCAGATCGATGGTGACGCCCTTAATATCGGTGAACTGCAGGAAGATTCGAATGTTGAAGTGACTGAAAATGTAGTATAATGTAAGTATGAGGTGCAGTGGGGGGGGGGTTCGAATCCTCCTTCGGGCATGGATACTTGTGCCGTCCTAGTTCGTAAGTAGTTCATAAGTAGTTTAGGGACTGATGACCCCGTAGTTAAGTCCCATAGACTATACGAACATTTGAACATTTTTTATGTGCAGTGAGGTAGAGCTACTTTTGAGTGAATTCCCTTGATCCATTTATACTGTATTTTATGCCTCAATCGTTAAAGTTGCATTTTTGTTGGTGCACTACATTCTTGTAATGCATTTAGCCGCTTGGTACCCTTCTGGGACATTAATATGTCCATCTTGCAGGTTGTGTTGCGTTGCCGCCTGTACGTGGCTGAGAGTGTGAGCGTGAGTGTGGTACCTTTTATTTTATTCCAGCAGTGAATTGTCTTGTCTTTGGTGCTATGGCGAATATTATACTAACATTATTGATTTCACTGTGCCAACTATCGGTAAAATAACGTCCAAGTAATAAAATACAAACGTCTGTGTTGTGCATGAAATACATGACATAAAAAATCAATAGTTCGACCAAAAATTTTAAAATATCTATTTTGATATGTACTGAATTTAATTTGATGCTGAATGCAGCTGCCCCAGCTGTAATGTCTTGTTGGGTAGTAACCATAGTCCTCCACCTTCAGAAACATCAGAATGATGTTGCATTTCATCTGAGATTAATGTTGAATATAATGTTTAATATAGTATTCAAGGTCACTACATGAATTTTTATAGTTTTTACTTAAGGAACTGGTTTATGAGGTAATTTATAAACATTTTTTAACTCGTTTTAAAGATTAGTGAGGCGACCTGCTACAGGTAACAGCAACTGCACTGTAACCAATAGCTCTACAAGCCATTCTTTGTTCTTTACCGACTTCGGCCGACCGTTCATCATGTAAAGCCTTACATAATTATAGCTTACTTTTTACATTCCTACATGTGATGATAAAATTCAGGACATGCAGCTCTACTGTATGAATATATGATGGCGTCTTGGGTAAAATGTTGCTGAGGTAAGATAGTCCACCATTCGGATCACCGGGCGGTGGCTACTCAGGAGGATGTAGTCATCAAGAAAAACGAAACGGGCATTCTACGGGTCGGAGCGTGGAATGTTGTATCCCATAATCGGATTGGAAAGTTATAAAATTTGGAAAGAAATATGAGTAGGTTAGGTTAGATATGGTGGGAATTTGTGAAGTTCGGTGGCAGGATGAACAGGATTTTTGGTAAGGAGATAGTGTTATAAATACAGAATAAGTCAGGGCTAACGCAGAAGTAGGTCTAATAATGAATAAGAAAACAGGAATGCGGGTACTTTACTATGGCCAGCATAGTGAACGCATTACCGTAACAAAGATAGGCATGAAGCCAACAACGATCACAGTAAAACAAGTTTACAGGCAAAATAGCTCTTGTGATCAGAAGATGGGAAAAACATATGATGAGATATAAGAAGTTATTCAGACAGTTAAAGGAGAGGAAAATTTGAGTATGATGGGGAACTGGAACTCGGTAGTAGGAAACCAAAGGAAAGGAAAAATAGTACGTGAAGATGGACTGGCGAAAAGGAATGAAACAGAAGATCGCCTGATAGAATTTTGCGCGGAATGTGATTTAACCATCACATACAATAAGTTTAAAAACCATACGAAAAGGTTATTTACATGAAAGAGACCAAGAGACACATGTAGGTACCAAATTGACTTAATAATGTAAGATTTCGAAACTAGGTTTTAAAAATCCAATACATATCCAAGGGCACATATAGACTGACTATAACTTATTGGTTACGTACTGTAGATTAAAACTTATGAACCAGGAAAAGGTAGAAAAGTGAGAACATGGAACCCCGATAAATTGGAGAAACCAGAGGTTGTTAAGATTTTCAGATGGAGCACTAGGCAACGATTGATCGAAACTGGGGGAAGTTCAAAATGTTCAAATGTTTGTATAGCTTATGGGGCTTAACTATGGGGTCATCAGTCCCTAAACTTACAAAGTACTTATGAAATAGCTAACGCTAAGGACGGCACAAATATCCATGCCCGATGAGGGATTAGAGCCCCCGACCGTAGTGGCCGTGCAGACTGGCGCGCCACAGTCCCCTCGGTCACCGCGGCCGGCTGGGGGAAAGTAATACAGTAGAAGAAGAGCGGGTAGTTCTGAGAGACACGGTACTGAAGGCCACAGAGCATCGTGTAGGTAGACGGACAAGACCTAATAGAAATCCCTAGACACACAGGAGATACTGAACTTGATGTAAGGAGAAAATATAAAAATGCATCAAGTGCAGACTGACTAATCACGAGTGGATAGAGGAGAAATGCAAGTTTGTAGAAGAATTTACCACTATGGGAAAAATAGATACAGCTTACAGCAAAACAAAAGCAATTTTTGGAGACAAGAAAAGCAGCTGTATAAATATCAAGAGTACTAAACAAAGAAAAAACTGAAAGATGGAAGGGATAGATAGATAATAAATATTTGTAAATCTATGGGACTCATCTGCTTGGTTATTAGACCCTAGCTTATAAATTACGTAAACTAAGGTAAACTAACCTAAGGATAACACAAACATTCATGCCCTAGGGAGGAGTCGAACCCCCAACGCCGAAAAGCCGCGCGCACAGCTGCACGGCGCCCCAGTGCACACGCCTATTCCGCCGCGGTGGATATTTAGAGGACCTATACAAGGGAAATGAACTTGAAGACAGTTTTGTAGAAAACGAAGATGTAGATTGTGAGATAGAAGAAGCGATACTGCGCGAATTATTTGACAGAGCACTGAAAGATTTCAGTCGAAATAAGGCACCTTGGAATAGATGATTTTACCCTCTGAAGTGCTGACTTCATTGGGAGAGCCAGACATGAAAAAAGTGTTCGACATTGTGCGCAAGATGTATGAGACTGGGGAAATACCATCAGGCTTCAAAAATAATTTCATAATTCCAATTCCAAAGAAAGCAAGTGCAGACAGATATGAAACTTACAGAAGTATCAGTTTAGTAAGTCATTGTTGCAAATTCTGAAACGAATTATTTACAGATGAATGGAAGAATTGGTATAAAAGACCTTGGGAAAGATCAGTTTGGATTTAGGAGAAATATTGCAATATGTGAGGCATACATTACGACTTACCTTAGAAGATAGATTGAAGAAAGGCAAACCCAAGTTATTAGCGTTTGCAGATTTGGAGAAAGCTTTTAACTACGTTCACTGGAATACACTTTTTCAAATTATGTAGGTAGCACGGCAAAATACAGGGAACGATGTTATACACAACTGGTACAAATACCAGACAGCGGTTATCTAAATCTACATGGGATACTCTGCAAATCACATTTAAGTGCCTGGCAGAGGGTTCATCGAACCATCTTTATACTATTTATCTCCCATTCCATTCTCGATTAGCGCGTGGGAAGAAATAACACCTGAATCTCTCCGTTTTAGCTCTGATTTCTCGTATTTTATTCTGATGATCATTTCTACCTATGTAAGTGGGAGTGAGCAATGTATTTTTGCATTCGGAGGAGAATGTTGTAGGAGCCGACACGCCTGAAAGCCACACAGTGGTTGGGGAGTAAGACCTGATTGTACCCTCTGCCCAAAGATATTCAATCTGTATGTTGGGTAAGCTGTAAAATAATGCAAGGAGAGGAAATAAAAGTTCAGCGAGAAGAAATAAAACCTGCGGATTGCCGATGACATCTTAATACTTTAGAGACAGAAAGGACCTAGAAGAGCTGTTGAATGGAATGGACAAAGTCTTGAAAGCAGGTTGTAAGATGGGCATAAACATGAACAAAAGAAGCGTAATGGAATCTACTGTAAGAAAATCAGCCTATGCTGAAGGTAATAAGATTAGTTGATGAGGCAATAAATATGTTGTTTGGGTTGCAAAGTAACTTCTAATGGCCGAAGTAAAGAAGATATAAAATATATAAAGTGTAGCATTTCTGAAGCAGAGAAATCTGTTGACATCCAATATTCATTAAAACGTTAAGAAGTCATTTATGAAAGTATTCATTTCGAGTGCAGCTTGGTAGAGAAGTGAAGCGTGTACGATAAGGACTTTGAAAGGCGTCAAGAACTGTCCGCCAATCTAGTTTTCATATTTACGAGATAATATTTCTTATTCAGTGAATGTCACGGGGATACCAAGACAGCAAGTTGCACTGGTTGTTAAAGAGAGGCGCAGAGGCGCTGTGGGTTGAGAGAGAGAGAGAGAGAGAGAGAGAGAGAGAGAGAGAGAGAGCGAACGAGAACACCCGGTCCGTATGAGACAAAGTATGTCTTCCTGGAAGGCGTCCATTCAGTACAAAGGCCGAGGCTGCTGGCTGGTGGCACAGAATAACATATACAGAGAAGCAGCCCCCCCCCCCCTGAACCACTGAGGAGTTCTTATATCCCAGGCAAAAATTTCTTTCCCTCCAATGAAATTCGTTGTTACATTAGCCAATGAATAACGACTTTGGAAAGTGACGTGAAACGATATTCACTCGTTTCTGCCATCTCACAGACGCCACCTTGATTTGCCGTATATCTCACAGTTTTGGTTTTATAACTCGCAGTAAACAGTTTCAGGGCTACAGCAAACTGAAGATGGATTACAAAATCATATCTGGATCAATTTATTATAACTAAATGTAATTAAAATCATTTTAATATTGAAAACCAAACATGTGGGAACTGGTATACAAATCTTAAAGAGCACAATGGCGTCTAGTTGCTTTATAGAGTGCTGGATTACCAAAGAAGAGGTACTGTGTTCAAACCTCCTCCAAATAAAAGTATTTTTTTAATCTTATCATTTGTAACACATTGTAGAAGTTATTTATCCACAAAACTTTGTGGGACATTCTTACTCACATAACAGTATTATGTTATTCAGTAATCTTATGTGCTGTCTTCAGGAGTTAGTGACTTGTGTGACTGAACAAAGGAGAATGAAATTCCTGCTGCAAGTGGTATGATCAGCAGTGACATTTGTGTTCTTCCTTCTCACAAATATTTGACTTTGTTCCAAATATGTTGAGGTTTTCGATAATATTGTTGGAGACAAAAGATATGCGAACGTTTAAATTGCTGCTACAGTATTTGAAACGAGTATAACTGACATTTAGGCCTACCCTATTGGATAGTCAGAAAGATTTGGCTATTTATTTCCGAATATCTCGTGATTTCCGAGGGTATGGAAAGGCTGATTTTTTACTGCTTAGTTTCGAATATATAGCGATTTCCGAGAGTGTGCTTAGCCCGGTATTCTTTACTTGTCACCAATATTTGGTACTTTGTTTCTGAATATGTCACGATTACAGTGTGTGAGGTTAACTAAGATACTATCAGGGTAAAGTGTAGAATTTGTTTCAAGTGTGTACAAAATACTCAGAACAACGTCGTCTGCTGACATCTCTACATCCGTACTGCATGAACGTTTTAGATCTTTGCCTAATACCAACAGGTAGTATCTCTGGGAAAGATTTTTCACCTGGGATATAAGCACAAGTGAACCACTGTCCTACGCTCCCCTCATAGTTCCGTAAGATGCTAGCAGGTGTCAGGTGGTTCCCTGGCCACTGTTGTGTCCGGATTGCTGGCGTTTGAGGGGAGGTGGTGGTGGGGACAGCCGCTACCTGCCGCCTGCTCTGTCCAGTTTTAAACTGCTTCTGACCACAGCGCCATCATGGAACATCTTATGGAACTGCTGCAGAACCCCCCCCCCCCGCCCCGCACCCCTGAGCGTAGGAACGGGCCCTTACTGAGGTTTCCCGTCTGTATATATTTGTCTGTGCTGGTGGTCGCCGCTCCCTGTGGTGTCAGTACCTGGAGAGGGCCGCCCCAGGTAGAGGCGACGCCGCGCAAACACCTGCCGTTAGACAGGGGCACAGAGTAACATATACAGAGACGCAGCCCCCTCTAAACCACTGTCCTACGCTCCCCTCGTAGTTCCGTAAGATGCTAGCAGATGTCAGGCGGATCGCTGGCTTAGGGTGCCTCTCGCACGTCAGAGGGTAGTGTGGAGGGGAGGCTGAGGGGAGAGCTCGTGCTGACTGCTACGAGGCCACGGCTGTGTCCAACTTGCTGGCGTTTGGGGGGAGGTGGTGGTGGGGAGAGCTGCTACCTGCCGCCTGCTCTGTCGGCTGCTTCTGACCTCAGCGCCATCATGGGACATCTTACGGAACTGCTGGAAACACTCCCTCCCCGCCCCCCTGAGCGTAGGACCGGGCCCTTACGGAGGTTTCCCGTCTGTATATATTTGTCTGTGACAGGGGTTAGTGACCAGCGCGGAGGAATACATATGGAGTAGAGCCGTGTAGGCGTCTTGCGCGGGAATACTCCTCCATTGGGCGGTGCCGAGCGGCAGCACGGTTTTCCAAAAGCTGGCTTGGCGCCTAAAGTGATATTGGCTCGTGTTCTTTTGTGAGCGAAGAGCATGTGGAGCAGTGCTCCAGACGGGACTTCGTGTTGGGAAGCCGACGCGTACGGTTGTCTTAGAGGGTTGCTTGTGTTAGTTTAACTTCGTGTTGGTGTGAGGGGGCTGACATGGAGCCGTTTATTTCGCATATCAGTGTATTGGGTGTTAAAGAAGTTTTCTTGGTTGGAGAACTGTGTAACGAAATAGTAGAAAGGGTGTGAGAGAGAGACAGTAGATGAGCTTGTATGCTGTGGGAAAGCTCCGCCCCTATTGCAAGTTGAGATCTGATTGGCTCCCGCTTATACTAGTTGTCCGACAAAACTTTAAGCTTCTTTTATTAATATTTTACTTTCCTATGTTTATTAAAAATTGTCTGTATACTTTCTGTAATGCTTTTGTGCTAAGCTATATTCCGGTTATTTCAAAGATTTAATTATTTTTATATTTTGTAATAAGTTGAACAATGTTAGTCTAGAAGTTTCGCTTGGCCCCAAAACGGTGGCTTGTGGCGCGCAGCGAGAGGCGGCGGCAGTCAGTCGAGCGCCGATTGCGATACCTTGCACGTTCATGTTAGTTCATTGCGGGCCAGGGACAGTTTATACGTTATGCAACGTTTATATTTGTAACATTACTCAGTCTGTATATTTGTGCTTGGATATACACTCGCATTTCTTCAATAAAAACAAGCACTGGCATCCTACAAAAGCAAAAGTTATTCGTAGTGCAGTACTTCCTAGGCACATCTCAACCCCTCTTTTAGCATCACTTCAAGTACAACGGACGTGCGACCTGTGTGCTTCACTTGCGCAACGGGACATCAACTACGACAGAAGACACAAGGTTAGTAAAAGAGTAAATTCAGACATGCACTGAAGTTGCATGTCGACACAGCACCTCGCGTGCAGTGCTGCCCCGTTTACAAACCAGGGCACTGGCACGAAGTGCGATGGTAACATCGCCGAGTAAAGGCATGAAAGAGGGGAGGTGTTTAGGAACTTTGTCAACTATGCACTGACCTTCCCTCCCTGTCTTTTAAAATAGAAGCGCCACCGTATTGGGAAGCCGACTAGGGTGGTTGACCTAGGTGTTCTAGTGTGTCTTCACACTGCGGGTTATTTTTGTCACCTACTGCACTCTGTGAACTCAGAGTTCAGGATTCAGTTTTCGGACATTGTCTGAAACTTGTGTCCGTCGACCTAAGCGACATAGACGTGAGGAGGCTCAGCCAATTTAATCAGCTGCACCGACGCGCTGATAACGTAATCGAGAGCTCTGGCGTCAATTGCACACTCAACAAACGTGTATCTAGTACACATAGTCCGAGTTGGCGAGACATAGACGAGCCTGTGGTTTCGTTGGACACTGTGTGCAGATCGTGAACAAAGAGGCTGAGAACAGGGCTCACGCTTCTACCTCGAGAAGTGTTTTTCTTTCGATCACGCCGCGTTTTTAGAGCACTGCAACGCCTCCATCGTCGCCGTTCCAGCTCCAGCAACGCCGGCGTCAGCAGCATCTTGTCGAGTATCGCTTGCAAGTGCTTATCAGCGCGAGAAGTAGAGTTCTTCCTTTTTAATGGTTTTCTTGAATATCAGTTCAAGGGGAAAGCGCTTGTAATTATACCACGTCTCCTTGGTCTCCTCCGTGCCGTGACTGATTTGTTACTGTCCGAAGTTACCGTTATCGTAGGTACTGGCCAGACTCTTATGAGTGTAATTTATCTATTAATTCCTGTCCTTAAATTTATATGGTTGACATTGTTTTAAAAATTCATAAACGCAGTGTTCATCTTTTTTATGTAAATTAATGGATCTCCTATCACTTGTTCTTTGTGAAATAAATTCGGTGCATTTTAATTCAACTCTGCATCTTATTTGTAGTTAGATTCCCCTATAGACCTGTAGACATTTGGTGGGTGTTTGGTAAATAGAGGCCAGACTCACTAAGGGCACATTTTTAGCGTAGATGAGAAGGTTTGTGCCAGTTCATCCTCGTCCTTGTACTTCCCATCTCCCACTCATCTGTACCTCTCGGAGCACCCAACCTGACCTCCCTGTAGTTTTACAACTTCAGACAAAGATGATCGAAGCTTTTGAAATGTGGTGATACCAACGAATGCTGAATATCAGATGCGTACATCGCGTAAGTAATGAGGAAATGCTGAACAGAATTGTGAAGGAAAATTTCTGGCGTGTCTAAGAGAAGTGATCGATTGGTGGGACTCATTCTGAGACATCATAGAATTGTCAATTTAGCATTGGAGGGAAGTGTGTGGAGCAAAAATCGCCGAGGGACATGAAGAAACGAATACAGTAAGCAGATTCAGATGGAAGTGGGTTTCCGTGCTTGTTGAGAGATGATGAGGCTTTCACAGGACAGGGTAGCGTGGACAGTTGCATCACTCCAGTCTGCGGACTCAAGACCACAACAACAACAACAACAACAACCACTATGATATCACATACTACTATTGTAGTTCCCTTTTCAATTATTCCACTAGCAATTTATTGGACTTAATTGTGCTGCCATATTGAAACTGTCATTTGCCCGTTGCAGAAGGCAAACATAAAATTGTAAATGTGTCGTCTGTTCTCTTTGACATGTCCTCAAACACACCAATTATTTCAGTGCAGATGTACAATTAAGTCCCATCCTTGGTGAGGATATACAGAAAGCTATGAGCAAGTGGAATAATATACAGTGGGCAGTATAGTAGTAGTTGAAAGCTTAATGGTGAACATGTCAGCTGGCCCAAGTGGTGAATTCAGTCTGGACCGTCACAAATTTTCAATTTTGATTCTTCGAGCTGAAAGACGATATGTTGAAACAACTTTTTAATTTGAAGTTATATATATATATATATATATATATATATATATATATATATATATATATATAATTTGGAACTTTTACTTCGACAACATTCAGGCTTTGTCACAAAAGACAACCCTCTTTTTCTGTACATGATTACTCAACCAGTTCCTGTAATTTTTGGCGTTAGAACTTTTAAATACTTTAAATTGTAACACACGAAACAGAAGAGAATAACTGCTGGTAGATCATCCGGGTTATAAGGCCGTGGTCCATAAAACTTTTCAATTTTTCCCCTCCAAACATCTTCGGAGTTCTTCTTACTTCCGCCGAGTTTTCCCGACTGACGAGTTATATAAGAGAGGCAGATGGAAAAATTGAAGCATACGTTTTTCGATAAGCCAGACATAAAAACTGTAATCGTCATTCACTGCAAAAGAGGGCTGTCAGTCTTGCTGACAGAGCTAAGAGAAATTGCACACCGAAACATGTGGGCGCTGAGTTAAAACATCTGACGCAGGCTTCCAAGAAAAATGGATATTCACATAACTAAACAGAATAACACTAGGCTAAGAACCAGTAACAAAACGATGGAAGAACACAGTTTCCCTGCCATTTATCGGTAAAGTAGCTGATCACATAGAAAAATATTGCGCAAACACAACATCAGACCAGTTTCCAGACCAACTAAGAAGATATGTAAAGTACTCGTTTTACTTTTGGGGTATGTAAAATTCCATGTATATAAGGTAAAGTTTGTACTGGAACCACCAAATGAAGTGTAGAAACAAGGCTGAAGGAACACAAAAGTCTTTGCCGACTGCGAAAAATGGAGAAATTTGGTGTGGCAAGAGAATGCTCTTCAGTCTGGAAGTCAAGTAGTGAGGTTTTCCGAAACAACAGTTTTATCCAGTGACGAATTATTATCCACAGCAATACAGAAAAGCTATTGAAATATATAAACATAGGGATAATTTTAATAAGAAAGAAGAAGCTAGAAACTTAACGACATATGAACAGTAGCTTTACAAGATCGACAGGTTTTATCTCAGACAGATTGCAATCGATAGTGAAGTGTTATCTCTGCAGATAACGTGACAGCTTGGCCACACTCATTTTCCACAGTATATACGTCGCCCCCAGACGCCCTACTCATCAGACCACAAGATGTCCGGGGCAGATGGCCGGGGGAGATGTCCAGCGTAGCTGTGGACGAAATATCAGTGAAAACTGCACATTTTTGTGGACCACGGCCTTATAACCCAGAAGCCATGACATCCGGTCGTGAAAGCCTTCATTGCATGATCAGAAGAGTAAAATTTGATCCATCTAGCAATCTGAAACATTTTCCTGCATATGTTGTATCTTTACTTCAGTGTTAACTACTTCTGAATACAAAAGGAAGCACCATGATGGTTAGTCTTGATGGAAAGAACAAAGAACTCTCATTTTCCGTGTTATCATGAATGTAATCAGACATTTTTTCAGACTTCAAAATGAGGGTAATCAAAACAAAGTGGGGGAAAATGTGGTAGGACCCTAGAACACTACAAATCTTCTCAAATAATCTACTTTGACACAGCGAAACGTTAAGGTTCAGTTAAAGCACACGTCTACATTTCCGAAAAATAGAGAGCAGACAAAGTGAAACTTACGTTTGCAAACACCGGCAGTGGGAGGAACAGAGAAGTGAGGGGAGGGATCGGTCACAACCGTGGGGGGAGAGGGAGGGGGGAAGGGGGGGGGGAGTGACGCGAAAGAGGCGAATGTACAGGCCAGCGACACCGGGTGGAAAAGCTGCAACTAATTTCCAGCCTCAGAGCGTGGTAGACGATCGAGAGACTCGCGTACTTACTATTTTTTTTTTTTTTTTCATTTTGTACACTGGGACGTACAGATCACACATGTAGGCAGTGGACTTAGGGATGGGCTATGTGCGTGCTCTAGAAACGCATGGTACTACGGTAAATTCTCGAAAAACTCTGGGGTTGGTCTACCGTAATGAAGGAGTCGACAGTGCTGCACTGCCTGGAGGCTAGGCGAGACTACAAGGAAGCAATGAGCCACAACAGTAGTTATCGCAATTTGTAATTTACACTTTGGTGACGAGTAGACAGCTTTCTTTTATTTGCTTTTGTTTGTTTTGTTTTGTTTTTATAGCTTATGGGACTTAACTACGGGGCCATCAGTCCCTAAACTTAGAAACTACTTATGAACTACTTACGAACTGGGACGGCACAAATATCCATGCCCGAGGGGGGATTCGAACCCCCGACCATAGTGGCCGTGCAGACCGTAACTGGAGCGCCTCAATCCTCTCAGCCACCGCGGCCGGCTTTTATTTGCACTGTAGTAGTAGTAGTAGTAGTAGTAGTAGTAGAAGAAGAAGAAGAAGGTTTATCAGAAGATAAAAGTCAGAGCTATTACTAACTGAAACATGTATCTCACACGAAACAAATATACATTACACCTATATTTAACTCATATAAATACCTTTGTGGGGGGGGGGGGGCAATGATCCTTTCTTCAGTGCAGAAGCACTCCTAGGCCCTTACTCTTATTGGAATTAGTGTACAGTAACTACGAGTCTGAGTTCTAGTGAATATGGGTAATGTTGAGAATTTGTATCTGACGGGAGGCGTACTTGAGTAATTCCGTGTAGGTGTGGCGATCGTTGTGTTCCCAGTGGTGTAGAGGTCAGCGCAGCTGCCTAGAAAGCAAGAGACCCAGCTGGGTACACATTTACAACTTCACACATTCGCATTTAATGTCATACATTCCGTGAATAACAGTTTTATATTTAAATGAGAAAGAAATGCTAAAACATATTACACTGAAGAACTCCCTACAAACATTGACTTATTATAGAAAAAAATGGTTACGACGGAGGTTACAGTATCTTCGGTTTTCACTAATGTTAAGTGTGTTGTTGTTGTTGTGGTCTTCAGTCCGGAGACTGGTTTGATGCAGCTCTCCACAATATCATATCCTGAGCAAGCTCTTCATCTCCACATAAGAACGGCAACCTACATCTGTCTTAATCTGCTTACTGTATCCATCTCTTGGTCTTCCTCTGCGGTTTTTACCCCACACACTTCCCTCCAACGCTAAATTCACAATTCCTTGATGTCTAAGAATGTGCCCTACCAATCTATCCCTTCTTTTAGTCAAGGTATGCCAGAAATTTCTTTTCTCCCCAATTCTGTTCAGTATCTCCTCATTAGTTACGCGATCCACCCACCTAATCTCCAGCATTCTTCTGTAGCACCATATTTCAAAAGCCTCAATCCTCTTCCTGTCTGCACTGTTTATCGTCCATGTTTCACTCTCATACAAGGCAGCACTCCATACAAATGCCTTCAGAAAGGACTTCCTTAGGTTTAAATCAATATTCGATGTTAACAAATTTCTGCCTTCACTATTTCATCTCTCAATGCTACCCATTCCTCCTCTACCGTTTTATTTCCCCCATTTCTGTCAATTGTTGCCTAAGGCTCCCTCTGAAATTCTTAATAACTTCGGGTTCCTTCAATTTATCCAGGTCCCATCTCCTTATTTTGCTACCTTTTTGTAGTTTTTTTCAGTTTCAGCCTACAGTTCATAACCAACAAGTTATGGTCAGAGTCTATTCACCTTCTACGCTTATGATTTCAGCTTCAAGCACTGTTACTTTCTGAACACAGCTACCACATTTTACAATATAGACTGTTGCTTGTTCCATCCTCACACTGTTAAAAAGTTGGGATAGTGTTAGTTTTGAGGCATTGAAAGTAGTTTGTTAAATTTTTTATTGAACGATCTCCAGCGTAGAGATCTGAAAAGGCAAGTTAAATCGCTCACTGCTTCTCCAAATTACTTTGCGACACAAAACATAATGTACAAGAAGTAATAGATAAATAAACATGGGATGGGGAGCATGAAATTATAAAGCAGGAGTTTGATACTTTATCATCTACTCAATAAAATGAACAAGAAAAATGTGGGCAGACCAAATAAGCAGAATGAAGCACACACCTTTAACAACAGTGAATTAAATTATTAACTTACTGCCCATAATAAAATGGTTTCTGCCGTTTCTAAATATGGATAGAATGTGGATGGATATTTGCAAATACATAGGGGATAAAGTAAGCACTCTCATTCATTCATAGACATACACATAGTGCTTGCAACACTTACTCAATCGGGAACAATTCATAGCAGCAGCAAAATGAAGTGTCGGCGGCGTTTTGACAAGATGGCGGGTGTCTCCAAGCACAATTTAAAAGTATACTATGCAGGAACGAACTCATGTGCGAGAAGGCAGTGGCTTACTATCCATAAGTACCACGTCGTGTATGACCACAGTGAGAATTTACAACAAGAAATTAATTTAGAATAAGCAAGTAAACCGCGTGTGAGAATTCAATAGAGGAGAACAGGTATCAATAAAGAGCATGGCTGAAGGCCAAAGTAATGACCGTTGCGATTGTTGTGCATTCAGTCATACCAAGATAGAGAAAGAAATTAGCATGCTCCCAGAACAGACTCCACACGAAAACAGTTAAAAACAGCAAGGAATTCACACACGGTAAGCTTACACAAAGGCTGAAGTCCACACACATGTATTCTAACTTGAGGAAAACATTCACAAAAATCATTACCTGTTTGAAAATACAAATACTAAATTACAATAAATTACTCGAGTTCTGAAAAATAAGAAACACTTCGGCTCACATAGCGAAAGAATTACTTAAGAAAAACTATCATTGATAACGCAGGACTGCCTGATCAAAAATACAGTTCTAACAGCATGCCATCCTCTCAGCACGATTCGACGAAATATGCACAACGGCAGTCGCAGCAAGAGTGTTTCCTCAAGCCACGTGCAGAGCGTTCCCTGTTCGCGCCGGATGTTAGAGTGCATTCAAAGCCTACGGTCTTGCAACCCTCGCTACCTGAGGGAGATAATACCCTCTACTACTGTTCCAGAGAGGTCTCTTGTTACCTCTTTGGTCCGAGATTATGTTGGCACCACACTAAGAACAAGCCACCTCGCCATTTTGTCAAGTAAGGGTGTGTCTGGCTACCTAACAGACGGCAGTGCAGACGACAGACGAAGCCATGCGGTTTTAACTATCGTAAACGATGCCTAACATGTGAAGCGTCGACTGTAAGCCACTGCGCGGCAGTCAGTCAATATTAAACGCAACCTTCTACATTCATACGAACACACAAGTTCAATGACACGGGCGGAAACATATATAAACGTGGGGCATTGATAATCAATAAAGGAATAAAATAATTGATGTCCATAGACAAAATTAATGGTGGAGAAGCACTTTACAGTAATGAAATTAGACTTTTTTACAGTTCATAACTGAAAATGGAACATGACCACACATTCAGTGGATGTGTTTCATCATGGTTTTTGTTATGGAAGCCAAATTAAAAATTAACATTTTCCAGTTTGTTATGTACTACATACTTTCCCTGTTATAAAACGTATGTTAAAATCTATTTAAAAGATACTATTCACATTCATCCGACGTATTATTCATAAATGTAGCTTGCCAGCCGCTTGGAGCACTGCTGTCGTGGCGTATAACCAAAGTCGGTGGGAGTGTCGCGACTGTAGACTGCGGTCTGTGGTCCCTCCCTGTATGGAGGCCACGTCGCTGAAGCGGAAGAGGCGGGAGATGCGGCTCCACATTACACCATGTCTGCGCTTATACCGGGTGGGCATCTGCTTCAAAAACCAGGATAATGGCCCTGGTATCAACACGACTATCCTTCTGTTCTCTCTGAACACTTCGGATGAAATGCGTGCCACGCCATTCAGTTTGTTCTGAGTTCAGCGGATTGTAGGTGAAAGTCCCTATGGATGACAATCTCCTGTTGAGAGGAGATACCGGGATATCTCCTCATTACTGACAGGCTCCAAGGGCAGCTGACAGGTCGAAGATGCCCACAACAGATTCTCAATTGTTAGCAATTTTTATTAATGCAATTTCTGTATGTTGTGTATCAAATCTTTCTTTTGTATTGTAACTGTAGCCTGTAAGGTAACAAACTTTCATTAACAAGAATATGATTGGCTCCCAATAATGTAACGCCGGTGTGATGGGCCGCAGCTTACCGCGCTTCAGAATTCAGCACTCACCATTCTTCTTCCACGGCCAACGCTCCTGAGCTGCGCACAGTCGGCTGCCAATGGTATAACATTTCACTTTGTTATTATTTCATTGTTAGAGTAGTCACCATAATATCACCTTCTGCACATCCCCCTTAAAATTTTTAATAATGTTGTATTGCAGTTGGTCTGAAGTTGGTCTCACAAGCAGACAAACCGGTTGTCAAAAAAAAAAAACAAAAAAAAACTATCCGGTTTGATACTTTTTTTTTTTAAATAAGCGCACGTTTATTTTTTCAATATCACATGGCCCAAGGAAACGCCTCTACTCTCAGGTACATCGGATTCCTGTCGAGAATGGTTGCTGCTGCTGTCTTTACAATTCGCCGGCGGTCTTCAGCCTTTTTTCGTTATATACAGTGTTTCGGAAGTAAACGGCAGGAGCTCTATTGAGAGTGTAGGCAATGGAAATATCGTCACCGTATATTTTGAGGAGCTGTGCCTTCACAGTTTTTATATGAGGGGTGGTAATCGCATTCCATGTTGTTGGTATGTTCATCTAGAGAAAACTGGCTCTTCACAATTCTGCTCGAGATAAGAATAAATATATTGTGTTGCTTTATCGATTTCGTAGGCACACGAACGTCGTTATTCGATGTGCCTTCGTACAAGTTTTTCATGCATGAGTTGTGATGCTGTGTATCGGCTGCGACAAAATAATTTCCTTGCTAGAGACGCTCAACCATCACCCGACCCCAATAATTATTTCGAGCTCTAGCAATTTCTGAAATGGTGTTTTTCATTCATAATTTGCGCACACTTTACGCAATCTTAAGATCGCATAAGCGCGTCTGTTGCCAGTCTTCAATAAAATTGCTGTTATTTCAGAAGCATACGATAAGCAATGATCTCTGAATGTGAATGTTGAAATAGTGGTGGATCGCAGTCGTGGATGAGAAGATGCGACATGGCCACCTCTACACAGAAATGTAGAGATTTCTCATTATTGCTGAGTTTGCTACACACATCGTGAACCAGTACCTTCAAGATTTTCCTCTTTTTTTCCTTTTGTTTTTAGCACGATGTGTGTCCATTTCTTTCTCCGGAGGAAGGAATCTTAGTGTTTGACGTCCCATCGACTGCGTGGTCATTAGAGACGGAGCTCACGCTCGGATTTTTGTCTACGGATGGGGGAAGGAAATCGGCCGTGCCCTTTGAAAGGAACCATCCCGGCATTTGCCTGGAGTGATTGAGGGAAATCACGGAAAACCTAAATCTGGATGGCCGGAGGTGGATTTGAACCACCGTCCTTCCGAATACGAGTCCAGTGTGGACTTCGCTCAGTTTTCTTTCTCCTTCACTAACCTCCTTGCCATGAATTTTCACAGATAAAACTGTTTCCTTCGTCAAGAGCAATGGTAGGTACTGAAAATGCGAACGACACTGTAGAAAGATGCACTAGAAATGATTTTAAGGCAGAATATTTGAGCTCTATTGGCAGACATTTCGTGGAAGGAATCCACAGTCTCCAAGGACAAGGAAGGGAATCCCACTATACCTGTGGAGTTTGTGACACTTTCACGAAGAAACATTTGCCCAGGGAGGAAATTTGTTGACACTTGCTCAGAGCCCCGGACAATGCAGCCAGTGAACAGGGTGTTCCACAAGTAGGATACACCGGCCTGTCCGCCGCAGGTAGCTCTGGGCTCGCTCGCCGTATAACACAGCACGGCCGTCTGTAAGCGTAGGAAAAGTGTAAACAATGTGCTGACTTCAGAGGAAGGATCGTAATTAGTTTTGGCGTAGACTTATAAACTAACATGCAGTATATATGGCAAAGTATTTAAAGAGAGGCTCCAGGCAAAAATTTAACCTTTCTTCTACTTTGGCGATATAAACAATATTTTAAAATTTTGTCTATAATTTAAATACTACCTGTAAACCCGGCGTTGTCCGGGTGTTTACTTATCCTACATTCTCGTAGTCCACATCCCCTTCCCTCCTCTCTCTGCATCCACCTCTTTTCTCCCATCTCTGTTCGTTTCCACCTTTCCCTCTCCCGGCAAAGTTTTCTGCAAGGTACCCTCTGTCATGTACCGTACAAACTTTTATGTACCTGGTGATCTTCCTCTTGGTTTAAAGGTCATGTGTGCAAAAATTCATAAAGATTAGAGCAAAGCAATGCATTTTGTAAAATTCCGTAAGTTAAGTACCCTCCACCAAGCACCGAACGAAATTTTATACAAACAGTGACATTCCTCTAGTTTTAAAGCAGAGGGTTGCAAAATTTGATCAATATCGGAACAAAACTATAGATTTCTATGCAATAGAAACTTAGGGTCACATTGAAAAACGTACTTTGTTGTTCTGAAATATTCCAGTTATATTTCATACAACCCTTCTTCGGAGAATAACTAAAACAACATTAAAGGAGCTGTGAAATCGGGCGAGCTATTGTTAAGTTATGGCGCGACCAAAGTATTTAGGGATCTAGGAATCTATTTTTATGTTGCAAAGTACCCTCCCTCATGCACCGTACGAAACGTATGGTAGACGATGACCTCATCTGCATCTACATACATACTCCGCAATCCACCGTAAGGTGCGTGGCGTAGGGTACACTGTGCCACTATTAGGCATTTCGTTTCCTATTCCACTCCCAAATAGAACGAGGAAAAAAGGAATGCCGATATGCCTCCGTACGAGCCCTAATTTCTCTTATCTTGTATTTGTGATCACTACGCGAAATGTAAGTAGGCGGCAGCAAGATAGTACTAAATTCAGCTTCCAATGCCGGCCCTCTAAATTTTCTCAACAGAAATTCACGAAAAGAACGTCGTCTTTCCTCCAGCGATCCCCAGTTGAGTTGCCAGAGCATTTCTGTGACACTTGCACATTGGTCGAACCTACCAGTAACAAACCTAGCTACTCGCCTCTGAACTGTTTCTATGTCTTCCTTTAAACTGATCTGCTGCGGGTCCCGAACACTTGAGCAATACTCAAGACGTAGTTGTACAAGTGTTTTATACGCGGTATCCTTTACAGATGAAGTACATCTTCCCAAAATTCTCCCAATAAACCGAAGTCGGCTGTTCGCCTTACTCACAACTGTCCTTACATGTTCGTTCCATTTCGTATCACTCTGCAGTGATACGCCTAGATATTTGAACGACGCGACTGCATCAAGAATCTCACTACTAATGCTGTATTCCAGCTTTATGGGATTGTTTTTCCTACTCGTGCGCATCACCTTACATTTTTCTACATTGAGAGCTAGCTGTCATTATTCACACCAACTAGAAATTTTGTCTGAGTCATTTTGTATGCTGTCACAAAAGACGGCATCCTCCCATACACCACAGCATCATCAGAAAAGAGCAGCTAATTACAAGTTACTCTGTCCGTCAGATCATTTATATAGATAGAAAATAATAGCGGTCCTATCATACGCCCCTGGGGCACGCCTGGCGATACACTCGTCTGATGAACAATCGCCGTCGAGAACAACGTACTGCGTTCTATTACTTAGGAAGTCTTCCAGTCAGTCACGAATCTGTAAACCTACTCCATAAGCTCGTATCTTCGTTAGCAGTCTGCAGTGTGGCACCGCGTCGAACGCCTTTTTGAATTCGAGGAAAAAACAATCCGCCTGTAGCCCTTCATCAATGGCTCGCAAGATGTCATGTGAGAAAAGGGGAGGGGGAAGCTGTTTCACATGAACGATGTTTCCTAAACCCGTGCTGATTCACAGAAAGAAGCTTTTTCCGTTTCGAGGAAATTTACTATATTCGAACTGAGAATATGCTCCAAATTCTACATGAAACTGGTGTCAACGGTATTGGCCTACAATTGTGTGGGGTCAGGTCTCTTTCCTTTCTTATAAACGGGAATCACCTACGCTTTTTTCCAATCACTAGGAACTTTGCGCTGAATTAAAGATTCGCTATAAATGCAAGCTAAGTAGGGGGCCAACGCCGCAGAATAGTCTTTGTAAAACCGAACTGGTATTCCATCCGGACCAGCAGACTTCTTCGTATTTAGCTCTCTCAGCTGCTTTTCTACACCGGAAATACCTATTGCTATGTCCCCCATTTCGGAATTAGTACGTTGATCAAATTATGGTATATTTGTGCAGTACTCCTGCGTGAAAGATTTCTTAAAGGTTAAATTTAGAACTTCAGCTTTCCGTTTGCTTTCTTCTATTACTGCCCCGGAATGATCAACTAGTGACTGGACAGTGGGCTTTGACCCGCTTATCGATTTTACATAGGACCAGAATTTTTTCGGGTTCTCGGAAAGATCTTTTGGTAAGGTATGGCTGTGATAATTATTGTATGCTTCACGCATCGATCTTTTTATAGACGCACGAATCTCTACTATCTTTTGCCTGTCATCATTTGCGTGTTATTTTTTGAATCGAGAGTGCAACAGCCTTTGCTTTCACAGAAGCTTTCTAACATTATTATACCACGGTAGTTATTTTTTTTCCATCCTTAATCGTCTTTACAGGTACACATTTCTCTATCCCTTTATTTACCATGCACTTAAATTTAGTCCACAATTCCTGTATACCCATAGTCTCGGAATTAAACAATGCCCTTTCATTTTCTAAGTGCTATGCTAACATTTGTTTATCGGCTCTTCCTGTCTCAAGCGTGCGAAATTTCGTGAAGATCGGAATGAAACTGTAGATTTCTTGAGGCTGTAGGAGAAGTATGCTCCTCCATGAACCTATCGCAGAATACTTTCTTAGATGACTTTCTGCTTTAAACCACATTCCTGCCAAATTTCAGCTTCATGGGTGAAGTAGTTTTAGAGATTTCGTGTTTAGTCAGTGAGTGAGTGAGTGAGTGAGTGACCATTCTCTTTTATATAGATAGAGATTAAGAAAACTGATAGCTTAATTTTGGATGCAAGAGAATTGAGGGAGGCTTTCAGACAAAAATAAATAGTAACATGCAATTCTGTGATGCTAACTTTATTTGATACAAGGTCAGCCTGATGCGACAGTTTTACGGCATCTACAGCAAAACTGTTGTGAGCGGTATACTTTTCGTTACATAATTTTGATGTTGGGGGATGGGGGGGGGCAGTTACAAAACGCTTCATAAATGTTCGAAATTATATGCAAACTTTGTTGTAGGTCCTTAAATACTCCCATTTTCCAATAATTGACGCATAAATCTGAGTATTCTCACGCGGTTGCCTCGTTATTTATTAAGTCATATCTCCTGAGCAATGTCTCATGCTCTTGTTTTTTGGATGAAGAACCTTCGTGGGAGTACGGTGAGCAGTTCACCAAAATTTCATTGCAATCGAATGAATGGTTTATGAACACACAGAACATGCAGACAAACATGCAGACAAACATTCATTTTTATAAAGATTAATCAATGCCCGGCATTTTAAGAGCACAACTTCATTGGTTTTCGAGGTTTGAAAGTACCAAAAGTTGGTTTTCTAGTACACCATTAAAGCTAATTAAAAATTCAAAGGACAGATTTTGTTGTTACGTTCACAAGAGACAGTTCTAAAGTTCTGTGCATTCATTTTATGAGATGTATTTATTGATCATATATTTTCAGTGTTTATTTCAAATTTCAGCTCTAAATTTTCTTTAGTTATTGGTACTTAAATGTGATTATAAAAAGAAAAAATTACATGTTCGATAATATTAATGCATAGAAGTTTGCAAATACATCCAGACTAATTCCTGCAAAAATTTCTTTCAGATTGATTAATACTGATGACAAAAAAGTTTGCAGCGACTTAAAGAAATAAACTTCCTATAAAATGGATTTTAACATTTATATAAAAGTAGTGAATGTTACTGCAAGACACACGCGTCTTGAAGTTAACCGGCACTGCAACCTCCCCCCTCGCTGTTGATAGACTAATTCCCGTAATTTCGACACCAGTATCGGCCTCTTCTTCAATTTTCTGAATAAAAATCTACTCGCAGAGTTTCTGTCGAGGAGTAGTGGTATGGATATCTGATTGTAAGCCTCTGCCTATTTACTGAAAACGCTTTGATTGTACATAACAGAAGTTGAATGTATTCCATAACACAGTCAGCAGACATATTAATTGATATGCAAATATTGGCTGCCAGTAGTTTTGCTTCAGTTTTCCTGGAAATCTTGCAACTTGTTTCTCCCTGTTTGAGTTTATACCAATTTCGGATTAAAAATGGGTCTCTTTGATGGACATTACCTTTGTCATCTTCCAGCGAGTCACAATAACTTGCACAGTTCGCATTTGAAACATTTCTTAAACTTATTTGCACTTCGAATACAGTCAAACCGTTTTGTCATCAAAGAGTAAACACTCCAAATATGTGAAATAGTTTTTTTTTCTTTAATTGAAGCTTTAGGGTGGAGACTTCCAGTAAGATGGATAAAGCGATAAAAGTAGTATAATGGTAGGGTTAGACAACGTATCTGTGGAGGACGCCTAATATGTTTCTTCTATGCTTAGTGTTTTAAATAAAATGCTTTTAGGAGGTTTGTCTGAAGGAAGTCGTCATATTTTAGCAGATATATAAACGTCAATAACTATCCAAACATTTTCACCGTCAAAACACTTTTTTGGTTGCAGGAGGAACACAACGAATTAATCTGTAGTTAGATCAAACTGCTGTACTGGTCTTCAGTTAGCAAAGAGTTGTGCACGTTTACTGATTTTCGTGATATGTTGACAGTATGGAAACTTGTCTACGGCTAGAACTTACACACCTTAATTCTTCCGTTATTTATTTGCTTCATAGCAAAATTAGTCTCGTAGAATTTTTTTTTTCTTCAGCGTGAATTTGCAGCTACTATTATGTCAATGTTTAGAGTTGCTTGTACATGCTGCTTTTTTAGGTATATGTGAAATCCAACCACAGAAGCTCACTGGCAGATCAAATTAAGAGCTTCTCTTCGAATTAGCTTTACTGAATAAGTACTAACATTGTACCTTTAGTTAAAAACAAAATAAATAATATTAAGTGACATTCTTTGGTTTTATGTTTAACGTTGAAATCAAATGCTAATGGTACATAAATTTATCATTTTAAATGTCGACATAAAACAGCAATAACACTGTAACAGTGGCATTAACTACTATGTTTCGTACTTGGCTGCATTGGATCTTTGCATCATCAGAATAGTAGATAGCATCTAATTAATACAACGGTCTTAGAAACATTTGCCACGATACGTGTTAACGAGCCCTTGAAGCGACGCTTGGTTACAGCTGTTGTGTGGTGTGAGAGCGTCAGCCAGCTCGCAGCAGCGGCTGCGCTGAACTGCTGGACTCTGTGGTGCAGAAAGGTGGGTAGCGCGCCAAGAGCTCCGGGCTCCGTGCAAGTGTCACTGCGGGAAAGTGTTCCAACCGTACCAGTGACTGGCCAAGTAGCCACAGGCAGGCCTCGGCAGACTGAATTTTCACCGAAAAGTAAAATTTTTTCGTTTAGTACACATTCGAAGCGCTGTTACACTGAAATTATTCATTTCAGAAACACCAGGTTAGTACACAAACGGTACGAAATTCATGTATAGTTTAAATAAGTACGTAACTGTTTTCATTGTAAATGAGCTGGAAAGGAGATACTGTAAAAAAAACTGTTTAGGGGCTCCATTTTTCCAGTACGGTGGCGCGAGCGGCAAATATACGAGGTGGCAAAGTGAAAACTCGAAAAGAGCACATCAAAATTTAGAAGTGCGATATGCCATTTTTCACAACTCCCGGAGAACGTTCCAGGGTACCTACTTTTTGGACTCTGAATTGTAGCGCCATCTTACTATGAAATTGCATTGGATCAAATGCGTTGCACGGCTTCATTGAACATTTCAATTGGAGAGCGGCACCTGCCCCTGAGTAGGCGCAGCTGACGCAAATGAAACACTGGCCCACACCAGGAGACCGGCTGCTACCACTGGGCAGCCTAGGTGATAGTCCAGGGGGAATTTGGTGACAAATTAGTATACTGTACTTATAGTAGTAGTCCTGAAAAAAAAGTTCAAATGTTTGTGAAGCTTATATGACTTAACTGTGGGCTCATGATTCCCTAAACTTACAAACTACTTGTAGACTAGCTTATAGTAAAGACAGCACAAACATCCATGCCAGAGGGGGAATCGAATCCCGACAGGGAATGGCGCTGCGCACCGGAGAATAGTGCCTCAATCGGCTCGGTCACTCCGCCGCGACCACTTCTAAAACACGCACAGTGAAAAATTTCAAGCAACTGTACTCTTGAAATATTAAGTACGTTGTAACTACTCATGCACTCTTGCAACACAAATTATTAAACTAGCGTAAAATTCTACGCCGCATCTACATATATTATGGTCGTAACAGGAAAACAGAAAACATAAATTTAGGATTTTGTTAAATGTATGTATATTTTACAAATTCAATATGCGTAGTACAATGTGAAATGCACTGTAGCAATAGTGTAACAGTAATATTGTACTGTCTTAAAACATGTCTGTAAGGGAAGTATTTACAGAAATACAACTCTTTAGAGCTGCATAGGCGAAGAAATTCTGAAAATTACTATTCGATTGAACATACTCGATGGTTCGATTACAGAGTGGTATATCTGTAGATTAAAATAATTGAAATACATGAAAAGCAACATTATTGAACCTTAAAATATGAGGTAGGATAAAACGCAACGTCATTTTCGGTAGGCAGACACTCTGCCGCTAGAGTGGAGCAGCGGCGACCGCGGAGAGGACGCCGCACCAGTGTGTGACGCGTCTGTTGATGGCCGACGCCGGAGCACGGCTGCAGGCTGCAGGCTGGGCGGCGGCTCAGCTGCGGAAGACGAAGGCGAGCTGTACATAGAGGTATACCAGGAAAAATACCTGAAAACAAAGTGACAATTGGAACAGACACACACACACACACACACACACACACACACACACACACACACACACACACACACACACTATATACCCATTAGTGTCAAACCCAATATCTTTATGAAATTATCCCAATAAGTGTTACCTTTGGGAGACAGCATTAGTTTAAAAAACTATATAATGCATTCTAATTGATTGTAATTACACTTAAATGCCAGAACAACAATACATAAGTGGACCATCCATAATTTTAACCTAAATCGAAAAATTGATTAGCTATAATACAGCAAGAAGTACATAATAGTAGGCCTAGGCCAAAATATATTTTCGTGTATAATAAAGTGACACACCCTTTTTCTGTTAATAAATAGAAGTAGAAGCAAATGGGTGACATGTTGCAATAATTTGAAAATATAAATAAAATTATAACAAAATATTAGCACACATGAAACTTTAATGCTCACTGATAACGAATATTATGTTTCTAGACTCAATAACACTGAATCTTGCCATTAATTGCCGATTTAATAAATATAACGGGATTTTCCAAATTCATGTAAACATTTGTCACTGATGAACGAAACAGATACACCAAAATATATTCACGAAAATAAGTCATTTAATAACACGCACAAACAACATTAAACTCTTAACAGATCTGTCAAAACATTTAATATACTCTAAGTAAACAAACAGAAGCCATTTTTCGAAGTCATGACAAGTACTTTGTTAGACGTACATTTTAAAACTATCTTACAAATAACTAGCAAAACGCAACCACCATTAAATTAAAGGAATGAAATATGTATATTGTTTACTATTTTTATGTAATATGTAAATAACATTTACCTTGCTTTAAAATTTTAAGTGAATAAAGACATACTTGTGAACCTCAGAGAGGGAATAAAAGCATCGAACTCGCAGACGCTGGGGCAGTCTCACTCTCGCAGGACACTGGCAGTGACACACTGACTCTTGCTCTGTGGCCATGTATCTGATATTGTGTTATTTATATTTGTGAAAGGTTGCGCAAGAGAAGAAGTGCAGTAATAGTTTATAAACTCTACTACGCGTTTTCATTTCAACAAATATTTCCTGAAAAATATTTACAGTGAAATAACAAGACAGCTAATGGTACACAATGCAAGAACATCGCAGCAAGCAACGCAACCGGCCAAGATAAAAGATAAGTACAAGATTTTATTTGACGTGTGTTTAACATTAACTGAGTGGACTCCTCTCCATAACAGCCATCCAGCAGATACTTAATTGTCCAATCCTACGTCTCTGTAGAGGATAAAAATATATATGTTGGAAGAAGAGCAAAAGGGAGAGGGACGTCGCAACAAGTTGTATGACAATAACATGGCCATTCTGAATTTCTATTCCAGATTGCAGCATACACTACTGCCCCTAACACCCACGTCCTGTAGCACAGATGAATGCCTGTATTCGTCACGGCATACTAACCACTAGAGCACCAAGGGGCTGTCAGTCTGTCAGTACAAACAGTCCCACTCCTCAAAGGCGATTTAGGGTACATCTCTGATTAGTATACCATCTCCTCCAAAAGCAGCCCTTTTTAATGTATTCCAGGCATATTCGATAGCGTTCATCTCTGGAGAACATGCTGGCCATTCTAACACTGAGATGTTAGATACGCAAAGGTGTGCACAACGAACGCAATAATTGTCATCCATTAATTCTAAACTCTCACCGAAATGCTCGCACTATACGTCAGTGGAGGTCATCACTAATGTGTAGCCGTTTGATCGCCCTGTACAACCACCAGTGGCCTACAGAGCCTCCACATAATGCCGCCCCAAAACGCCAGTAAGCCACCGCCTGCTGCACTCGCTAGACACTGTCAAAACGCGTTCAGGCTGACGAGGCGGCCTCTGGAAACAACTCCGGCCATTTTCTGCGTCAAGGCAGATGCTGCTTCCCTTGTGAATAGCACTTGATTCCAATTCTGGCGAGTTCCATCAGCGTGCTGTTCGGACCAAGTGTACCGCGCTGAATGGTGTCTGCGATAAATCTGGACCTCGCCACGAACCTCGGGAGCGAAGCCGCATACCACACGACCTATTATGTACAGTTTGAATCAAAACATGTGCTTTGGCTGTAAAAACATTGTTATTCAGCATGGTGCCATAACGTGTTTGTTCGTTCGAACTGAAATCCATAGTGGTCATCGCCTGCTGTGGTTTCTCTTGTGCAGCCAGAGTGAAGGAAGTCCTTGACAATTCCTGTATCTCTGTACCACCTCCACGTCCGAAGAACATCACATTTGTTCACTTCTAGATGTCTGGTTCCTTTCCTTGAGATGCACCTTCTGACACAGAGTAACAATATATGATCAAAATTCGGAATTGAACTTAAGGCTCGGCAGAACTGATGTCATACAATCAGCGTAATTTCTTCCTGGTGTTGTGACTGGAACTGATTGGCCACCTCACCCACTGTCGCATTGCCACTGCTCATGGGTGGTTTTCATAACTTTATGCAGGTGGGGAGAAAGCTATAGTCATTCTAAGGAACTGAGTTTATGATTCAATACCCACATGCAACGTCAGTGTCCAGGGAAATTGTACACATATTGGAAGAATACAGTACTATCCTAGAGTACTGTGACAAAACGTTTTTGTACTTCCTCAAAGTGAGAAAGTTAAGATTTGGAGGCACCCGTACGAAAGGCCACGGACGCTAAAAAAGGACTTTCGAGGTATTTGGAGCCCCCCCCCCCAAGACGAAAGGCCTGGGGCGGTCCGCCTCCTCCTCCCGCCCCTTCCTCCTTAGTCCGCCACCGGTCGGAGGTCCACACCAAATACTGGAACGGACGGAAAAATTGCGAGATGTGAGATTTTACGTCTTGCTGTATTCCCGGCATTCATTTTCCACTCGTACGAGAGAATTCTCATTCCATCGGTACTGTGCCCCACCTCTGATGCGCCGTCCACTCAGTCTCGTCGTGCTGGCATGCCATGGCTGCTGCAGTAACAGACCTGCCGCCTGCGCCAGAGACCTGTTCATTTACGTATGTGTCGCCGACCGCAGCGCCTGGAGAGGCAGTCCTGACGTTTCCTTAGATAATGGAAGCAAAACAAAGTCAAGACAAGATAGAAAAAGACTTCAACGATGTAAAATGCTGCAAGTTCTCCGGAATTCTAATTAATATGAGCTATACGAATCAACGAATAATACATAAGGAACACATGAAAATAGTTTTGCATCAGTTGTGTATGCAAAGAACAGATGCGCTGATGGTGACAGTCGAAAGACACTTGCCTGTGCTCTATCCATTGAAAGCGTACATATTTTGTTGAATGTGGGTTAAAAGACGGCTGTCTGCCGTCTTCCCTAGGTTTTTAACTATGTAAATTATCTAAGTTCACTTGACGGCCTTTTTTGCTAAATGAGAACCCCTCTCGTTTCGAGGCATGAGGAATAGCATTTCATTTCATGTTTTTTAAATGTTAGTTTCGGTAATATTGCTGGGATTTTATTATGCAAAGAATTTATCGTTGTGTCTATGAATGTGGCAAGATGAACGGTTTCTCCGTGACGCTACTGTCCCTGTAAGAATGTGTATTTACTTTATTCTGTGTGTGTATGCATGAGTATCTTCTACCATGGCAGTCGTCGGCTGCTGGCAGTGCGCTTTGCATCTCTGAATTTGAGACGATAGGTAGTCATTACCAACCTCTGCTTTTGATGCTACCAAAGAGGTTCCTCCACCCTTTGGTTACAAGTTGGGTTGGCAATTTTTTTTTGTGGTTTTAGGGCGCACAACTTCTATGGTCATTAGCGCCCAGCCAAGAACATAGATTCGCTATGATCTCAAAAAAATGGTGACTGTCAGAACATCAACAAGACGCTAAAAACGAAAGATAAAAGACAATTAAAAGGATTAAATATCCTTGGATAGGTGGGTTGGCAATGCCCACTAGCGAGCCTCGCCAGGACGTGCGAGTTTAAGCTCTCCCTCCCCCAACCTCGTTTTTCGTGGGTTTTGCCAACTTCTGGCCGCTGGAGAGGGGCTCACTGGTTTGCCGACTGGACATTCTGTGGCTGCACTTCGACCTGGTAAGACGTTCAGACTTTCTTTCCTGCCTTGAGATGATAGCGATTCGTTGTCTGGTTTGTTAGACTTCACATCTTAGTTTCATTGTTCGGGACAAGTTTGTCCTATCATGTACAGAAATGTATTCAATTTCATTTCAGTGATTTTGCATATGTAAACGTGGTGAATATGCAACTAATTCGGTTTGATAATGGCTGGGAATCTGTATCCTGTGTGAGACTAGCTGGTTGTGTATGAACTGTTTCTTTCTAGCTTTGTGGAACACGACTAATATGCAAGAATATTTTTATTCTATGTGGTGCATGTGAAATATACTTTTCCGTTTCCTCCTGTGAGTGATATGTACTCCACATAGTGTGTTCTTAGAACAAAGCCTCCAGCTACCCCTGTGTCTGTTTCTAGGCCCTTCAGGCAAGAAATCATGTACGTATCTTTCTGATTTGCCTTATTACATCGCGATCTCCTCTCAGTCTATTTTAAATTGCTGTTTCATTTCCTAACCTGTATTTTGCATTCGGACTCCGTCCGCAAATTCTCTTCTAGTCTTGTACAACCACATTTATAAGCTTGCTTATGAAATACTACGTGTTTCTAGGGGTTGCAAGGCGTATTTCTTAGTTGATTTACTCCGACTTTGAATTTATTCCACTTTTCTGATTTTTGAAGACTGGACTTCGTTCATCCGTGTAAAACCTTACCAATCGCGTCTAATAGTATTTCTTTAGCTTCCTTATAACCTACGCATTTCTAAGGGTTGCATGCCTAAGCTATTTTTCTTTATTTTTCCGAAACAGAAATTTTGTATTTTTACTGGTTTCCGGAACCACGTGGCTCTGAACTCCAACTTCAAGGGTTTATAGCTAGTCACTTGAATTCTCGCCACTGCTCACACACCAGTGCCTTCCTATTGTGTATTCTTGCTTCGTAATCTGATTCAGTTGGTTGTTGTTGAAATGAATACTTCACCTTCAATGGGGGAGGGGGGGGGGGGTGCGAATAAGTAATCTAGCAGATACGTGCCGTGTGTCTCAATAATTCTGCATGCTCACGGTTTGATTTGAATGAAAATTAATCTTGTTATCGCTTACCATCTTAAGTAAAGGAGGACAGACCAGAGCGACCTACGAAATTTATTTTTCCTTGTGTTGTGTGGTACATCCTACGATAGCGGCGCCTGCTTCTGCTTTGTATCAGCACGCTGAATAGGGTGAGTTTCGCTTTGCTTCGCACGTGTGAATGGCTGAATGCTTGTTGATTGTAAATCCCTCCTCCGACGATGTTCAGTTCAGATTACTTTAAGCTATTTCTCAATGGGATGGTTTATCAAAATTTGTTCCCCATTTGCCTATGTTTGAACTGAATAAATAATTTGTCAGTAAAACTTTTTCCTGCTTATGAATATTAGTTAACGAATACCTTCCCTTCTTTAAATTAATGTTTTTCACCAGTGCTGAGAACAAATCCAGATGCATATCATCAGATTTTTAATTCCGTTGCGCCATAAATGTTCTGACAGCCACCTTCATGAAATGGTTTAGTTCAGGGTAGCTCTAATATTAATGATTGTATGTAATTCTCGTGATCTTTTTGTCTTCCTGCTGCTAAGGTAAAGTTTGAGTCAGTTCTAAATTCTGGGCCAAAGAACAAGATTCTGTTGCAAGAAGTAGTCTAGTTCACGCAAATCCTTTAGCTGGTTTTACGGCCAGAGTTATATTGTCACGTTGCAATGGAAGTAGGCTTGACTTCGAAGGCAACTAAACACAGCACTTATACTGAAAGCACGTTTATTACGGACTCAACATACACGCAGCACTGACTGCCTCTCAGGCAGAGTGCTCTGCTATTTATACACAGACAGAATTTACCAGAAATTATAAGAACAGTTAACATAAGAAAGAAGTAGAATTTACAAGTGAACATAAGAAAGATGTAGAACCTTCTGGAATTGTACATTACAAAGAAATAAATTTTTGCCGGTGGGCGGGATTGAACCGGCGACCTTCTGCTCCGCAGTCCGTGACGCTATCCCCTGCGCCACGCCGGCAGTTGGTGCTCGTGGTCTGTCGCGGCATTGCTCCTTCTCCTGGAGAAACAGCGACCCGCTGTTATGATCCCTGTGGAGCCAGCTGCAATGTCCTGCATCTTGACCGTGTCATGGGTCCTCTGTATGACAGTTCAAGAGAATCCTTCCCTTCTCCGCGATTATCGACGACAGACGTTCCTGTTGTGGCTTCATCAGGTACATTACCGTCCTTAAAGTCCTTGACCAAGAAGCCATTGTCGTCTACCTGCTCTTCAGGATCGTAGTAAGGCTTCATGCGCAGGACGTGAACAATGTCTCTTCGTTTTTGACGTTTCGACGACGGCTCATACCAGATCTCCTGGGCTGTACATAACAGGTCGGTGCTTGTCGTTATACCGCTGACGGTCCTTCTCCTGGGCGTCCGGTGTTCGTATGCGAGCCAGCTGTCTTGCTTCTTCGACCCGGTTTAACATAGTCATCCTGAGTGTCGTCCGGTTGAAACGGGAACAGTGTACCCATTGTCGTCTCAGCTTCACGGCCATGGAGCAGGAAAAACGGAGTGAAGCCTGTGGTGTCTTGTCTTGCGGTATTGTAAGCAAATGTCACGACTGGCAGAATTGTATCCCAATCCTCCTGCTCAACATCGACGTACATCGACAGCATGTCGGCTAACATTTTGTTAAAACGTTCCGTAAGACCATTTGTCTGAGGATGGTATGCAGTTGTCATTCTGTGGACAATGTTGCACCGCGACATTACCTCTGATACTAGTTTTGACTGGAATACTTTTCCACGATCAGATATCATGACACGTGGTGCTCCATGCTCCAAAATAATGTCTTCTACAAGGAATTTTGCGATCTCTGGAGCTTCTGCAGTCGGCACAGGTTTGGTGACAGCGTAGCGTGTGAGGTAGTCAGCGCAGACTATTATCCAACGGTTACCGGTTGTAGACTTCGGGAACCTCCATAAAAGATCGATCCCAACTCGGTGGAATGGAGCTGCTGCCGGCGGAATCCGTACGAGATGTCCTGGAGGTAATTGCGGCACATGCTTCCGTCGCTGGCACTCTTTACAGTGACTCACATAGTGCTTGACAGATCGGTAGAGACCTTTCCAGTAATACCTGCGTCTGATTCTGTCTAGGGTCTTCACGAATCCCAGATGACCGGATATTGGAGCATCATGGAAATATTTGAGAATAGCTGGCTGGAGATGAGCTGGAACAACAAGTAGCCATTTGGGGCCCAGTGGATCGTAGTTTCTCTTCTACAATGTTCCGTTTATAAGTTGGAACTCTCCATTGGTCGGTTCTCCTTTCTCCAAGGCCTGAATCATTTTTAATAGTGTTGGATCTTACCTCTGTTCAGCTGTAACGTCATCTAATTCAGTGAGAGCTGAAATTTCATTAATGCTGTTGTGTTCCACTAATGGATTCCTCGAAAGGCAGTCGGCATCCTTGTGTTTGCGCCTGTTCTTGAATACCACAGTGACATCGTACTCTTGGAGTTTTAGTGCCTATCTTGCTAGTCGACCTGATGGATCCTTCAAGCTAGTCAGCCAACACAAAGAATGGTGGTCTGTCACGACGGTGAATGGTTTGCCGAATAAATACGGCCGGAACTTGTTGATAGCCCAGATAACTGCGAGACATTCTTTTTCAATTGTAGAGTAGTTTATCTCGGACTTTGAGAGTACTCTTGACGCATAGGCTATCACTTTTTCAGCACCTTCCTGAACTTGTACAAGCACTGCACCAATCCCATAGCCACTGGCGTCTGTGTTTCTGCATTCTCGTCGTACAAGGCTAGCACTGGTGCGGAAGTTAGAGCCTCCTTAAGTGCTCGGAAATCTTTTTCTTTTCTCTCATCCCAGTAAAATTTGGCGTCTCCCTGCAGGAGTTCTTGTAATGGACGTGCCTTGTTACAAAATCCTTTTATGAAACGTCGGTAGTATGACCACAGCCCGAGAAAACCTCTCACATCACGAATGTGCTGAGGAGTTGGAAATTCTGTGACTGCCCTTACTTTATCTGGATCAGGACGGACACCATCTCCGTTGACCAGGTGCCCCAGGATTTTTATCTCTTTGGCGACGAAGAGGCACTTCTTTGGATTGAGGTGGAGACCTGCAGCCTGAACACACTTCAACACAGTTGACAGGCGACTCAGATGTTCTTCAAATGTTTTCGAGAAAACGACAATGTCATCTAAAGAGCAGAGTCACGTCGTCCACTTAAGGTGCCGAAGCAAGTTGTCCATCATGCGTTCGAATGTAGCTGGAGCATTACATAATCCAAATGGCATTACTTTAAATTCATAGAGACCGTCAGGTGTAATAAAAGCCGTCTTCTCCCTGTCAGCTTCGTCAACCTCGATTTGCCAGTAACTTGTCTGCATGTCCATAGTTGAGAAGTATGTAGCTCCTTTCAAGCAGTCTAAGGTGTCATCAATACGCGGCAATGGGTAGACATCTTTCTTTGTGATACTGTTCAGCCGCCGATAGTGACACAGAATCGCCACGTGCGATCCGGTGGTCCGGTGGTCCTTCACGAGGACCACCGGAGCGACCAAGGCCCTCCGAAGGTTGAATAATGTCATCTCGCAACATCTTCTCCACTTCCTCTCGAATTATCCGTCTTTCAGCTGGCGACACTCTATACGAACGCTGGATAATTGGCGGATGGTCCCCAGTATTGATACGGTGCTTTATCGTGGGCCGTTTCGTCTGACTTTTCCTCTGCTGAGGTGTGAATGCACCCGAAAATTGGCGTAGTATACCTAACACCCGCTGGCGTTGTTCCTTGGTAAGTCCAGGACCTATTGGCAGTTCCACGTTTGTTTCCTCCAGCGTGTTGTCTGTACTAATAGCAGGGCATGGGTCTTCATTGATGACGTTGAGCTCACCGTCCTGGATTGCTTCAGCTGTCCCGATACACATTCCCTTGGGGATAAGTTGTGACTGCTCGTGACAATTTGTGATCCAAATCTCTCCTTGACCACCGGTAATGCTTATGATAGCCGCTGGTATGTAAATTTCTTTTGTGAGCCTGATAAACTTTTTACTATCAACAAGAACTTCACAGTTTAACCAGTCATCTGCGTTTGTGACAAACTCTTCTCATTGTCAACGGCGGTATCGTCACATTGTCAACGACGAATAACTTTACAGAAAATTCTGTATTACGTGTATCTGGCGGAACAACTTCAATTTGCAGCTCAGATCTTCCACAGTCAATAATAGCTTTGGATGCCTGAAGGAAGTCCCATCCGAGGATGACATTGTGACTATATTCTGTTAACACGACAAATTCAAACGGCTGCGTCCTGTTGTTGATGGTTATTCTTGCGACACAAGTTCCTGCTGGATGGACGTACTTTCCATGCCCGACCTTCAGCACAGTTGCCCCCATATCACAGAACATTGTCTTCTTTAGTGTGCAGCGGTAATTATCCGATAATACAGAAAAAGAGGCTCCTGAATCAACAAGTGCCCGGACAGGTTGGCCGTCGATTATGACGTCGATGAGATTTCCCGACATCTTGGCGACTGTCGTCCATGGAGGATTTTCATCTGTGGCGGCCTCACCTCCGTAGATGGTCGCCTCGCTTAGTTTCCCTGGGCGCGGCAATTAGGGGAGCGGCTGGTACCTCTGTACGGCGACGGTGGACGGCTGCGGCGCGTTGAGGAGCGACCTCGTCTAGGGTACGGCGATGGACTTCTTCCCATATGTCGACTGAACTCATCAGCAGGTGACTGCCTTGGATAGAACTGCTCCGACGGCTGACGTCTTGCGGCAAAATAATCGAATACTCGCCTCTCCTCTCTGCGGCGTGCACAGTGGAAGCACAGTGGTGTGTTGTCTTCTGTCCTCCAGACGTCTGTTCTGCGGGGCGTCATAGTTACCGGAGGAGTTGGCAGTGGTCGCGTCGGTCGGTTCATGGGCTGCCGTTTGGCGGCTGCAGCGTACGTCATAGCAGGGCGACGCCATTCTTCACGTCGGGTGCGATTGACGGGGCAGACAGGAGCTAATGTTTGAAATACCTCGTCCTCAGCGGCGTCGGCTACCTCGTGACTTACAGGGCTCACATCCCTGGCTCAGTCTAATAGTCCCGGCTGCCATGCACTGTTGTAATTCTTCTCTCACGATTTGTCGTATGAAAGAAGCCAAGTCCTACTGGTCTTCCACAACGGCAATAGGGACTACATTAGGGAGTCTTTCATACTTCTTGCGTCCAACCCTCCTTTGTTGCATCTCTTCAATACGCTGGCACCACTTGATGAACTCTTCTGTCGTAGCGACGTCTTTTATCAGAAGAGCTTGGTACATATCTTCAGCAATTCCCATCATCAGGTGAGTGATTTTGTCCGCTTCAGTCATGTTCTGATTGACTACGTTACACAGGGCCAAAACACTATGTACGATTGTGTCGGCTCACCATGTCGTTGGGCCCGGTTCTTCAGATGTTCTTCCGCCGAGCGGATTTGTCGCCGGCGGTCTCCAAACGTGTTATTAAGTTCCTCCTGGAACGTCTCCCTGTCATTCAACTTGTCTTCGTTGTTTTCGAACCATTGCTGGGCTGTTCCATCCAGGTAGAAATAAATGTTGGCCAAGCACATCGTATGATCCCACCTGTTGTACTTGGCGACTCGGTCGAACCCTTTTAGCCATTTGTTGGGGTCCTGTCCAGCATCTACAGATAACACCGACGGGTGTCTGATGTGTTGATGGCTTATTGCTGGTTTCGTCCCCATCGTTCTTCTGATAATACGGACTTTTGGAAGGATGTACTCTGTGTATCCCTTGTATTCCGGTTCCAGTCCGTGTAAGCGACGGCTTTTACGTTGCCTAATCGGAGCCACGGTGATGCAGCTGTTGCACAGTGTACCCGGCGCCTCCACCAAACAATGTCACGTTGCAATGGAAGTAGGCTTGACTTCGAAGGCCACTAAACACAGCACTTATACTGAAAGCACGTTTATTACGAACTCAACATACACGCAGCACTGACTGCCTCTCAGGCAGAGTGCTCTGCTATTTATACACAGTCAGAATTTACCAGAAATTAGAAGAACAGTTAACATAAGAAAGAAGTAGAATTTACAAGTGAACATAAGAAAGATGTAGAACTTTCTGGAATTGTAAATTACAAAGAAATAAATTTTTGCCGGTGGGCGGGATTGAACCGGCGACCTTCTGCTCCGCAGTCCGTGACGCTATCCCCTGCGCCACGCCGGCAGTTGGTGTTCGTGGTCTCTCGCGGCAATATGTCTAAAGTAAGCTTTTTAACTGGATCCTTTCATGTAGTTAATTTTACAATTAACGGTGGTCTTTCAAGGTGAGGCGGTAACATTTTCAGACAGTTCTGTAACGGTATAGTGCGTTTGTAGACATACTTTGGACATCATCCGACGGGAAGAAGAATATCAACGTTTCTTTGCACACAGATAGTAGCCTTAAGTCAACAAGAACCTTCCTCCCGAGAAGTTGCAAGGTTTATTAATTCTGGGTGATGTGATGAGACCCTGAAATTGTATTGAAGCTAAAAGCAGTGTACCTGACTTACCCTCATACTTGTCTTCATTGGACAACAACCGCAGCAACAACAGGTATCTGCGACTTGTCTCCCGAAGGAAGCCCCACCAGACTGCCCCCATGAAAGTCACTGTACGCCATCTGGAGGCAGTGCCAAGCGGTCTGTAAGACCACGTACTGCGCTGTTTATGTGGGTTCAAAGTCACCAAGAATGACATGTGTCTGACACCAGATAATCGTCAGCAACGTGTCTAGAGGCAACCTGCTAACGCTACAAGCGAGAGGCAATCGATTTGAGCAAGGCAGCAGATCAACCATGGTCTGAGCGAGTATCGGGTGGTCGATTAGAAAGCCAGTGTTGTCCATGAATAGTAAGCTCAAGAGTCCACAATACAGGGATCAAATCCTACAATTCGTCGTCGTAGCAACATCAGCATTTTTGGAAAGATAGTTTACGAGCGCCAATCCCGGAGTACGTCATGCAGGCTGCTTCAACTATTTCACCAACCATGCCGAGTCAATTAGCCTGTATGTTCTTCCGATACGAACCCAATCGAAAATGTTTGAGGTGAAATGGAAAAAGCTATGCAAGCACGTCCTGACCGTCCACGAAATCTACGCGAGTCCAGCAGGATCGCCACAGAAGAATGTAGTAAATTAAGTGAGCAGTGGTTGAGTGAATGAAGGACGCAGGCTCCTATTCATACAAGAGGTGTTACAGCTCTATCGAATGAGGTTGCTACACAAGGGACGTACACCGAGAACGGTGACTTTTAGGTACTGTGATTACAAAAGTCAATTACTGGATTGTGTTTGTCAAAGCAGAAAAGATCTTGTTTTATTAGCTGCTTCATCGAACTTTGCACCGCCAACTAGTCAATGAGTATCACGGTATCTTTCAGAAACCTAGTTAAGAATTTCATTAACACTTTCGCTGCGGCTGACGCTATCCTATATTGAGCGCGGACGCTTATAATCGTCAGTCGCAGTGAAAGTGTTAACGTAATTCTCTTAAGAGATATAGCTTAATTGCAAAATTAATATAAATAAAAGAAATAATCCAATAATTAGTTTGTGTTGAGAAGGGATACTGACATAATATAAAAAATATTTTTTCTGTTATATCTTATTGTAAATATTACCGACATTTTATTAGTTACACGGCTATTTTGGGGCCCATTCGAATACAAAAAATTGAGATTATTAAAATCTGTCCAGTCGTTCTATCCAGACTTCCTTTTATTTATTTATCTATCTATCTAAACACCACACGCAAGAAACAAGATGCGCAAAAATATAAGAATGCAAGAGCAAGAATGAAGTGCACGGGTTAGAGAGACTCAGTCTTTCGCCCCTGTTTTTTCAATATATACACAGAAGAAACAATGACCAAAGTAAAACGAGGTTTCAAGACTGCGATAAAAATTCAGGGTATGTATCAATGATAAGATTCGCAGATGACATAGTAATACTGAGTGAAAGTGAAGAAGAATGGCAAAATTTGTTGAATAGAACTAATGGTCTAATATGACTATTTTGGATACGTAGCAGAAAGTGTAAAGTAATTATAAACAGCGGAAATGTAAATAGGAAAAACTTACGAGATAGAAGTGAAAGAAGTGTGTCATCTAAAAAGCAAAGTAATTCACAAAGGATGAAGGAAAAGGACATGCAAAGTAGAGTAGCACAGGAAGACTGGGCATTCATGACCAACAGCACTCTACCGGTGCCAACCGTTAGCCTTGGTGTGAGAAAGATCTTCCTAAAGCTCTTAATTTGGATCACAGCTTTCTATAAAACTAAACACAGACAGGGTAAACTGAATGAAAGATTCTATGCATTTGAGATGTAATGCTATACTAGAATGTTTAAAACAGTGATAAGATAACGAATGAGGTGGTTTATTGAGGATTGGTGAATAAATAAAGACGAGGAAGATAACGACAAGGAGGGACAGGATGGTAAGAAGTGTGTGAAGACTTCAGGATATAACTGCGATGCCACTAAAGGGAACTAGGTAAAATTGGAAAACATCCAGCAAATGATTAATAACATTTTAATTAAGTGTTAATATGAAATGAAGAGACTGGCACAGAAGAGAAAATGTTGACAGGCCACATTGAACCACTCAGTCTAACGACTGAAAAAAATGTCAGTTTTGGAAATATATATTTCCATCTGTATTATGCCTGCACTACTTTATTATCATCTATCATTACCATTAATACCCTTATTTGTGACCAACAATGTCGCTTTCTTAGCAGTTGTTTATTAGTCTAATAGTCGCCTTAACTAACAGGTATTTTTAACAGTTACAGACTTACTGGTTGGTGGCTCTTGATTGGAGTTGCCTCGTACTCCTCGTTGTTGTCGTCGTCGTGCAACTCAGTCACGATTTGTTGTAGCTGATACTGATGTGTTCACTTCCACTTCTGTAGGAGGTGGGGGCCCGGCTGTTCTTGGTCCTGACACCGTTTGCTGTTCGTTCTGGGACGTAGATTGAACTTCTACGAACTGTGGCACTGTAAGAACACCTACAAGACATGTTACCTGTCGAGGATCTATCTGAAATTGAGATTGAGGCCGTTGCTGAGGATGGGGCAAAGGTCGAGATTGAGGCAACTGCTGAGGGTAAGACCAAGGCTGAAGTGTATGTGCAGACAGTGGCTGAGGATAAGACCAAAGTTGAGACTGCTGCTCAGAGTAAGAGTGAGATTGAGGCTGGCACTCATAATAGCACCAAGGTTGAGGCTGCCACTCAGGATAATAGCAAGGTTGAGGCTGAAGCTGAGGATAAAGCAAAGGTCGAGACTGAGGCAACTGCTGAGGATTGGTCAAAGGTCGAGATTGAGGCAACTGCTGAGGATTGGTCAAAGGTCGAGATTGAGGCAACTGCTGAGGATTGGTCAAAGGTCGAGATTGAGGCAACTGCTGAGGACTGGTCAAAGGTCGAGATTGAGGCAACTGCTGAGGACTGGTCAAAGGTCGAGATTGAGGCAACTGCTGAGGACTGGTCAAAGATCGAGATTGAGGAAACTGCTGAGGACTGGTCAAAGATCGAGATTGAGGAAATTGCTGAGGACTGGTCAAAGATCGAGATTGAGGAAACTGCTGAGGATTGGTCAAAGGTTGAGATTGAGGAAACTGCTGAGGATTGGTCAAAGGTTGAGATTGAGGAAACTGCTGAGGATTGGTCAATGGTCGAGATTGAGGCAACTGCTGAGATTGAGACAATTGCTGAGGACTAATCAACTGTCGAGATTGAGGCAACTGCTGAGATTGAGGCAATTGCTGAGGATTGGTCAAAAGTTGAGACTGAGGCAACTGCTGAGGGTAAGACCAAGGTTGAGATGGATGTGCAGGCAGTTGCTGAGGATAAGACAAAAGTTGAGACTGCTGCTCAGAGTAAGAGTGAGCTTGAGGCTGCCACTCAGAATAGCACCAAGGTTGAGGCTGCCACTCAGGATAATACCAAGGTTGAGGCTGCCACTCAGGATAACACAGTTGAGGCTCCTGCTCAGGAGGAGTGAACAAAGCCTTCAACTGCCGCAGCAGAGCCGACGCATTAGATGTAGGTTGACGTTGCTGATCAGCCGACATGTTCACCATGTTCTGCTGCCGATTACCGTCATAACGGTCATGTGGTGTAGGGGGAGCCACAGACTGCTGACTCTGAATGGGTGTGATCAGATGCTGCTGGTGCAGTCCTTGTGTGGGAGTTGTCTGTAACTGTGCTTTTCGAGGCGTTAGTTGGGGCAAGGAACGTGAAGCACTGTTTACATCTTGGTGCAGGAAAGGCCTCGGTATGGTGCTGCCACTAACTGTTCCAGAGGATAGAGGATGGCAGAGTTCTGGTCGCAACTGGACACGTGGTCTTATGCTCGCGTCGGCAGGGGAAGCCTGGCTCTCGCACAGAGGAGTTGCAGAGTGAAGGACGTGTTGCTGATTCTGCTGCAGAGTTGCACCTTGGGGGTTCTGCGCAGGCGCTGATTGGCCACTCCCCGCGCCCCTCTGCTGGGCTGCAGTGTTGCGCGCAGGAGAGGGGCCAACAGCTGGCACAGGCAGTCGTTCCTGAGTTCCGGCGTACGTCGACACCCCAGTCTGGTGGACACCATTAGAGTGGCGGAAAAACGTGCAGGGCTGTGTTAACTCCGGCACGACAATGGGCAACAAAAACGACAATGCGGCCTCCGTGGCGTCTTGTTGCGAGGCATCCTCTGCGACGGGCACCAACACGGGTTGCGGGAGGCATGCAGTTCCACGACTCCTACTAGTTGCGACCCTGAAACAGCATACCAGTCGTGCTAGTATTTGGCTGACACCCGTGCCACAATTCCTACATACTGTCTTTTTAAAGTGATCAAGGTTGAAATTTAAAATCAAGTAATTGTTGGTGAATAATATAAAGTAACCATCCACAAATACTTCCAAAATTCTGTTATTCACTGCCAGAAGTGGTTTCGTACTATGATTCTCATATTCAGTTGGTTTATGTTTGCGCTTGTTTTCATCAGCACCAAGTTGTCCTCTCCTGGGCCTCATATGTTTTGGCGGTAAAAAAAAAAAAAAAAAAGGGCCAAACTTCTTGCATTCGTTTTTCTGTAAGATGGACTGTTTCACACATTGCAACATCTCTCTATACGAAGTGTTATGTGAACTTAGCAGGGGTCCCTACAAGATGGCATTGGAGATTTACAGATTTACTGCCCTATACTTTCTAATCCAGTAGTTGCGAAACTCGTCCCTGAGATGGACATCTAAGGCAACGCTTAGGAGTTCAACATTTTCTTTTGGAATAGGCAGCCGACAACGAGAGGCCATCTTTGTGATACAGAACATTTAGAAGTCAGTTTTCAGTAATAGAAAGAGGCTTAAGCCTATTACCCCCCCTCCCCACACACACACACACACACACACACACACACACACACACACACACACACACACACACACACACACACACACACACAAGAATAAACTCTGATTTGCATCTATGACATATACAGAACATTTCTGTGAACAAACTGCTAACGCCTTCAGAAAATCCAATATAGAAATTGGATTCCGGACGAGCAATAATCTGAACAGAATATTGCGTGCATCTGTTGACAGCAACCAGAGTATACGAAGAATCTGTCGTTTATAAAATAGCTTGTGGTTCATGTGATAGTGTTTACATTGGACAAACAGGGCGTAAAATATAAGATTTAGGGAACCATGTAATAAAAAATAATACTGCTATGGAATGTCATCCTAACGTTAAGAGCATCATCTACGTACGATTGAGAAATCGTTAAAGACTTTTCATGTAGAAGCGAAAGGCTTGTACCGAGACATACTGGAAGATACTGAAATTTAAAAATGTTGTAATGAAAACCCAGGTGGAATTCTGAACGAGCAAATCTGTTCCCGCAGAAAATGGTTCTTCGATATTTTCTAAGATTTATTATGAACATAGTCAAGCTACTCGGAAAACCCTTTGTGGCCTGTATCGAAGATGAATACTATAGCTTTGTACCTGCAAGTGTAAACAGACCACCATACTTTTTGTATAACGCTTTATGTAGATTTTGCGATAAATACTTGTCACTGACTACAGTCATAACGAACTCTAATCATACTGTTGAAAACGCCTTGGACAATGATCTGGATTTGTTTAGCTCTATTTTTAACTGACGTATTATTCCTTGTTTCCTATTTCATTTTATTCTGCATTGTGGTTGTTTGCTATGTACATGGGTTTGACTGTGCCCTACTGCGATTGTAATAGAAATTATTTGCTCCTCTGTTGTTTCATATCCATGTTCAGCTGAGGATGTCTCAAATTTTGTTTTATATATTATACTAGCCTCATGCACATCTCCCCCCCCCCCCTATTTCTGCTTCCTCCTTCCGTCAGCTTCCGCAAGGAGAAGGTAAAACACACACACACACACACACACACACACACACACACACACACACACACAGTATCATTACGAGGTGTAAGACAAGTTCTTTAACAGATTGCTTACATTTTTTATATTATGTAATGATTTTTTAACCTAGACTTTATGCTTCTTGTATAACATGTCCATAATTAACCTCGATAATTAACCACCAAGTGTTCAATATCTGTCAAATTACTGCCTTTTTTGAACGCAGTACATTTTTACGTCGTACATAGTAAGTTTACACCCATCCTACATAATTAATATAGGTCATCCTATGCCCTATGTCTACACTGTACGTTTCATAATGCCACCTGGTGGCAGGAAATGTCTTCCTCGTCAGTTCCTGTCTTAATCACGCTTTTAACCAGCATGTGTGTGCGTCTGTATCCATGAGCGTGCAACTAACAACTTTTCTAATCCACATGTCTGGATACGCGTGACTGTCACAAAAAAGGTCAATCGCTACTTTTTACTGTAAGACATACCCAGGGGCAGATATAGACTCCGACCATAACTAGTTAGTCATGAACTGTAGGCTGAAACTGAAAAAACTGCAGAAAGGTAGGAAAATAAGGAATGGGACCTAGATAAATTGAAGGAATGTGAAGTTCGGGAGAATTTCAGAGGGAGATTTAGGCAACAATTGACAGAAACAGGGGGAAATAAAACAGTAGAAGAGGAATGGGTAGCATTGAGAGATTAAATAGTAAAGGCAGCAGAGGACAAAATGGGTAGAAAGGCAAGACCTACAAAAAATCCTTGGATATCTCAGGAAATACTAAATTTAATTGATGAAAGGAGAAAATATAAAAATGCAGTAAATGAAACAGGCAAAATGGAGTACAGACGACTAAGAAATGAGTGACAGGAAGTGCAAAATGGCTAAGCAGGAGTGGCTAGAAGCCAAATGCAAATCTGTAGAAGAATGTATAAGAAGGGGAAAAGTAGATACCGCCTACAGGAAAATCAAAGATACATTTGGGGACAAGAAAAGCAATTCTACGAATATCAAGATCTCGGATGGAAAATCAGTTCTCAGCAAAGAAGGGAAGGCTGAAAGGTGGAGAGAGTACATAGAGCAGCTCTACAAAGGAAATGAACTTAGAGACGATGTTGTAGGAACGGAAGAGGAAGTAGATCAAGATGAAATAAGAGATACTATACTGAGAGATGAATTTGACAGAGCCCTGAAAGACCTAGGTCGGAAAAAAGGCCCAGGAGTAGATGACATACCCTCAGAGCTACTAAAGTCTGGGAGAGCCAGCCATGACAAAACTATTTGAACTGGTGTGTAGGATGTATGAGACAGGCGGAATACCCTCAGACTTTAAGAAAAATGTAATAATCCCAATTACAAAGAAATCAGACGCAGACAGGTGTGAAAATTACAGAACCATCAGTTTGATAAGTGATGGTTGCAAAACTTTAACACGAATTATCTACAGGAGAATGGAAAAGCTGGTTGAAGCTTACCTCGGGGAAGATCAGTTTGGATTCAAGAGGAACATAGGAACCCGGGAGGCAATACTTACTTTACGTCTTATCTTAGAAGATAAAGGAAAGGCAAACCTACATTTTTAGCTTTTGTAGATTTGGATAAAGCGTTTGACAATGTTGACTGTAATATACTCTCAAATTCTGAAGTGACTAGGGGTAAAATACAGGGAAAGGAGAGTTATTTACAACTTGTACAAAAGCCAGACCGCAGTTATTAGACTTGAAAGGCATGAAAGGGAAGCATCAGTTGGGAAGGGAGTAAGACAGGGTTGTAGCCTTTCTCCGATGTTATTCAATTTGTACATCGAGCAGGCGGTGAAGGAAAGCAAGGATAAATTTGGAATAGGGATTAAAGTGCAGGGGAAAGAAATAAAAACATTGTGTTTTGCTGATGACCTTTTAATTCTGTCAGAGACAGCAAAGGACCTGGAAGAGCAGTTGAATGGAATGGATAGTGTGTTGATGAGAGCGGATAGGATGAACATTAACAAGAGCAAAACAAAAATAATGGAGTGCGGTCTTAGAAAAATCAGGCGATGCTGAAGGAATTAAATTAGGTAACGAAACAGTGAAGGTGGTAGATGAGGTTTGTTACTTGGGTAGTAAAATAACATGCGATGGTCTCAGTACACAGGATATAAAATGCAGAATGGCAATGGGAAGAAAAGCATTTTTGAAAAAGAGAAATTTGCTAACATCGAATATTAATTTAAATGTAAGGAAGTCTTTTCTGAAGACATTTGTGTGGAGTGTTGCCTTGTACGGGAGTGAAACATGGACGATAAGCAGTGCGGACAGGAAGAGGATAGATGCTTTTGAAATGTGGTGCTACAGAAGAATGCTTAAGATTATGTGGGTAGATCGCATAACTATTGAAGAGATAACAGACTTGGTTAGAAAAGGAATTCTTGGCATACCCTGACTAAAAGAAGGGATCGCTTGGTAGGACACATTCTTAGACATCGAGGAATCGTAAATTTAGCATTGGAGGGAAGTGTGTGGGGTAAAAATCGCAGAGGCAGACCAAGATACACGTAAAGTAAGCAGATTCAAGTGGATGTGGGTTGCTGTTTTTATGAGGAGATGAAAAGGCTTGCTCATGATATAGTAGGGTGGAGGGCTGCATCAAACCAGTCTCCGGACTGAAGACCATAACAACGCTAATTTTTAAATATTATATGTAAACTACTACCGCAATTAACCACATGAAAAATGTTTTTATTTTTGTAGCTACAATTTTGACGATTGTTAATCCGAAACGTGTCACTGAAGTCAAAATCTATATTAAGTGTGACCTGTAATAACGGGAAAAATGCGACCTAACAGGCTCTTCGGCAGCACTACCCATGCATAGCTTAGAATATACTAAATCGTAGGGAGACTGACAGTAAGATTAAGGATCAAATTCACTTCGCATCGGCGTCATTGGAGACAAAGTAGACGTTCTCATTTTTTCGTTAAGATTGAGGAAGGAAATCGGTGTTTTCCTTTGAGAGGAGTAATCCCGACATGAGTGAGGAGTGATTTAGGTAAGTCACGGAAAAGGAGAACCGGAATGGCCAGAGGAGCGTTGGTGCAGCCGCTGCCAGGGGGAGGTCCAGGGACCCACCCCCACCACTGCGCCTCCTCGCAGTCAACAGGGGGAGCAGCGGGACACAAGGTGCAACATTTCGTTGTTGTTCTTGCTGTTTTTTATAGGGGACTACAAGGTCATCAGTCCCCTGTTCCAAGCAACGATGTGACATTTGAGGAAACGAAAACACAGAAACAACACGGATGAGAGAAAACCTTGATGGGTGTAGAACGAAAAACACTTCTGTGTTTCACTGGAGTATACAAAAGGGATAAAATTACTGTTGCACGAGAGTAAAATTTTACAGCAGAATGCCATGGCTGGCTGATCACTGGGATACAAACCGATGAGCGAGCCATTCTGAACACACTAAAAGCACCTCAACCGAAAAGGAAGAGGCTATCAACGACCTAAAAGCACAGTAAAAATGTGGGCCTGAGAATCAGGTATAAGCGCCTTCCATTAAATGGAATGGTAAAAACCAGATGCGCGAATAAAATGTAAAACAGTAGTATCCGTGGAGGCATTGTCACTTAAAACAGAAGGTAGCGCATCAGGTAAAGCCGACAATGCAGTAGTATGTGGACCACTGTCAGCAGGGCGCCACGTCGGCAAACTGGTGGGCCCTCTGGACGCAAGAGGTGGCTGTGCGTCAACCACGTAAGCCAATGCGGAGTCGGTAGATGTTCAAATGTTTGTAGAGCTTATGGGACTTAAATACGGGGTCATCAGTCCCTAAACTTACAAACTACTTATGAACTAGCTAATACTAAGGACGGCACAAATATCCATGCCCGAGGGGGGATTCGAACCCTCACCGTAGTGGCCGTGCAGACCGAGACTGGCGCGCCGCAGTCCCCTCGGCCACCGCGGCCGGCGGAGTCGGTAGAGTACAACAGAGTCCCCCGCGAGAGGCTCGCAGGGAGGACCTCCACATTGCCGTACAGGACTTAACTCCACGGAACTTACTCGGTGTGTTCCATTCAGCCCACTCAGTGCTCCTAAGTCCCAGTACCTTCCGATGGAGCTCTTTAGACATTCTGCCGATTTTATTTCTTTTAAATTGTACATAGCCTACCTAATATAAGTGATTTCCATCTTAGAACCTCGAATTACAAATAATTAATTATATTAAACCTTAACTTCATCTTTTTACACAAAAAAACATCCTTATTAAACATCTAGATTTCAATTTTTAAGTGTCTTCTTTATTACCGAACTGATTCTCACTAGTTTTCTATTTAATGTTTTTCTTATACAGGAAATACATCCATGAACCACTGACACTGTCGAGGTGGGGTGGCTTGCGTGCCTCAACGATGCAGATAGCCGTACCGTAGGTGCTACCACAGCGGAGGGGTATCTGTGGAGAGGCCAGACAAACGTGTGGTTCCTGAAGAAAGGGCAGCAGCCTTTTCAGTAGTCACAGAGGCAACAGTCTGGATGATTGACTGAGCTGGCCTTGTAACGTTAGCTGATGTGGCTTTGCCATACAGTTACTGCGAACGGCTGAACCAAAGGGAAACTGCAGTCGTTACTTTTCCCGAGGACATGCAGCTCTACTGTATGAATATGTGATGGCGTCTTCTTGGGACTTCTACGGGTCGGAGCGTGGAATGTTCTAACCCTTAATCGCGCAGTTAAGTTAGAAAATTTGAAAAGAGGAATGGATAAGTTAAAGTTAGATATGGTAAGGATGAACAAGTTTTCTTATCAGGTGAGTACGGGGTTACAAATACAAAATCAGTTGATGGTAACAAAGGGGTGGATCTGATAATACGAAAATAGGAATGCGGGTAAGTTACTATGAACAGCATAGTGAACGCATTATCGTAGCAAATATAGACACGAAGCCAACACCGACCACAGTGGTGCAAGTTTATATGCCAACTAGCATTGCTGATGAGGAGATCGAAGAAATGTATGACGAGATAACAGAAATAATTTAGAAAGTTAAGGGAGACGAAAACTTAATTGTGATGGGGTACTGGAACTCGGTAGTAGCAAAGGGAAGAGAAGGAAATGTAGTAGATGAATATGGACTGGGAAAAAGGAATGAAAGAAGAGATCGCTTGGTAGAATTTTTTCGCAGAGCACAATTTAATGATCACCAACACTTGGTTTAATCATCATTAAAGAAGGCTGTATACGTGGAAGATACTAGGAGACACTGCAGATTAAAATTTAAGAGATTGCAGAAAGGTAGAAAAGTTAGGAGATGGAACCTGGACAAATAGAACGAGAGGTGGTTGACAGTTTCAGAGGAAGCATTATGCAGGGATTGGCTGAAGTGGGGGAAGGTAATACAGTAGAAGAAGAATGGGTAGCTCAGAGAGAGGGTAGTTAAGGCAGCAGAGAATCATATAGGAAGAAGGACAAGGCCTTATAGAAATCCCTGGATAACAGGATATACTGAACTTAATTGATGACAGGAGAAAATATAAAAATTCATCAAGTGAACCTGGCAAAAGGTAGAACAAATGTCTGAAAATGAGACTGACAGAAGTGCAGACTGGCTACGCAGGAGTGGCTAGAGGACAAATGCAGAACCGTAAAAGAATGCATAACTAGGGGAAAGATAGATACCGCCTACAGGAAAATAGATATTTGGAGACAAGAAAAGCAGGTGTATGAATATTAAGAACTCAGACGGAAAACCTGTACTAAGCAAAGAGGGAAAAGCTGAACTGTCGAAGGAATATATAGAGGGCCTATAAAAAGGTAATAAACTTGAAGGTAGTGTTCTAGAAGTGGAAGACGAAGTGGAAGATGAGATCTGTGATATGATACTGCGAGAAGATTTTGACAGAGCGCTGAAGGATTTTAGTCGAAAGAAGGCCCCCGGAGTAAATGATATTCCATCTGAGCTGTTGATGTCGTTAGAAGAACCAGTTATGAAAAAATTGTTCCACATGGTATGCAAGAGGTATGAGACGGGGGAAATCCCATTAGAATTCAAGAAGAATATTGTAATTCCAATTCCTGCCCCTCTTCCAGGCACTTAAATGTGGTTTGCCGAGTATTCCATGTAGATGTAAAAGAAAGCAAGTGCAGACAAGTGTGAAAATTACACAACTATCAGATTAATAAGTCATGGTTACAAAATACTAACATGAATTATGTACAGACGAATGGAAAAACTTATGGAGTCCAACCTCGGGGAAGATTAGTTTGGATTTAGGAGAAATGTAGGAACACGGGAGGCAATATTCACATTACAACTTATCTTAGAAGATAGGCTAAGGAAAGGCGAACCTAAGCTTTTGGCGTTTGTAGATTTGAAGGTAGCTTTTAACAATGTCGACTGGAATACACTCTTACAAATTATGAAGGTAGCAGGGATAAAATATAGGGAGCGAAGAGTTATATTCAACTTATACAAAAACCAGACAGCGGTTATTAGAGTCAAAGGGCAAGAAAGGGACGCAGAGATTGGGAAGGGAATAAGACAGGGTTTTAGCCTTTCCCCAATGTAGTTCAATCTGTACATTGAGCAAGCAGTGAAGGAATGCAAGGAGAAATTTGGAGAGGCAGAAGAAATAAAAACCCTGTGGTTTGCCGATGACATAGTAATTTTGTCAGAGACTGCAAAGGATCTGGAAGAGCAATTAAATGGAATGGGCAGTGTTTTGACAGAAAGATATAAGGTGAATATTAACAAGAGTAAAACGAGGGTAATGGAATGGAATGTCAGAAAATCAGGCGATGCCGAAGGAATTAGATTAGGCGATGAGACAAAGTAGCATATGAGTTTTGTTATTTGTGTAACAAGATAACTTCTGATGGCAGAAGTAAAGAAGACATAAAATGCAGAATGGCAATGGGAAGAAATGCTTTTATAAAGAAGCGAAATTTGTTGACATCCAACACTAGTTTAAATATTAGAAAGTCCTTTCTGAAAGCATTTGTCTGGAGTGTAGCATTTTATGGGAGTGAGACGTGGATGATAAGAAGTCCAGGCAAAAAAACGATAGAAGCTTTTGAAATGTGGTGCTACAGACGAATGATGAAAATTAGATGGGTAGATCACGTAACTAATGAGGAAAAAGTTGTTTCTGGCATGTCCTGACTAAGAGAAGGGATAGATTGGTGGGACATTTTGAGATATCAACGAATTGTCAACTTAGCATTAGAAGGAAGTGTGTGTGGTAAAAATCTGAGCCGGAGACCGAAGGAGGAATACAGTAAGCAGATTCGAAAGGATGTAGGTTGACGAACGTATTCTCAAAATGAAGAGACTTGCACAGGACAGGGTAGCGTGGAGAGCTGCATCAAAGTCTGCGGACTGAAGACCACAACAGTAACAGGAGATATCATCTAAGTTCATCTCTGTGTAAGTGATGAAATTTTACCGATTGTAGATAGAAATTCTGCGGAGCATGCCTTTGATGTCTTCTTTGCAGGTGCCAAGAGTACATCATTAGATCATTCTGTTGAGCAATATAAAAAAAAATTGTTGGAAGAATAACATAATTACAACAGAATAGTTCTCAGCAGAACGTGGAAGTGGATCTCGGCCTGGGAAGGAATGGCCACCGATGAACTCATAACTACGAATCCTGTAGTAGTATGGTTGAGTGTCTTCTATGGTTTCACATAGCGAAAACAGTATCAACTAGTTCATCCCTCGGCACAGAAGATTGAAGTACAACAGTTAAAAACAAAAATGTACTACTTTCTTCCATTTAGTGCACTTTTACCATTTTAATTGCAGTAGCTACACATCACATGCACTGATGTTTGTGTTTGCAATTATTAGAGCGTTACCCAGTAATTGTTTACTTGTGAGGTGTTTCATACAATCTGTATTTATATTCGAAACAAATATAATCACCGAAAATATTTTCATAGTTCTGATTTTTTACTCTCGCAGTAAACATGATGTGCGTTTTCCTAGTATATACATAAATCCCACTCGTGCTACTTTTTTTCTGGGCCTTTCAGTGGTAGTGTAATGTGTGGGAGTAAGTTTCAGGTCATACTTATACGGTTATACAAGGTAAACCAAAATTACGACCTCATTTTCTTGTAAACAGTGCAAACATTTCCTTGACGTAAGTTTTAAATGTTGCATGCAGAAGAAAAAAGAACTACCATGGTTTCCTGCAATCGTCGTCAATATTTGCGAAGATGTGTGAACTGAAAAAGGCCTGTAACGAGGACAGTATCACGTTTAATATCAACAAAATTTATGGAGGAAGTCCGCTTTAAGAGGAACGCTGTGAACCCCCATTGTCGGCATCTGCCCGGGTGGAGTGACCGAACACACTAAGGCGCCTTGCTGCAGAGCGCGTGGTTGCTCGCTAACTGATGCAGTTAAGTCACTTAGATGTACAGAAATTTGAACATCGACATCTCATGACCAAACCCTAAATAATGAAAGCCCATTTAAAGGAACGCAATATATTCTGTTCCTCAGACCACCGCCTGATTAAAATTAGGCTTTAGTTAACAGTGCACGTATTGGAGATGTCAACCTAGAATCAGAGAGCTCAACGTAACTTAATTGTTGGCAAGCTGCCGCAACAGTGTCACTTCATTTCCATTGGGTGGCAAGTACATTGTTATAAGTGTGAATTCTTCGTTGCTGCCTATATGTCCGGTGAATGCGACTTAATAAGGGCAGACCCTGTATTCAGACTACAAACACATTATGAAAGAAACTCTTCAAGGAATTGCGTTCAAAGGGGAGGACGACAACTCGTATGCTATGTGCGGGAACACTGCGGAGAGGAGGGGAGCGTAAATGGGGAGCCCCTCTTACCCGTTTCCAGACAGACGCGATCAAGTTTAGCTAAGCAACTGTAATGTGCATTGGTAATAACAAAAAATAACGGAAAGGAAATAGATGAAGCTGTATAGCTTTCTCTTGCTACACGGGGAGGAAGAGAAATATTCAAACCCGCTTAACAGACGACTATCATTTCCTCACAAGAAGCCATTCGGCGTTCCTTCCAGCTATTAGAACGGAATCAGGCTTTGTACGACACTGCGTTTTAAGTACAAAATTATATCGGGTCGTAAAATGTTGCTGGAACGAGGAGAGCTAGCCGAATGGAGGAGTATTTTTTAATGAAGTTACTGTCAGTTTCGAGGACATCGATGAATAGAGGTCACACTCTTACCAAATGTTGAAGTAAGGAGAAAAGAGAAGCTGTAGCAATTTATACTGTCAAAGGTAGCAGAATTATTCTTTTGCAAGAAGGTACTGGTTCGAAAGTAAGTTGTTACCAAGTTTAGGAACCAGTAATTATTCGCGACAATGCTCCATACGATACAGTTTTAAGCGAAAGGTCTCGAACCTTGTCCTTTCGGAAGACATTCAATGACTAAGACAGCACAAAGTTACGCTCAGTGGTACACTGGTAAGTAGAATTAATAGGTTTTAATTTATAAGCCACAATTCCCATTGTATGCAATAATCGATGTGGCGTATAAATATGGAGATACGGCGATAAGAGTACTTCTGTATCACAGTTACTTCAGTGCTATTAAACTTATTTGGGCGCAAGCAGAAGGATATGTTGCTCGCGGAGACAAAAAGGTTAACGTGAGTTGGACACAAAAACAATCCAGGGCCTGGAAAATGCCACCAGCATGGAATGGATAGAGAAGCGAGTAATATACGAAGCGTGCGGAAACGAGCGTCTCGTGTATGGCAGTGTTACAGCACTTGTTACTACATCCAGATGCACATCCACTCGGGAAAGTTAGTGATTTTGATATGAGTGGTACCCATCTTTCGAACGATGCGGCTGCGTGCTGTTGATTGGTTGATGGCTGTAGGCCCACACAGAGAAAATATCCTCAGTTTTAGACGGTGTATTTTGTTTCTGCAAAGTATGCATCGTGACACTCTTATAACCTGCAACGCGTCAGCTCAAAGCCATTTTGAGTATAGTTTCATGAAACCAATGAAGGCGACAAATAATACTTTGCTTTTAGCGACGGTTTCTGTCTCAAATTTGTCTGTCCACAGTTTAAATCGTCGAACATTGACAGGTTGGCATTGTATTGTCAGATGTTGGCAACGCTCTATGAACCAGCCGCACAGATTTAGAGTGGTGCTCTTAAAATTTAAATTTGTGTATCATGAATAGTTTTTAGCCAGAATGGCAACTACCGTGTTGCTATATAATTTGCTATTTTATAGCCACGTAGATATTTACACAACAATGACGAATACAACTTGTACATAAACCAGTAGTTCATGAGATTTAATAGCATGAAAGGGACGTAGTGGTTGGGAAGGGAGTAAGAGGGTTGTAGCCTTTCTCCAATGTCATTCAGTTTGTACGTGGAAAGCTGTGAAGGAAAGCAAAGAGAAATTTGGAGAAGGAATTAGAGTTCAGTGTGAAGAAATAAAAACATTGCGTTTTGCTGATGATATTTTAATTCTGTCAGGGACAGCAAAGTATTTGTAAGAGCAGTTGAACGGAATGGACAAGGTGTTGAAAATAGCGTATAAGATGAATATTAACAAAAGCAAAACCAGGGTAATGGAATGCAGTCTTCGAAAATGAGGCGATGCTGAAGAAATTAGATTAGGTAACGAAACAATCAAGGTGGTATATGAGTTTTGTTATTTGGGTAGTAAAATAACTTATGACGGTCGCAGAACAGAGGATATTAAATGAAGTATGGCAATGGGAAGAAAAGATTTCCTGAAAGAGAGACATTTGCTAATATTCAATATTAATTCAAGTGTAAAGAAATCCTTTCTGAAGGCATTTGTGTTATTTGTTTTCGGTTTCGTGTTTTAGAGGGACAAAACTGCGGATGTCATCATTCCCCAATTCCATCACAGGACGACACAAGAAAAAGCATCAAAAACAATGAAAATGCAGAAAATTAGAAATGGCAATGGGAGGAAAATTCCACTCAGTCAGTAAAATGTCAATGAAACCGACAAGACAAAATACGAAAGTAGACGATCACATGGAAACGTACAACGAAAAGTAACAATACAATAAAGCCGATGTCTGCGGTCGACCGTCCATTACATTAAAAAGAGGAAGGGTCAATCACATGGCAACACAAGGGAGCCTCTAATCAGAGGACACAAGGTAAGAGGAACATAGACGGTGGATTGAAGCAAAGCTTCACAGAGAATGATGAAAACCCACGGCACGAATAAAACATAAAACTGAATCAGCCATCAGCAAGTATGACCAATGTGGAGCCTGCCCAGGACTACGGAGTCCTGGCGGGAAGCCTGTATGGGGGAACGTCACACAGTTGTGGTCTACTTTACAGCTGCAGTTAGTTTGGGATGGTCAGAGTACGCAACTCTGTATGCCTATGTTTAGAGACCCAATTGCGCCACATTGAACGGAGATCATGAGATGCTAGGCTGATATCTAGAACAGACTCATCGACAGCATGTTTCGCAAGACTGTCGGCATGTTCATAGTCACACGGACACCAGACGACCACCACTGATCGACCAGAGCGTTCAAGGACAAAGCATATCACATATGGCTAAGACCAGGGGATAACGAGGGGGCATCACTGATCCAGAGCCCTGAGGCTGCTCAAGGAGTCGCTACAGATAAGGAAAAACTCAGTTGAGCATGACTGTACATGCTGGAGAGCTCGGTAAATGGCACAGCTCTGTAGTGTAAACACTGCAGCCATCAAGCAAAGAGTTCTGTTCGATATGGCCGCCATGAACGTATGAAAAGCCAACAGGACTCTCCACCATTGAACCATGTGTGTAGACCAGGTCATATGCTGTAAACTCAACTGCAAGAGCAAGGTGCAACAGCAAGGTGCCTCTGGAGGAACTGAGTCTTTGGGCTCATGGGCCAAGTTCAGTCGAGTACGCGGCCTTGGGATGCACCATTAGGGTGTATGAGTGCGGTACCGATTCAGGTAAGGGAGAAGGAAAGACTAGCTCGAACTGAAGGGACCGGATGTGAAAGGTGATTGTATGACCTGATCCCGGTCGTCGTCGTTGGGGACAGACGAGCAAGTTGGAGAAAAGCAGACGATGGTTTGGTTATCCTGGCGAGCTATTCACATGGGCCGCATACGCCGTGAGTAGTTGGTGGCGGTGGATCCGCAAAGGTGGGACCCCAGCCTCCAAAAGTAAGCTGTTCACAGGACTGGTACGGAAGGCACCCGTCATCATGCGAACCACACAGTGGTGAATGGCGTCCAGCAGGCACAATGCCGAAGGTGATGAAGTCAAGAAACTACTGTACCAGCGGTGTGTAGAGTGTAGAGTGATTATCGCCCCAGGTGAAGAAAATTGAAATGGCGCCAGCACTCCCGTTTCAGCTGACTAATGTGGTAAAGCCACGTCAGCCAGGCGTCAAAGACCAGTCCTAAAAACCTATGGGTTTCCCCTACGTCAAGTAAGTGGTCGTCAAAGTGCGGGTGAAGGTAAACAGGCTGACACTCACAGAAGTTCATAACACTTGTATTGGGGAGAGAAAACTGCACCTTCTGAATGGCTCCCTGCAATCTGTTCAGCAACTTGGGTGCTAGAAGAACTAAAATAGATATTGAAATCGTCAGCACAGAGAGAAGGGGATATTGACGACTCAAATGCTGTCACTAAGCAGTTAATGCCCACTAAAAATAAGGGAACACTCAAAACAGAGCCCCGAGGAATCCCATTTTGTTGCACATGAGTGGTGCTATGGGATGCACCTAACTTCAACACGAAAGGTACAGACAGCTAAAACGTTTATTATAAAAATCGGGAGCGGCTCTGCAGAAAACACCCATGTAAACTAGTGAGTATATGATGTCGACAGGTTGTGTTATATGCTTTATGCATGTCAAAAAAGAAGGCAACAAGGTGGTGGCACCTGGAAGAGGCTATGAGGATTGCGGACCCAATGTACACCAGGTTATCGGTGGTAGATCAGCCTTGGTGGAAACTGCCCTGGAAAGGAGCAAATAAGCCCCGAGTCTCAAGAATCCAACACAACTGCCAACTGACCATAAGCTCAAATAGTTTGTACAGAACGTTGGTAAGGTTTATTGGGTGATACCTATCCACCTGGGCAGGGTTTTACCAGATTTGACCACCGGGATGATTACACTCTGCCACCATTGCGACGGGAAAACCCCATCCCACCAGATGCGATTGAAGAGAATAAAGGGATTGCCCTGGCTTTCCACTGAGAAGTGTGTCAGCATTTGGGCATGGATGCTATCAGGGCTAGGGGCTGTGTTGGGACATTGTGTTTTTTCATTTTTGTGGTTTTAGGGCGCACAACTGCTAAGGTCATTAGCGCCCAGATCTGAACAGAGATTCGCTAGATCTCGAAAAATTGGTAAATATACTTTGATAAATTGGCCAAGTTGATAAAACGCAAAACTAGAGCAGCTGCTCGTGTGTCATCAGCTAAAATTTCCTCCAGAGTAGCCGGAAAGTGAAGGGCTACACGGAGATGATTAAAATTAACACAAGACAGTAAAACATGTCGCACTGTCAGCAGTTCACCACAGGAGCACAGCGGTGCAGGGTCGGCGGATAGCAAGTGACGGTGGCTGAAACGGCAGTGACCGATCCGCAACCGGGCCAGGATGACCTCCTCTCGCCGAGAGGGGCGTGAGGAGGTCCTCCAAGCGGTTGGGATCGGTTTTACTGTTCTCAATTTATTGTCGTGGAGTGAGAACCACGCACTGTGCAAGGACGACACAATACTCCGGCGAAGAGCCCGAGTAACATCGTCCGCTGGGACGCAAAAGGTAGTCATGCGAGGCAAAAGAGCTGCGGCCTTGGCCGCTCTGTCGGCGGTCTCATTCCCGGGCACACCAACGTGGCCAGGGGCCCACAGGAAAGAAACGTGACAGCTGTCATCTGCTAGCAACTGGAGGAAGCGTTGGATCCGATACACGAGAGGATGGTTCGAGAAAGGGTCCTTAAGACTCTGCAGGGCACTAAGGGAGTCCGAACATATGGCATAGAAAGGTTGGCGGTGGCGGCAGGTATACAAAACGGCCTGGTGGAGGGCAAAAAGCTCAGCCGTGAAATTCGAGTACCGGTCAGGGAGCTTGTATTGGAAACGGTTGTCTCCGAAGACGAAGGCAGATCCGACACCGTCAGTGCTCTTTGAACCATCAGTGTAAATAAATATGGCATTATCGAACCGTGAACGGATTTCGACAAGCCTCGAGCGGTATACCAAATCCGGGGTGCTCTCCTTGGGCAGCTCAAGGTGAGTGTGAACTTGGCCTGATGCCACGGTGGCAATGGGCTGTCGCTCAACCGAAAGGTGGAAGGAAGGGTAAAATCGAGCCGCTGTAGCAGGCGGCGAAACCGAACTCCAGGTGGAAGCAAGGCTATCGCAGACAACTGATATTGGCGATCGAGTGAGTCGTCAAAAAATAATCTGTAAGATGGATAGTTGGGCATCGACTGTAGGCGGCATGCGTATTGAGAAGAGTATGTCACACCCAGAGGTCAAGGGTAATACAGCAGCTTCGGTATACAGACTTTCAACAGGGCTGGTATGAAATGCACCGGTCGCCAGACGTAATCCCCGATGGTAGATAGAGTTGAGACGGCGGAGAATCGACGGCCGTGCAGAAGAGTATACAAGGCTTCCGTAGTCGAGCTTCGACTGAACAATGGCCTGGTAAAGGTGAAGCAGGACGGTACGATCCGCTCCCCATGACGTGCCACTGAGGACACGAAGAACATTAAGGGATCCGGCACAATGGGCAGCCAGGTAGGACACATGTGTGGACCAGCAAAGTTTACGATCCAACATTAGCCCCAAGAATTTTGTTGTCCCCACGAATGGTAGAGCAACGGGGCCGAGACGTAGGGATGGTGGAAGAAATTCCTTGTATCTCCAGAAGTTTATACACACCGTTTTCTCAGTGGAGAATCGGAAGCCATTTGCGATGCTCCAGGAATATAGACGGCCAAGACAACGTTGAAGAGAACGCTCCAAGAGACACGTCCGCTGGGCGCTGCAATAAATTGCGAAATCGTCAACAAAGAGGGATCCGGAAACGTCGGCTGAAAGGCAGTCTACGATAGGATTGATTGCAATGGCAAAGAGAGCCACAGTCAAGACGGAGCCCTGCGGTACCCCATTCTCCTGGCAAAAGGTATCTGACAAAACAGAGCCCACCCGTACCTGGAACTTGTGATCCGTCAAAAACGCTTGAATAAAAAGAGGGAGGCGGCCACGAAGGCCCCATGTGTGCAATGTGCGGAGAATTCCCGATTTCCAACAGGTATCTTACGCCTTCTACAAGTCGAAGAACACTGCTACTGTTTGACGCTTCTTTAGAAAGTTATTCATAATGAAGGTCGACAAGGTAACGAGGTGATCAGCAGCAGAGCGGTGTCGACGAAAACCGCATTGGACATTTGTTAGGAGGCGGCGAGATTCGAGGAGCCAAACGAACCGAGCGTTAACCATGCGTTCCATCGCCTTAAAGACGCAGCTCGTCAGAGAAATGGGGCGATAACTGGAAGGAAGATGTTTGTCCTTCCTTGGTTTGGGGATGGGGACAACAATGGCTTCACGCCAACTTGTGGGAACCTCACCTTCAGTCCATATGCGATTGTAGGTACTAAGAAGAAAGCACTTGCCCGCAGGAGAGAGGTTCTTCAGCATCTCAATAGGAATGGAATCGGGCCCGGGAGCAGAAGATCGGGCCAGGGCGAGAGCACGATCTAGCTCCTGCACGATGAAGGCGACATTATAATTTTCACGATTAAAAGATTGGATAGAAGGCGGCCGTGCCTCCTCTGCCTGTTTGCGAGGGAGAAAGACAGGGTGGTAATGGGCAGAGCTCGAAACCTCCGCAAAGAAACGGCACAATACGTTGTAAACATCAGCGGGGTCCACGAGGACTGCGTTCTCCACAGTCAGGCCAGGAATCGGAGTGGTCCTTGATGCCGGATAAACGGCGGAGGCCACCCCAAACAACCGTGGAGGGAGTAAAACGGTTAAAAGAACTAGTAAAAGCAGTCCAGCAAGCTTTTTTGCTGTCGTTTATGATACGACGACATTGCACTTTCATTCGTTTATAATGTATGCAATTCTCCAAAGTTGGGTGGCGGCGGAAGGTGCGTAAAGCACGGCGCCGGGCTCTAAGCGTGTCGCGGCAGGCTGCAGTCCACCAAGGGACCGGAACACGACGTGGAGAAGAGGATGTACGAGTTATGGAACGTTCAGCAGCGGTGAGAATAACCTCTGTAAGGTATTCGACCTGACTGTCACAGTTGGGAAAATTCTGATCGTGAAAAACAGCCATGGAAGAATAAAGCCCCCAGTCGGCTTTAGAAATGTTCCAACTGGTGGGACGAGGAGATGGGGAATGATGCGGGAAGTGGATGATACAAGGGAAATGGTCACTCGAGTACGTGTCAGGAAGTGCATACCACTCAAACCGACCGGCAAGCTGAGGAGTGTATATCGCAAGGTCTATGTGGGAGTAAGTATGGGTTGTGTCAGAAAGGAAGGTCGGTGCAGCAGTGTCGAGGCAGACAAGATTGAGGTGTTGGAGAAGGTCCACCAAAAGGGAGCCTCTCGGACAAGGTGCCGGAGAGCCCCATAGGGGGTGGTGGGCATTGAAGTCGCCTACCAACACGAAAAGGTGAAGGGAGCTGGTCAACGAGGTGTAGCACATCTGCCCTAGTAAGTGCAGATGACGATGGCGAATAGATATTACAGAGGGAAAAGGTAAATGTGGATAAGATGATGTGGACGGCAACTGCCTGTAGGTGAGTATGCAATGTGATGGGATGCTAATAGACGTCGGCTCGAATGAACATCAGAACCCCTCCAAGGGCTGGGGTACCTTCCACAGGTGGCAGGTCGAAACGCACAGAGGTGTAGTGGGAAAAGTCTGCACGATCAGTTGGACGCAACTTAGATTCTTGGAGACAAACTAGAAGCGGGCAGTGCAATCGAAGGAGTAGTTTTAATACCACCCGATTGGAACGAATGCCGCGAATATTCCATTGAAGGAGCGCCATGATAAAAAAATGAGATAAGAAATGAGGATAAAAACGAACAAGCAAGCGGGGTCACCTCGACAGTCGCTGAGGACCGGATTTTGAGGGAGCACTGCTATTGCTATCTAGGGGCAAAGGGTCGTGGTCCATAGGTTCGACCGACGCGCCTGCCACCTCCCTGAGTTGATCAGGAGGGGCAGTTTCCACCGCCGGTAAAGGGCCGGGTGCCCGGCAGACGGAGCGTCCCGGTGAAACAGAAGACGGCCGAGGCCAGCACATGTTGGGCGGCGTGACGGATGAGTCACGCCTCGGCGGGGAAGGTGAGGAACTCTTTCTTGTTGGCTCTTCTGGAAGAGTGACGGTGAGAAGAGACAGTTGATGGTTGGGAAGCCTGAGAACGCAGAAAATCCTCACGGATTTTTCAAAGTCCGGGCATCTTGTTTAGGTGCCCGCGGTTTACTAGAGGTCGACGAAGACTGAACTTTAGAAGCAGCAGGAGGAAGCGGGGACGTGGAACAGGCAATCTTCGGGCTGGCGGATCGCACAACTGTGTGAGCCAAAGTAAAATCACAGGCCGGGGTACTTGAATCCTTAGTAGGTCGAGTGGATGTGAGGACCTTACTGTATGTGCCCGCTGGGAGGACAGTGGGCTTTCGACTCGCCAACAACTTTCGAGCGGCAGATGTTGATACCTTTTCCGTAACCCGAATTGGCTGGATGACCTTTTCATCCTTATATACAGGGCAGTCCCGAGAGGAAGCCGCATGGTCACCGTTGCAATTAAGGCAGTGAGGGGACGGAGATGGGCAATCCCCCTCATGGGCGTCCCTACCACAAGTGACATTTTGCTGCGTTAGGGCAAGATTGACTGGTGTGGTTGTATCTGTGGCATTGAAAACAGCGCGTTGGGTTAGGTACATAAGGGCGGATGGAGATGACTTCATACCGTGCTTTGACCTTCGACGGGAGTTCAACTCTGTCGAACGTCAAGAACACAGTACGAGTTGGTGTCAGCTGGTTATCTACCTTTTTCATCACCCTGTGGACGGATGTTACACCCAGATCGGAGATATAGGTTTGTATGTCTTCGTCAGACAACCCGTCAAGGGATCTCGTAAAAACTACCCCCATGACGAGTTGAGTGTGCGGTGCGCTTCTACCTTGACTGGAAACTTGTGTAACAATGTTGTTCGTATCAGTTTTAGGAGCTGGAAGGCACTGTCCGCTTCTAGCAACAATGTGCCATTTCGCTGACGCGAACAGGTTTTAACAGGGCCAGCAATTGCATCAACACCTTTCTGGATGACGAAAGGATTTACAGACGTGAAATCTTTACCGTCGGTGCGAGAGACAACAAGAAATTTCGGTAGATTAGGCAGAGTCTTTTTTTGCTGAGGTGAATCTATCTTTCGTTTCTGGGTAACGTCACTGAAGAAGGGAAGGAAGTCATTGCGGAAGTGTCCCCCGTGATTACCGGCGTCTCCGATGGCGCGCTCCTAGTGGGGAGCCTCTCCGAGGGATTACCCGCCTTAGGTGATTGTTCACACCTCAGGTGACACCTCCCGAGAACTGACGGAGGGACCAATCGGCATGTTCGGAAGGTACCAGCTCGAGTAATCACCCCTCCCTGGGCCTGGCCTTTACCAGGGGGTATGTACGTGTCCTACTTATGGTGGTGGTGGTGGTGGTGGTGGACATGAGGGACCAAACAACGAGGTCATCAGTCCCTTCAACCCCAAATTGTATACGCCACGGAACCCAACGAAAAATAGGTGAAAGCCAAAAGACCATTACACTAGAAAGTAAAATCGACTCGCCAACAAGACTAAGACCAACCCAGGGCAGCAAATGCTACAGTGTCCGATCCCACACCTCTGGAAGCGACCTCTAGCCTAAACCACAAGGTACTAATGGCACAGTGGTCAACGTATCATAGCTCCAGAGCAGGGAGAAATAAAACTACATTAAAATGCCCGACCAAGCGAGTCCTAGAGCTGACAATAAAATCTACTTTCACGGAGGAAGGCAAGGACGCGATCAACCATCCGTGGGTGATCCGCCAAAACTAAAGGCAATGCAGGCGGTAGGCCATAGTCGCCACGAAGTGTCGAATGGAGAGGACATTCAGTCAGAATATGAGACACGGATTGTACGGCTCCACAATCACAATGTGGTGGATTGTCATTTTGTAAAAGAAATCCATGGGTCAGCCTGCAGTGTCCAAGACGGAGGGGACAGAGGACAATTGATTCTCTCTGGGAAGGGCGTAAAGATGAACTCCAAGCTGCAGTCGTATCTTTGATGGTGCGGAGTTTATTGGAAGGGGCAGTAGCTTTCCAACTGCTGTCCCATGAGGAGTGAAGCAAAGATCTGATCTGCACTCGCAGATCCGCACCCAGAATTCGAAAGGGAGATGGGCAGCGAGTAATTGCCAATCTAGCCAACCGGTCAGCCTCTTCATTCCCTGTAATACCAACATGGCTTGGCACCCAGAGAAAGGTAACGGAGCATGCAGCACGATGAAGGTCAGCAAGGAGATCATGGATGGAAATAACTAAAGGATGGGAGGGGAAACAACGATCAATGGCCTGCAGACTGCTCATGGAGTCAGCACAGATTAAACCACGTTCCACGGCAGAATGTTTAATAAAACAGAGGGTTCTATAAATCGCCATCAGCTCTGCCGTAAACACACTGCATGCCTCTGGCAGAGAATGGCATTCCGCCCCAACAGGAGATGTAAAAGCATATCCGGAGTGGCCCGCTGTTTTCGAGCCATCAGTGTAGAAGATAGAGGCTCCCTGAAACTCTTCTAGTACTGGGCACACCAAACGCCGAAAGACCATGGGGGAAATTAAAGCTTTTGGGCCCTGGAAGAGATCCGCCCGAATTAGTGGTCGCGGCACCATCCACGGAGGTGTGCGTGCAGTAAAATGGGGGGCGCAATCTAGCGAAGGGAAATGGAAATCCCGGCAGAGAGAGGCAAGCCGCAGTCCGACGGGAAGGCCCGCCCGCGGCCGGGTATCAGGGGGTCGAAGCCCTTCATATGCAAAAAGAACCTGGTAAGCGGGATGAGCAGGATATTGCCGGATGGCGATGGCATAAGACGCCAGAAGCTGATGCCGCCTGACCTGAAGAGGGCAGATTCCCGCCTCAACAAGGAGACTGTCGACCGGGCTAGTCGGGAATGCACCTGTAGCCAAGCGGACACCATAATGGTGAACCGGGTCTAATAATTTCATGGCAGAAGGAGCTGCCGAGCCATAAACTTGACACCCATAGTCCAATCGGGACAATATTAGAGCCCGATAGATACGGAGGATAGTTGTTCGGTCTGCAACCCAAGATGAATGAGCAAGGAAACGTAGGGCATTGAGTTTCCTCACACAACTAATCTTTAGGCGGCGAATATGGGGCACCCAAGTCAATTTTTTGTCAAAGAGAAGACCCAGGAAACGATGCTGTGCTACAACTTCCAGGCGCTGATTACCCAAGAACAGTTCTGGATCAGGGTGAACTGTAGTACGACGACAAAAGTGCACCACCCTCGTTTTTGATGAGGAAAACTGGAAACCATGGGATGTAGCCCACACTGAAGCCCGCCGAATGGCGCTCTGGAGCTGACATTCAGTAGAGGCTAATGAGTAGGAGCTGTACCGTATGCAAAAGTCGTCGACATACAATGCCGGGGTTACCAGTGACCCAAGTGACCCAACAGAGCTCACCAACCCATTGATGGCGATTAGAAAAAGTGTAACACTCAACACTGAGTCCTGGGGGACACTGTTCTCCTGTATCCGAGGGGAGCTAAAGGAAGAGCCAACTCTGACGCGGCACAGGCGGTGGGATAAAAACTGACGGATAAAAATTGGTAAGGAGCCTCTGAGGCCCCAGTCATGAAGAGAACGTAAAATATGATGACGCCAAGCAGTGTCGTACGCCTTATGCAGATCGAAGAAGACTGCTACCAGATGATGTCTTTTAGAGAAGGCCTGTCTGATCGCAGTCTCCAGTCGAAGTATATGGTCAATAGGGGATCGTCCCTCCCGGAACCCACACTGGTAAGGTGAGAGAAGTCCCCGGGATTAAAGAACCCAGCATAATCTGCGGGCTACCATCCGTTCAAGTAGTTTACAGGGGACACTTGTCAGGCTTATTGGTCGATAACTGTCCACCGCCGACGGGTCCTTGCCAGGCTTGAGGGCAGGGACCACAATACTCTCCCTCCACTGGGAGGGGAACACCCCTTGAAGTCAAATACGGTTAAAAACTTTTAGGAGAAATTGTCGTTGTGAGGGGTTAAGGTGTTTCAGCAATTGATTATGGATATCGTCAGGGCCAGGTGCTGAATCACGAGAAGAGAAGAGGGCCAGCGACAGCTCCCACTCAGTAAAAGGTTCGTTATATGGTTCCACCGGGTGAGAAGTAAAGCCTAATTTGAAGGTTTCGGCCTGGTGTTTCTGAAGGAGGAAGGTCGCCGGATATGAAGTTGTCGCTGATACATTGGCGAAGTGAGTTGCAAGATGTTCTGCAACAACAGATGGCTCTGTGCAGACCCCATCAGGCAGGGCAAGACCAGGGACGGAAGACGGCCGCCAGCTACCTTGGATAGATCGGAGCATAGCCCACACTCTTGTAAAAGGGACAGAAGAACCCAACGAGGAGACAAAATGCTCCCAGCATGTCCGCTTACTTTGTTTGATTAAGTAACGAGCTCTGGCACGCAGACGTTTGAAATTTATTAGACCAGCGAGCGATGGGTGGCGCTTAAGATGTTGCAAGGCCCTACGGCGCTCACGAATGGCTGCGGCAACAGTTGCATTCCACCAAGGGACAGGCCGGCGAGTAGGAGGGCCTGTCGACCGGGGAACAGTGGCGTTGGCAGCTTGGGTAATCATGTTGGTCATTTGGCTTATAATATCATCTATACAGCCTGAGGGGAAGATGGGAACACAACCTGGGATGTATATAGCGGCCAATTAGCACGACGGAATACCCAGCGGGGTACCCTGGCTCGTGGTAGGCGTGAGGGAAGTGAAAGGATCAACGGAAAGTGGTCGCTATCGCAGAGGTCCTCATACGCCGACCAGTGAAATAAAGGAAGGAGAGAAGGAGAAGTGAGAGAGAGGTCTATGGCAGAAAAGGTGCCGTGAGCGGCATTAAAATGAGTTGGGGAACCATCGTTGAGAAGGCTCAGATTGTGGTCAGCAAGAAACTGGTCTATGAGGCGGCCCCGGCTAGATGTATAAGCACTGCCCCACAAAGGATGGTGGGCATTGAAGTCCCCAAGGATGAGGTAAGGAGGGGGGAATTGCTGAAGCAGGGCCACTAGGGACGTGAGTGTAGGTGGCCTGTCAGGTGTAAGGTAGAAGTTGCAAATGGTCAATGGAGTGTCCAAGTGAACCCGGACAGCAACCACTTCCAATGGAGTTTGGAGAGGAATCCAAGTACTGACAATATCTGTCCGGACCAAAGTACAAACCCCACCAGACGCCTGGAGGGGACCAACCTGGTTCCGACAAAAAGCACGGAACCCACGGAGGGTCGGTGAATGTGCATCCATAAACCTCGATTCCTGCAGGACGACACAGGCCGCAGAAGAGAGAGAGATTAGCTGTTTAATCTCCAAGAGGTGACGGTAGTAACCATTACAGTTCCATTGGATGATCACATCACGAGGATCTAAGCGGGAAGCGAATGGCATAACGTCTGTCACGCTGCTTTGTCAGCGTCCGTCACCAAAGAAGAAGGGACAACATCCATAAATAACTGATCAGCCTCGGGCTCAATGGGATGAGCGAGTTGCGAAAGCACAGTTGGCACCTCCGGTGGTACCGGAGGGGGTTTATCTTGTAACTTTGGTTTCTTCTTCTTCTTTTCCTTCTCCTTCTCTTTCTCTTTCTCCTTCTCTTTCTCCTCTCGTGTGGGACGGGCAGGACCCACCCCAGAGAGAGGACTTTTGTCAGTTAGGTCTGGTACTGACGAGGATCGGGCGACCTTTGAACTGACTTACTGGGACTCCGATGGCCGGCTGGAGGTCGAAGATCTCCGATCTGGGGAACGCCGGTATGGAAGGCCCTGAGATAGGGCACTGTCACCGGCAGGCGACGGAGAAGGGGTGCACTTCTCCGGCTGGGAAGGGGTGGGACACAAAGGGAGGGCTACAGGAGCTACAGGAGAGGGAGATGTGAGGGAGGGGTGTGGACGGGGTGTAGGGGGGAGATGGGAGGGGGAAGGGGAGGGTGAAAGGCTAGACGATAACGTCGTAGCAAAGGTCGTCGCCATTTGCACGGGATGCAGACGTTCATATTTACTGCGGGCCTCAGGGTACATCAAACGCTCCAGGGATTTGTACTCTTGTATCTTCTTTTCTTTTTTGAACATAGGGCAATCTGGCGACCGTGAAGAGTGGTGTTGTTGACAGTTGACGCACACCGGCGGAGGAACACAGGGGCTCCCCTCATGTAGTGGGCGTCCACAATCACCGCATACTGGGACTGCTGTACAGCGAGAGGACATATGACCAAACCTCATACATCGAAAACACCGCATGGGAGGTGGAATGTAGGGCTTCACTTCACATCGATATATCATTATCTTGACCTTCTCTGGGAGTGTCCCCCCCTCGAAGGCCAAGATAAAGGCCCCAGTATCAACGCGGTTATCTTTAGGTCCCCTCTGAACGCGGCAAACAAAATGTACACCACGCCGCTCGAGATAGGCCCTAAGCTCCTCATCAGTTTGAAGGAGGAGGTCCCGGTGGAATATCACACCCTGTACCATATTCAAGGATTTGTGCGGGACAATTGTTACTGGAATGTCGCCAAGGGTGGTGCAGGCGAGCAAAGCTTCAGAGTGGGCTTCCGAGACTGTTTTAATGAGTAATGAGCCAGATCTAAGCTTACCCATAGATTCCACTTCACCAAACTTGTCCTCTATGGTCTCGACAAAGAACAGAGGTTTGGTGGTAGTAAACGTTCCTCCATCAGTCCTTGAGCAAACGAGATAGCGAGGAAAGGGTTTTGCTCCTAACCGGCGAGCCTGGCCTTCCTCCCAAGGGGTAGCAAGGGAGGGAAACATCCTCTTATCCGCAGTAGCAGCATTAAACGATCTCTTCCTGTCTTGAGAGACGGCCGATGCACGACCATTTTGGAGTCTAACTCTTTTCATGGGGCTAGACGTCCGCCCTGGTGTCACCCACTCCGAAACCGGGGCTCTCTCCATGGGCGCCACCCAGCCTCAGAAAAGGCCACCTGGCACGATGGCCATTGCCGGGAGTTCTGATACCCCCGAGGACAGGCATCAACTCCTTGGCTTGCATGGAGAGGTCGCAGCTCAGACACCAGTAGTGTGATCCCTGTGGTGTCAGGGGGCTCAGCCAAAGGGTACATAACAGCCCCCCCCCCACACGGACTGGCTACACGTGCTGGGGACCTAGCGGGGGATGGGGGCTACAGTGAGGAAAGGAAGTGGAAAGGAAAGGATAGGACCCGCGCCGTAGGGGCTAGGTCGGGAGTTTTTCCCCAATTGGCTCACACATTATCGGACAATTTTGGTATGGAAGGTCAAACCCCGAGGGGGACCAAACTGGGCCAAAAACCGGTGTACACAGCAGACAAAACCAAAGTGCAGGACAATCGGTACCATGGGACAGCCAAGCTGTCATCCAGAGTACCACCGAGAGACGGGGTTGGAGAGGGTGGGAAGGAGGAATTGGGATGGGAAGGAGGGGGAACTAGGAGGGGTAATGCAGCCTGGGGAAAGCAGGAAAAAAGGCTGCAATGGCTCGGGGACCCGTGCGCGCCACACACATACCCACAAAAGAGCTGTGGGCCCCCTGGGGGGGTGCCCTACTTATCTACCCGGGGCGGGGAATTAGGCATTACCCCGTCACCTGCTACGCATGATAATGCGTGGGTCGGCCTTCAGACACGCACAAGGAGGAAAGAAGAAGAAAAATAGAGGAAGTGAAGAGAAAGAAGGAAAGAAGTGTCTCAAACGCCGAGGCGGAGACTAATGAGGAGGAGAAGAAGGCTAGGAGAGTTCAGCAAGAGAGTTGGTCAATGAGGTGTAGCACATCTGCCCTAGTAAGGGCAAACGACGATGGCGAATAGATATTACAGAAGCTGGCAGTGCAATCGAAGGAGTCATTTTAATTCCTCCAGATTGGAACGAATGCCGCGAATATTCCATTGAAGGAGCACCACGATAAAAAATGAGAAGAAAAGGAACAGCAAGCGGGGTCACCTCTACGGCTGCTGAGGACCGGACTTCAAGGGAGCACTGCTATCGCTATAGAAGGGCAAAGGATCGTGTTCTTGTTCGACCGACTTGTCTGGTACCTCCCCGAGGTTGAGCAGAAGGGGCAGCTTCCACCGCCGGTAAAGGGCCGGGGGCCCAGCTGACAGAGCGTCCCAGTGATACAGAAGACGACCGAGCCTGGCTACTGTTGGATGGCGTGACCGAAGAGTCACGCTGCGGTGGGGAAGGGGGGAGGCTGTTCTTTTTGTGAGCCTTCTTAGAGGCATGACAAGTAGAAGCGGAGGACGGTTGAGAAGACGGAGATTTTAGGAAATCGTCACGAACGGGTTCTTTTTCAGAACTTCGGGCAGTGGGCAGCGGGCGGCGGGATTGTTGGGAACTGGTCCACTAATTCACTGTAGAACGGGCAGAAGGGATCTGAAGGTGGAACGAGCAATTTTCAAGCTAGCCGACCTGACAACTGTCACAGAAGGTGAAATCGCAGGTCTGAGTGCCTATCTCCTTAGTTGATCGAGGGGAGGTGAGGACCTGGCTGTAAGTACCTGCTGGGAGTACAGCGGGCTTCCTACTCGCTAATAACTTCCGAGCGGCATAGGTTGAAACCTTTTCCTTGACGCAAATCTCCTGGCACCCAGCATGGTCACCCATGCATTTAATGCAGTGAGGGGATGGAGGTGGACATTCACCCTCATGGGCGTCCCTGCCACAAGTGGGGAACTTGGCTGAATTAGGACAAGATTTACTAGTATGATTATATCTCTGACAATGGTAGCACCGCGTAGGATTGGGTATATATGATCGAACGGAGATGCCATCGTAGCCTGCTTTCACCTGTGATGGTAGGTCAACCCTGTCGAAAGTCAAGAAGACGGTACGAGATCATTGGTAACTTTCTTCATTGCACGATGAACAGCTGTAACTCCCTGATCGGACATATAGTTGAGTATATCCTCGTCGGATAACCCATCCAGGGATCTTGTGAAGACTACCAACCGCAAAGAGGGTGCGGTGAGCCTCCACTTTCACAGGAAAAGTATGCACAAGCGTAGCCTGGAGTAATTTCTGTGCCGGAAAGGCATTCTCAATTTCAAGTAACAAGGTCCCATTGCAGGAGCAGGTCTTCAAGGGACCTGCGATCGCATCGACTCCCTTCTGAATAAGAAAAGGATTCACAGAAGAAAAATCTTGATCATCTATGAGATACTAGAAGGAATTTTGGAATGTTAGGTAAGACTGATTGAGATTCATCTTTTTTTGTCAGGGTCAGAATAGATTTGGAGTGTTTCATAGCGGAATGTCCCCCATGATTACCGGCGTCTCCGATGGTGCGCTCCTTCCTTGTGGGGTCCTCACTGAGGGCGCACCCGCCTTAGGTGACTGCTTGCACCCCAGGTCACACCTTCCGAGAACGGATGGAGGGTCCAATCGGCATGTTCGGAAGGTACCAGCTCGGGTAATCACCCCTCCCTGGGCCCGGCCTTTACTGGGGGGGGGGGGGTACGTACGTACCCTAAATGTCTACCCGGGGCGGGGAGTTACCTAAATCGTTTATGTAAATAAGGAACAGTAGAGGACCAGTAACACTACCCTGTGGAACGCCCGATATCACCTCTGTTTTAGTTGATGCCTTACCATCGATTACTACGAACTGTGTCCTCTCTGACAGGAAATCCCCTATCCAATCGCAAATTTGGGGCGATATACCATAATCACGCAATTTCATTAAAAGCCGTTTGTGAGGTACGGTGTCAAAAGCTTTCTGCAAATCAAGAAATACGGAATCGATTTACGAACCTTTGTCGATAGCACCCATCACTTCGTGTGAATAAAGAGATAGTTGTGTTTCGCATGAACGTTATTTTCTAAATCCGTGTTGACCTTGGGTCAGTAGATCGTTCTGTTCGAGATAATTCATAACATTTGAATACAGGATATGTTCCAAAACCTTCTGCAAATTGACGTCAATGAAGTAGGCCTGTAGTTTAGTGGGTTACTCCTACTGCCTTTCTTGAATATAGGTGTGACCTGTGCAACTTTCCAATCTTTTGGTACAGATCCTTCTATGAGAGAGCGGTTGAATATGGCTGTTAAGTAAGGAGCTATCGCTTCAGCATAATCAGAAATCTAATGGGTATACAATCCGTACCAGAAGACTTTTTCTTGTTAAGTGATTTTAGTTACTGCACTACTCCGATGATATCTACTTCTACGTTACTCATTACGGCCTCTGTTCGTAATTCGAAATCTGGAATATTGGTTTCGTCTTCTTTGGTGAGTTAGTTTCTAAAAGCTATGTTTAGTAACTCTGCTTTACTAGCGCTGTCATCGGCAGGATCGCCATTACTATCACGTAGTGAGGGTATTGTTTGTGTTTTGCCCCTAGTATATTTAACATACGACCAAAATCTCTTTGGGTTTTCAGTCAAATTTCGAGAAAGTTTCGTTGTGATATGTATTTTAAGCCTCTCGCATTGAAATCCTCGCTAGATTTCGAGCTTATTTGTACATTAGGCACATTTCTGACATTAGGCACAACAGCAGCACCTATAGCTGAGGGAGAGCCTGGTGCAGGAATAACGATTGTTTTAATATGTCAGCTGCATTAAAGAAACACTTATTAAATTTCTTTTCAAGTTTCATTAAACTATAGGGTTGAGAATAAAAACCGCTACCAGTCACAAAGATATTAATTTTTTTAACACGGCCGTTTTCGGTCTTCTGTCTATTATCAGGTGCCCATCATCCAGAATTGTGTGCAGTTTGTTGGGGGAGCTCACTGAAAAAAAAAAAAACATGGCATTAATGATTGAAAACAGCTGCACTTTGCGAGATGACATCTACAAAACACAGTTTTACTTACATGTAAATTTACCATCTAAATCGCCATTACACGTATCACACTTTTTGCACTGTGTCACATTAATTATTTTTCACTCGTTAATTTCGTAAAAATAAGAAGTGCGCGCGCGTGCGCATGTGCGTGTGCGTGTGCATGTGCAAGTGAAAGTGTGCGGAAAGTGAGTAACGACGATTGGATGCTAAATTTACATGTAAATAAAACAGCATTTTTCTACATATTATCTCCGTATGTGCAGTTGTTTCCGCTGTAATCAATGCCACAATTTATTTTGAAACAGTGAACACAACAAACTGGACGTAGTTTAGGATGTATAGGAACCTGGTACAAGCCTGAAAGCGGTGGAGCTATAAATAAATAAAACAGTTTTGATGCAAATGGTAGCTGTTTTCATTCTCATCTCTGTAATAGTAAGTCACGGCGTTCACTACATCCATCATGGATAAAATTCACGCCAGTCAAAAGAGGATAATAATCGCAAGATGTTTCATGAAGGTATTAAAAATGGATCGGCAACCACGGGTGTCTTACAACGTAACTTTGAACATTGTATAGAAAGTTCAAAGCTATCAGTCAGCTTGTCATTATTAAAGAACTTGCGATTAGAAACATTTACATTTTCTGTTCCTCTGTTTTGTTCAGCTCTTACTGATCTGAAATTATGCACTGTAATAAGAGAACTGCAATCCATGCCGGGTAGAGCTGGTTTATTTTTAAAATATCTGTAGCTCTTACGTTTACAGACACTTGGGCAAAGTTAAAATACTCGTCGAGGGTAGTGGGGACTGGCTCCTGACTTAGCAGGGTCACGTGTAGCGTTGCAGCCCGACACTCACCCCTGGTCCTCCCAGTCGTCGTCCACGGCGCTGTCTTCTCCCTCCAAGTGTTCTTGTTCTCCCTCTCCCGCCACGTGTTCTTGTTCTTGTTCTCCCTCTCCCGCCACGTGTTCTTGTTCTTGTTCTCCCTCTCCCGCCACGTGTTCTTGTCCTTGTTCTTGTTCTTGTTCTCCCTCTCCCGCCACGTGTTCTTGTCCTTGTTCTTGTTCTCCCTCTCCCGCCACGTCTTCTTGTTCTCCCTCTCCCGCCACGTCTTCTTGTTCTCCCTCTCCCGCCACGTCTTCTTGTTCTCCCTCTCCCGCCACGTCTTCTTGTTCTCCCTCTCCCGCCACGTCTTCTTGTTCTCCCTCTCCCGCCACGTCTTCTTGTTCTCCCTCTCCCGCCACGTCTTCTTGTTCTCCCTCTCCCGCCACGTCTTCTTGTTCTCCCTCTCCCGCCACGTCTTCTTGTTCTTGTTCTCCCTCTCCCTCCCCCTCTACACATTCTCCCTCCCCCTCCACATATCCTCCTTCCCCCTCCCAGTATTCGTATCCTCCTTCCCCCTCCCAGTATTCATATCCTCCTTCCCCCTCCCAGTATTCATATCCTCCTTCCCCCTCCCAGTATTCATATCCTCCTTCCCCCTCCCAGTATTCGTATCCTCCTTCCCCCTCCCAGTATTCGTATCCTCCTTCCCCCTCCCAGTATTCGTATCCTCCTTCCCCCTCCCAGTATTCGTAACCTCCTTCCCCCTCCCAGTATTCGTAACCTCCTTCCCCCTCCCAGTATTCGTAACCTTGCTGCTGCACCAAGATCGGCGACTGAACGCCGCCTCCACCACTGCCGTCGGAGTCATTTTCGTCCACCTCTCTGAAACATAAAAAATATCATTTACTTTCACTCCTCAGGACGTATTCCAAGAGGATTTCTTTTATTCTAGAGAATTCAGTATATTCAATGTGCAAAGTATAAGTGGTGCAAAGTATGAGTGGTGGACTAAGTCTGTTGGAGGCCCACTTGTAAATACGTCTATTACCACAAAAAAGTGATATCGAGAAGTAATCAGAGGTGTTGTCCAGTACGAGATAGAATGGGGACAAACCACCCACTTTTGCATTGGAAGCTGAAGTGCGGGACCAAACTGCTAAGGTCATCAGCCCTTCAGTGGAGAGGGGGGGGGGGGGGAGGGAAAGGAAATGCATTCCAAGAGGGGAAGAAGGAAAAAAGATTGCATGAGCTGACTAAGAACCTTGAGTCCCTGGAGGGGATCAGCAACTGAGCCTATGGCCTTATATTTTGCTGTAGGGGCGCCGATACCGGCCAGGTGCACTACTGTCTCTGTAATTAGGTTAAGTACTGTACGTACCTCAAGGATGTCCTCTGATATGTTACCTTTTTAACTTTTTATGCAACTGAATTTTATTGGGCGTTGATTCGATGTTAAGAATCATCTCATTCTGTGTACAAGAAGTTTGTTCACTTATAAAATGACTGAAAAATCTTTCCATGAAAATGTTAAATTTATCTGTATCCAGAGTTTTTGCTGAATTTCAACTACATATGGGACATGTGAATGTAAAAAAAGTTATCTTTTTGAAAGATGTCACGCATGTAAGTGACGCTTTCAAGGTTCAGTTCTGATACTTCTACAGAAGTAATTCTGATTTCATTAATTGTGTCACTTTCCATATCTGAATTCAGTAATTAGAAATGCAGAATATGTAGCCTCCTTTTATCTAACGTCATTAATTATTACAGTACTAATTCATTACCACTACTTATTGGCAAATAGTTTAAATAATCTAGAAAAAAGAAGACTCAGTCTCGGTCTGAAACGTTTTGCTGTGTGTGGATGGTGCGAGAGGCGAGCTGCCGGGAGGCGCCAGCCGGTTGCAGAGTAGCGGCTCCCCCGCCGTACACTACAAAGTAGCCATACCAATAAGGGGTCGTCCACATACCTGTAGAATGCTCTTGGTTTCAGTCGAGCAGTATCCAATGCTACCACCTCTAAGTATTCATGTACAAGATATCAATGCCTAGTGCTGGAGGGAGGGGCCCCATCAATTTGCTTATAGAACTTCCCACCACATCTGAAGTAGGTGGTGGTTAGTACAGGGCGAAAGAGTTTGACTATGTCTTCATCAAAGCGTACCTCGAGTAATCCTAGAGAATCTCCCAGCAGCACCTGTGTGAATAAAGACATCACATCGACGCTGAGTAACAGATCTTCTTTGTCCAGGTGCAGGACTTAATACCTTTATGAACAGCCTCTGAACGGAGTCATTTCTTGTTCCACACCGCTGATGTCTATTTTCGACAACGTTTCTGGAACCGTGGCGAAGTTTAGGCCTTTCGACAATACTGAACTAGTTTGTTTATCTAGTTCTCTTTTCGTCACATTAATGACCACCTTTGTAACGCAAGTATTTTTTTTTTTTTTTTTTTTTTTGTCGTCACACCACTGGCAGGCGAAGGAATCTTTTGGAGAGTGTACAGGCTTTTGGCGTTCTTGTCGAGTTCCAGCGTTGTGACCTGATGTGTCCTCGTAGTAGGGCTAAACCAGCCCGCCGTAAAATGCGTCTCGTCCTCTTCGTGTTGACAGGACCCCGTAACTTGCTGAATTGCGGCATCACTTCCTTATCCCAACATCGAAGTAAGAAGGCAAGTCTGGGGAGTAGTTTCCCCTTCTTGATAAGTAATTTGTGCAGCGTCTTGTTGTTGCGCTGTGTGATTTGTAATGGCAGGTTTTCTCGGCGTATTTATGTTATGAAATCTTCATGGGTTATCAGCAAAGTGGCGTCGTCGTTAAATGCAACGTTCAATGGTTTGCGTATCCGTCATATTCAGGCAAAGTGTCGGGATGTTGTCTGTCGTGTTCCTACATAGCTGATGGACCACTGTCCAGATTTAAAAACTCGATTTCACCGAGAAAGTTTAGAATAATATGTCACCAGCATTTTAGCTTCAGCTGACTAAGGTAAAACACCCAAGTACAATGAACATTGAAAAGCATGCCTCAGGAGCAATGTGTATCCTTGACACAAAGGAGTACTCTAGCCAACTGGTCAGCCTGTTCATTTCCTAGGATACACACATGACTGGGAACCCAGAGAAAGGCAACGGCCCAAGATCAGTGAGGAGATCGTGAATATCAATGACCAACGGATGTGAGGAGTAGCATCGGTCTATGGCCTGCAGGCTGCTCATGGAGTCAGATTAAAACACGAACCAGGGCTACCTGTTTGATAAAATGAAGTGCCCTACTAATAGCCATTAGCTCTGCGGTAAACACACTCCACGATTCCGGCAGAGAATGGCATTCCACACTAACGGGAGACGTAAACGCATATCCCATATGACCAGAAAATTTAGAGCCATCTGTGTAGAAAATCGGGCACCCTGATATTCATCAAGGATAGTGTGCAAGAATATGGGGGAGACTTAAGCCTCTGGGGCGTGGTAAAATCCAGTCGGATTTGTGGCCGAGGCACCAACCAAGGAGGGGTGCGCGGTATAGGGAAGGGAGGTTAAAGTTCCTACAACGGGAATCGAGCCGCAATCCAACAGATAAATCCACCCGAGGGCAAGTATCAGGAATTCTAAGACCTTCGCCCTCAAAGAGAACGTGATATGTGGGATGATCAAGGAATTTACGAATGGTAATGGCCTAGTCTGAAGAGGGTGGATTTCCGCTACAGGGGCTACAGGGCTGGTCTGGAAGGCACCCTTAGCCAATCGGATGCTACAATGGTGAACAGGGTATAACAGTTTCAGGGCAGAAGGAGCTGCCAAGCTACCTGGCACCCATCATCTAGTCGAGACTTTTGTTGTTTTTTGTGGTTTTAGGGCGCACAACTACTAAGGTCATTAGCGCCCGAATCAAACCGGGGATATACCCGAGAATAATAAGCTAAAAAAACATAGAATAAAAACAACAAAGCGAAGAGCAAAATGTCCCTCGACAGATTGGTCAAATTGATAAAATCCAATACTCGAGCAACAGCCCGCACGTCATCAGCTAAAATGTCTTCCAATGTGTCCGGCAGATGTAGTGCACGCCGAATATGAGTAAAATTTGAACACGACAATAAAACATGGCGCACCGACAGCGGGTGGCCACAGGAACATAACGGTGCGGGGTCACCAGTGAGCAAGTGGCGGTGGCTGAACCGGCAATGTCCGATCCGCAACCGTGCCAAGATGATCTCTTCTCGTCGCGAGCGGCGTGATGAGGTCATCCAAGCCACCAGGAGCGGTTTAATGGTCCGGAGCTTATTATTAGTAAGTGAAGACCATACATTATGCCACGACGATATAAGGCGCCGCGAAAGAGCCTGTTGAATATCATGCGATGGGACACAGTACGTAGCTGTCTGACATAAGAGAGTTGCAGCCTTGGCAGCGGCATCAGCAGCCTCGTTACCAGGCACGCTTGCGTGACCAGGTACCCACAGGAGGTGGACGCGAGGGCCTTCAGAAGCTAATAACTGAAGGGAGCGGTTGATTCGGTGCACAATAGGATGGGCTGAAAAGGGGTCGCTCAGACTCTGGATGGCGCTGAGGGAGTCAGAGCAGAGAACATAAGAACGAGAACGGTGTCGACGGATGAAGAGTACAGCCTGATAGAGGGCAAAAAGCTCCGCTGTGAAATTCGAGCAGTGGGCATTAAGCCTGTACTGGTAACGGTCATCCCCCACGACAAACGCACATCCGACACCGTCATTGGTCTTTGAGCCATCCGTATAAATGAAAACCGAGTTTTCGAGCTGTGCACAAAGTTCAAGGAACCGCGAGCAGTATAAAGCATCCAAAGTGCTCTCCTTCGGGAGTGAGGTGAGTTCGAGGTGAACGCGAACTTGAGCCTGAAGCCAAGGTGGCACGGGGCTCTCACCTATTTGAAATTTGGAAGGGAGAGTAAAATCGAGCTGCCGAAGCAAGCGTCGAAAACGGACTCCAGGAGGGAGCAGGGTAATCGCAGACAGCCCATAGTGGCTATCGAGGGAGTCGTTAAAGAACGATGGATGGGAAGGATGGTGAGGCATCGAGAGCAAACGGCATGCATACCGACACAGTAATATGTCGCGTCGATAGATTAAACGTAATTCGGCAGCTTCAGCATAGAGGCTGTCAACAGGGCTTGTGTAAAAAGCTCCTATCGCCAGGCGTAACCCCCGATGGTGAATCGAGTTTAGGCGGCGTAAAATGGATGGCCGTGCGGAAGAGTAACTGAAGCTTCCGTAATCCAATTTCGAGCGGACCGTGGACCGGTAGAGGTGAAGTAGGACGGTTCGATCCGCTCCCCATGACGTGCCGCTAAGAACACGGAGGACGTTAAGGGAACGAATAAACCAGCCAGCCAGATAGGACACATGCGGGGACCAGCAGAGTTTCCTGTCCAATATAAGCCCTAAAAATTTCGTCGTCTCTACGAAGGACAGAGTAACGGGGCCAAGATGGAGAGAACTCTGTATCTCCAAAAATTTATACAGACTGTCTTCTCACTGGAGAACCGGAAGCCATTGGCGACACTCCAAGAATAGAGACAGGCGAGACAACGCTGAAGGCAGCGTTCCAGGAGACACGTTGTCTAGGCACTGCAGTAAATCGCGATGTCGTCCACAAAAAGGGAGCCAGAGACGTCAGCCGGAAGACAATCCATGATTGGGTTAATTGCTATGGCGAAAAGTGCCCCGCTCAACAGATCCTTATAGCACCCCATTCTCCTGGCGGAAGGTTTTTTTTTTTTTTTTTTTTTTTTTTTTTTTTGTGGTTTTAGGGCGCACAACTGCTGTGGTCATTAGCGCCCAACACTGCCCAAAGTAAAAAAGAACCGGGGTTAGAAATTAAATGGCTTTCGCCATATTTGCACGATGTATAAAAAGTAAAACTCTGTTAACCGATTGCGGGTCATCAGCTAAAATGTCAGACAATTCAAATGGGAAACACAGATCATGACGGAGACGGTTAAAAAATGGACATTGCACTAAAAGATGGTTCACAGTAAAAGGTGCATCACAGTGCTCACATAAGGGAGCAGGACCACCACGTAATAAATGCTGGTGGCTAAAACGGCAGTGGCCAATACGAAGCCGGGCCAGAACAATCTCCTCTCGGCGGGAGGGTCGAGATGACGTTGACCAGAGATCAGGCACAGGTTTAATGGCTCGCAATTTGTTCCCTGACAGGGATGACCAATGTAGATACCAACGGGAGATAATACGCTGGGAGATACCAGCGCGAAGGTCATCAGAGCTGGTGGAAAAGGTAGATAGCCGAGGAAGGAGAACTGCTTCCTTGGCAGCCATATCCGCAGCCTCATTCCCCAACACTCCCACATGGCCAGGGACCCATAGAAACGTCACCGTAGTTCCGCTCGTTGAAAGAGAAGTAAGGCAATTGCGGATGCTTTGTACCAGGGTATGGGCCGGATATAGCATGCGAAGGCTCAACAAAGCACTCATACAGTCCGAGCAAATGACAGTCTTACTGAGCGAGTGTCGCCGGACGTATTGTGTGGCTTGGTATAATGCATACAGCTCAGCTGTAAAAATGGAACTCCACTCAGGAAGACGATATTTAAAAGAGACGTTGCCAAGTACAAAAGCACACCCAACACCCTGGTCTGTCTTTGAGCCATCAGTGTAAATGAACAAATTGTCATCAAATTTAAACCGGAGTGCGTGAAATTCTCTCTGGTAGACGAAACGAGGTGTGGAGTCCTTTGGAAGAGAATGAAGATCAAAGTTAACACGGACTTCGGGGCTTCGCCACGGTGGAGAGGTGCTCTCTCCAGTCGAGAAGATAGCAGGCATTGTAACGCCAAGCTGGCCGAGTAGCGAACGCAAGCGTACTCCCGGTGGTAGCAGAGCAGACGGGCGCAGAGTGAAGAGACTGTCAAGTGAGTCGTTAAAAAAAACTGCGTACGTCGGGTGTCCTCGCATGGACGACAAACGACTAGCGTAACGGCTAAGCAGGAGTTCCCGACGGTAAGAAAGGGGTAGTTCGGCGGCCTCGGCATAGAGGCTCTCAACGGGGCTAGTATAAAACGCTCCTGTCGCCAGACGGAGACCGTGGTGGTGGATTGTATTAAGGCGGCGCAGTATGGACGGTCGAGCCGAAGAATAAACGATGCTACCATAGTCCAGTTTGGACCGAACTATGGTGCGATACAGATGGAGGAGAGTAGACCTGTCAGCTCCCCACGAGGTGCCACTTAACACCCGGAGCACATTGAGAGAGCGGGTACAGCGAGCTGCCAAACGGGATATGTGGGGAGACCAACTTAACTTCCTGTCGAGAACAAGTCCCAAGAACGTCGTGGTATCCACAAATGGAAGTACTATGGGGCCCAGACGAAGGGACGGGGGAACGAACTCCTTCCGCCGCCAGAAGTTCATGCAGACTGTCTTGTCGGCTGAGAATCGAAAGCCAGTGTCCATACTCCACGCGTGGAGATTGTCTAGGCACCGCTGGAGGCGCCGCTCCAGGAGACCCGTTTGCTCAGAGCTGCTGTAGATCGCGAAGTCGTCAACAAATAGGGACGCCGACACTCCCAGTGGAAGGTGATCGGCTATAGAATTGATTGCCACTGCAAATAAAACAACGCTCAGGACCGAGCCCTGGGGGACTCCGTTCTCCTGATTAAAAGTGCTCGATAAAACCGAACCAACACGCACTTTAAAAACACGGTCTGTTAAAAATTCGCGGATAAAAATTGGCAGGCGACCCCGAAAACCCCATGTATGCAGAGTGCGGAGGATGCCCATCCTCCAGCAGGTGTCGTATGCCTTTTCCAGATCAAAGAACACCGCTACTGTCTGGCGCTTCCGTAAAAAGTTATTCATTACTGAGGTAGATAGGGCAACAAGATGATCCACCGCAGAACGGTGCTTGCGAAACCCACATTGGACATTAGACAGGAGATGTCGCGTTTCAAGCCACCATACCAGGCGCCCGTGAATCATGCGTTCCATCACCTTGCATATGCTACTGGTGAGGGAAATGGGGCGGTAGCTGGAAGGGAGACATTTGTCCTTCCCAGGCTTTGGTATGGGAATGACTATGGCTTCACGCCAGCGTCGCGGAAAGGTGCCTTCTATCCATATGCGGTTGTAGGTGGCCAGTAGGAAGTGCAAGCTCGTTGGTGAAAGGTGTTGCAGCATCGCTACGTGAATGCCATCTGGTCCTGGAGCGGAGGACCGCGAAGACGAGAGTGCGTGGTGAAGCTCTCGTACAGTAAACTCGGTATTGTAGCATTCACGGTTCTGAGAGGTAAAGGGCAATGGAGTCGCCTCCACCGTCCGTTTCCTAGCTAGGAAAGCGTCAGTGTAATGTGAAGAGCTAGAGACCTCTGCAAAATGTCGACCCAGTGCGTTGGCTATTTGTGGAGGATCGACGACGGTGTCAGTTGCGACACACAGACCGGGAATTGGGGAATGAGCCATAGTGCCCGAAAGTTTTCGAAGGTTACCCCAAATGATGGAGGAAGGGGTAGACCTATTAAAAGAGCTCGTGAATGAGCGCCAACTGGCGCGTTTACAGTCGCGAAAGAGGCGACGACAATAGGCCCGCAGCCGTTTGTATCGGATGCAGTTGTCGAGCGTGGGCCGTTGTTTGAAGATTCTAAGGGCACGTCGCCGTGCTCGCAGAGCGTCACGGCATTCCGCGGTCCACCACGGGACAAGGGGACGACGTGCGTGGGAAGTATTGCAGGGGATGGAACATTCTGCGGCTGTCAGAATAACTGTGGTAATGTGTTCCACTTGGTCGTCTATACTAGGATAATGGTAAGTACCAAAATCCGCCAGTGACGTGTAGAGCTCCCAGTCCGCTTTCGTTAACTGCCAGCGGTGTGGATGCTCAAGGGTGTCAGGCATCATTAGGTGAATTACACACGGAAAATGATCGCTCGAATGTGTGTCTGAGAGAGCAGACCATTCAAGACGCCGTGCCAGCTGAGCAGTGCAGATAGCTAGATCTATATGGCTGAAAGTATTTGTGGTGTCTGAAAGATAAGTTGGTTCACCAGTGTTAAGGCAGATGAGCTGAAGGTGGTTCAGTATATCTGCCAGGAGGGAGCCCCGTGGACATGGTCGTGGGGAGCCCCAAAGGGGGTGGTGGGCATTGAAATCTCCCACCAACAAAAATGGACGCGGAAGCTGGTCAATAAGATCTAGGAGATCTGATCTAGTGACGGGAAAAGAGGAAGGAGCGTAAATATTGCACAGTGTGAAGACAAATCCAGGAAGGTATATCCGGACAGCAACAGCTTGTATTGGAGTACACAAAGGGACCGGTGTACTGTGTACGTCATCCCGAATAAGCAACATTACGCCCCCGTGGGCTGGAATTCCTGCCACTGGAGGAAGGTCAAAGCGAACGGTAGTGTAGCGTGGGAAAGTAATTCGAGTACCAGGGAGCAATTTTGTCTCCTGTAGATAGAAGATGATTGGATGATATGTTCGCGTTAAAAGCTGCAGTTCTGTCCAATTCGACCGGATACCACGAATGTTCCATTGAAGAATATCCATAATGGGATAAAATGAGATGAAGGTGGACATCAGCCCGACGAAGGCGGCGGGCCACAGTGCGAATGTTCGCAACTGGTGGTGTCTGAGACAGGAGGGTCTTGCTCCATATTCTCAGAGGTTACCACAGCAGCTGCGTGAGTGTGGTCGGCAGCCCCATCTTTGGCTGATGCACCTGGAGAGACTATAGGCTTCCAGGGGATGCCATCGTCACATTGTGAGGTAGGAGGGGGGAGAGTTTTCCCCCTATTTGATTTCTTGGAGCCCTGGTGAAGCTCTTTGGTTGGCTCAGATGTTTTGGTAGGGGTGCGGAGGAAATCCTCGCGCGAATGCTCTTTCTTAGACTTTCGCGTCTCTATCTGTGGTTTCACAGCTGAAGATGAAGATGAAGACTTGGAAGAGGTACTCACACTTTTCGTTGAACGTGACGCCGTTGTCGATGTAGACTGTTTGACAACTACCGTCGTAAACTGTAGGTCACAAGTCTGTGTGGCCATATCCCGTGTTGTTGGAGGCGTTGCAACTACAGTACTGTAGGTACCACGCGGCGGGGTCTTGGGCTTACGACTGGCGTACATCTTACGTGCAACTGGTATGGGAACCTTTTCCTTTACACGGATTTCCTGGATGGCTCGTTCATCGGCAAACACGGGACATTCCCGGGAGGAAGCAGCATGATTCCCGTTACAATTGATGCAATGAGGGGACGGTGGTGGACAAATCCCCTCATGGGCCTCTTTACCACAGGTGACACATATGACTGGGTTCTTGCAAGACTGGCTTGTGTGGTTAAATCGATGGCACTGATAACACCGAGTAGGGTTAGGGATATAAGGTCGTACTGTGATGACCTCATACCCTGCCTTGATCTTCGGCGGCAGAGCCACTCGGTCGAAGGTCAGAAACACTGTGCGAGTGGGCACTACAACATTGTTCTCTTTTTTTGTCACCCTGTGTACTGCGACGCCGCCTTGAGCTGCCAGATATTCTTTCAGTTCATCCTCAGTCAGACCGTCCAAACTGGCCGAGAAGACTACCCCTCGGGAATAATTGAGGGTCGGATGGAGCTCAACACGAACCGGGTAGCTGTGGAGCAGAGTAGCCTTAAGCAGCCGCTGTGCCTGGGAGCCACTTTCTGTTTCTAACAGTAGTGTTCCATTACATAGGCGGTTGCAGGTCTTAACTGGGCCGGCAATGGCATCAACCCCTTTTTGAATAATAAATGGGTTCACCGACGAAAAGGATTGTCCTTCCTCAGTACGGGTCACCACAAGGAACTTTGATGTCTGTAAATTTTTCTGTTCAGACACACTATTGTCTAGTACATCAATTTCTAAAGACTCTTTACATTTTCTTTTTTTTAGAACCATCGCGGTTGTATCCCCCACGATTGCCAGTGTCTCCGATGGCACGCTCCTTCCTGCTGGGGGCCCCCAATGGAAGCACACCCGCCTTGGGTGATTGTTCACACCCCAGGTCACACCTCCCGATCTACAGACGGAGGGACCAATCGGCGAATCGGGAAGGTATCAGCGCAGGCAATCGCCCCTCCCCTGGCCTGGCCTTAACCAGGGGGTACGCACGCACCCTACATGCCAGCCCGGGGCTGGGACTTACGCATTACCCAGTCACCCATATGGGTGGCCTTCAAGTGCGTACAGGGAGGAGGAAGAGAGAAATAGTAGGAGGAGAAGCCTCAAACGCAGACGCGGAGGCAAAGAAAGAGGTGAAAGAAGACTAAAGCCAAAAGGGTCAGAACTTCGGTTCCCCGAAGGATGCACAGACTCGGTCCCCAAGAGAGGGGAAAAGGACAGTAGAAGAAGCGTCATGTAGCACGGAAAGGAAAGAGTGCTACAAAGGCTGGGGCCCCGTGCTCGCCACGCACGTACTCACCACAGAGCGGTGAGTCCCCTGAGGGGGTGGCGGAAGGTGTCCGACAAAACAGAGCCCACTCTTACACGGAACCTTCGATCTAGTAAAAATGCTTGGATAAAAATGGGGAGGCGGCCACGAAAGCCCCATGTATGGAGCGTGCGGAGAATTCCCCCCCCCCCTCCAACAGGTGTCATAAGCCTTCTCCAAATCAAAAAACACAGCCACCGTCTGGCGCTTACGCAAATAGTTATCCATAATATAGGTCGACAAGGTAACGAGGTGGTCGATAGCAGAACGATGCCTACGATATCCGCATTGGACGTTGGTAAGGAGACGGCGAGATTCGAGTAGCCAAATCAGCCGAGCATTAACCATGCGTTCCATCACCTTGCAAACGCAGCTGGTGAGAGAAATGGGGCGATAACTCGAAGGAAGATGTTTGTCCTTCCCTGGTTTTGGTATGGGAACAACAATTGCTTCACGCCAGCGTGTGGGGACCTGACCTTCAATCCATATGCGATTATAAGTGCGGAGGAGAAAACATTTACCCGCAAGAGAAAGGTTTTTCAGCATCTGTATATGAATTGTATCAGGCCCTGGAGCAGAAGATCGGGACACAGAGCACGTTCAAGCTCCTGCATGGTGAAGATGGCACTGTAACTTTCCCGATTGAGAGATTGGAAGGAAGGTGGCCGTGCCTCTTCTGTCTGTTTTCGAGGGAGAAAGGCGGGGTGATAGTGTGTTGAGCTCGAGACTGCAGCAAAAGATTGACCTAAAGCGTTGGATATAGCGGCTGGGTCTAAGAGGAATTCATTTACGACAGTCAAGCCAGGAATTGGGGAGTGGACCTTTGTGCCAGATAACCGGAGCAGGCCCCCCAGACAATAGAAGAAGGAGTAAGTCTTAAATGAACTACTAAAAGCAATCCGGCAGGCCCGTTTGCTTTCCTTGATGACTCGACGGCATTGCGCTCGTAGACGTTTGTAATTGATACAGTTCGCCAATGTTGGGTGGCGGCGAAAGGTGCGTAGAGCACGTCTCCGGGCTCTAACAGCATCGCGACATGCCGCAGTCCACCAGGGGACTGGGACTCGACGTGGAGAAGATGAAGTGCATGGAATGGAATATTCGGCAGCATTGAGAATGACTTCCGTGAGGTATTCAACCTGTCACAGCTGGGGAAGTTCCCATCATGGAAAACCGCCAGAGAGGAGAACAGCCCCCAGTCAGCTTTCGAGATGTTCCAACTAGTGGAACCCGGAGGTAGGGTATGATGAAGGAGATGAGTTATGCAGGGGAAATGGTCACTCGAGTATGTATCAGAGAGAGCATACCACTCAAACCGACGCGCAAGTTGAGCACTACATATCGAGAGGTCCAAGTGAGAGTAGGTATGCGTCGTATCTGAAAGAAAGGTTGGTGCACCTGTGTTTAGGCAGACAAGATTAAGATAGTTGAGAATGTCCGCTAAAAGGGAGCCTCTCTGGCAAGAGGCCGGAGAACCCCAAGGGGGTGGTGGGCGTTGAAATCGCCAATCAACAAAAAGGGGGAAGGAAGTTGGGCAACAAGGTGCAGCACATCTGCCCTAGTAAAGGCAGAAGATGATGGGGTATAGACGTTACAAAGAGAAAAGGAAAAGGTTGGAAGAATGATGCGGACGGCAACTGCCTGTAGTTGAGTGTGCAGTGGAATAGGATGATAGTACATGTCATCTCTAATGAGCAACATAACCCCTCCATGGGCTGCAATACCCTCCACAGGGGGCAGGTCAAAATGCACTGAGGTATACTGTGAAAAAACTATGTCGTCGCGTGGGCGTAACTTCGTTTCTTGAAGTCCGACCACAAATAGACGGTGCAGTCTGAGTAGGAGTTTCAATTCATCTCTGTTGGAACGAATGCCGCGAATATTCCATTGAAGGAGGTCCATAAGATGAGAAGATAGAGAAGAAAAGCGAGGGGAGATCACCTCGCTGGCCACTGAGGGTCTGACTTCAAGGGAATGCTGCTACCGGAATCTGTAGGTAAAGGGTCATGTTCCATCGCTTCATCTGGAGTTTCCGCCACCTGACTGGATTTAATGGCAGGGGCAGCTTCCTCCGCCAGTCGAGGGCCGGATGATCGGCCAGCAGTAGCGCGCCCCGGAGAGACTGAGGAAGTCCGAGTGGTGCCACTGCTAGATGGCGTGACAGTCGAGTCACGCTGTGGCGGGGAAGGAGAGGAACTCTTTTTCTGTGTGCCTTCTTGGAGGAATGACGATGAGTTGTGTCCGCAGTCGTAGGTTGTGCAGGCTCAGATCTTAAGAAATCTTCATGGACAGGCTCTTTCTTGGAAGTCCGGGCATCCGATTTAGACGCCCGTGATTTGGGAGAAGCTGCTGATGGCTGTGTTTTTTGGTGAGAGGAAGTGAGCGGAGAGGTTGATCGGGCAATCTTTGGACTGGCCGATCTGACAACCGTGTCGCTAAAAGTAAGGTCACATGTCTGTGTGGCAACCTCCTTCGTAGGACGAGGAGAGGTAAGGACAGCGCTGTATTTACCCCTGTGAGCTCAGCGGGCTTTAGACTAGCTAGTATCTTCCGCACAGCAGAGGTCGAAACTTTTTCGCGTACCCTTATTTCTTGGATGACCCGCTCCTCCTTGTAAACAGGGCAGTCTCTAGATGAAGCAGCATGGTCGCCCATGCAGTTAATGCAGTGAGGGGATGGAGACGGACAGTCCCCCTCATGAGCGTCCTTGCCGCAGGTAACGCATTTGGCTGCATGAGGGCAAGACTCACGGGTATGATTATATCTGTGGCACTGGTAACAGCATGTGGGATTCGGGATAATTTCGTAGCTTGCTTTGACTTTGGAAGGGAGATCCACCTTGTCAAAAGTCAAAAATACAGTTTGGGTTGGTATCAAACCTGTAGCAGCCTTTTTCATTACTCTATGGACAGCTATGACGCCCTGATCAGTCAAATAGTCCTTTATTTCTTCGTCCGATAACCCGTCGAGGGATCGAGAATAGACCACCCCACGTGACGAGTTAAGGGTACGGTGGGCTTCGACTTTTACCGGGAAAGTGTGCAAAACCGTAGCTCGGATCAGTTTTTGAGCCTGAAAGGCATTATCTGTTTCTAACAGCAAACTCCCATTACGTTGACGAGAACATTTCTTCAATGGACCGGCAATGGCATCTACACCCTTCTGAATTATGAAGGGAATTACCTTGGAGAAATCATGACCATCAGTACGGGTAACAATGAGAAACTTAGGAACGTTAGGTAGTATTTTCTTAATTTGAGGGGCATCCAACTTTCGTTTTTGGGTCGAAGTCAGAAGGGAAGAGAGAGAGGTCATTGCGGAAGTGTCCCCTATGATTACCGGCGTCTCCGATGGCGCGCTCCTTCCTAATGGGGAACCCTCACTGAGGGCTCACCCGCCTAAGGTGATTGTCCACACCTCAGGTCACACCTCCCAAGAAACGGACGGAGGGACCAATCGGTACGGTCGGAAGGTTACAGCTCGGGTAATCACCACTCCCTGGGCCTGGCCTTTACCAGGGGGTACGTACGTGCCCTACTTGTCTACCTGGGGCAGGGAATTATGCGTTACCCCATCACCTGCTACGCATGGGAATGCGTGGGTCGGTCTTCAGACACGCACAGAGAGGAAGGAAGAAGAATAGAGGATGGGAAGAGGGAGATAGAAAAGTGAGTAAAAGGGAGAATCTCAAACGCCGAAGCGGAGATGGTATGGATAGCTAGAAGGTAGGAACAACAGGGTAAGAAGAAGGAGCGGAAAAAGCGAGTGAGAGGAAGGAAGGACCTTAGGAAAAGGAAAGCGTAGAAAATGAGATGACCTGCAGTTACTCAGACACCCGTCTCCGGGCAAAGGCACAAACCGGGGGGGGGGGGGGGGGAATTGAAGCAGCCTTGGGAGGAAGAAAGGCTACTTCGGCTCGGGGCCCCGTGCGCGCCACACGCGTACCCACAAAAGAGTTGTAGGGCCCAAAAAAGAGCTGTGGGGCCCCCTGGGGGGCTAGTCGAGACTGAATCATAGCCCAGTAGATATGTATTAGTGTTGTCCGATCTGCACCCCAGGAGGAGTGAGCTAGGAAACGGAGGGCATTAAGTTTCTACATGCAGCTTATCTTCAGCTGCCGAATATGCGGCAGACAAGTCAGTTTTTTTTTTTTTTAATCAAGAATGGGGTCCAAGAAAGAGATGTGCCACGAATACTAGACGTTGAGTTCCAAAGAATTCTGGGTCAGGGTAGAAATATATTACTCGCGTTTTAGAAGGGGAAAACTGAAGACCATATGAGAGCCCATGTGAAAGCCCGCCGAATGGCACCTTGGAGCTGGCGTTCAGCCAAGGCTACCGAGTGGGAGCTGTACTGTATGCAAAAGCCGTATATGTACAAAGCAGGGGTGACAAGCGACCCAATAGAGCTCACCAACCCATTAATGGGGATTAAGAAGAGTAACACTTAACACAGAACCATGTGGAACGCCGTTCTGCTCGATCTGTGAGAAGTTGAAGGATGAGCCAACCCTCACACGGAACATGCTGTGGTATAAAAACTGACTGATAAAAAATTGGTAGGGAGCCTCATATGCCCCAGTCATAGAGGCTACATCAAATATGACGACGCCAAGCGGTGTCATATACCTTATGTAAATCAAAGAAAACAGCAACAAGATGTTTACATTTTAAAAAGGCCTTTCCAATAGCCGTTTTCAATCTAAGTAGATGATCATTAGGAGACCTGCACTCCCGGAAACCACACTGATAAGGTGACAAAAGTCCATGAGAATCGAGTACCCAGCATAGTCTGCGGGCAAACATCTGTTTGAGTAGTTTACATGGTACATCTGTCAGGCTAATGGGCCGGTAACTGTCCAGGTGCAGAATCATGAGAAGAAGGGGCCAGACTTAGTTCCCATTTCGAGTAGGGTTTGTGATAAGGTGCCTCCCGGTGAGTGGTGAAACCAATTTGAGGCTTCAGCCTGATGTTTCTTGAGACGAAAAGCCACCGGGTAGGAAGCCAATGCCAATGCCTTTGCAAAGTGAGCCACAAGGTGCTCTGCGATAACCAATGGATCAGTACAGACCCCATCTGGTAAGGCAAGGCCAGGGATTGAATACGGCCGCTGGCAACCTTGGATGGAGCAGAGCATTGACATGGAGGCGTTTAAAGTTGACAAATGACAATGGGTGGTGCTTTAAGATGTTGCAAGGCACGACGGCGCTGACGAATCGCCGAAGCAATGGTTGCGTTCCACCACGGAACTGGAAGCCAACGAGGGGCTGGGGACAGCAATGCTAGCAGCTTGAGTAATAGTGTTACACGCATCACTGATGGGGATGGTGTATAAACCACCTGTGATGTATCCGAAGGCCAATCAGCATGACAGAAAACCCAACGGGGTATCCTGTCCCTCGTCCAATGTGAGGGGAGTGGAAGAGTCAACGGAAAGTGGTCACTGTCACGAAGGTCGTCATGTGGTGAGAGCGAAAAGCGGGGGAGAAGTGAGTGAAAGGTCTATGGAGGAAAAGGTGCCGTGAGCGGCACTGAAGTGTGTTGGGGAGTCATCATTGAGGAGGCAAAGGTCGTGATCGGCAATGAATTGGCCGACAAGGCGGCCCTGTCTAGTTGTATAAGCACTGCCCCATGAAAGATGATGGGCACTGAAGTCCCCAAGAATAAGGAAGGGAGGAGGGAGAAGGGAGCTGCTGAAGGCGTGCTGTGAGGGCAGCACAACGTAGGTGGCCTGTCAGGAGGGAGATACAGATTACAAATTGTCAATGGGGTGTGTAAGTGGATCCTAACAGCAAGCAGTTTCAGTGTGGTATGTTGAGAGATCCATGAACTAACAACTTCCGTACGAACTAGGATGCAGACTCCACCAAATGCTTGTAGGGGGGAACACGGTTTGGACAGTAAGCACGGAACCCACGGAGTGTTGGTGAAATGCGATTCCTGTAAAACAACAAGCTGCTGAGTAAGAGGCAATAAGATATTTCAACTCCAGGAGGCGACGGTAGTAGCCGTTACAGTTCCAATGGATGAGGACAGATCGAGAATCCATATGGAAGGCGAACGGACTGATGCATGTCACAAAGCTGGGTCAATTTCCATCACTGACATGGGAGGAACGACATCCATAAACATCGAATCAGACAAGTTCAGTAGGGTTACTTGGCTGTGAGGACAAAGGTGGTGCCTCTGGAAGTACTAGAGGGGCCTTGTCCTGGGACTTTTGCTTCTTTTTCCTCTTCTCCTTCCCTCTCTCTATCGTTCTCTTCCTCTCTTGCAGGACGGGAAGGACAGGTTCCAGAAAGAGAACTTGAGTCTTTCAGGTCTGGCACCGATGAGGACTGGGCGACTTTGGTAGTATCAACCTGGATGTCCGGCTGCCAGCTTGAGGCAGTGGACCTCTTATTGGGTGGACGCCGGCACGTGCCAGAGAAAGGGAGCACTTCTCCGGCTGGGAGAAGGAAGGGGGGACGCTGGGAGTGGGTAAGGGTGGTGCAGGAGGGGGAGGGGAAAGAATAAGGTGGGAATGGGATGAGGAAGGGGGAGATGAAAAGGATGTAACCAAGGCGTAAGTAGTACATAGTTGCACAGAGTGCAGACGCTCAAATTTTCGGCGGGCCTCGTATGTAAGGCGGTCAAGGGACTTGTACCCTTGAATCTTCTCCTTTTTATATACTGGGCACTCTGGAAAGTGGGAAGAGTGGTGCTCGTGACAATGCATACAGGAGTAGACCCTATAGTTGAGATGTACCTCTCCTGTTTGCGTCTCTGTATTACCTGGCGAGCACGAGCTCTGAGTCGTGTTTAGACTGTCTAGTGATGGGTGGCGTTTATGGCGCTGAAGAGCACACCTATGGTCGCGGATGGCTTCCGCAACTTCCGACGACCATCAAGGCACTGTCTTTCACCAAGGGCATCCTGATGATCGGCAGATTGCATGCTCTGCGGCAGATAAAATCTTTTGAGTGACACACTCAATCACCACGTCAATAGTGTCATCTGGGAGAGGTCCAATAGTGGCAGCAGGAACGAAGTCATCCCAATTTGCCTTGTTGATAGCCCATCAGGGAGGTCGTACAGGGCAGTGACGATGGGGCAGTGATAGAAAGATAGAAAAATGGTCACTACCACACAAATTGTCATGTGTCCTCCAAGGACAGATGGTAAGAGGCCAGGGCTGCAAATGAGTCAATAGCCGATCAAGTGCCATGTGCCACACTGAAACGTGTTGGGGCTCTGGTGTTTAAAAGGCAAGAGGTTGAGCTAGGATTGTAAGTTCTCTACAGCTCTGTCACGGCCACTGACTATTGCACCACCCCATAAGGTATTATGCATGTGACAATAGCCCAGTAGTAGAAAAGGCGGCGGAAGTTGGGAGATCAGTGCAGTCATTATGTTTGGTGGTACATCATCTAGTGAAAAATATAGGTTGCAGAAAGTTATGTCGTGTGGTATCCTTACCCTGACAGCCACAGCTTCTAAAGGTGTCTGAAGGGCCACGGGTTCACTATAAACAGAATTAAGGATAAACACACGGACGCCAGTTGAGACTAATATACACACTTCGATTACAATAATATCCCCTGTAGACACGAAGGGCAGGGGCCTGCATTACTGCAAAACAGGTCTCGTGCTTAGGAGTTGGCGTAATTCAGCCAGGTGTCGGAAAAATCTACTCCATTTCCACTGGAGGATGGTCTGGGAAGACATGAGGTTCTAATGAGGGATTTTTTATACCTAAGGATCACTTGCATTCGCTGCTGGAGAGTCTCTTGCATCGATATCTATTGTTTCTAAGTTACTGTCAAGAGCTACAACCTCAGGGAATGCTAGAATCCCCACCTCGTCCTCTGAGGAAGATTTATGGAATGGTGGTTTGACAACCACCATGGTATCTCTTTTTCCCCACTTTCCTTCTTTTGTGCTGCTCCTTCAGCTTGTCTTAGCTAGAGGGCTTCGCTGACTCAGTCTCTGGGACTGACGATGGCCTCGAAGCCCTGTGATCCCTTTGTTGGCACCGTGTCCACTTTTCCATTGAAGGAAACCAAGAAAGGATGGGATAAAAGCGATCCACTCCTTGTGAGAGGAGCCAGAGAAGGCTGCTCCTTCTCTGGCTCAGAGGTGGGGACTGGTGTCCCTGATGTTTGGGAGGGAAATTGCTTCCAAAGTTGGAGTTTTGGGAGCAACACGGGAAGATGTGCCCCCAATCAACTGTGGGTGGGGGGGGGGGGGGGACGGGTGAAGATTGGAGGGCCTGTTGGCCAACTACAACTGGCTGAACAGTTTGTGGCCTTGTTGTGATAGTGACAAAGTGGCTGTAGCATATGAGGTGTTCATGCTTACACGGTGGAGCTTCAAGTATTTATGTTTAGCCGCCGAGTATATCAGCCTGTCCAAGGTCTTGTATTCCATATTTTCTCTCTCTTTGTGCAAAACTGTGCAATGTGGCGAGCAGTGTATGATGTTGGCTGCATTTTTCGCAGACTGGAGGAGGGGCACATGGGAAGTCAGGATGAGATGCACGTCCGCATTCCCAGACCAGGATGACATTATGCCCAAACCTCCAGCACTTAAAACAACACACAGGGGGAGGAATGTAGGGTTTAACGTCGCACCAGTAGATCATCACCTTGACCTTCTCGGGTAATGAATCACCCTCACAAGACAAGATGAAGGCACCTGTGGCAACCCCGTTCTCCTTCGGACCCCTATAAATACGTCGGATAAAATGCACCGTTCGAGGTTGCAACAGGAGGTCTTTATGAAATATAATGCCTTGGGTCATGTTTAAATTCTTGTGAGGTGTTATTGAAATGGGAACATCACCCAGCTTGTCACAGGCAAGCAATGCCCATGACTGTACTGTGCATGACGTCGTTATGAGGGCTGCCTCTGATCTCATTTTGGACATGACCTCGACCTCTTCAAACTTGTCCTTGCGGTGCTCCACAAAAAACATAGGCTTCGTCGACTGGAAGGAACCTCCATCTGTTGTGCTACAGACCAGGTATTTAGAAACATAAGCCTCACCTTGTTGACAGGCCCTATGTTCCTCCCATGGGGTGGCCACAGAAAGGAACAAGTGGGGGCTCATACATTGCTGCATTTAAATCAGGCCTTCCTTGTTTAGAGACGATGGTTGTACGTCCGCCAACGGTTCGAGATCTTTTTATGGTGTTCCCACGAGCAGCTAGGGATATAAAGGTCCACACAGGCAGAGCCCCGCTTGCCTGGGTAAGCCTTGTACTATCGAGTTGCGGCAGATTCCCCAGCCATGCATCTCCTCGGCACTTAGCACACCTTGAGATTGAGGTTTATTATTATTATTATTATTATTATTATTATTATTATTATTATTATTATTATTGAGGTTTATACCGTCCTCGCGACCTGGGCGATTACGCCAAGATCCCCGGGCCCTGAAAAGTACAGCGTTCCACCGTCGCGCCGAGCTGTGGCCGTTTAAGCGCACACAGATCTTATCGTGTGGCGGACTGTTGGCATGACACAGTCCACAGCTCAGGACCCCCGGTTCGCCAAGCCCATACTCAGCAAATTAATGCTGAGCCCCTGAGGGGTAAGGTGACAGAAGTCACCGAGATTTCAGTACCCAGCGTAATTCGAATTTCTTCAGAGGATTGTGTATGATGTAGCGCCGCAGATATCTATGACCATTTCGGAAAATTAACGTCGCCCTTTCGGAAACTTCTTGTGTCGAGGTTGTCTTCTGATTTCGTTAAGGAATTTATTTCCACAATTTGCAACGTATAAAATAAAATACCATCCTAACGGTATTGTCTACCACCGCGATTAGAACTGCCGCCTCACACGAGTTTTGTATCACGAAACAAGCGCGCAACCACGGAGCCCACGGGGAATCCGACTTGTAGTGGAAGACCTCAGTTCTGGGTGGAGGGGCCCCGAGAGCTGGCGCCTTCACTTTCAGTGCCAGAGAAGGGCAGCACCTCTTGGCCTGGGAGGGGAGGCGGCAGAGGGGAGGCGGAGGGAGGTGGGAGTGGCATCAGGTGCAAGAGGAGGGGCGCAAGCTGTAGCAGGCTAAAGTTGATGCCACAGTCAAAACTTTTCTAATGTTTCTTAAACTTAAGGGACTTCGGTCCCTAAACTTACAAACTACTTTATACTAAAGACGACACAAACATCCTTGCCAAAGGGGGGGGGGGGGGATTCGAACTCCGTCGGGGAGCGGCCTACCGCATCGTAGCATAGCGCAATGCGCTTGACCACTCCGCCGCGGCGATGCCACAGTCACAGGATTCAAAAGTTTAAATATTCTATGGGCTTCCTGACGTTATACGAGGCTCGTCCAGAAAATTCCATATCAATTTATCTCCGCTGCAGCGCTGCGATTGCAGTTCCGCACATGCGCTGTAGACGATGTGTATTAAGGAGAAGGACGTGCGCCATTTGGAGATCGCTGTCAGTTACGTACGCTTTGTTGTGCTTGTTTAAAATCCCGCCGCCTGTGAAATCAGGCCGGCGATTCGGTTTCTGAATGCGTGGAAGGTAAAACCAAGTGAAGTTTATCGGCAAATTTGCGATGTTTACGGACTAAATGCAATGAGTGATTCGATGGTGAGAAGGCCGTTCAATGGCCGGCCTAGTGATGTGCACGATGAAGAACGAAGTGGGCGTCCACCTTTGGTTACAGAAGAACTGGTTCACGCGATTGATGACAAGATACAGGAAAATCGTAGGTTTACAATAAGTGCTCTCGCTATGGACGACGAGCTGAAAGAAACGGTTTCCAACTGGGTGAAGACACAGGTGGCAGATTTCTATGAATTTTATTTATTTATTTATTTATTTATTTATTTTATTTTTGTGGTTTTAGGGCGCACAACTGCTAAGGTCATTAGCACCCAGACAACGACAGAGATTCGCTAGATCTCAAAAAATTGGTAATGCCAGTTAGAATATCAAGAGAACGCTAAACACAAAAGATAAAAAACAAAAGGGTTAAATAGCCTTTGATAAATTGGCCAAGTTGATAAAACTCGAGCAGCTGCCCGTGTGTCATCAGCTAAAATTTCCTCCAGGGTAGACGGAAAGTGAAGGGCTACACAGAGATGATTAAAATTAACACAAGACAGTAAAACATGTCGCACCGTCAGCAATTCACCGCAGGAGCACAGCGGTGCAGGATCGGCGGTTAGCAAATGACGGTGGCTGAAACGGCAGTGACCGATCCGCAACCGGGCCAGGACGACCTCCTCTCGCCGAGAGGGGCGTGAGGAGGTCCTCCAAGCGGTCGGAATCGGTTTTACAGTTCTCAGTTTATTGTCGTACAGTGAGAACCACGCACTGTGCCAGGACGACACGATACTCCGGCGAAGAGCCCGTTGAACATCGTCCGATGGGACGCAACATGTAGCCATGCGAGGCAAAAGAGCTGCTGCCTTGGCTGCTATGTCGGCGGTCTCATTCCCGGGAACACCCACGTGGCCAGGGACCCACAGGAAAGAAACGTGACAGCTGTCATCTGCTAGCAACTGGAGGGAGCGTTGGATCCGATACACGAGAGGATGGTCCGAGAAAGGGTCCTGAAGACTGTGCAGGGCACTAAGGGAGTCCGAACATATGGCATAGAAGGGTTGGCGGTGGCGGCAGGTATACAAAACTGCCTGGTGGAGGGCAAGAAGCTCAGCCGTGAAATTCGAGCACCAGTCAGGGAGCTTGTATTGGAAACGGTTGTCTCCGACGACGAAGGCAGATCCGACACCGTCCGTGCTCTTTGAACCATCAGTGTAAATACATATGGCATTATCGAACCGCGAACGGAGTTCGACAAGCCTCGAGCGGTATACCAAATCCAAAGTGGTCTCCTTGGGGAGCGAAGGAAGGAAGGGTAAAATTAAAATCGAGCCGCTGTAGCAGGCGGCGAAACCGAACTCCAGGTGGAAGCAAGGCTATAAAGAAGGTATACAAAACCTGGTGCAATGCTATGACAAATGCCTGCAAAATTTCGGTAGTTATGTGGAAAAGTAGTTTAAGAGTTGTAGAATAAAAATTTCGTCCGTATCTGTGTACAATTTCATTTTATTACCAAACGAAACTTACTTTCTGGACGCGCCTGGTATAATGCTGTTGAGAAAGCAAAGACTGTTGCACTCTCGATTCAAAAAAGAACACGCAAATGATGACAGGTTAGAGTTAGTAGAGATTCATGCGTCTATAAAAAAAGATCGATGCGCGAAGCATACAATAATTACCACAGCCATACCTTAGCAAAAGATCTTCCGAGGACCCGAAAATATTCTGGTCCTACGTAATCTTTAAGAAATCTTTCACTCAGATGGACCGCACAAATGTTCCATCATTTGATCAACGTACTAATTCCGTGTCGGAGGACATAGTAAAAGGTATTTCCGGTGTAGAGAAGCAGCTGAGATAGCAAAATAAGAAAAGTCTGCTGGTCCAGATGGAATACCAGTCGAGTTTTACAAAGAGTATTCTGCGGCACTGCCCCCCCCCCCCTACTTAGCTTGCATTTATCGCGAATCTTTAATTCAGCGCAAAGTTCCTAGTGATTGGAAAAAAGCGCAGGTGACTCCCGTTTATAAGAAAGGAAAGAACTGACCCACACAATTACAGGCCAATATCGTTGACATCAGTTTCGTGTAGAATTTTGGAGCATATTCTCAGTTCGAATATAGTAAATTTCCTTGAAACGGAAAAGCTTTCTATGAATCAGCACGGGTTTAGGAAACATCGTTCACGTGACACTCAGCTTGCTCTTTTCTCACATGACATCTTGCGAGCCATGGACGAAGGGCAACAGGCGGATTGTGTTTTTCTCGACTTCAGAAAGGCATTTGACTCGGTGCCACACTGCAGACTGCTAACGAAGTAACGAGCGTATGAAATAGGTTCATAGATTTGGGACTGGCTGGAAGACTAAGAAATAGAACGCAGTTCGTTGTTATCGATGGCGAGTTTCATCAGAGATCAGTGTATTGTCAGGCGTGCCCCAGGGGAATGTGACAGGACCGCTATTATTTTCTATCTATATAAATGAGCTAATGGACGGATTAACTTGTAATTTGCGGCTGTTTGCTAATGATGCTGTGCTGTAAGGGAGGGTGTCGTCTTTGACTGTATAAGCATACAGGACGAAAGACAAAATTTCTAGTCGGTGAGAAGAATGGCAGCTAGCTCTCAATGTAGAAAAATTTAAGGTGGTGCGCATGAGTAGGAAAAACAATCCCATAACGTTCGAATACAGCATTAGTAGTGAGCTTCTTGATGCAGTCGCGTCGTTCAAATATCGAGGCGTAACATTGCAGAGCGATATAAAATGGAACGAACATGTAAGGACAGTTGTAAGGCGGACAGCAGACTTCGGTTTATTGGGAGATTTTTGGGAAGATGTACTTCATCTGTAAAGGAGACCGCGTATAAAACACTTGTACAACCACGTCTTGAGTATTGCTCAAGTGTTCGGGACCCACAGCAGATCAGTTTAAAGGAAGACATAGAAGCAGTTCAGAGGCGAGCAGCTAGGTTTGTTACTGGTAGGTTCGACCAAAGCCCGAGTGTCACGGAAATGCTCCGACAACTCAATTGGGGATCGCTGGAGGAAAGACGACGCTTGTTTCGTGAATTTCTGTCCCACTGGAGTCTATTTTTAAAACCTTTTGCAAGTAATATTTTGAATATTAATTCGCTAAAAATGTGGAGTTGTAGGCTTTTATAGATTTTTAGAAGTTTCTATTTGATAATCTAATCAGACACGTGTTCATAGCAATACTGAAAATGGATGTATGAAAGGTCAGATGATTAACACCCGCAAAGGATGTCTATTTTTTGTTGTGGAAGGTCAAATAAGTATTACCTTCCAAGAAAGATTATTTTTAAATATGAAATTGACAAGCTTTTTTACAAAAGAGATTACTGAAAAAAGTAAAAAGCAACAATTTACTAACAAAAAGTAACAAAAGCAAGAAATATTTGCAGCGCTATGAGAGAGAGAGAGAGAGAGAGAGAGAGAGAGAGAGAGAGAGAGAGAGAGAGAGAGAGAGAGAGAGAGAGAGAGAGAGGGGGGGGGGGTGGAGGGAGGGGGGGGACCTTTAGTGGCATCCGATCCGATGCACACCACTTAACCAGGAAGGCCAACACTATGAGCTACCTGTCCTTTCTTGTTAGCGTAAAAGTATAATAGTCCTTCCGGAGTTGAACGAATATTAACCTGGTAACAACAAATAATGGGAAGTGTCAACTCACTCGTGTCAACCGCGAGTAAAGGCTTAGAAAATTAACGCTACCTGCTGATACATTTATATTGGCTTAACTCTATAGATTCACCATGTGGCAGTGGAATTAATTACAAATACATACATCCATACCCACCCCCATGAACCACAGACATTGCCGAGGTGGGGTGGCTTGCGTGCCTCAACGATGCAGATAGCCGTACCGTAGGTGCAACCACAGCGGAGGGATATCTGTGGAGAGGCCAGACAAACGTGTGGTTCCTGGAGAGGGCAGCAGCCTTTTCAGTAGTTATAGGGGCAACAGTCTGGATGATTGACTGAGCTGGCCTTGTAACATCAGCTAATGTGGCTTTGCCACACAGCTACTGCGAGCGGCTGAAAGCAAGGGGAAACTACAGCCGTTACTTTTCCCGAGGACATGCAGCTCTACTGTATGGAAATATGATGATGGCATCCTCTCGGGTAAAATATTCCGGAGGTAAAATAGTCCCCCATTCGGGTCTCCGGGCGGGGACTACTCAGGAGGTTCTTGTCATCAGGAAAGACAATACTGGCATTCTACGGATCGGAGCGTGGAATGTTAGATCCCTTAATCGGGTAGAAAAATTAGAAAATTTAAAAAGGGGAATGGATAGGTTGAAGTTAGATATAGTGGGGATTAGTGAAGTTCGGTGGCAGGATGAACAGGATTTCTGGTCAGGTGAGTACAGGATTATAAATACAAAATCAGTTGGGGGTATCACAGGAGTAGGACTGATAATGAATAAGAAAATAGGAATGCGGGTAAACTACTATGAGCAGTACAGTGATCGCATTATCATTGTCAAGATAGATACGAAGCCAACACCGACAACAGTAGTACAGGTTTATATGCCAACTAGCTCTGCCGATGAGGAGATCGAAGAAATATATGAGGAGCTAAAGGAAATTATTCATACAGTTAAGGGAGAGGAAAACTTAATTGTGATGGGAGACTGGAATTCGGTAGTAGGAAAAGGAAGAGAAGGAAAAATAGTAGGTGAATATGGACTGCGCAGGAGGAATGAAAGAGGAGGTCGCCTGGTAGAATTTTACACGGAACATGATTTAATCGTAACAAACACGTGGTTTAAGAATCACAACAGAAGGTTGTATACGTGGAAGAGGCCAGGAGACACCGGAAGCTAAAAAAAAAGGGAAAGCAGTCAACAATCCGAAGATTGGTTTGAACACCACAGTGCTTTACTAGGCATGGTCCTGTTTGGAGGTGGTATGCCGCTGCCTTCCTCCGACCTTCGAACTGACTGACCCAGTCAGTTATAGGGGGACCTACAGCTTAACGTGGGTTCCGAACCACGGTGCAACTCAGTATTTTTCACATGGGCAATATTGCCAGAGGTGAAAGAAGTGGAAAGTGACAGATAAAAATCCTAGGGCCAGGCGAGGCTCGAACCCGGGACCTTTGGATTTGTAGTCTGGCACTCTACCACTGTGCTACGGAGCCGCACACCGGAAGGTATCAGATAGATTTTATAATGGTAAGACCCAGTTACCGGAACCAGGTTATAAACTGCAGGACATACCCAGGGGCAGATATAGACTCTGACCATAACTTGTTAGTCATGAACTGTAGGCTGAAGCTGAAAAAACTGCAGAAAGGTAGGAAAATAAGGAGATGGGACCTAGATAAATTGAATGAAAGTGAAGTTCTGAAGAATTTCACAGGGAGATTTAGGCAACAATTGACAGAAACAGGGGGAAATAAAACAGTAGAAGAGGAATGGATAGCATTGAGAGATGAAATAGTGAAAGCAACAGAGGACAAAATAGGTAGGAAGGCAAGACCTACAAAAAATCCTTGGATATCACAGGAAATACTAAATTTAAATTGATGAAAGGAGAAAATATAAAAATGCAGTAAATGAAACAGACAAAATGGAGTACAGACGACTAAGAAATGAGATTGACAGGAAGTGTAAAATGGCTAAGCAGGAGTGGCTAGAAGCCAAATGCAAATCTGTAGAAGAATGTATAAGAAGGGGAAAAGTAGATACCGCCTATAGGAAAATAAGAGACATTTGGGGACAAGAAAATCAACTCTACGAATATCAAGATCTCAGATGGGAAACCAGTACTCAGCAAAGAAGGGAAAGCTGAAAGGTGGAAAGAGTACATAGAGCAGCTCTACAAAGGAAATGAACTTGAGACGATGTTGTAGGAACGGAAGAGGAAGTAGATCAAGATGAAATAGGAGATACTATACTGAGAGATGAATTTGACAGAGCCCTGAAAGACCTAGGTCGGAACAAGGCCCCAGGAGTAGATGACATACCCTCAGAGCTACTAAAGTCTCTGGGACAGCCAGCCATGACAAGATTATTTGAACTGGTGTGTAGGATGTATGAGACAGGCGAAATGCCCTCAGACTTTAAGAAAAATGTAATAATCCCCATTCCAAAGAAATCAGGCGACGACAGGTGTGAAAATTACAGAACCATCAGTTTGATAAGTCATGGTTGCAAAATTTTAACACGAATTATCTACAGGAGAATGGAAAAGCTGGTAGAAGCTGACCTCGGGGAAGATCAGTTTGGATTCAGGAGGAACTTAGGAACCCGGGAGGCAATACTCACTTTACGTCTTATCTTAGAAGATAGATTAAGGAAGGGCAAACCTACACTTTTAGCCTTTGTAGATTTGGAGAAAGCATTTGAGAATGTTGACTGAAATACACTCTTTCAAATTCTGAAGTCATCAGGGGTAAAATACAGGGAAAGGAGAGTTATTTACAACTTGTACAAAAGCCAGATCGCAGTTATTAGACTCTAAGGGCATGAAAGGGAAGCATCAGTTGGGAAGGGAGTAAGACAGGGTTGTAGCCTTTCTCCGATGCTATTCAATTTGTACATCGAGCAGGCAGTGAAGGAAAGCAAGGAAAAATTTGGAATAGGGATTAAAGTTAAGGGGGAAGAAATAAAAACATTGCGTTTTGCTGATGACATTGTAATTCTGTCAGAGACAGCAAAGGACCTGGAAGAGCAGTTGAATGGAATGGACAGCGTGTAGAAGAGAGCATATAAAATGAACATTAACAAGAGCAAAACAAAAATAATGGAATGCGGAATTAGATTAGGTAACGAAACAATGAAGGTGGTAGATGAGTTTTGTTACTTGTGTAGTAAAATAACATGCGATGGTCGCAGTACAGAGGATATAAAATGCAGAATGGCAATGGGAAGAAAAGCATTTTTGAAAAAGAGCAATTTGCTAACATCGAATATTAATTTAAATGTAAGGAAGTCTTTTCTGAAGACATTTGTGTGGAGTGTTGCCTTGTACGGGAGTGAAACATGGACGATAAGCAGTGCGGACAGGAAGAGGATAGAGGCTTTTGAAATGTGGTGCTACAGAAGAATGCTGAAGATTAGGTCGGTAGATCGCATAACTAATGAAGAGGTACTGAACAGAATTGGTGAGAAAAGGAATTTTTGGCATACCCTGACTAAAAGAAGGTTTCGCTTGGTAGGACACATTCTTAGACATCGGGGAATCGTAAATTTAGCATTGGAGGGAAGTGTGTGGGGTAAAAATCGCAGAGGGAGACCAAGATACGCGTATAGTAAGCAGATTCAAGTGGATGTGGGTTGTCGTTCTTATGAGGAGATGAAAAGGCTTGCTCAGGATAGAGTAGGGTGGAGAGCTGCATCCTACCAGTCTCCGGACTGAAGACGATAACAACAACACATCCATCCATCCATCCATCCATCCATCCATCCATCCATCCATCCATCCATCCATCCATCCATCCATCCATCCATTTTCAACATTTTTACTACGGCTATCATGTCTCGTTGTTGAAAGATTAGGCTATTACAAAATGGAATATGTTTAAGAAGGTCGAATTTAGAAAATCCTATAATTGCACAATACGTTGCGAATTAATGTTATAAAATATTACCTGCAAAGGTCTAAAGAAAAAGAGTTGACTCTAGTTGTACTCAAACTCGCCCCCCCCCCCCCACTCCAACCCAACTGTGTTCGTAAACCTTCAGCCTACCCACTCAACCGAGGAAACATATGTAACAAGCGGTTCATTGTAGTAAATCGACCCAAGTGGAATTCTTATATCTGAACCGCTTCTACATGCTCAAACAACATTTTCCAAAATGAATGGCACGTGAGTGAAGCTCGTATGAATCTCGACATATTATATTATTACTTCTGTTTGACGATGTAAACACCAAGCTGAAGCTCCGAAGACCGCAACACTCGCACTCCGGAAATAGGGCAGACGCAATGCACTGTTCGCAGTCTTTATTCGGATCGAGTAATCTTTTTGTCCTCCATTGTTCATCGAGAACCTATCACTAGATGGGTGCACATCTGTTTCATGTGATGTAAATTGACCATATTTGTTCAGTTATAACTTTCACTGGTTTTCAAAACACGTTTTCAGCGAAATCTATGTAATTAAAACTGTTACACCTGTGCACTGTCTGGGTCTTTATTTTCTTAAACTACTTCTCCAGCGTTTTCTTGTGCGACGAAAATATATAATTTTTCTTGAATAATTTCATGAATTTGCAACAGGTCAGAAAACGGACATTCGCAATGCCGATTGATTGGCTGCCTTCAATTCCCGTTATGCATCGCGACTACCAACATCAACACGCCAAGCAACAGTCCAGTCCACGTAAACTACAATTTAACCGAATGTGGAACAAAGTTCAAATAACTATTTCCCTTTGTTATTATTGGATTACAACATTGTAAAAAAAAAAAAATTCTTTCTTTATTAGCAAATATCTTCACAATGATTTAGAGTCAGCAATGAACATTCTTACATGTTTGGTGTAATAGCTGCTGAAGACTCTTGTGATTGTAGGCCACCTATATTCTATGAAAAAAATAGCAATGCACTCTAATTTGTATTTACGATTCACACAAACAAGATTTACTTTTCCAAAGAGTTTCAATGACTGTAAAGTTACGTCTGTTCATTTTTTCGCTACTCTCAAAGTCATATCAATGACCATTTTCTAGATATTTTGCGTCATTAAGATCCAGACCCTGCAGTACAGCTCTTTTTTCTATTTCCAAACTTCTCACTAGGATGCACTCCCGCCCGCCACAGTCGAAACAGACGGTCATCCATCGATATTATATATCGAACATGCGATGGTAGTGTTCGCGGGAGCTACATCGTGTGTTTACATTGATTATTTATATTTTGAAAACATTTGACGCTTGCCGAAAGAGAAATGAAAGTAGGTAATGTAAGCATAATTGAAGACCGGGATACAAACCGTCTGCTTTGACCAATTACGTCATATCTGAGTCTCAGAAGATACACCACGTAGGATAAACACTATCAACGAATATAAACACACAGGATAATATAATAGTTATGTATTGTAAATAATAATCTGTGATTATCCTCTTAAATTACAGATTACCACAACAGAATGTACCATCGAGGCTAGATATCACTTTTTAAACACGCAATCGTAATGTATGTTTTGCTTATAAACAAACTATCGTCTTTAACCCAGATACCCAATCGCACGGTTGATATATACTAATTCATGTCCGTCTATTTCGACTACAAGCATTCTTGGAAATTACGAAAAATTACGTGAATATCGGTGTTTTAGAGGTAGAAAAATTTCATTGAGCTCTGAATAAAACTGTAGATTTGTATAAACTAAAAAAAAGTAGTTATTCACATCATCGCGTAGATGAAATGTGTCCACAATTTAGAAATATTAAGTAACAGTGTACTTAGAAAATGGATACCTATTTGATTTGGCTAGGAAAATAGTTTTGCTTTTTTTCAAGTTCTGATAGTATTTTGCAGGGCAGGGCAATGTTGTCATACGTTTGACAGTATGAATAAAATAAGGAATTAATTTAATCTCGGAATTTCTGAGGGCATTCTCGGATTCGCATAAATAAAGCGAATGAGTATTTTCTTCACATGAGAATTTACTCAGCTTTCCTATCTCTTATGAATAATACTAGGGAAGTTTCTCGCAGGAGGAGAACTTTCCACGTTTTCTGAAGTGATGTCTTTAGCATACTTCGCGTTGAGTAACTTTGGACATTAAGTTTTCCCGGGGCTTATAACAGAAATGACTTTCACCTTATTAAGTAGTCTGAAGAAATACCAGAGGAATTTATATAAATAAAACTTTTCCAGTGACACTTTAAACATTATATATAGTGACAAGAGTGACGTCATTGGAGTTTTTTCATTATAGACACAGGAATAAAACAAGTGAATTTACAACGCGTATTTGCAATCATATATAGCTACATCAAAAAATCATATGTTCTGAAATGTGGTCTATAGTACATCTCTGGACTTCAGTCTTTATCACAAATATTGCTCCAATACTGAAGCATTTGTTATCGTACTGCTCTTGTTGAATCTACCAAAACCAGTTGACGGTTAAATTGTACGAGGCTTCTCGCCTGCCTGCAGTGGTTATGTTGGCACCAATGGTAGTGACGGCAACTCAGATGGCCAAAAAATGTTTTTTGTGGGACAACTTCAATTAAAACGAAAATTATTTTTATCTGAACGGACAATGGTACATACAACAACCTGTCAACCTTAGAGCATGCACAGTATTAATTTTGCTGCGAGTGAAACGAGCAGCAATAACATTTACGAAAAATATTAGCGCGATTGTACACTTCATTGTTCATTTGTTGCCAACATAAGCACTGGAGCCCGTCGAAGAGCGTCGTAAAATTTTACCCCAGTTGTCCCATTTAAGATGCGTTTTCTGAGACCATAAATTTTAATTTCTGTTATGCTAGAACTTAGTTGACGCACCATTACTGGTTAATTACAAAACTAATGGTCTGTTCTACGTAACAAAATAGTACGGCCTATCGCTAAATACGTATAAACAAGCAGACTTTTGGGCGCCATATATAATCGAAAGTATCTCGCGTAAGAAAAACTTACATAGTTCCACAATGGAATAGATAAAAATGTGAAGTACACAAAAAATTTCGTTCGCATACTGTATTACACCGAGTCATTTGTAGGACGCGATTCCACCCGACAGCTCTTCCCCTAGCATCGGAGTGTTGTGTAGTAAGCTGTATATGGTGGCGAGCTGTTCGTTTTACGAGGACAGTTACGTTTACCGCGTACATGGGTACATCGAGAACCTGTCAACCATAGAGCAGGAACAGCATTGTTTATTGTCTCTGCTAAACACTAACCATGTCAAAATGTTAATATGTTTGTAGAGCAGGACGGCATAAATATCCAAACCCGAGGGGTGACTGGCACGCCGTAGATCGCTTGGCCACCGCGGACGACACATTAACCATGTCATTCTATGTTGTTTGGATTTCTAAGAATATTAACGTCTTGGCAAATCAGGCGAGGCTGTGGGGACGGGACTTATCAATTGGAACGATTACTTGCAGTTGGCTACGAATGACAAACGGCTTTTCCGCCATGGTGATGACGTCAAGGGTCAAAGGAGACGGGTCGGTCGCGGTGGCCGAGGTGACTGAGGCGCTCCAGTCACGGTCAGCTCGGCCACTACGGTCGGGGGTTCGAATCCCCCCTTGGGCCTGGATGTTAGTGCCGTCCTAGTTCATAAGTTTAGGGACTGATGACCCCGTAGTTAAGTCCTATAAGCTTAAACATTTGAACATTTTTTGAAAGACGGGTGGCATCCAGTCAGAGAGAGAGAGAGAGAGAGAGAGAGAGAGAGAGAGAGAGAGAGAGAGAGAGAGAGAGAGAGAGAAGAAGAAGAAGAAGAAGAAGGGGCGAGAATTTACTGCCGAGAGCACATGACGTGTTGCTTAGTGACACGACCGGCTGCCTCACCTGGGGCTGTGTCGGCCCTGCAGCAGCCGCAGCTGGCTGAGGCGTCGGCAGACGGCCTGCGCGAACGCGGCGGGGTCGGCGCGCGGGGACGACGGCGGCGGCGCGGGGGCGGCGGGGGCGGAGGCCTGCGGCGGGGGGCGCACCGGCAGCACCATGGCTGCTCTGCTCGCTCTGTTGTCAGTCTAGACCTCACAGCGACAGGAGCGCGTCGCACGCCGTACACACGCTCTGACCGTAGCCGCGGAACTCTACAGGGGGGAGCGTGAAGCTCGAGCGACGCTAGCGCCCCCAGCGAACACTACACAATAACAGAAGAGTGGCTTCACACAAACTGACACTTGCTGTATTTAATGTAGCAAATGGAAGGTTATCGACAATTTTTACGGGGCACGGAGTAAGACAGGCTTGTTGCATTTCCCCAATGTTATTCGATCTGTACATTGATCAAGCTGTGAAAGAAGTAAGTAAAAATTTGGAGAAGGGATTAAAGTTCACGGCGAAGAAGTAAAAATTCTGCGATTTTCCGTTGCCACTGTAACTACGTCAGAGACTGCAAAGGACTCGGGGAGAAATTGAACGGAATGCGTAGTGTCTCAAGAGGAGGCTGTAAGATGAAAATTGACAAGAGAAAAATAAGGGTAATGAAATGTAGTCTAAGAAAATCAGACGATGCTCAGGGAATTAGATTAGGTAACGAAACAATAAAGGTGGCAGATGAGATCTGCCGGGTAAGTTGAAGACCCTGGTACCACCCGTTGCCTTAGACTCCGTGAGATCTGCTCGTTGTCTTGTATGGCCCGAAACAACTATCATTTTCCTTGTGTTATGGACGTGACGTTACATTTCACAATACAAACTGACCAATTTACGTTCACCCATCCACCAAACCCGAGTCCCATGTTTTAATTAAGAACACTAATCGCTTAAAACGATTATCATTCCTAATGGTAATTTCTTGGCAGGGCACTACTGCAGGGGAAAGGTTCTTTCTGCTTAATGGAAAGTTAAGATTTTTTAGTATTGAATACATAAAGTATAACAAACGACCGTAAAGGAACACTTTTTTTTGTAACATCATTCTCTTCCTTCCCGACATCGTTTGCAAACCAAAATAAGAGATTTCCGGATTATATTTCTGATAACTGCTACAATTTATAGCGGCTCAAAAGCTCCGGCTATAACTGTGACCTCGCTGCGGAGCGCGCGGTTGCTCGCCGTGGAGGTTCGAGTCCTCTCTGGGGCATGGGTGTGTGTGTTTGTCCGTAGGTTAGTTTACCTAGGTTTAAGTAGTTTGTAAGCTACGGACTGATGACCACGCAGTTTGGTTCGATAGATTTACAAACATTTGAACATTTTTGAACTTTTTGCAATGTCGGTTGTAAGAAAACGTACCATCTGGTGGAGTATGCAATGCAGAAAGATGCATGATCAATCGGTTAGATGTTCGAGAGGGATCCGCCAATGATTCAGAGTTACCGAGTTGTCGTTTGCTAGTTAGTTTAGTAGAAAAGAGCTGAGATGGTTAGATCCTTTTGCTATAGTTAGGTCGTTGAGTTGGGTATAGTTGTTGTTACATCTAATGTCGCAGGTTAGTTGGGGTAGAATTTGAGTAAAAAGTGTTTAAAATATGCGCTGCAGTATCTGTTTTCAGTTGTGGATAATGTTGTTTTGCGATAGAGCTCTAAAGGTCGATTTAGGAATATGTTCTTAAAACTTTGCGCTGCGTCCGTTACAAAGTATTGCCTATTTGATCGTCTATTAGTGGTGTTTAATTTACGACTGGTGCCAGATGTTTGCTGCGGTAAATTATTTCTGATCTTTTAACTTATACATGCATAGTAAATTGACAAGTTCGTCATTGCAGGCCATGGAGATAAGGCGAAGTTACCATTTCTCCCACCTGGCGGCGGCTTTGTGAGAACACTGGTAATACTGGAGAAACTCGGCAAGGAAACACTGGAGAACATCTCGAGGAAATCATTTGGCTGTACCTTATAAAGTGGACTTAACCTATGTTAAACTAGGAGCTCTCATCTCCAGCTTCGTGTTGTTAGTCATCCAATACGATTTCGATGTTTTTTTTTTTTTTTTTTTTTTTTTTTTTTTTTTTTTTTTTTTTCTTTTAACAAACTGGGAATGTGCGAATACCTATTATCCACCCATTGCTTTCGCCTGGAAGAAAGCTGTATAGGGAACAGCAACAGAATGTGGCAGTTGGATTCGATTGTTTAATGTAATTGATGACGAAAACATTTATTTGTCGAATCAAGAGTTCTGGTGTCAATAAAATTAACGGTATCCAATTTATCGATTTTATAACAGGCGTTTGCGTAATAAAATGAAATTGTACACAGATACAGAAGAAATTTTTATTCTACAAAATTCTATAACTCTTAAACTACTTTTCCACATAACTGCCGAAATATGGCAGGCATTTGTCAGAGCGTGGCACCAGGTTTTGTATACCTTCTTCATAGAAATCTGCCGCCTGTGTCTTCAACCAGTCGGAAACAGTTTCTTTCAGCTCGTCGTCCATAGCGAGAGCACTAGTTATAAACCTACGGGTTTCCTGGATCTTGTCATCAATCGCGTGAACCAGTTCTTCTGTAACCAAAGGTGGACGCCCACTTCGTTCTTCATCGGACCCATCTTCTCACCATCGAATCACTCATCGCATTTGGTCCGTAAACATCGCAAATTTGCCGATAAACTTCACTTGGTTTCACTTTCCTCGCATTCAGAAAGCGAATCACCGACCTGATTTCACAGGCGGCGGGATTTTCAATCAACGCCGACATTTCAAACAAGCACAACAAAACGTACGTAACTGACAGCGATCTCCAAATGGTGCACGTTCTTCTCCTTGATACACATCGTCTACACCGCATGTGCGGATCTGCAGTCGCAGCGCTGCAGCGGAGATAAATTGAAACGGAGCTTACTTTCTGGACTCGCCTCGTACATTTACGAATTAGATTGGAAACTAGGATAGCCAATATTTACTAAGTGCAGCCCTATACTGTGCGTCAATCTTATCAATGTGGCATCGGCTAACAAATCTCTAAGAGAGCAGTCGTGTTGTTGTTTTTTGCAAATTTTTTGTTTGGCTAATAAGAGTACTGAAAATTGAGAGGTGTTTCCGTAAATCTAGGGAACTCCTCTGCCCAATAGGATGTGGTTTTTTTTTTTTTTTTTTTTTTTTTTTTTTTTTTTTTTTTTTTGTCTTTGACTCTCTTCTCGCACTGTGTGCTATGATTTTGGAGACCTAAGGTATGTTTTTTTACCTCTAGAGGGTCTACTAAATTTCGTTGTTTCAGCATTGTCTACTGTTATTGGGATGGAACATCTGTCATCGTCTGTACTTTGATATAGGACTTCGAATAATGTGTTGGCTATAAAGATTTTCTGGTATTCTAGGCATCTTCGTTTACGGTAACCAGCTACTTGTAATTTAAAAAAAAATAAATCCAAGTTCGGTTTAGTGAAATGAAAGAAGAAATCACAGGAAAGGAACTTGATTTGTGTTCGGGGTAAAAATTTTTGTCTATATTTTGGGCAAAGGGTGGGTCGAACTGGTTCTACCGAACTGAAAATCGGTTGTAATTGTGTTGCATCTGGCAGGTAAAGTATTACTTTTATGTCCTCTAGTTAGGCCAGGATATGTTTGCGGTTATGTGGTTGTTGTTCTGGAGAGCGTCATTCGAAGAAGGATGTTATTAGGTCAGTGCTTTCGAAAAACAGCGTTAGTATAGACGGTAGGAAATCGGTAAACAGCTGATATTAAATTATTTTACGCATTTTTATTGTTTATTGTAACTCTCCAAGGATATACCGTCGCCGCGGTGGAGTAGCCGAGCGGTCTAAGACGCCTTGTTGCGTAGCTCGCGGTTGCTCGCCGTCGGAGGTTCGTGTCCTCCCTGGGGCGTGTGTGTGTGTGTGTGTGTGTGTGTGTGTGTGTGTGTGTGTGTGTGTGTGTGTGTGTGTATGTGTGTTGTCCTTAGGTTAGTTTACATTAGTTTAAGTAGTTTGTAAGCTACGGACTGATCACCAAGCAGTTTGGTCCGATAGATTTACAAACATTTGAACATTTTTTTATATACGACTGTATAGTAGGGTCTAGTTTTGTTTAAACGTGTGTAAAGAACAATTTTAAACGTCACTAAGAATTTAGTACTTAGTGTTTTTAATAAACAGATACTGCCATTACATATGATAAATACGCGATGTTATGTGAGAATTAATACCTCGTCACACCAAGATCTATTTCGGTCGCATGTGGACCGCTATCCGTGATTCAAGCGCTTTCTCCACTTGCCCACCACGATCTGAGCCGCAACTTGTGGATGAGAATTTTTGATGGAATGGTTGGATTTTTAAAATTTCTCATTTTGTGGTAAAACTTTAGTAATAGCTTACACAAACAATGCCAGTTTTGTATTATGTTGTTATTGTAAATTGAATATATCATTACTTGGGCAGATTATTGCTTTGCTATTTTCAATTTTTTCATTGTTTAGTGATTGCCAATTTGAAAATTAAACTAACGCGTAGCACGTGTTATAGTTACGGGGTCACGTGACTGTTGACCGTGACAATGTTTCCTGCGCGTGTGATCTGTTTAATTTTGCTATAGACCAGCGGCGCAGCCATGGGAAGGGAGAGTGGCTAGTGGGGCTGAAGCCCCCCCCCCCCCCCAACATCTCCAAAAGACTTTTTAATCTAATATTTTATTGTTTTCACTTCATCTTTTTTAACAGATCGGCACCGGAAATTTAAGATAGTACACAAGTAATAAATCACAACGTAACTATAATTTAACAAGTACAAGTGAACGTGAAAATGGGTCGCAAACGTAATACCGCCACTGAGAACGTGTGCTGTGAGCGGTTTTAATGCCGCCGCGAAAAGCTTTGGTGCTGCCGTTATTGTTACTGCTATGCTTTAGGTTACGAGCCGATTGTTTATCTGCGGCGACGCGCCGCATAGCAAATTCAAATGTTCAAATGTTTGTCAAGCTTACGGAACTTAACTACGGGGTCATCTGTCCCTAAACTTACAAACTACTTATGAACTACTTACGAACTAGGACGGCACAAATATCCATGCCCGAGGGGGGATTCGAACCCCCGACCGTAGTGGCCGTGCTGACCGTGACTGAGCGCCTCAGTCCCCTCGGCCACCGCGGCCGGCGCCGCATAGCAGGTCAGCGGCGCCACCAAGTGCAACCTTTTGAACGACAATAGTGTTATTTTAGTTCAATTTTTAAACATAGAGTCTCCTGTTAATTAAACTGTAAAGAGCTTTCTCTTTGGCTATTAATATAAAAGTTGCTTAATTATTTTACGAGCTGATTATGCACAATTCATTTCCACCAAGTTGCTCCTCTTCCACTTTCAAATTAATGCGAGTCTGCTCATTTCTTGTGCAACTGTTTTCGTAGTAGTAGAAAAAGTGTAAAAATAAGTCGTAGATTAATAATTTTAATAGGCTTTATTAAAAGAAATAGCCCCTTTAGAAACTATCTATTGTGAGAAAAGAATTGCAGTGTGTGAAAAATAATTACAGGTCAATTTACTGTAATTTTGTGACACAATGTAGTAAATTAGGAAGACACGCTCCGATGCTAAATCAACGACAGATAATGAGCTTTTTAAAGACGCAGGGAGAGAATTTAATACACAAGAGCCTTCTCACTGCAATGAACTATATACAATGAACACCTTTTCAGAAAACGCGGAACAGAACAGTTCAATAATAGGCAACATGGAAAATGACTAAACACAGGATATGACGATACTCGACTCCACCACAGGTAGAGCGTGCACAGAAAATAACTCATCAGTTCAGACGACCTTTGCTATAAAAAATACAGGTGCGGTATGTAGTGAAAATCTACCAATTAATGATCTTACGCAATTTTATTTGTGGTTTTAGAGTGCTGAGGTCATTAGCGCCTGAATCACACTTAAGATATACCGAAGGATAATAAGCCTATATGAAAACAGCTTAAAACATAGGGTAAAATACAACAAAGGAAAACTAAATGTCCTTTGACAAATTAGTCAAGTTGATGAAATTCAAGACTCGAGCAGCAGTTCGTGCGTCATCAGCTAAAATTTCTTACAGGGTATTCCGTAGATTCAGTGCAATACGAACAGGAGTAAAATGTGGACAAGACAATAAAACATGGCGCACCGTCAGCGGGTAACCACAGGAACAGAATGGTGCAGGGTCACGTTAACAAGTGGCGGTGGCTGAACCGGCAATGTCCGATCCGCAACCGGGCCAAGATAACCTCTTCTCGTCGCGAGCAGCGTGAGGGGGCTCTCCAAGCCACCGGGAGCGGTTTAAAGGTTCGAAGCTTATTATTTGTAAGCGAGGGCCACACATTGTGCAAAAAATGTTCAAATGTTTGTAGAGCTTATGGGACTTAACTACGGGGTCATCAGCCCCTAAACTTACAAACTACTTATGAACTAGCTAATACTAAGGACGGCACAAATATCCATGCCCGATGGGGGATTCGAGCCCCCGACCATAGTGGCCATGCAGACTGAGACTGGCGCGCCACAGAGCGCTCGGCCACCACGGCCGGCCACACATTATGCCACGACGATAAAATACGACAGTAAGATCCTCTCGAATATCATTCGAAGGGACACACAACGTAGCTGTCCGAGGTAGGAGAGTTGCAGCCTTGCCCGAAGCACCAGCAGCCTCGTTACCAGGCATGCCTGCGTGGCCAGGTACCCACAGAAGTGTGAACGCGAGGGCCGTCGGCAGCTAACAATTGAAGGGAGCGGTTGATTCGGTGCACAACAGAATGGACCGAATAGGGGTCTGTCAGACTCTGGATGGTGCTCAGGGTGTCAGAGTTGATCACATAGGAAGGTTAACGGTGTTGGCGGATTTATAGTACAGCGTAATAGAGCGCAAAAAGCGCAGTTGTGAAATTCGATCAGTGTTCATTAAGCCTGTACTGAAAACTGTCATTCCTGACGACAAACACACATCCGACACCTTCATTGATTTTGGAGCCATCTGTATATCGAGCCGCGCACGAAGTTGAAGAAACCTCGAGACTGAGGCGCTTCAGTCACGGTCTGCACGGCCTCTACGGTCGGGGGTTCGAATCCCCCTTCGGGCATGGATATTTGTGCCGTCCTAGTTCGTAAGTAGTTCATAGGTAGTTTGTAAGTTTAGGGACTGATGACCCCGTAGTTAAGTCCCATAAGCTTTAGAAACATTTGACAATTTTTGAAGTAACCTCGAGCGGTAAACAGCATCCGAAGTGCTCTCATTCGGGAGTGAGGTAAGTTCGAGGTGAACGCGAACTTGAGCCTGAAGCCAAGGTGGCACTCGGCTCTCAACTATTTGAAATGTGGAAGGGAGAGTAAAATCGAGCTACCGAAGCGAGCGCGAAAACGGACTCCAGGTGGGAGCAGGGCAATCGCGGACTGCCCATATTGGCTATTGAGGGAGTCATTAAAGAATTATGGACAGTAAGGGTGGTGGGGCATCGACAGCAGACGGCATGCGTACCGATAGAGCACTATGTCGCGTCGATAGGTTAAAGGCAATTAGGCAGCTTCAACAGGCCAGGCGTAACCTCCTGATGGTGGATCGAGTTTAGGCGGCGTAAAATGGACGGCCATGCAGAAGTGTACACGAAGCTCCCATAATCCAGGTTTGATCTGACAGTGGACCGATAGAGGTCAAGTAGGGCGGTACGATCCGCGTCCCATGATGTACCTCTAAGAACACGGAGAACGTTGATCGAGTACAGCAGGCAGCCAAAGAAGAGACATGTGGAGACCAGCTAAGTTTGCTATCCAATGTTAGCCCTAAAATGTCGTCGTCCCAACAAATGGGACAGTGACAGGGCGGAGAAGGAGAGATGGTGGTAGAAACTCTATCTCCAGGTGTTGATACAGATCGTTTTCTCATGGGAGAAACGGAAGCCGTTTGCAACACTCCAGAAACAGAGACTGTCAAGGCAATGCTGAAGATGACACTCCAGGAGACACGTTCTCTGACCGCTGCAATAGATCGTGAAGTCGTCCACAAACAAGGTTTCTGATACATCAGCTAGGAGGCAATGGCGAAAAGTGCTATGATTAAGACGGAGCCCTCTGGTGCCCCATTCTCCTGGCGAGAGATGTCCGACAAAACAGAGCCCACTCGTACCCTGAACATTCGATCTTTTAAAAAGGCAGGAATAAAGAGGGGGCCGCGAAGATAACATGAATGCATGGTGCGGAGAATGCCCTCCCCAAACAAGTGACGTAAGCCTTATCCAAGTCGCAGAACACAGCCACCGTTTGACGTTTTCGCAAAAAGTTATTCATAACGAAGGTCGACAAGGTAACGAGGTGATCAATAACAGAGCGATACCTTCGAAACCCACACTGGACGTTGGTGAGGAGTCGTCTAGATTCGAATAGCCAACCAGCCGAGCATGAACCATGCGCTCCATTACCTTATGGACACAGCTAGTCAGGGGAAATGGGGCGATAACTTGATGGAAGATGTTTGTCCTTCCCTGGTTTGGGTATGGGGACAACAACTGCTTCACGCCAACAAGTGGGAACTTCACCTTCACTCCAGACGCGATAAGTGCGAAGAAGAAAGCATTTACCTGCAGGAGAGAGGTTCATCAGCATCTGAATGAATATCAATGGCATCGGGCCCTGGGGCAGAAGACCAGAACAGGGCGAGAGCACGTTCTAGCTCCTGCATGGTGATGTAAAAGAAGGCGCTCGTGCCTCCTCTGCCTAGTTTTGGGGGAGGAACGCAGTATCATAATTAGCTGCACTTGAGAATTCAGCGAAAGATCGGCTAAAAGCATTAGAGATATCAAAGGGTTCCACGAGAACTTCTTTTGGTATGTTCGGGCCGGGTATTGGGGAATTGACCTTAGTGCCAGATAGCCGGCGTAAGTTACCTCAGACGACCGATGAAGGAGTAAATCTTTTGAAGGAACTGGTGAAAGTAGTCCAGCAAGCTTTTTTGCTTTCTTTTATGACAGGAGGGCGTTTCGCTCGTAGTTTTTTGTAATTGATACAATTCTCCAAAGTAGGCCGGCGTTGAAACAGACGTAGAGCACGTCGCCAGGCTCGAATAGCATCGCTACATGCTGCATTCCGCCAGGGAACCGGGAGAGGTGGAAGTTCGGGGGATGGAATATTCGGTGGCGGTGAGGATGACGTCCGTGAGGTAGTTGACCTGACTGTCACAGTTGGGGAAATTCTGATCATAGAAAACCGCCATGGAAGTATAGAGCCCCCAGTCGGCTTTGGAGATGTTCCAGCTGGTGGAACATGAAGAAGTTGTTTGATGTAGTAGAGAAATTATACAGGGGAAATGGTCGCTAGAGTACCTATCAGACAGAACATACCTTTCTAAACGATGTGCAAGTGGAGCACTACGAGGTCCAAGTGGGAATAGGTATGTGTCGTGTCTGACAGAAAAGTTGGTTCGCCAGTATTTAGGGAGACAAAGTTAAGGTGGTTGAAGAGGTCAGCCAAATGAGAGCCCCTCTGGCAAGAAGCTAGAGAGCCCCATAGAGGGTGGTGGGCGTTGAAGTCGCTAATCAACAAAAATGGTGTAGGAAGCTGAGCAACAAGTTGCAGTAAGTCTGACCTAAGAATGGCAAATGAAGATGGGATATAGATACTACAAATAGAGAGAGGTGAATGCGGGGATGGTGATACGGACGGCAACCGCCTGTAGGGGAGTTCGCAGTCGGATGAGAAGATAATAGAAGTCTTCCCAAATGAGCAGCATAGCACCTTCATGGTCAGGAATACCTTCCACAGGACGTAAAACAAAACGCACTGCAGTATATTGTGGAAAATTGATATGATCGTTTGGGCGGAGCTTCGTTTCTTGTAGACCAACTATATGTGGACAATGCAGTCGAAGGAGTACTCTTAATTCATCGCGGTTGGAACGAATGCCTCTGATGTTCCACTGAAGGAGTGCCATCAAGAAAGCAAGAGAAGAAGAAAAAGGGAGAAGGCAAGAGTGGGATTGCTTCGACAGCCACTGAGGACATGGCTGTGAGGGGGCACTGCTACTGCAACACACAGATGGACAGTCGTGTTCCATGGGTTCATACATCTGTTCTGCCTCCTTTCTGGATTGAGCGTGAAACGTGTCCATAAAAAATTATTTTTATAAGAAAATGTCTAATATTGTGCCTCCTGTTTTGTATCGAGTAACTTGCTTGCAAGAAAATGTATAATATCGCTTCTACTGTATGTATCGATATGTGTAAAGTTTCATCTCTGGCAAAGATCATGTATTGCATAGCATTGTAGCTCGCACTGAGAGAGAGTAGCACTAGTGGTTCAGCTCGCTTAGAGAGCGGTTGGGTTGTGTGTATGGCTCCGATGTAGAGCAGAGGCTGCTTTGCCAACAAGTCAGAAGTTGTATTATGTAGGTAATGTAATGCTGATTATCAATAATAAGTAACTTAACCCTGTTTCATATTTCATTTACGTAGTTAGAAAATTAACCTACTTCCTTCATTTGATAATTAGTTGATTTAGTGGAGTGTTGATTTGAATAATATTATTGAACATATTTCATTATTGGTGCCATAGTAAAATGATAGTTAATTTAAATTTCAATAATTAGAAACTGATCTACATAAATTCTCACAGTCAAGCATTAAGAAAGTTATTTGTGGTTTTTCTTATATCTTTCTCGCAGTCAAAATTTTTGAGTATAGTCAGTGTCTGTTTCAAAAGGTTACATGTCACAGTTGTTTTGTTAAAATATCCGTTGCGCACATAATCAGTTTAATGCACTGTTTCTTATACATCAATATCAGGGCCATAATTAAACCAAATAGCTGTGTTAATGAACAATTTATTGTCTGATTTAACGATAGGTTCAACATTCCACAACACACGTACAGCTTTTATCTGGCGCCCTTTCTGCCAGGATAGTTCACAAACAGGATCGTGACGTAGTTAGATACGTAGTCTTATTTCAGTTAGTTTGTATTTTCCACTAACCAACTTACCTTTTGGCTCTTAATTTAATTTTTGTAGCACCATCCTCTGTTGTAGCAACAGTAGCATAGTAATTGTTTCTGTAGTCTGTTACTTACCATTCTTGAGATTGTGTAGTATTGTTTATAGTAGATTAATTGAATATACAAATAATTGCATTACTACTGAACAAGCCTCTCTTTTATATTGTCTGATGTTTGTTGTGATGAAAGTTCTAGTACCGCGGAACTCGTGTGATAATTAACGGTTCGCGTAATCTCGATTGTGACTGTATGTTGCACTAGCCCGATTCAACCTATTGTTCTCTCATAAATACCGTGTGTAATTTTCAAAAATATGCAGTAGGTGAAAATAAATATTATTGGTCACTTTACTGAAAAATTCTGTTAACAATGTCGAAGAATAGGAGAGTCCGCGCTGATGCTAAATCTGCTTCCGAAAATGAGACCTTGAATGATGCAAGGAGAGAAGCTGAATTTTTACAAGAGTCTTCTCACTGCACTGATACAAATACGACAGTAAATACCGTGTCCGAAAACGCGGAACAGATTAGTTCAGGAACAGACAATATGGATAATGACAAAGTACAGGATTCGACAATACGGAATTCCGATTCTTGTAACGTGGTTGCGGAAAATAATCCATCGGTTCCGCCTAGCTCTGCTACAAAAAATACTTGTGCGACGGCTATGGATAACGTATTACCAAATGATTTCATGCAAATTTTATTGTCAAAGCTCTCTAAGTTAAATGAGGCACAGAAACTAAGTGAAAAACTTGAGAATAGTCAATTACAATTTCAGAAATTAAATGAAAAACTTGAGGAACAATCTCAGAAATTAAATGAAAAACTTGACAATAATCAATTACAATCTCAGAAATTAAATGAAAAACTTGAGAAACAAGGTGAAAAACTTGAGAAAATAGAACAGACGTGCGATTCGAGGTTTGTGAGTATTCAAAGTAGTTTTAATAAAATAAATGAGGACAACAATCGGTTCAGGGAACAACTGCTCAATACTTTCAAACGTGAATCTCAGCAAAAATAAGACAAGATATTCGCGACGAGATTAACCCGGTAGTGGAAAGCCTTGCGTCACGAGTCGAAAATATAGAAACCACCGAAATCGCTCAATTGAAGCAACAGAGTAATCTATTTGATGAAAAGTTGCAGAACTTCCAGTCAGTCACGACGGAACAGATCAATAAAATTAATAAACAGTTTGAGGATATTACTGTTAAAATTACCCAAATCAGTGATAACAGTGACAAAAGTTCTGATGTAACGCATCCTACCCCGTTTAATGAAACTAATGAATATCTCGCCCTTGACCGTTTCAAACAAGGTCAAATGACCATTAATCAGCAATACAAGGCTGAGGTCAGGAAATTAGATGATCGCGTGGCGCGAATAGAGAGGAAATTTGACCACACTTATGGAAATGCATACGAAGATGTAGAAGAAAATTTGAACGAAAATGACAATGATGATTCGACTCAAGTAGGTCGCTTGGTACGTGAACGAAGTGTACCTTGTAGTAACAACAATGAAGACGCAGTGCGTAGTTTACGCCCACTTACGCCGCACGGGCGAAAGGAAGCGTTTGACTACAAGCATTTCCTGACTGTACGTAAATTCAAGACATTTAAAAACTCTCCGAATGACCTGCACCCTAAAGAGTGGTTGCAGCAATTCGATTATTGTCTTCCCCCGAATTGGCCACTTGAGCACAGATTAGAATTTATATGTGGTTATCTGGAAGGCGAGCCAGCCACCAGAATGAGAGCTATTGCACAAGAGTGCTATAGCGAGAATCAGTTCCGACGCTCATTTCTATCCGCATACTGGTCGGAAGCGGCACAAGACCGCGTTAAAAACAGTATTGCGACATTCAAAACTTTTGAGCGATCAAATTTCTCGAGCCCAGTGGAATATTTCCAAAACTTAGTATACAAAAATCAATTTTTATCGGCACCTTACTGCCCTGCGGAATTAATCAGAATTTGTTTGAACAAATTGCCTCTACACTTGCGTCAAATTGCCATTGCGGCACGATGCAAGAATGATATTGAAGCCTTTAGAAATCTCTTACAAGACTTAGAGGAAGAAGACGAGGAAAATTCCTCGCGCAGTCGATATTTTGAAACAAACAAATATGATCGCCGGTCGCAACAAAGCCCGCCGCGTACTAAACGTTATTCAGAGCACGACGATAAACCAAAAAATAATTCTTTCACTAATGAATCTTACAAACAAAGTCGCGACAATGAGAACGGTGATTTTCATGATCGTGAAATTAACCGTGGAAGTTTTCGTGGCCGCAACCGAGGTGGTGGTTTTGGTCGCGGAGGACGCTACAATAATTACTATCATAACAGCAATACTTCGAATGATACTAATTGGCGTGATAGACGCAATACTGATAGTGATCGCGAGACTGAAAATCACAACAATAACGCTGAGAAGCGTAGTCGGGAGGGCACACGCGATAATTCTCGTGATCGCCTTCCACGATACGAAAACACAAATCAGGGCCAAAGCAGATCGCATACCCCGGAAAGACAAGAGCAAAACATTGAAATCAGACCTGCTAATCCACGCTCTAATTCATCAAAAAGGATTTTCAAGGCATAAAAGATGGGGTAGAGAGTCCATTAATCTGTTTTGGACACACCAAGTGGCGATTGGTGCCCCGTTCTCGAGCTGAGTGTCACTATTCTTCCGCTTTTCCTTAGTGCGCTCTATCTACCTCTTTTCTCACTGTTACTTTTCTCTAACTCTGAATACTTATGCTCTGTGCTACGCTGGGATATTGTCATACGAAACTTTGATTATCTTGCAATTTGCATATAACGAACTCTGTGGCTGTGCAAGACAAATAAAATTAATGGAAATTTTTGATTGTGTAATCTAATCAAGTTCCTATGTTTCAGAAAATATCAGATTTCTCTTCTGTGTTACTAATTGCATAACTTACGAAGTTCTGAGCGAGTAAAGAAGATTTTGAGTTGACATAAGCATTTTGTAAACCAAGGACATTATGGAGGATGATGAGTAAGGCAATACACAATATGTCATGGTGGTCTTTAAAATGCATTATTGTTTATGGATAAATGATGGTAAGGAAGGTATTGGTAACAGTCAAAGATGTTTGATAAATGTAATTATGTGGACGAGATTATACAATGATTATGAAGCAATTATGAGGAGAATCGCTATGTTGCTAATGATGCTATGTTCTGTTCTTTTCTTATGTGCTTACTCGCACTGCCCTTTTGTGTTTTCTCTTTGTGCTTATGTGCACCATTTTGTATGTTGATGCATTGTGCCTTCAATGGCATGTGTGATTGGTGAGATTCATATCCTTCTGATGCTCTGTAATTATTTGTAATTATGTGTAATGAATATTTCTAATTATGCTTGCAGCTATGCGTATTGCTCTTGTAATCAAAGCTTACCGCTATGCTCACTAATTATATACCTAAGCCCTACCACTATGCTAATTAATTTTATAATGAAGCTCAATGACAATGTATGGTTATGCTTATACGTTGCACACAGCCATCTCTCTTGCAAACTTGCAGCTGTGCCATAAGTTGCGCCTAGTTAAGTCTAGAAAGATAATGCACAGAGATATTTTGCTTTTGCTTACTGCTATCTTCCAAATTTTATTGATGATCTTGTTGACGAAAATCTGCAGCTATGCCTAACGAATATTACGTCTGTGTTTATGTTATTGGATGATTTACTGTGATGTACATCTATTACTGTGCCTAAATTTGCACTAATTGTTTTGTTTGACCCTACTGTTGACTCAGACAGACACAGACATGACCTGATGACTTGAACCTCTTTTGATATTCTCACGAAACTACCCTGATGTGTTATACCTTAAGGCAATGAAATATGTAGCTCAGTTGAGACAAAAGCCTGGCCATGGCAACTTATGTAATTTAAGTGTTATAATTTGGTGGTAATGTAATCACCACCATAGTGATATATATTAATTTAAAGAGATATGAACTAATGGCAATTGGAATGTCAATTTAAGTTATTTCATTATGACAACAAATTTACTTTACATGACCTAATGCCAAATTGATGACAAGCACCCTCAATGTATTTCATACGATTATGTGTTTGTAAAGCAATATGTACATAGTATGTAAAGCCTTGTGCTTATATGAAATGACACTAATGTTGTAGATACTCTAATATAAGAATTAAATTACTCACTAGTATTCAAATGTATCCGTCTTCAAGACCCTACCTGTAATGTAAAAATATGGTTTAATACCATGACCCCATCTGTACCACTTGAATTTGTGGGAAAATATTTCTGTAGATATGTTCTAATCAGTGACTTTTCTTTCAGTCTAAACTGAAATATCATGACTATGTTACTAATTTGTGTGTAAAATGCTTTATTTCATGTACTTTGGACACGCATGGGAAGTGGCGATTTCGCACACGAGATTCCAGAATGCACACAGAACAATGGACGAGTTACTTACTATACACCACTGATTTTGGGCCTTTTAATGAAGATGTTTGTTGGATGATGTTTGGCCACACAGTACTGTCCATTGCAGCCTTGGCCAACCACCACCATTTTGCTCTAATTTTGGCTATGCTGATGCAGTCTGCTAATAGCTCCGTTGGTTGGAGCACACTTGGTTGTCGAATTGCATGGAGGAATACATCAGAACCTTTTCCCCATGACTTCCACTTCAATGCAACCAGCCAGCCCGCCTACAGTGTGGTGTAATCTTACAGTGTTTTGTGTTCGTGTGCAGACCTAAAATGAATGTTAGGAGCTAATGTGCTATTCGTGTGCATATACTATTCAGTGCCTCCCATTGCAAACGTTGTCCACAGGTTCATTACCAGTGTTTAGGTATATTTCATGGTTCTTTTACATTCAGTGACCAAAATAAAATTGTGCTCTTGATAGATACATATACTTAGTCTGAAATGTCATTGTGCCTATTCGATTGACAAACGTTATATTGAAATCCTATTGTGCTGAAGCAGTAACATTATTTTGTACATGATCAGAAGCCTATGTAGTCAAAAATTTTACATGTATGTTCTAGCATCCATGAAAGTATGGCATTTTAAATGCATCACAGAATACAAAACTGACACTTTATCTTATACTAAGTGCACTAAAAATTTACATAGACTACATTGTGCACAAGATACGAATGTTTATTTTATGTTTAAAAAAAATGATGACATTAGTTAAACTATCTTTTGTAAAACTTTGTATATGTTCATGTTTATTATTGTATATTTTTTCCATTTGTGTATTACTTCTAGCTATCTCATTTTCTCCACTATATCATTTGTCAAACTATGTTTTCTGAAATTCTATATATACTTATGTTTACCATTATGTATAATTGTCATATATTCCACTTATTGCTGATGTTCTGTAAATTTTGACATTTGCTTATGCCTGTCACACCCTGTACCACTCCATGCGTGACTTTTGATGGTACTGTTCTGTAAAATGGCATGTATTTATGACTGTCACATTTTTTTAAATTTTCTATGTACTCCATCTGTTGTTTTGATCTTGAATATCTTGTATAAAAATGTTTATCAGGTTTTCATATTTTTCATGTTATATTTTGGATGTCATTAATGAATTTTTGGACTTGAAATTCAGTAATTTTGCTGGCTAGGCAATGCCATTGGCATCACCCACCCTACAAAATTTTAATAGGTAGGAGGGGGGTGATGAAACGTGTCCATAAAAAATTATTTTTATAAGAAAATGTCTAATATTGTGCCTCCTGTTTTGTATCGAGTAACTTGCTTGCAAGAAAATGTATAATATCGCTTCTACTGTATGTATCGATATGTGTAAAGTTTCATCTCTGGCAAAGATCATGTATTGCATAGCATTGTAGCTCGCACTGAGAGAGAGTAGCACTAGTGGTTCAGCTCGCTTAGAGAGCGGTTGGGTTGTGTGTATGGCTCCGATGTAGAGCAGAGGCTGCTTTGCCAGCAAGTCAGAAGTTGTATTATGTAGGTAATGTAATGCTGATTATCAATAATAAGTAACTTAACCCTGTTTCATATTTCATTTACGTAGTTAGAAAATTAACCTACTTCCTTCATTTGATAATTAGTTGATTTAGTGGAGTGATGATTTGAATAATATTATTGAACATATTTCATTATTGGTGCCATAGTAAAATGATAGTTAATTTAAATTTCAATAATTAGAAACTGATCTACATAAATTCTCACAGTCAAGCATTAAGAAAGTTATTTGTGGTTTTTCTTATATCTTTCTCGCAGTCAAAATTTTTGAGTATAGTCAGTGTCTGTTTCAAAAGGTTACATGTCACAGTTGTTTTGTTAAAATATCCGTTGCGCACATAATCAGTTTAATGCACTGTTTCTTATACATCAATATCAGGGCCATAATTAAACCAAATAGCTGTGTTAATGAACAATTTATTGTCTGATTTAACGATAGGTTCAACATTCCACAACACACGTACAGCTTTTAAGCGGAAGGGGCAGCTTCCTCCGCCGGTGAACTGCTGGCAGATCGGCAAGCAGTAGAGCAACCTTGCGAGAAAGAGGACAGCCGGGGCCGTCTACTGCTGGATGGCGTGACCAAAGAGTGGCGGGGAAGGAGAGGAACTTCTCTTTTTGTGTAACTTTTTGGAGGCAGTTCGGCTTGAAGAATGAGTGGCTGATGGTTGGGAAGATGGTGCTTTAAGAAAATCTTCGCGGACACAATTTTTTTTCGAAGTCCAGGCTGTCAAATTAGTGGCTCGTGATTTCTGTGACACTCATGTGGACTGGGATTTGGAGTGAGCAGAAGGATGTCGAGTGGGGAATCTTTGGACTGGCTGATCTGACAACTGTGTTGCTGAAAGTAAAATCACATGTCTGTGTACCCATCTCCTTCTTTGGTTGAGGAGAGTAAAGGAAAGGTAGGTACCTGCTGGGAACACAGCAGGCTTTCTACTTGCTAATAATTTCCGGGCAGCAGAGTTTGATACTCCTTACTTCACTCTGATTCCCTGGATGACCCGCTCATCTTTATACACAGGGCATTCTCGAGAAGTAGCATCATGGTCAACCATGTAGTTGATGCAGTGATGGGACGGAGGTGGGCAGTCACCCTCATGGGCGTCCCTATCATAGGTGACGCATTTCGCTGCATTGTGGCATGAATGACGGATATGGTTGAACTGATGACACTGGTAACATTGGGTGGGATTAGAAACATACAGCCGAACGGAGAAGATTTCATAGCCCGCTTTTACCTTGGAAGGAAGGTCAACTTTGTCAAAAGTAAAAAACACAGTTCAGGTCGGTGTTAGGTTGTTGTTAGCTCTTTTCATCACACAATGTACAGCTGTTACACCCTGGTTGGAAAGGTACTCCTGTATTTCCTCATCTGACAGGTCGTCAAGGGATCGTGAGAACAATACCCAGCGCAATGAGTTGAGGGTATGATGAGGTTCGATCTTAACAGGAAAAGTGTACCACAGCATAATGCGGAGCAACGTTTGAGTTTGGAAGGCACCTTCGATTCCCGGCAATAGTGTCCCATTATGTTGGCGAGAACAAGTTTTGACAGGATCTGCAATCGTATCGACAACTCGTGGTATTATGAAAGGATTCACTGACGAGATAACATGGCCATCAGTTCGTGAAATGACAAGGAACTTTGGCAACTTATGAAAAACCTTGTTGGACTTTGGTTCATCGAATTTCCTTTTCTGGATGCAGGTCAAAGTAGAAGAAGAGGAAGAAGAAGTCATTGCAAAGTTGTTTCCCATGATTACCAGCGTCTACGATGGTGCGTTCCGTCCTAATTGGGAACCCTCACTGAGGGCTCACACGCCTTAGGTGATTGTCCACACCTCAGGTCACACCTTCCGAGAAACGGACGGAGGAACCAATCGGCACGGTCGGAAGGTTTCAACTCGAGTAATCACCCCTCCCTGGGGCCCTATTCTGTATCTTTTCGGCGCGCCAAAGTTCGGTTCGGTCAAAGAGTGCACCGAGGGGTCGAGTTATCGAAGCAGCTCCATTATTTAATTCTGTGTGGTCTGTATGAAACGGACGAATATGTCGCTATTGACCGATTTAAAGAAGGTCAAATGGCCATTAACCAGCAACGTAAGGCTTAGGTCAAGAAACTAGACGATCGCCTGGCATGAGTAGAAATGAAAATATCGTGCTCGCGATAACTCACATATGATAGGATACAGAACTACAATGAAAGCGAAACTTCTGATTTCAATCAAGTAGGTACCATGATACATGAATGGAGTGTACCGCACAGCCACAACAATGAAAATGCGCTACGCATCACACGTTCGCACACGCCGTTCAGATCAAACGAGGCATTTGACTACGAACACTTTCTCACGGTACGCAAATTTAAAATTTGCCGAACGACGTGCACCGAAAAGATGGCTCCAACAGTTTGAATATTGTCTTGCTCCTAATTGGCCTTTGGCCACAAATTAGAATTTATGTGTGGCAATTTGGAAGTTGCACCAACCACTAGAATAAGGGCACATACACAGGATTGTTGTAATGAAAATTAATTCCAAGTTTCAACGCCTATTTTTGTCCGTGTATTGATAATAAGTGACAGAAGACCGTGTCAAAAATAGTATCGTGATGCCTAGAAATCTTGAACGATCCAATTTTTCAATCCCCGCGTATTACTTTCAGCACATGGTGCGCAAAAATCTATTTTTTTATCGTCGCTTCAGAGTTCAGCTGAATTAATTAGAGTATGCCTAAATAAATTACTGTCACACTTGCGACAGATCGCTATTGCGGCACGTTGCAAGGACGATATCAAAGCGTTTAGAAACCTATTACAAGTTCTTGAGGAAGAGGGGAGGAACATTATTCATATAACAGCAACAATGAAAGAAATGGAGACAACAGCCTTTCACAACTAAGCCTGTCGCGTAATAGACATTACGCAGAGCGAGATAACAGACGTGAGAACAACCACCATACAGATGAAAATCACATACAGTACCGTGACAATAGTGATAGTTATTCACATGACAAGCCAGATAACCTATAGCCGAGGTAGAAACTTTAGTCGCCGAAGATGTTATAATAATCAACATAATTACAACTATAATAACAAGAGTTCTGGCGACACTAGATACAGATCAGGTTATTGAAAATTCCAATAACAAAGCACAGAATCACTGTTACGACCGCACATGCGATAATTCTCAAAACCGACGCCGACAACAGGAACGGCTAAATCAAAATTGGCGTAGAAATAACCACCGTAACCCGGAAAGGAAAAATGAAAATGTTGTAATCAGACCGCCCAATGCACGTTACAACACATCACAGAACTGTCCATCAAAAAAATGAGTAGCGACGCCCGCCGCAAACAATGTGGCCGCGCATAATGTATATCATCCTCATTACACAATGAAACTTATTCACTGTGAACATTCTAATGACAAAAACAGTCATGATGAACATTTTTCTCTAAGAAATATAATAGTTTCTGCTGAAGTGTGCAACACTGAAACGGGCATTACATCAAATAGTCATACTTTAAAAACTAAACAGTGTATTTCAAAATCTAAATCTTTAACACCCTGTGTAAATGACAATAATGAAAATTCTACATCCACTCTTAGCGAAGTCGACAATAAAGTAACAACTTCGCATAATACTGCTCACCAAATTGATGAAATTATCGAAGATCTGGAAAGGAATGATGACAATTCAGAAGGGGAACACAAGCTTCTCTCACTTATTCTGAGGACGACACCACTCATGAAATAAAATTTATACAACAGGAACCGGCAGTTGTATATGATGGGCCATACATGTATATTGAAAATCAAAACACTTCACAGACAGTGAACAGTACTGATGTGACACACAGAAAAGTAATTTTCATCAGTTAGATTTACAACATGTTTCTGTAACTGATTGGGTAGATAATTATATGCCTTGGTGTTATGATGACAGTGTATGTGAATATGAAGTACAATTGCAGTGTGAGATAAATTTATCGTGTGAAAACCTGTTTATTCTTGATAATACCCTTATTGGCATAGAGATGTCTCATGATTTTTACACTGTACAAGAATTAGATTTTGTGCAATATTGGTAATGGTTGTATGAAACACTTAGTACTTCCCTAGATGAAAGTGATTATTAGATTAAAGTGCATACCGTTATATTTTTCATGCAGCAGAATAGACTCTCACAGGTGATATAAAATTAATTTTTGATACAGTAGAATTGTTTCTTGCAGTCGGTTTTATCACAGTCACCCATGTACACTCTATGTACTGTACCTGTTTAAAGATGATATAAGATGCGCACAGGCCATAATAAGAGTATTTCTTCTTAATTATTGTGAACAGGGCCATGATAAATTATTTTATGGTATTTATTATTGACAAGAATCAGTGATAGTGTTGGATACAATAGTTTTGTTGCGATCCTACACAAGGCAGTATTATTCAGATTCGCTAGTATTGCGTTCAGCCAACTTTTTACTTATTTTGACAATTAATTCGGCAGATTACCAATTTCAATATCTCACCAGACGGGTTTTACCTGTTCTGTTGATGGTGAGAATAGAGCGGTCTACTGCCTGTCGAATTTCTGGGACAGTTCTGAAGCGACTGCCACAAAGTGGTCCTTTCATCTTCGAAATCAAATCAGAGTCACAAGGATTCAAGTGTGGGCAGTATGGTGGATGGTACAGTACTTCCCAGTCACATCGACCGTTAGAGCAGCCGCAGCCTGCCCCGTGTGCGTCCGCGCTCTGTCGCGCAAAATGTTGGGCAATGCCGATTCCCAACACGCCTCTTGAAGACCTCGATGGCACTGTTGTGCTGTAAGACATCTGGCACATCAGTCCTGTTTCGAAAACAAAGTGACACCGTTACGTTGGACCGCTTTCTCACAAGTGACTCTTTACCTCGATCGGGCACACGCCGGTGATGTGGTGCGCGAGAGACCCTTGTATACTCTGAGTTGACTTCCACTAGCTTTCGACGCATTCGGAGGTATCCAATAAGAGGTGGGGTGGCCACATTGGACTGCATCCATTTCATATACTACAGTGAAGGCAAAGCGTTAAGTACGACTGGTGTCAAGTCTTTGTGCGACTACTTTCGTTAGTCATCGACGCGTTTGGTGAAATGGATATGAACCCCACAGGAGATTGGAAACGAAATGTCGGAATAAGAATGCACGGCATTTTGATACTAGTGTCTTGTAAAGTTAAAATAGCTCCTAGTATGAACTTCGGGATAACGGAGTACTGGTAAGAGCTCCTTGCTGGACGGTTCATTATTGATCTCGAGGCATGGACGTGGTACCCCAGAGATTCTGAGATGAGGTGACTGCATTCGAATGCATCGGATCTCAAATCACTGGTGTCTAGTAAGTACAAATTGTAAGTACGAGAGAAGGGCGGGTCTTGGCCCACTTTGGAAGGTGAATAACAGGCTGTCACCCCTCCCCTCCTCACCGACCTAACAAGGGCCGTTTGTGACTCACCGAGCTCAAGTTCACGTTCCGGAAATCGAACTCCCGACCTCAGACCTCGTAATCCCCGCACAGCGCGGGCGTTCCGAGTATTTTATATTACGTAGAGCCATCGCTGTTTATGTAAATAATTGACTCCCACTTCCATACAGAACCGTATCTCCAAAAAAAAAAAAAAAAATAATAATAATAAATAAATAAATAAATAAATAAATAAAATAAAATAAAATAAAATAAAATAAAATAAAAATAAATAAAAAATAAAAAATTATTTCTACTACGCCATAGGCCCGCGGCATTGAAAAAACGGCGGGACGTCAAGTGCCGCAGTCGGTCGAGGGGAGCGGCTGCCGGCCGCGGTGGCCGAGGAGACGGCACGGCCATTACGTCGGGGGTTCGAATCCCCCCTCGGGCATGGATATTTGTGTCGTCCTAGTTCGTAAGTAGTTCATAAGTGGTTTGTAAGTTTACGGACTGATGACCCCGCAGTTAAGTTCCATAGGCTTTACAAACATTTTTTTGTTTTTTTTTTTTTGTTTTTTGTTTTGAGCGGCTCCACGGCCGCCGTGTGTCGGCTTAGCAGGACCACCGGGGCTGCAAGTCTTTAATCAAACTGACGCACACAGGGGCTCCGGAAACACGCGCCCCATTGCGATCGGCAGAAAAAAAAAAAGAGCCGTCTGGTTGTCAGGTAAAAATCCTAAAAATTATGTCAAGAGCGCACGGCCGAACGTTGAGGGTGGGGACACCAGCACGCACCGGCCACACATGCGCACCCCCCCCCTCACACACAAACCATCGAGGACGTGAAATGTGATCGCATAATTGCACTGTAATAAAGTCCATACGTTGTGATTAATCCCCGCGCGGTGCCCCTGTGAATACCGCGACCCTTCTCACACCGGAGTTTTTCGTGACGCGCTATAAACAGTATCCCTCACATAGAGGGAATTGTGATCTTTGTCATTCTTATTATAACAAAGATTGCATTTTTTAGGAAACTGTTTTCTGTACCAACGAATTATCCGGGAAAACAGCTAACACTTTGTCAACGCGCGATAAATTACTGACCTCTTTCGTGTCAGATGTCTCACGTCTCGAACGGCCGCACACATCGCGTCAAGACGTCCTAGTGCACTCGGCTACTCCGGCGCAGCACCCTTTTTGCTTCGAGTCTTAAAAATACGGTATCCTTCGATCAGAGTGTAAAACACGCCACGATTTCGTTCAGGAAGCAGTTACCCAAACGATTTTATTACCGACTTCCATGACTAACAGTACAACTCCCTCTCGATTACAGTCATTACTAAAATCTGACAGAACATAATTTATAAAATTTTCTAGGTCTGGAAGATTTACCTGCACACCAGTCAGTTTTCGAGTATTCTTATTACCCCTGCAAACAATTAGCAAAAAACAACACAACTGCTCTCTAAGGTATTTTTAGCAGAGACCACATGGTTGGGATTGACACACAGTACAGCACTGCACTTTGTAAATATTGCATATCCTCGGGACTTAGTTGAAACATTTTGAATGCTATTTGGAAAAGAGGTACTTGTCAGAGCTGTAATAAAACCCAGCTTAATTTTTAACTGTTTTAAAAAATAAGTCGTCATTGCAATAGAAGATGTGAGGTTCTTAGGATTTTTAGTAAGCGCTAGACTTTTTTTCTTCCTCCAGCATTAGTTTGTAGTCGCCTTTTATGTCAGCTGCTTTAACTACATATTCAAGTTTCCATTTCTTGGCTTCGATATCCCCCACCTCTGTTTCAAATATGGGTTTTAATGCGTATCGTAATGCAGCCCAGATGGTTGGTGCATGGTAGTAGTACTAAGGGGACGTATTCCGCTAGATATCTTCTCCTGCTTTAATATAGCTCTTCTGTCGGGATTTTAACTTTTATTTTCTAAATAATACATCTCTCAAGGCAATTCCACTCCATACAAATTCGGAATTTCTATATAGAATTTTTAAGATTACAATTTGTTTTTAAAACGAGTCACCATCCGCTATAAATATAGGCATACAGAACACAATAAATGTGGGGTTCTTAGGGTTTTAGTAATGGCTAGACTTGTGGAACGACCATGTTTTTGTAGGTGCCAGACCTAATTCTGCGATAACTGTTTCCGAGGGCATCGTGAGGGAAATGTTCTGGACTGGGAGAAATATGATTCTCCTGGTTTAATATAGTTCTTCTGTGTAATACTTACATCGTCCACGATGTCGTTTTGAGTACAACAGGAACAAATTAAATATTGCTATTCCATGAGTTTTAACTCCGCAAATGACTTCTCTGTAGGTAGATGGACAACACTTTTGCACGGCCACTACGGTCGGTGGTTCGAATCCCCCCCCCCCCTCAGGCATGGATATTTGTGCCGTCCTTAGTCTTAGCTAGTTCATAAGTAGTTTGTAAGTTTAGGGACTGATGACCCCGTAGTTAAGTCCCATAAGCATTTGAACATTTGGACAACACATTTGGATATAATGTATCCGATCTTTTTTAGCAAATCCAAACGAGAGTGCATCTTTACAAACACGTTCTCGCGCGTGCTTTAATGTAAAATACAAACTGCGTTCCGCTATTTCGGCCAGCACACCGATGCGTGACCATTCTCCGCGGTTGTTTACTGTAAATGCAAATATTTTGACAGTAACAAGATCGTCAACTTTTCCCGACGTGCGTACCAACAAGCAATGCAAAATAGTCTACACCACGCTTCTTAAATACTGTTATTCCATAGGGTTTTAACTCCGCAAATGACTTCTAATGTAAATGCAAATATTTTATAACTCCCAGCCGTAGCTCGGACTTCCAAATACCCTCTGTTTAAAAACCATATGTAAAAAAGACTTTGACAGTTCTCTCGATATGTGTGATAAACTCTACGGATATAAACTCTTTGTTTGTTTTATTTTTTTGGCGTGATTTTAATAACACCCATCTTAATTTTTAACTTGTAGTTTAATTCCACATTGGAATCTTCCATTTCCTTCTCCAACCAGTAATTGGATAAGTACAAAGAACGTACGTTCTCGAACCCCATAATGTATCTCTGCTTCTTCCGGTAAAATACCTCTTTTAAGCCTTTAAGAACTAGTTCTGATCCTTGTGGCAGCTCTTCGAGACGAGAACATTTGGGTAGTTTAACTTTACCTCTTATTTCCCGCATAACACAACCGTTATAGCTCTCCACATCCTCTCGTGTGTAGCTGCCAACTCTTCTGATGCGGAATCTTCTGTCATCTCTGTATAGAACTTCAGGTTTATAACTTTTGCAAACGAATGTTGGTTAAATATTTTTTCCGTTTGTTTTTAGTTCCGTAAATGGTTTTCGGGTGGTAGATGGACAGCATCCAACCCGCCACAATTAGAAGCAATGTAACCATTCTTTTTAAGAAGATCCAAATGGGTGTACAGCTTTAGAAACACATTTTTCGTATATCCTTTAATGTAATAAACGTAATTCGGCGAGTACTCCAACACGTGACCATTCTCCATTGCTGTTTGCTGTAAATGTTATTATTTTATATTCCCTAGTCATAGCGAGAGTTTTCCGTATAGAGTGTTTAAACAAAAAAGTGAGCCATGCTTGCGGATCTGCAATAGACTCCACTTTTCCAAATGCAATTGGTATTTTTCCTTTAGCAAGCAGTTTCTTTCGCCAAATAATACAGTTTGGTTTCTTGACGTCCATCTCCTCCATTTTCAGCCGTCTTTTCCGTGCACATAGCACATTAACTGCACTTAGAGGAGTAATTCCATTGATAGTAAAGACTTAAACCTGTTCGATGGATTTAATCTTTCTTAGGACTTATGGAATAACACTGCTTGTAGGTACTAGACCTAATTCGAGGTGTCCACATCCGGCCGTAATGTGGAGAATAACGACTTGTAATGGGAGAAATACGTTTGTCCTGCTCTAAAGTAGCTCTTCTGCGTAATACTTATATCTTCCTTGTTGGAGTCAGTATTACGAATATCCACGTAATTTACAGGTAGACAATTGAAACTATAAGCTGACAGATCATAATTTATAAGCTTTCTAGGTCTTTCGTGTCTGGAAGATTTACATGTACCCCAGTTATATATGTTTAAACAAAATATAACAACGTTTTATTATTTTAAGCAGTCCCACAACATGCTCGTCGTTTTAAGACTACCTATGCAACAGCCTACAGACATGTTTTTAAAACATAGTGCGTCTTAGATAATAAAAGGGAAGTAGTTTAAACTTCTTTGAGGTTCTAGTTTAAACTTTTTTGGCTTATTAGTTTACAACTTTTTGTAGCTGTTATAACATCCAGTATAGTTTTTAACTTTTAGCTAAAATTTACATCTATGTCTTGCATTTACGCCTCCAACTATTAAATCGATAAGTAGAGGGAAGGTAACTTTCGAAATCCAATACCTTCTGATTTGCCTACATTAATAGAAACTGCATGTAATTTTTCCAATTGAGAGTATTTAGTGACTTTTACTATACATTGTATTTACAACAAAATACGACGACTAATACAAGTGTTTTTACAGTTTAAGTAACGTAATACATGGATCCTTAATTACAACTCGTGTGGAATGCAATTTTGTTGTTAAATATAGACAGGGTATAAAGGAAATCGGTGTAATGCTACGGACGTGTACTTTAGATATCGTATAAGGCACATACATTTACCGGGAATTATTTAAAAACACATCTAACCAAAGTCAAACATTTTGAATGATTTAATAAAAAAAAAAAAAAGTTCTGTCTTTCGGAAATCGTTCATCACCTACGGTGTCTGACAATAAATGTGAAAGTAGTTGCAACTTTTTGAGTACTACAGGAACGAAATTATATTAAATATTGCTATTCCATAGGTTTTCGCAAATGACTTCTCTGTAGGTATATGGACAACATATTTGGATAAACGTATCCGTTCTTTTTGAGCAAATCCAACCTAGAGTTCATCTTCACAAACACTTTTTTCATGACAATTATCCCTGGCTCTTTACTGTAAATGCAAATATTTTGACAGTGACAAGATTGTCAAGCTTCACAGACATGCCTACCAACCAGAAACGTAAAATAGTCTTCACCACATGAAGTACTAGTTTAAACTTTTCGGGTACTAGTTTAAACATTTTGGATGGTGAAACTTCCTGGAAGATTAAAATTGTGTGCCGGAACCGGGACTCGAACCTGGGACCTTTGCCTTTCGCGGGCAAGCGCACTACCGACTGTGCTATCCCGACACGACTCACGATGCCGCCTCACAACTTTACTTCTGCCAGTACCTCGTCTCCTACTTTCCAAACTTCACAGAAGCTCTCTTGCAAACACGCAAGACTAGCACTCCTGGAAGAAAGGATATGCACTCCGCTGCAGAGTGAAGTTTCATTCTGGAAACATCCCTTAGGCTGTGGCTAAGCCATGTCTCCACCATATCCTTTCTTCCAGGAGTGCTAGTCTTGCGTGTTTGCAGGAGAGCTTCTGTGAAGTTTGGAAAGTAGGAGGCGAGGTACTGGCAGAAGTAAAGGTGAGGCGGCATCGTGAGTCGTGTCGGGATAGCACAGTCGGTAGTGCGCTTGCCCGCGAAAGGCAAAGGTCCCAGGTTCTAGTCCCGGTTCCGGCGCACAATTTTAATCAGCCAGGAAGTTTCATATCAGCGCACACTCCGCTGCAGAGTGAAGTTTCATTCTGGAAACATCCCTTAGGCTGTGGCTAAGCCATGTCTCCACCATATCCTTTCTTCCAGGAGTGCTAGTCTTGCGTGTTTGCAAGAGAGCTTCTGTGAAGTTTGGAAAGTAGGAGACGAGGTACTGGCAGAAGTAAAGTTGTGAGGCGGCATCGTGAGTCGTGTCGGGACAGCACATTCGGTAGTGCGCTTGCCCGCGAAAGGCAAAGGTCCCAGGTTCGAGTCCCGGTTCCGGCACACAATTTTAATCTGCCAGGAAGTTTCATATCAGCGCACACTCCGCTGCAGAGTGAAGTTTCATTCTGGATTTTGGATGGTATCTGAAACGGAGGTACTCCTTACAGCTATAAAAGAATCTTCGTTTAGACTACATATGCAACCGCCAACATATGTTATATATTTTTTTTTAATTTTTTTTAAATATCGCTAGTTAGATAACAAATGAGAAAGAACTCTAGGTTTTGCAAACGAATACTTCTTAAATAATGTTATTACATAGAGTTTTAATTCCGCAAATGATTTCTACTGTAAATGCAGATATTTTTTAAGTCCCAGCCGAAGCTAGAGTTCTCAACAACCCCTAAAAACTATATGTAAACATGAATTGGACAGTTTCTCTCGATATGTGTGATAAATTCCACGGAAACGGTAATCACAAGCAACGAACGACCTATAGACTACAGATGCAACAGTCAACAGACTTTTTTTTTTCTTTTTTTTTTTTTTTGAAAAACGTATTTAAAATGTTTTGTGTACTACAGGAACAAAGAGTTAGATATGTCCTGACATTCGATAGCATATCACATCTGTATTTGAAACATTTGGATACAAAGTATCCGTTCTTTTTGGGCAAATCAAACGAGAGTGCATCTTTACAAACATGTTTTCTAGCGTCCTTTGATGTAGAATACATCCTGCGTTCCGCTAATTTCAGCCAGTACACCGACGCATGACCAATCTCCCCGGCTGTTATTGTAAATGTAAATATTTTATAAGTCCCAGTTGTAGCTAGATTTCTCAACATCCTCTGTTTAAAACCATATGTTAACCTCACTTGGATATCTGCAATAGATTGTTCTATCGCCAGCATCAGTTTGTATTCGTACTTTAAGACAGTTCCTTTAGCCATATATTTTAGTTTCCGTTTGTTGGTTTCGATATCCACCAGTTCCAATTTTCTTTTTCGTGTACGTTAGCCATTAACTGCACGTAGCGGTGTGATTTTTTAAATGGGGAATAGTTTGAGTCTGCACGACACATTCACTCTTTTTCGCTGGACTTACGGAATGACGCTGTTTGTAGATAACAGACCTAATTCGGCGATATCTGTATCTGGAGAATAATGTTCTGGATTGGCAGAAATATGCTTCTCCTAACCCGCAGAAGAGTAAAAGACTCTTTTCACAGAGGGAAGAAACATAGAACGATTATACATCGCAAAGTAGATGCTGTGCTACAACAGCTTACTACTCTACCGTTTTTTAGGACAAAGCGACCTACAGATCGACAGACGTCTGTCTACACACTTTATAAAATCGATAATATGATTTCCGATAACTTTGTTGACACCAGGGTTCGTAACTTGAGATACAGATTTATTATCGAGATAGTCGCTCATTTGCACTTTGTTTGATGTCCAAATCCTGGAGATAGAAGTCATCCTGATATCAGCAGTGCAGAGGAAAATCATCTACTCCAGGGGTCTTGTACTGAAACAATTCCCCAGATACCGAACTGAACATTATGTCTGCAACAACAAACAGGTCCACCATGACTCTATGTGTCGCAGTGAAAAACTTGTCGAATTTACTGCGCAGGTAAAATAACTGTCCATCTCCTTCTTTACCATTATAGACTGGCTCCTGACAGTCCACTTGATTACGTATTTTACCTACCATAATGCAGTCGCAAAAAAAGTTCTGTAAATGAATGTAGGCACACTAAAGTTCTTCTTGCTGAGGAGCGTAGCATTTTCGGTTTAATTTATGGTACCAATGTCAGTAATAAGATTGTCGACTTTTCCCGACATACATAACAAGCAGCAACGCAAAATAATCTACACTATTTCCAACTCCCAAAATTTTTTTTCGATTGGCCGGCCGCGGTAGGCAAGCTGTCTGCGGCGCGCCAGCCACGGTCTGCACGGCCACTACGGTCGGGGGTTCGTACCCCCCCCCCTCGGGCATGGATATTTTTGCCGTAGTTAGTATCAGCTAGTTCATAAGTAATTTGTAAGTTTAGGGACTGATGACCCCGTAGTTACGTCCCATAAGTTCTACAAACATTTGAACATTGTTTTTTTAATTCAATTCCAAAAGCAGTCCTTTAGAGACTAAACGTACGATTAAACATACTTCCCAACGTAGGTAACTAGCCCACTTTACCTCAGGAGGTTTATAAAACCCCACTGATTCTTGGCCTCACAGGTATGCTGGCGAGATGCTTGCATTCGTAAAATAAATACGACTGTCCGCACCAGATTAAGGATGACGAGAGCTAATTTTACGAATATAAAATTACGTTGGTTCTATCAACAGACACAATAATAATAATAATAATAATAATAATAATAATAATAATAATAATAGAAAAACGATTGAATAGTCGCAGCTATACCATGGTAGTAGGAGAGGGAAGAGAAGGAAATGTAGTAGGTGAACATGGACTGGGAAAAAGGAATGAAAGAGGAGACCGCTTGGTAGAATTTTACGCAGTGCACAGTTTAATGATGACCAACACTTGGTTTAATCATCATGAAAGAAGGCTGTATACCTGGAAGAGACCAGGAGACTCTGGAAGGTACCAGATTGACTTTATAATGTTAAGGAATAGATTTAAGCTGTAAGGCATATCCAGGGGCAGATATAGACTCTGACCCTAATTATTGGTTATGAACTGCAGATTGAAACTTAAGAGACAGCAGAAAGGTAGAAAGGTTAGGAGATGGATCCTGGACAGATTGAAGGAACCAGATATGTTGAGAGTTTCAGAGGGAGCTTTAGGCAAGGATTGGCTGAAACGGGGGAAAGTAATACAGTAGATGATTGGGTAGCTCCGACAGGGTTGTGAAGGCAGCAGAAGATCATATAGGCAGAAGGATAAGGCCTAATAGAAATCCCTGGATAACACAGGATATACTGAACTTAATTGATGAGAGAAGAAAATATAAAAATTCAGCAAGTGAAACAGGAAAAATGGAGTACAAACGTCTGAAAAATGAGACTGACAGGAAGTGCAGACTGTCTAAGCAGGAGTGGCTAGAGGACAAATGCATAACCGTAGAAGAATGTATAACTAGGGGAAAGGTAGATACCGCCTACAGGAAAATATGAGATATTTGGAAACAAGAAAAGCAGCTGTATGAATATCAAGAACTCAGACGGAAAACCAGTACTGAGCAAAGAGGGGAAAGCTGAACTGTGGAAGGAATATATAGAGGGCCTATAAAAGGTAAATAAACTTGAAGGCAGTATTCTAGAAATGGAAGACGAAGTGGAGGAAGATGAGATAGGAGATACGATACTGTGAGAAGAATTTGATAGAGCGCTGAAGGACTTGAGTCGACTGGAGTAGATGATATTCTGTCTGAACTGCTGATGTCGTTAGGAGAGCCAGTCATGAAAAAATTGTATCACCTGGTATGGAAGATGTATGAGACAGGGTAAATACCCTCCGACTACAAGAAGAATATCGTAATACCAATTCCAAAGAAAGCAAGTGCAGACAAGTGTGAGAATTGCAGAACCACCAGTTTAATAAGTCATGGTTGCAAAATACTAACACGAATTATTTACAGACGAATGGCAAAACTTGTGGAATCTGACATCGGGGAAGATCAGTTTGGATTTAGGAGAACGGTAGGAACACGGGAGGCAATACTCACATTACGACTTAGATGATAGGCTAAGGAAAGGCAAACCTACATTTTTAGCGTTTGTCGATTTGGAGAAAGCTTTTGACAACGTTGACTGGAATACACTCTTCCAAATTCTGAAGGTAGCAGGGGTAAAGTATAGGGAGCGAAAAGTTATATTCAACCTATACAAAAACAGGACAGCGGTTATTAGAGTCGAAGGGCAAGAAAGGGAGGCATAGGTTGGGAAGGGAGTAAGACAGGGTTGTAGCCTTTCTCCAATGTTGTTCAATCTGTACATTGAACAGGCAGTGAAGGAATAATTTGGAGAGGGCATAAAAGTGCAGGGACAAGAAATAAAAACGTTGCGGTTTGCCGATGACATAGTAACTCTGTCAGAGACTGCAAAAGATCTAGAAGAGCAATTGAATGGAATGGACAGTGTCTTGACAGGAAGATATAAGATGAACATTAACAAGAGTAACACGAAGGTATTGGAATACAATGTCAGAAAATCAGGCGATGCTGAAGGAATTCGATAAGGTAATGAGACAATAAAAGTAGTAGATGAATTTTATTTGGGTAGCAAGATAACCTCTGATGGCCGAAGTAAAGAAGATATAAAATGCAAAATAGCTATGGGAAGAAAAGCGTTTCTGAAGAAGCGAAATTTGTTAACATCCAATATTAATTTAAATGTTAGGAAGTCCTTTCTGAAAGCATTTGTCTGGAGTGTAGCGTTGTATGACAGTGAAACGTGGACGATAAGGAGTTCAGATAAAAAGATGATAGGAGCTTTTGAAATGTGGTGCTACATACGAATAATGAAAATTAGATGGGTAGATCACGTTACTAATAAGGAGGTTCTTAACCGAACTGGGGATAAAAGGTGTTACTGGTATATCCTGTCTAAGAGAATGGATAGATTGGTTGGACACATTCTGAGACATCAAGGAATTGTCAATTTAGCATTAAAAGGAAGCGTAGAGGAAGACCGAGGGACGAATACATTAAGCAGATTCAAAAGGATGTAGGTTGCCGTACATATCCTCAGATGAAGAGGCTTGCACAGGACAGGGTAGCGTGGAGAGCTGCATGAAACCAGTCTGCGGACTGCAGACCACAACAACAACATACCATCACTCTTGTGCGTTCACACTGCGCGCCGGGCCGTGCCGAGACGGAAAAAAAGGGGAGGGGGATCAACTTTTCCGATTTTCACGCTGTAAAAAATATAAGACCACCCCACATCGGTTTATGAACTTATTTCTTCCTTACAAGCTTTGGTTTGCCTGTGAAAAAAATAAAATGTCTATTTTTCAATCCATTCGAGTTTTTAGTTTCGTTGCGTTTCTCACTCGATTTTGATGAAAGTATGCAGTGAACAAATCTGATTTTTGGACACATGGTAGTAAAATATCTCAGATTTCTAATAAAGATTCACGTTTTCGAAATTCATAACAGTCGTTTGCAAATCATGCTTTTTGTGAAGTATGCGCACTTGATTTACAAATCGTGTATTGAAAAAGTTCGATAGCGGGCAGCTTACTGTTCTAAGTACAGAAAAGTTTTTGAAATTGTAGCCGCACTGATATCTACCACGTATCACAAGTAATTGCGAGTTATCTGAGCGGCGTTATTCTGCGGTCCCAAGCCTTCGACTCGGCGGGTATTGGACATGACGCGAAGCACTGCAGCGCCGAAAAAATGAATTGCTGGCCACGTTTGTCGCTTCCTCGTGATGTTTTAATGATCCGTAACCAGAAAGCAAGTATAAATTATTTTTTCTTGGGTGGCAACCGATTATAATTGACGATGTCCTGCTATGGTTTTAAATGAGGTCATACTTTATGAAAGACCTATGACTGATTTCTTGTCCACATTACACAATAAATGGAATATGTTTCGTGAATGGAATTAGAAGTGAATAATAAATTAATGTTAACTGTTGTTTTGGTAGATGGACTGAAATAAATTGTTTTGACATTATATTTATTAGGTTTCTAGTTGGAAATGATAAAAGGAAGAAGCCCAAAATTATACTGAAATTTATAGGTATTTCTACACCTAAGACACGTATAATTATTTTATTTTATTTTAAATTTTCGCTTTTGTAGCTCTTAGAAAATTTATCACAAGGTAAAAATAATTCTATACAGCTTGTCCCACATACAAGCAATATCATTCACGCCCGAGATTAAATTAAGAACGAACTAAGTAAAAAATAATAGATAATATTAACATTAAAAATATTTAGTTACCTCCTCATAAGGGATGTTGCAAGTGGTGGCATACGTGAGTTTTACCTGTTTTATGTGGGACACGCTGTACTGTATTTCAACCCATCTCCACTTTCAAAGAACTCAACACATGTCTCAGAATTTTATTATTTATTTATTTTGTTAAGAATTGTCTGAGGGAAACTACGTTTCTACGAACAATTTGCTGAATCATCTGCTGACAATATTGTTTGTCTCTATGGCACTTCGATTAAAAAAATTGTTAACTGAAAGAAAAATGCGCTGATATAGTTTAGACTCAGACACTACCAGTCACGTCAGTAAAGTATGAGAAGCGTGTGCCACTTTATATCTTGCTGTGTTTTGTTGTTTTGCTTCCTGGTGGGCTTGTCCCCAGCTACAGGCTATCCTCACCCACAGTCAGCTGAAGATCGAAGGAAAAACGGTGGTGACCAAAACTACTTCACTGCCGACTGAACCAGCTTACAGTTCACTGATTTTGTTATTATATTTCCTTTTTTGTCACACTGTAGTGACCTATCTGATTTTAAGCACGTAAGAAACAGGTGGTAATGGCTTCATCCCATGAATTTCGACTGACATTTAGGAAATTTTTTACTTATGAGAACAGCTTAAAAAAATTCTGAATTTTGTATTCATTTTACAGAATTAATAATAATAAAAGAAAATAAGAAAAAACCTACTTTCACAAGTGTTATTTAAAAGAAAAAAGCTATCATGCAAAGAGACTTGAAAACTGGCTGGAGACGTGAGATACTTGTGCTGCAGAAGCAACACCGTAGCCAAATGGGCTCGCGCTGGCGCCGGAAGTATTAAACATTTGGAACGTCGTCGGCTCGGCGTGAGCCGGCTCAAGCGGAGTCCTCTCGGCCCGGCCGGCAGTGTCAACAGCGCCAATTAAAACAATGTGTTTCATCTGCCGGCCCGGCCCGGCCGGCAGTGTGAAAACGGCATTAACTCTTTCAGTCTTGGTGGTTAGTGTTACTAACCACCTCTTTTCGATCACGTTACTGCTATTCCACGCCATCTAGCGATTAACGGTTGAATTAGTATGTCCGTTTGGACTGTGCTTCAAAAGAAATGACAGATTCCGGGTACAAAAATGTTCAAATGTTTGTTAAGCTTATGGGACTTAACTACGGGGTCATCAGTCCCTAAACTTGCAAACTACTCATCAACTACCTTATACTAAGAACGGCACAAATATCAATGCCCGAGGGGGGATTCGAACCCCCGACCGTAGTGGTTGTGCAGACCGTGATTGGAGCGCCTCAGTCCCCTCGGCCACCGCGGCCGGCGATTCCGGGTACATTGCATGGAATGTCAGTTGCATTGAATATAGCGCTAACGTACCTTGTCTCGAGTGTCTGATAAAAACATCAATACAACGGGTACAACGCAGTCCTCTTAACGCCCAGACCTCGACAAGCTGATTCTGAAAGACTTCCGGAGAGAAGTATATCGGGGCCTACTGGCACCAGCATATGTCAGAGACAAACACGGGCTGGATTCAGTGAACAGCAGCCGTAATTCCGCGGCCTCGTCTCCAGGTCCTGCATTTATAAAACGCCACAAACCTACAGTCCCACAGGAAATTGGTCTAGAATCCAGTCAGCATCAACCTGAAAGAAGCACATCAAGAAGATGTTGCAATTGTAGCACTAAAATATCTCCCGTGCGTACTGTATGGCAGTGTAGTACATGTAAAGTGCCTCTTTGCTTACGCAAAGATAAAACATGTTTTGCAGATTTTCATAAAAAATAATTTGTTTTTGTTAGTTTTGCACGTTTGTAATGATGATTCGTCTAACAAATAACGTTCACAATCACTGAATACCTTATATTATGTTTCCTCTATTGTATGTGATATTTCAGTTGTAACAGTTGCTTCAATGAACAGGCATTGATAATTATGTTCCTATTGTACAAGTGTGAAAAGACATTGGTAATTATGTTCCTATTGTAAAAGTGTGACTGAAAGAGTTAATGCACCATGAACACGGATCAGCTATCGGACATCTAATTCTGCATGTCCTGGGTAGCCGTTCCGCCGCCGCCCCCCTTACGATCGTCGGCCCTACTGGTGGGGCGGGCGGCGGCCGCGCATGCGCACAGGCTGCCGAACGGCCTTGACGGCTGGCCGCCCGCTCCGACGGCCGACGGGGTGCAGCGTCGCGGCTACCGAGGACATGCACACAATTGTATGTCCGATAGCTGGTCCGTGTTCGTGGTGCTTTGAGAGCGGTGGTATAGCTGTCACAATTCGATCGCTTTTCTTTTATTATTATTCCTGTGTCTGTTGATAGAACCAACGTAATTTTATATTCGTAAAATTAGCTCTCGTCATTCTTAATCTGGCGCGGACAGTCGTATTTATTTTACGAATGCAAGCATCTCGGCAGCATACCTGTGAGGCCGAGAATCAGAGGGGTTTTATAAATCTCCTGAGGTAAACTGGGCTAGTTACCTTCGTTGGGAAGTATGTTTAATCGTACGTTTAGTCTCTAAAGGACTGCTCTTGGCATTGAATTAAAAAAACAATGTTCAAATGTTTGCGAACTTATGGGACGTAACTACGGGGTCGTCAGTCCCTAAACTTACAAACTACTTATGAACTAGCTGATACTAACTACGGCAAAAATATCCATGCCCGAGGGGGGATCCGAACCCCCGACCGTAGTGGCCGTGCAGATCGTGACTGGTGCGCCGCAGACCGCTAGCCTACCGCGGCCGGCCAATCGAAAAAAAAAAAATTGGGAGTTGGAAATAGTGTAGACTATTTTGCGTTGCTGCTTGTTATGTATGTCGGGAAAAGTCGACAATCTTATTACTGTCAGGAGCCAGTCTATATTGGTAAAGAAGGAAATGGACAGTTCTTTTAAGTTTTACCTGCGCAGTAAATTCGCCAAGTTTTTCACTGCGACACATGGGGTCATGGCGGCGTTGTTTGCTGTTGCAGTTGTAATGTTCAGTAGGGTAACTGGGGAATTGTTTCAGTACAAGACCCCTGGAGTAGATGATTTTCCTCTGCACTGCTGATATCGTGATGACTTCTATCTCCAAGATTTCGACATCACACAAAGTGGAAATGAGCGACTATCTCGATAATAAATCTGTATCTCAAGTTACGAACCCTGGTGTCAACAAAGTTATCGGAAATCATATTATCGATTTTATAAAGTGTGTAGACAGACGTCTGTCGATCTGTAGGTCGCTTTGTCCTAAAAAAACGGTAGAGTAGTAAGCTGTTGTAGCACAGCATCTACTTTGCGATGTATAATCGTTCTATGTTTCTTCCCTCAGTGGAAAGAGCCTTTTACTCTTCAGCGGGGTACGAGAAGCATATTTCTCCCAATCCAGAACATTATTCTCCAGATACAGATATCGCCGAATTAGGTCTGTTATCTATAAACAGCGTCATTCCGTAAGTCCAGCGAAAAAGAGTGAATGTGTCGTGCAGACTCAAACCATTCCCCGTTTAAAAAAATACACCGCTACGTGCAGTTAATGGCTAACGTACACGAAAAAGAAAATTGGAACTGGTGGATATCGAAACCAACAAACGGAAACTAAAATATATGGCTAAAGGAACTGTCTTAAAGTACGAATACAAACTGATGCTGGCGAAAGAACAATCTATTGAAGATATCCAAGTGAGGTTAACATATGGTTTTAAACAGAGGATGTTGAGAAATCTAGCTACAACTGGGACTTATAAAATATTTACATTTACAATAACAGCCGGGGAGATTGGTCATGCGTCGGTGTACTGGCTGAAATTAGCGGAACGCAGGATGTATTCTACATCAAAGGACGCTAGAAAACATGTCTGTAAAGATGCACTCTCGTTTGGATTTGCCCAAAAAGAACGGATACTTTGTATCCAAATGTGTCATCCATCTACCTATAGAGAAGTCATTTCCGCAGGTAAAAACCTATCGAATAACAATATTTTAAAAAGCATTCGTTTGCAAAAGTTGTAAACCTAGAGTCCATACGGAATTACTGCATGGTTGTGTATCTGAGGAGATGGTATCGTACACAAAGGGGGATCGAACGGTTTTACTAAAACCCTCAGATTTTAAACTTATGTTTCAGATCGACGTGAAGATCTTAAATTTCTTTTTCTTATTAGTAATTTGACAAATACAGATGTGATATGCTTTCGAATTTCAGGACATATCTAACTTTGATCCTGTAGTACACAAAACGTTTCAACTACTTCCCGTTTATTTTCTAACGCGCACTATTAAAAAAAAAAGTCTGTCGACTGTTGCATCTGTAGTCTATAGGTCGTTCGTTGCTTGTCATTACCGTTTCCGTGGAGTTTATCACACATATCGAAAGAAACTGTCCAAGTCACGTTTACATATAGTTTTTAGAGGTTGTTGAGAACTCTAGCTTCGGCTGGGACTTAAAAAATATTTGCATTTACAGTAGAAATCATTTGCGGAATTAAAACTCTATGTAATAACAATATTTAAGAAGTATTGGTTTGCAAAACGTAGAATTCTTTCTCATTTATTATCTAACTCGTGATGTTATATAGCATATGTTGGCGGTTGCATATGTAGTCTAAACGAAGGTTCTTTTTTAACTCTAACGAGTACCTCCGTTTCAAATACCTTCCAAAATGTTTAACTAGTACCCGAAAAGTTCAAACTAGTACTCCATGTGGTGAAGACTTTTTTACGTTTCTGGTTGGTAGGCATGTCAGTGAAGCTTGACAATCTTGTCACTGTCAAAATATTTACATTTACAGTAAAGAGCCAGGGAGAATTGTCATGCATCGGTGAGCTGGCCGAAGTTAGCGGAACGCAGGAAGTATTCTACATTAAAGGACGCGCGAAAAACGTGTGTGTGAAGATGCACTCTAGGTTGGATTTGCTCGGATTTGCTCAAAAAGAACGGATACGTTGTATCCAAATATGTTGTCCATATACCTACAGAGAAGTCATTTGCGGAGTTAAAACCTATGGAATAGCAATATTTAATCTAATTTCGTTCCCGTAGTACTTAAAACGTTGCAACTACTTTCCCATTTATTGTCAGACACCTTAGGTGACGAACGATTTCCGAAAGACGGAACATATTTATTTTATTTTCTTTTTTTTTTCTTTTTTTATAGTTCAAAATGTTTGACTTTGGTTAGATGTGATTTTAAATAATTCCCGATAAATGAATGTGCCTTTAGTGTACACACCCGTAGCATTACACAGATTTCCTTTATACCGTGTCTATATTTAGCTACAAAATTGTGTTCCATACGAGTTGTAATTAAGGAACGATGTATTACGTTACTTAAACTGTATAAAACAGTGCCTTATGCTCTCCTACCACCGGGAGTTCCTTTGCGTTCGTTACTTGGCCAGCTCGGCGTTACAATGCCTGATACTTTTTTGACTAGAGAGAGCACCTCTCCACCGTGGCTAAGCCCCGACGTCCGTGTGAACTTGGACCTTCATTCTCTTCCAATGGACTCCATACCTAGTTTCGTTTACCGGAGAGAATTTCTCGCACTCCGGTTAAATTTTGATCATCTACACTGATGGCTCAAAGACAGACCAGGGTGTTGGGTGTGCCTTTGTGATTGGCAACGCCTCGTTTAAATAACTGCTTCACGAGTGGAGTTCCAATTTTACAGCTCAGCTGTATGCATTATATCAAGCCACCCATTACCTCCGGCGAAACTCGCTCAATAAGATTGTCTCAGAGTGTTCTTTTGACCCTCCGCATGCTGTATCCTGTCCATCCCCTGGTACAAAGCATCCGCAATTGTCTTACCTCTCTTTCAGCTAGCGGAACTACTGTGACGTTTCTGTGGATCCCTGGCCACGTGGGGGAATGAGTCTGCGGATACGGCTTACCTCGACTGTCTACGTTTTCTACTACCTCTGATGACCTTCGTGCTGGCGTCTCCCGGCGTATCATCTCACGTTGGTTTTTACATTGGTCATCCCTGACAGGGAACAAATTGCGAGCCATTAAACCTGTGCCTGATCTCTGGTCACCGTCATCTCGACCCTCTCGCTGAGAAGAGATTGTTCTGGCCCGGCTTCGAATTGGCCTCTGCCGTTACAGCCACCAGTATTTACCTCGTGGTGATTCTGCTCCCTTATGTGAGCACTGTGCTGAAACTTTTACTGTTTACCACCTTTTTAGTGCAATGTCCGTTTTTAATCGTCTACCTCATGATCTATGTTTACCATTTGAAATGTCTGATATTTTATCTGACTTAAAATTGTTTTTATATATGAACTGCTGTTCGTTAGTCTCGCTAAAACTCGAGAACGGCTGAATCGATTTGGCTACTTTTAGGCTTGAAATATTCGTGTAACCTCTTCAGTCCCTGCATCCCCTGTAGGGGACATAAAACATTCACTTTTTTTTAAATCTGGTGACAATTTTCAAGTGTTAGTCATCTCAACGCATTGTCGGAAGGTGGCAACACATGCTGGAACTTGCCTCTTGTTCACTGTGCAGCAGTGCACTAATGGCGGATAGAATGGAAAGGCGTTTTGTTGGTGCTCAAGCATGTAAGTTTTATTTATCCAGCATATTTCAACAATTATGGTGATTGTTAATATGCAGTTATATTGTTATAAGTTTAAACTAAAGAATTACTGTCAAATAACATTCAAAATAATTTTTGTGTACAAGCAGTATGCTGTGAATTTTGAATGTCCCCTGAAGGGGACAATCGGTCTCCCCACTCTAAAAGTCACGGCTATTTTTCCAACTTTAGAAATGTACTGGTCGAAGTTTTTTCCATTTTAATTCTGCTACATAAAAACTTTTTGCCATAAAACGATCAAAACTTCTAAAATAGCCTGTACGCAAATAGTTTAAATTTCCTGGAATTATTAAACGATATGTATTTTTTTTTTTAATTTTTCCCCTTTAGATTCAAAAGAATTCGAAGATTTTGTGAATGATATTTTGAATGGAGATGACAGTGACGTAGGACTTTCTGATGATGATGATACACTTGGAGATATTGAGGTCCCTAAGACTGCTCTCATAGTTGATGCTGGTAACAGTGAAGAAGAACAGGAATCAGAGGAAGGTGAACAAGAAGAATAATATCCTAATCGTTCTAACTATTCTTCTAATACAAGAACATTCTGGAAGAAAACATCAACATTTGAGCCACTTCCAACAGCACCTGAGAACGAGCAACAGGTGTTAATTCCGTTTGATTGCTAAAAAAATTTTGCATATTTGACGTTCAAAGCAAGAGGAAGTTTTGAGTGAAGTAAAAGTTTGGAATAATTGGTCAGAAAATAGGACAGGCACTTCTGTTCTGCTGTTCTATCCACTTTTTTAGAAAAGGGAGAATGCATTTTTAAAAGTTAATTATAACTTCTGAAAAATAGTTTAGAAGTCAAAGAGTAAATGTCTTTTCCATAGAGTAATTATTGTTCGATATTTCGCTTTGTATACTTCATAGAAGAAAATATCGTGAATTACACACTTTCTAAAGTACCTTATCCGGTAGTTCAATGCTCAATCTATCTCTACACCAGATTTCATCACAATAAATGCAGTGGTTTATGTAATGATAAATAGCCAAATCGGTTCAGCCGTTTTCGAGTTTTAGGGAGACTAACAAACAGCAATTCATTTTTATCTTTACAGTTCAAATACGGGTTCAAATCGTGTGAAGCGAACTTTACTCTTTCATAGGCTATTTCTGAACGCACCCAACACACCAACCAAGTCATTATTTGACATGTTTTAAATGTAATTTTTCTCGAATTTTTTTCATATTTTATCACCGTTTAAACCTTCCCTGAATTTCTACGAATGTAAAATGAACATTATCCTAGACATGTGTGCATGATTTGACCACTCTTTCCCCCCACTATCGAGCCGATACTTAAAGACTACCTGATGATGCCTTTATAAAGCTACTGGGTCTAAAATACGTATGATTTAAATTAATATGGTTTATATTAAGAGGTAAGTGATAGGAAATTCACCGGGTCATCTAGTTCCTCGATAAATGTATGTAGGTTATACGACACAGAGTACACACCCGTAGCATTACACCGAATTTCTTCATACCGTGTCTATATTTAGCTGCAAAATTGCATTCCATAAGAGTTGTAATTAAGGGACGATGTATTACGTTACTTAAACCGTATAAAACAGAATGATGTGCTAAGTGGTCATACGTTGGAGTGCTCGTCGAAGATATTGAAAGTAGATTCTATTAAAGCAGTAAAAGATGTAGTCAAAACAGATATGTTTGGATTTAGAAAACATACCTTCCATGTACTTATCGGTTTAATAGCTGCAGGAAAGTAGCCTCCAGTCGGTAGCTACGATGTACTGTAACCACTTTTCTTACCTATCTGTACGTGGAGATTCTTAATACTGACGACATCGGGGACGATATAAGTATTACACAGAAGAACTATATTAAAGCAGGAGGATCATATTTCTCCCAGTCCAGAACATGTTCCTCACTATGCCCTCGAAAACAGTTATCGCAGAATTAGGTCTGGCACCTACAAAAACATCATCATTCCACAAGTCTAGCCCTTACTAAAACCCTAAGAACCCCACATTTATTGTGTTCTGTGTGCCTATATTTATAGCAAATGGTGACTTGTTTTAAAAAAAAATTGTAATCTTAAAAATTCTATATAGAAATTCCGAATTTGTATGGAGTGGAATTGCCTTGAGAGATGTATTATTTAGAAAATAAAAGTTCAAATCCCGACAGAAGAGCTATATTAAAGCAGGAGAAGATATCTAGCGGAATACGTCCCCTTAGTACTACTACCATGCACCAACCATCTGGGCTGCATTACGATACGCATTAAAACGCATATTTGAAACAGAGGTGGGGGATATCGAAGCCAAGAAATGGAAACTTGAATATCTAGTTAAAGCAGCTGACATAAAAGGCGACTACAAACTAATGCTGGAGGAAGAAAAAAAGTCTAGCGCTTACTAAAAATCCTAAGAACCTCACATCTTCTATGCTCTGTGTGCCTATATTTATATTGCAATGACGACTTATTTTTTTAAAACAGTTAAAAATTAAGCTGTGTTTTATTATAGCTCTAAAAAGTACCTCTTTTCCAGATAGCATCCAAAATGTTTCAACTAAGTCCCGAGGATATGCAATATTTACAAAGTGCAGTGCTGTACTGTGTGTCAATCCCAACCATGTGAAGTCTGCTAAAAATACCTTAGAGAGCAGTTGTGTTGTTTTTGGCTTATTGTTTGCTGGGTTAATAGGAATACCCGAAAACTGACTGGTGTGCAGGTAGATCTTCCAGTCCTAGAAAAGCTTATAAACTATGTTCTGTCAGCTTTTAGTGTTGACTGTAATCGAGAGGGAGTTGTACTGTTAGTCATGGAAGTCGGTAATAAAATCGTCTGGAGTAACTGCTTCCTGAACGAAACTATGGCGTGTTTTACATTCTGATCGAAGGATACCGTACTTTTAAGACTCGGAGGAAAAAGTGTGCTGCGCCGGAGTAGCCGAATGCACTAGGACGTCTTGATGCGATGTGTGCGGCCGTTCGAGACATGAGACATCTGACACTGAAAGAGATCAGTAATTTCTCGCGCGTTGACAAAGTGTTAGCTGTTTTCTCGGATAATTCGTTGGTACAGAAAACAGTTTCCTAAAAAATGCAATCCTTGTTATAATAAGAATGACAAAGATCACAATTCCCTCTATGTGAGGGATACTGTTTATAGCGCGTCACGAAAAACTCCGGTGTGAGAAGGGTCGCGGTATTCACAGGGGCACCGCGCGGGGATTAATCACAACGTATGGACTTTATTACAGTGCAGTTATGCGATCACATTTCACGTCCTTGATGGTTTGTGTGTGTGTGTGGGGGGGGGGGGTGCGCATGTGTGGCCGGTGCGTGCGGGTGTCCCCACCCTCTACGTTCGGCCGTGCGCTCTTGACTTAATTTTTAGGATTTTTACCTGACAACCAGACGGCTTTTTTTTTTCTTTTTTTCCTTCTTTTCTTTTTGCGGCCGATCGCTATGGGGCGCGTGTTTCCGGAGCCCCTGTGTGCGTCTGTTTGATTAAAGACTTGCAGCCCCGGTGGTCCTGCTAAGAGGAGAAGCCGACACACGGCGTTTTTGCGATGCCGCGGGTCTATGGCGTGATAGAAATCAGATATTTTTTTATAGAGATATGGTTCTGTATGGAAGGGGGAGTCAATTATTTACATAAACTTACAAACTACTTATGAACTAGCTAAGGACGGCACAAATATCCATGCTCGAGGGGGATGCGAACCCCCGACCGTAGTGGCCGTGCAGACCGTGAATGGTGCGCCTCAGTCCCCTCGGCCACCGCGGCCGGAAATATATTACCAGCTGAAAAATGCTCCTGCCGGAGCACAGAAAACTCGAATATGTTCTCTGACACAAAAGTGTGGAACCAGCTGCCTCATTCCGACTTCCTCACCAAAAATTTTGTGATGTGAACATATTCGCCCACTTTTAGCCCATAACTTTGCAAATACTTTTCCGTAGTTAAGTCGTCATAGTCAGCAATGTCCTCTCACTGTCAGTATCTGTCCGTTTGTTTGCTGTGTCTCCCACTGCCGCTTTCTGTTTGCGTCAAATTTTCAATGTCTTCATCCCTTTACCTCGCGATTCCTCACCGCTGTCTGTTTCTGCCACTCTCATCATCTCTCTGCCCCATTGACGTTGTCCCATTCACTTCCTCTCCTGTTGGCAGTACCCTTTCTTTCTCGGAGTCGGCTTTCATTATCTTCAATCACGTTTGTGTCCTTTACACACATGTCCATGGGGATGGGTTGCTTGGGGTTTGACTTGTAGACGGGAAAACTTCAGCACGCGGGTGTTGGGGATGGGAAAAATTGAACAAATTGTTTCGTACTATAGTATTGGAGAGCCGCACGCTCATGCTTTATGTATGGTCCCCATTCGTCTCAGTTTCTCACTGTTGTCTCTTTTGCTGCAATTGCTGCTATCTGCATCTGTCTTAGTTTGTTGTTGCCACTGTTCCTGACTTCCGACATCTCATTTCGCTTCCAACTGCTGTTTTCATGCATATGCCTTTCTCCTGAATTGACGCTTTCTCTGTTCCATCATATACGGCTCTCTCCGCCTATTGCACTGTCTCTGTCCTGCTCACATTCAGCCGAAAAAAAGCGCGAATATGTTCGCATGCCAACATTTTTGGTGAGGAAGTCGGAATGAGGATTGAGACAGCTGTTCCACACTTTTGTGTCATATAACATATTCGCCTTTTCGGTGCTGCGGAAGGAGCATTTTTCAGCTGGGTTCCGTCTTTTTCCTGTTACATCATAAAAATTTACGAACATTTGTAACTTTTATAAATATTATCGGTGAATAAACGGCGGCTAGAAACACAGGTTCGTGACCTCCAAACCAAGAACCCTTGCTATACGTTCGCTACGTTAGTTAAAACTATAATTACACGTCAGACCGGATATTACATGCATATTTGTCATGAATATGTGCGGTAACTTGGAATCTACAGATCTCGGTAATGGATAGTATTATTGTGAAAACTATCAAAGCTCTCCGGAATCATATTAGAACGCATCGTAAAAATTTCGACGATTTGCCATGAATAGAAGTGTAGATTTTCCAATGCACGGAGTTCGACCTTTTGATACCAAAAATTATGATTTTTGTAGCGTATCACGATAACGAGTAAACATTTCCAAACACGAATTTTCAAGATAAACACCTAAACAACATACACATAACATTTTAGTCATTTTCTGTTCCTCAAGATACGTTACCTCACAGTTAGAAATAGCGTTTTAGAACGAATTACTGTTACGTGCTATCATTCACGGGCCGATATTTCAAGAACCACATAAGATATCATTCTGCTCTAAACTTCAAATAAAATTCATACGTGGCTATGTGTAACCTAAAATCAACCTTACCAGAAGTCTATGCAATGTGTATTAACCTCTGCAAACTCTTTAAAATATGTTGCAATAATTCACCAATGCGGAGGCTGCATATTAAATGTAAAATAAACGAAAACAAACTCACTCCTTCATCGACCGAAGATTTCAATCTTTAAGACGTACAAAAATCAAATTTTTTTTTTTTGCCGAGTACTTGTTTCAAATCGAATGGTAAGTTTTAGAGCTGTTCGAACGCCGTCTTTCAGCACAGTACGCACTTTTTCTAGCAAAATATCGCGGTTTTTCGGCCGTATCTTGCTAACGGACTAGGATGTACGAAAACTGAAAAATGACGTTTATACATAAATGCCTACAGGATGTATTGTAAACATTTGAACAATTTTATATAGTTAGTTATTTAGATAATTGCGATTCACGGTGCTAAAAGGGTTAAAAATCGGGTTTTGTGATTTTGTATAAAACTATGATAAATTTCAACCTGTGGATCTCGGTAACGGATAACAATATCGAAACGGCCTCGAGAATATCATCATAAGAACATATGGTAAAAATTTCGAAGATTTGCAATGAATAGAAAATATCGAAGTTCGTTTTTTTTTTCTACCCAAAAATCATGGCCTTTTTTTCTTTTTCTTTTTTTAGATTTCCTCAGGAACCGCCCATGAATGAATGGTGCTTTTGTAAGCCGTGGTTTAAAGCCCACAATAGACTACACGTCATGTACAAACGCCAACTGATTTGCTCAATTTGGATGGGCTCCAGGAAGTGTGTAACTTTGAAATTTTTGACAATGTACTGTATGATAGCTATAGTATACCCATTCTTCTAATATATATATATATATATATATATATATATATATATATATATATATATATATACACAAATGGTCACTAGGCCAAGATCTATCCAGAACACTTTACCCCTTCACTCTGAGCTGAATAGAACCTGAGATATGGGGCCCTAAAGAATCGCAAACTCACTACGGTCGGGGGTTCGAATCCCTCCTCGGGCATGGATATTTGTGCCGTCCTTAGTCTTAGTTAGTTCATAAGTAGTTTGTAAGTTTAGGGACTGATGACCCCGTAGTTAAGTCCCGTAAGCTATACAAACATTTTTTTTTTTCGCAAATTCGCGCGGCCGTTTACGAACATATTAATACCGCGCACTGCCGTGCGCGGTATGATTACTTTGTATTATGTATGTATCGCTATGTTTTGTATGGAACTCTTTGACACGAATAAAAAGGATACCTTCAGCGACAGAATCATTCGCCCCGAATATTCATACTGTTTGACCGCTGCAGTGAAAGTACTGTCCAAAATTTAAAATGTATACAGAGGAAGTATCAGAAAAAAAGCATACTACTGTCACACCGCAAACATTGTGACAGGGAAACGTGTTTAAAATCTTGGACTGCTCACCACAGGTCAGCAGCTCTGTAGTAGAAATGCTCGCTTGTCTCTCGTGACGACGGCAGACGCTGCGTCGGAAAGCCTACCGTCAGCGAACTGTTGAGTGAGACTGCTGTCAGAAAGGGAGGCAGCTAGTAAACATTTCATAACTACACGTTACTGTCGCAAGAGTGAATAAGACCGAAGATACGTCAGCGGTAAAGGGACATCGAGTGAATACTGTATTTTCAAATGGAACACATTCGAACCGTTTCATACGTCATAGCTTTCAGCAAAATGTATGTATATATACTCGCGCTTTTAGAAGTACCAGTCACTTGGTCTTCGGGCTCGACGATGCACAGGCGATAGTCGTCGATTCACTGGATTAATCATTGCGCTCAGTCTTTGTCACAGATAGCAGTGCTGCTAGAGGCAGCTAGGAGATGGAGTCTGGTCGATGCCATATTTCGCACAAACCATCATCCGGGGAAGATCGTGATCCGCTGTGCTGACGACTTCACAACCCTATGGTGGCTGCCTGAGGCCAGCGCAGTCTTCAGTGGTTAGTTACCGAAGGCCAATGTTCCTGTCGTCGAGTTAGCACTCTGGTGGTAATTCTGCCAGCCAGTATCCAGAGTCGAGTATCAGTACTGCATACGACTTCAGAGGGATCCACACATGGGTCCACTGGCGGCTGCATAGACTGGAGATGGGACGGAGTACCTCTCAGTAACAGTCCCTGCTTCGACTCCCAGACGTCGCGGCGCAGGTACTACCGTACAGACGGCTCGCAGCAGTCGGAACTCCGAGGTCGCGGCGTGACGGCGAGCGGACGCGCCCGAAGGCGACGCCCCCTGCTGCTCTAGAGCCTGTCCAGCTGCTTCCTTCATCCGAATTATTGTATGCTGTGCAATAAACGTGTAAACTTTGTGTTTTATTAGCGTCCTCTGGCGCTCCTCCAGTTTTCACGCCTCATCCTGACAAAGCTGGGGACCCACCGCTCGGCCCTAGCACTACTATAAATGACTATTTACAAATGGTGACAGGTGAGCACAATCCCTTTAAACACAAACGGATATAGCTGTTTTTGAACCTGTTTTTTTGCATACACTTTGAGCCAAATTGGTTAGATTCATCTTACAACCTTCCCTTTTTAGTAAGCTATAATTGGTAAATTTTAAATATATAGGCCTTACTTTATGGCTTATCTTAGAAGATAGATTAGGGAAAGGCAAACCTACATTTCTAGCTTTTGTAGATTTGGAGAAGGCTTTTGACAATGTTGATTGGAATACACTCAAATTCTGAAATCAGCAGGAGTAAAATATAGGGAACGGAAGGTTATTTACAACTTGTACAAAAACCAGACAGCAGATGTCAGAGTTTCAGAGGTGGGGGGGGGGGGGGGGAGGATGAAAGGGATGCAGAGGCTGGGAAATGTTATTCAATTGGTACATCGAGCAAGCTATACAGGAAAGCAAAGAGAAATTTGGAGAAGTAATTAAAGTTCAGGGTGAGGAAATAAAAGCCTTGCGTTTTGCTGATGGCATTGTAATTCTGTCAGAGACAGCAAAGGACCTGGAGCAACAATTGAACGGAATAGACAGTGTGTTGAAAGGAGCATATAAGATGAACATTAACAAGAACAAAATAAGGGTAAATAAATGCAGTCTTAAAAAATCAGGCGATGCTGTAGGAATTAGATTAGGTAACGAAACAATAAAGGTGGTCGATGACTTGTTTCTTGGGTAGTAAATTAACATATGACGGTCGCAGTATAGAGGATATAAAATGCAGAATGGCAATGGGAAGAAAAGCGTTTTTGAAACAGAGGAATTTTGCTAACATCGAATATTAATTGAAGTGTAAGGAAGTCTTTTCTGAAGGCATTTGTGTGGACTGTTGCCTTGTACGGGAGTGAAACATGGAGGATAAACAGTGCGGACAGGTAGAGGATAGAGGGTTTTAAAATGTGCTACAGAAGAATGCTGAAGATTAGGTGGGTAGATCGCATAACTAATGAAGAGGTACTGAACAGAATTGGTGAGAAAAGGAATTTTTGGCATACCTTGACTAAAAGAAGGGATCGCTTGGTTGGACACATTCTCAGATATCGAGGAATCGTGAATTTAGCATTGGAGGGATGTGTGTGGGGTAAAATTCTCAGTGGGAGACCAAGAGATGAATACAGTAAACAAATTCAAGTGGATGTAGGTTGCCGTTCTTATGAAGAGGCTTCCTTAGAATACAGTAGGATGGAGCGCTGCATCAAACCAGTCTCCGGACTGAAGACCACAACAGAAACAAGCAGTGTTCACTTACCGTTCCTTATCTTTTAAGCTGAAAAAATTTTCGTCTTCATGTACGTTTGAATTATTTCTACAATTAGGTACCGAACACCTGCCGCCTTTTCTCTTTAGTACTGCTCATTATTAAGAGCTGTGGTACATCTTTCGAAATATTACCAGGTCTATTTTTTCGGTAGTGTACATGTAATAACTGTTTATTTTTAGGTAAGCTCAGCAGCTAAAGTGCACAGTTAATATAACAACACACATCCACTCGCGTGTGCTTCGAACACAGCACATTACTCGGTTTCAACATGGCACACTTCGCGCATGCATACACAATCTTGGCGCGTAGTTTCCTTTCCGTATAATCCCCACTCTGATTAAGAAGCGAGCCGAGCGCAACTAGTAGTCAGCCAGATATGCTAATCGACAGATGGACCGTATGCCCATGTAAACCGACTGAAATTGAACATATATGAACATCGGGGGCCTTTAATTCTGCATATTATAAGCTGTCAGTGTACAAAAAGGTGTTTGTGTGGCTGTGTAAGAAGTTAAGCAGAAGCTGTCTCAATACTCATCCCGCCTTCCTCTCCAAACACTTTGGAATGAGAACATATCACACACGTCCAACACACAACATGCGAAATTCGTTCTATCAACCCTCTTTGTAAAGAAAACTCCATGCTTATCATCATCTTCCCACTGGCCCTGTCTATGTATGACTATCGGCCTACCATTTCTACCTCCTTCACTGCCCCCCCCCCCTCTCTCTCTCTCTCTCTCTCTCTCTCTCTCTCTCTCTCTCTCTCTCTCTCTCTCTCTCTCTCTCTCTCTCTCTCTCTCTCTCTTCTAGCGCTGCCTTACTGTCCCTCTGCTATCCTTTTTCAGCGCAAAAAAAAAAAAAAAGACGACTACGTCTGCGTTCCAAAATTTCTACTGAGGAAGGCGAAATTAGGACTGATGCAGAGTGCCCCTCCCCCTTTTCTGTCAGAGAAACTTCTTATACTTTTTTATGCTCCAACAGGAGTATTTTACAGCCATTTTCCTTATTTTCCCTTTCACAGCAGGGCATACAGTATACGAGAAACTCTGCTAGAGCAGTTAATTTTCGACAGTAGCATACACGAAAAGAACTGCAGTCATCTCTTGAAAGACGGTGCCAGACTGTATCATCATCATAAACTAAAGGCTATGCCTTGTCGATTTAGCCACGTCCCTCTCTCCATTGTCATCGTCTTCAATTCTTCATACGATTTTATCCCCATATCATCTTTGATGTCATTAAAATATGTTGCTCTTGGCCTGCCTCTGTTTTTTTCTGTAAAACGTTTCCTTCAAATACATTCTTTAGGAATGGTTGTGTCTCATTATGTGCCCTATCATTTTTTATTTTCTTCTACCTATATAATTTAGCAGAGTTATGTTCTCATTCATTTCTCTTAAGACCTGTTCATTACTTTTCCTATCTACCCAGCTTGTTTTCGTCATTCTCCATATCCACATTTCCATGGCTTCCAGTCTCTTTTTCTCTGCCTTTCCCAGAGTCCACGCTTCACTCCGTATGTTAAGACAGTGCAAACAAAAGTTTTGGCAAACTTTTTCCTACTTTCTAGGCTTATACGATTGTCTGTTAGTAAATTCCTTTTATTTTGGAAAGTTAGCTTTGCCATTTTTTTTTTTTTTTTTTTTTTTGTGGTTTTAGGGCGCACAACTTCTATGGTCATTAGCGCCCAGCCAAAAACATAGATTCGCTATGGCCTCAAAAAAATGGGGACTGTCAGAACATCAACAATAGGCTAAAAACGAAAGATAGAAGACAATTAAAAGAGTTAAATATCCTTGGATAAGTTGGCCAAATTGATAAAACGCAAAACTCGAGCAGCTGCTCGTGTGTCATCAGCTAAGATTTCCTCCAGAGTAGACGGAAAGTGAAGGGCTACACGGAGATGATTAAAATTAACACAAGTCAGTAAAACATGTCGCACTGTCAGCAGTTCACCGCAGGAGCATAGCGGTGCAGGTTCGGCGGATAGCAAGTGACGGTGGCTGAAACGGCAATGACCGATCCGCAACCGAGCCAGGATGACCTCCTCCCGCCGAGAGGGGCGTGAGGATGTCCTCCAAGCGGTCGGGATCGGTTTGACAGTTCGCAATTTATTGTTGTACAGTGAAAGCCACACACTGTGCCATTGCGACACGATACTCCGGCGAAGAGCCCGTTGAACATCGTCCGATGGGACGCAAAAGGTAGCCATGCGAGGCAAAAGAGCTGCTGCCTTGGCTGCTGTGTCGGCGGCCTCATTCCCGGGCACACCCACATGGCCAGGGACCCACAGGAAAGAAACGTGACAGCTGTCATCCGCCAGCAACTGGAGGGAGCGTTGGATCCGATACACGAGAGGATGGTTCGAGAAAGGGTCCTTAAGACTCTGCAGGGCACTAAGGGAGTCAGAACATATGGCATAGAAAGGTTGGCGGTGGCGGCAGGTATACAAAACGGCCTGGTGGAGGGCGAAAAGCTCAGCCGTGAAGTTTGAGCACCGGTCAGGGAGCTTGTATTGGAAACGGTTGTCCCCAACGACGAAGGCAGATCCGACACCGGCAGTGCTCTTGGAACCATCAGTGTAAATAAATACGGCATTATCGAACCGCGAACGGAGTTCGACAAGCCTCGAGCGGAATACCAAATCCGGAGTGCTCTCCTTGGGGAGCGAACTAAGTTCGAGGTGTGTGTGAACCTGGGCCTGATGCCACGGTGGCAATGGGCTTTCGCTCAACCGAAGGGTGGAAGGAAGGGTAAAATCGAGCCGTTGTAGCAGGCGGCGAAACCGAACTCCCGGTGGAAGCAAGGCAATCGCAGACAACTCATATTGGCGATCGAGTGAGTCGTCAAAAAATAATCTGTAAGATGGATGGTTGGGCATCGACCGTAGGCGGCATGCGTACCGACATAAGAGTATGTCACGTCGATTGGGCAAGGGTAATACAGCAGCCTCGGCATACAGACTTTCAACAGGGCTGGTATAAAATGCACCGGTCGCCAAACGTAACCCACGATGGTGGATAGAGTTGAGACGGCGGAGAATCGACGGCCGTGCTGAAGAGTATACAAGGCTTCCATAGTCGAGCTTCGACTGAACAATGGCCTGGTAAAGGTGAAGCAGGACGGTACGATCCGCTCCCCATGACGTGCCACTGAGGACACGAAGAACGTTAAGGGATCGGGCACAGCGGGCAGCCAGGTAGGACACGTGTGTGGACCAGCAAAGTTTCCGATCCAACATGAGTCCCAAGAATTTTGTAGTCTCCACGAAAGGGAGAGCAACAGGGCCGAGACGTAGAGAAGGTGGAAGAAATTCCTTGTATCTCCAGAAATTGATACACACAGTTTTCTCAGTGGAGAATCTGAAGCCGTTTGCGATGCTCCAGGAATACAGACGGTCAAGACAGCGTTGGAGAGAACGCTCCAAGAGACACGTCCGCTGGGCGCTACAATAAATTGCGAAATCGTCAACAAAAAGAGATCCGGAGACGTCGGCTGAAAGGCAGTCCACGATTGGATTGATTGCAATGGCAAAGAGCGCCACACTCAAGACGGAGCCCTGTGGTACCCCATTCTCCTGGCAAAAGGTATCTGACAAAACAGAGCCCACCCGCACCCGGAACTTGCGATCCGCCAAAAACGCTTGAATGAAAAGAGGAAGGCGGCCCCGAAGGCCCCATGTGTGCAACGTGCGGAGAATGCCCGCTCTCCAACAGGTATCGTATGCCTTCTCCAAGTCGAAGAACACGGCTACTGTTTGACGCTTCAGAAAGTTGTTCATAATGAAGGTCGACAACGTAACGAGGTGGTCAGCAGGAGAGCGGTGTCGACGAAAACCGCATTGGATATTAGTCAGAAGGCGGCGAGATTCGAGGAGCCAGACCAACCGAGCGTTAACCATGCGTTCCATCACCTTACAGACGCAGCTCGTCAGAGAAATAGGACGATAACTGGAAGGAAGGTGTTTGTCCTTCCCTGGTTTGGGGATGGGGACAACAATGGCTTCACGCCAACTTGTGGGAACATGACCTTCAGTCCATATGCGATTGTAGGTACTAAGAAGAAAGCACTTGCTCGCAGGAGAGAGGTTCTTCAGCATTTCAATGTGAATGGAATCGGGCCCGGGAGCAGAAGACCGGGACAGGGCGAGAGCACGATCTAGCTCCTGCATGGTGAAGGCGACGTTATAATGTTCCCGATTAAAAGAACGGAAAGAAGGCGGCCGTGCCTCCTCTACCTGTTTGCGAGGGAGAAAGGCAGGGTGGTAATGGGCAGAGCTCGAAACCTCCGCAAAGAAACGACCCAATGCGTTTGAAACATCAGCTGGGTCCACGAGGACCGCGTTCTCCACGGTCAGGCCAGGAATCGGGGAGTGGACCTTGATGCCGGACAAACGGCGTAGGCCACCCCAGACAACCGTGGAGGGAGTAAAACGGTTAAAAGAACTAGTAAAAGCTGTCCAGCAAGCTTTCTTGCTGTCGTTTATGATACGACGGCACTGCGCTCTCATACGTTTGTAATTGATGCAATTCTCCAAAGTTGGGTGGCGGCGGAAGGTGCGTAAAGCACGGCGCCGGGCTCGGAGCGCGTCGCGGCAGGCTGCAGTCCACCAAGGGACCTGGACACGACGTGGAGAAGAGGATGTACGAGGTATGGAACGTTCAGCAGCAGTGAGGATAACCTCTGTGAGGTATTCGACCTGACTGTCACAGTTGGGAAAATTCTGATTGTGAAAAACAGCCATGGAAGAATAAAGCCCCCAGTCGGCTTTAGAAATGTTCCAACTGGTGGGACGTGGAGATGGGGAATGATGTAGGAAGTGGATGATACAAGGGAAATGGTCACTCGAGTACGTGTCAGAAAGTGCATACCACTCAAACCGACCGGCAAGCTGAGGAGTGCATATTGCGAGGTCTATATGGGAATAAGTGTGTGTTGTGTCAGAAAGGAAGGTCGGTGTACCGGTGTTGAGGCAGACAAGATCGAGGTGGTGGAGAATGTCCACCAAAAGGGAGCCTCTCGGACAAGGTGCCGGAGAGCCCCATAGGGGGTGGTGGGCATTAAAGTCGCCTACCAACACGAAAGGTGAAGGGAGCTGGTCAACAAGGTTTAGCAAATCTGCCCTAGTAAGGGCAGATGACGATGGCGAATATATATTACAGAGGGAGAAGGTAAATGTGGATAAGGTGATGCGGACGGCAACTGCCTGTAGGTGAGTGTGCAAGGAAATGGGATGGAAATAGACGTCGTCTCGAAGCAGCATCAGAACCCCTCCATGGGCTGGGACACCTTCCACGGGTGGCAGGTCGAACCGCACAGAGGTGTAGTGTGGAAAGTCTGCACGATCACGTGGACGCAACTTAGTTTCCTGGAGGCAGACTAGAAGCGGGCAGTGCAATCGAAGGAGTAATTTTAACTCCTCCCGATTAGAACGAATGCCGCGAATGTTCCATTGAAGGAGCGCCATGATAAAAATGAGAGAAGAAATAAGGATAAAAACCAAGTAGCGAGCGGGGTCACCTCGACGGCCGCTGAGGACCGGCCTTCGAGGGAGCACTGCTATCGCTGTCCAGGGGCAAAGGGTCGTGGTCCATAGGTTCGACCGACGCGCCTGCCACCTCCCTGAGTTGATCAGGAGGGGCAGTTTCCACCGCCGGTAAAGGGCCGGGCGCCCGGCAAACGGAGCGTCCCGGTGAAACAGAAGACGGCCGAGTCCGGCAACTGTTGGACGGCGCGACAGATGGGTCACGCCTCGGCGGGGAAGGAGAGGAACTCTTTTTCTTGTCAGCTCTTCTGGAAGAGTGACGGCGGGAAGAGGCAGTTGACGGTTGGGAAGCCTGAGAACGCAGAAAATCCTCGCGGACGGGTTCCTTTTTCAAGGTCCGGGCATCTTGTTTAGGTGCCCGCGGTTTACTAGATGTTGACGAAGACTGTACCTTAGAAGCAGCAGGAGGAAGCGGGGACGTGGAACGGGCAATCTTCGGGCTGGCGGATCGCACAACTGTGTCAGCGAAAGTGAAATCACATGTCTGGGTACTGGAATCTTTGGTAGGTCGAGGTGAGGTTAGTACCTTACTGTATGTACCCGCTGGGAGGACAGTGGGCTTTCGACTCGCCAACAACTTACGAGCTGCAGATGTCGATACCTTCTCCGTAACCCGGATTTGCTGGATTACCTTCTCATCCTTGTATACAGGACAGTCGCGAGAGGAAGCCGCATGGTCACCGTTGCAGTTTAGGCAGTGAGGGGACGGAGGTGGGCAATCCCCCTCATGGGCGTCCCTACCACAAGTGACACACTTTGCTGCATTTGGGCAATGTTCACGGGTATGGTTGTACCTGTGGCACTGAAAACAGCGCGTTGGGTTAGGCACATAAGGTCGGACGGAGATGACTTCATACCCTGCTTTGACCTTCGACGGGAGGTCAACTCTGTCGAACGTCAAAAACACAGTACGAGTCGGTGTCAATTGGGTATCGACCTTTTTCATCACCCTGTGGACGGCTGTCACACCCTGATCGGACATATACGATTGGATGTCTTCATCAGACAGCCCGTCAAGGGATCTCGTAAAAACTACCCCCCTTGACGAGTTGAGTGTGCGGTGTGCTTCTACCTTAACGGGAAACGTGTGCAACAACGTAGTACGTATTAGTTTTTGGGCTTGGAAGGCACTGTCCACTTCCAGCAACAATGTGCCATTGCGCTGACGTGAACAGGTTTTAACAGGGCCAGCAATTGCATCTACACCTTTCTGTATAACGAAAGGATTGACAGAATTGAAATCCTTTCCGTCGGTGCGAGAGACAACCAGAAATTTAGGCACATTAGGCAGAGTCTTTTTAGGCTGAGGCGAGTCTAACTTACGTTTATGGGTCAACGTCACGAAAGAAGATAGGGAAGTCATCGCGGAAGTGTCCCCCGTGATTACCGGCGTCTCCGATGGCGCGCTCCTTCCTAGTGGGGGCCCTCTCCGAGGGCTTACCCGCCTTAGGTGATTGTTCACACCTCAGGTCACACCTCCCGAGAACTGACGGAGGGACCAATCGGCACGTTCGGAAGGTACCAGCTCGGGTAATCACCCCTCCCTGGGCCTGGCCTTTACCAGGGGGTACGTACGTGCCCTACTTGTCTACCCGGGGCGGGGAATTACGCGTTACCCCGTCACCTGCTACGCACGATAATGCGTGGGTCGGCCTTCAGACACGCACAGGGAGGAAAGAAGAAGAGGATAGGAAATGAAGAGAAAGAAGGAAGAAGTGTCTCAAACGCCGAAGCGGAGACTAATGAGGAGAAGAAAGCTAGGAGAGTACAAGGAGAGAAAGACAGAAAACAAAGGGTAAGGAAGGAAGGAACGAAGGAAGAAAAACCACAACAAGAACCACAGTAGCTCACGAAATATGCCCGTCTCCGGGCGAAGGCATAAACCGGGAGGGACAGTGAAGCAGCCTGGGGCAGAAGAAAGGCTGCTCCGGCTCGGGGCCCCGTGCGCGCCACACACGTACCCACAAAAGAACTGTGGGCCCCCTGGGGGGAGCTTTGCCATGGCTATTCTTCTCTTTATATCTGTGATACATTTATTGTCGTCAGTGATTGTGCTCTCCAAATAACAGAAGTTCTTAACCTGCTCTAGAACATCTAGTTTAATATTAACTTTACCCTTTTCTTTTTTCTTCCCAACTACCATCGTTTTTGTTTTCTTATTAATTTTTAGATTGAATTCTCTTAGGATTTTGGCAAATTTTAGCAACATAAACTCCATTTCCCTTACTGAATCAGCAAGTACTACAATATCATCTGCAAAACGGATACAGTGTATTCGTTCCCCGTTAATTTTAATTCTTTTCGTTGCTCTTTTCAACTTTTCATTGGCTTTTTCAATAAACAAGTTGAACAAATATGGTGATAATGGGCACCCTTGCCTTACTCCCCTCATTTTTGCTTTCTTCTTCACACCATTCACTTCTATCTCTGCTTCCTGTCTTTTATACAGGTTCCAGATTAATCTCCTGTCCCGCCAATCAAGATTTTCTAATACCATCCTCAGATCTAGTATTGCCTCTAGTTCCCTTTCCAAATCTGAAAGGAAATTGGTCTTCTATGTTTGTCTCAATTTTCTTTTTTATTCGATTTTTTAATTATGTTTAACATTATTTTGGAAGTGTGACAGTCCACAGCATTTCCTTTTTTTTGGGATTATTACTGTTTTGCTGTTAAGCAAATCTGTCGGTGGTACTTTTCCATCTTCATAGTACTCTTAAAAGTTTATATAAGTACTCTTGTTGATTCTCCAATTACCTTCAATATTTCTGCTGGGATGTTCTCTGTGCCTGTCGCTTCGCCATTACTGATATCATTCAAGGCACTGTTTAATTGCTCTTCGGATATCGGTGGTCCTATCATGTCTATATCCACACTGTTCTCTTCTTCCAGAATTTCCTCCTCCTCAGCAATATCATCTTCATATAGTTCTTCAATATACTCTTTCCATCTTTCGCTGGCCGCGGTGGAGGAGGGGACTGAGGCGCTCCAGTCACGTTCTGCATGGCCACTACGTTCGGAGGTTCGAATCCCCCCTCGGGCATGGATATTTGTGCCGTACTTAGTATTAGCTAGTTCATAAGTAGTTTGTAAGTTTAGGGACGGATGACCCCATAGTTGAGTCCCATAAGCTATACAAACATTTGAACATTTTCCATCTTTCACATACATTCTCTAAATCGGAAAGTATGTCACCGTTTTTATTCTTGACCATATTTGTGTTTGTTCTTGTCTTTGTCTGCATTGTTTTAAGTTTTGAGTAGGCTTTATCAGTTTGCCCTCCACTTAGATCTTGTTGAATTTCCTTATGTTTGTCGTTCACCCACTTTTCTTTTTCCAGTCTACATTTCTGTGTTAGTGCATTTTTTACTCTTTTGTACTTATCGAAATCTTTTTTCCTTAGCCTGTTTCGTTCATCAATAAGGTCTAGTATTTCCTTGGCCATCCATGGTTTCCTTGGTTCTAGTTTCCTTAAACCTACTAATTCCTTAGTAGCTGCTTCTACAGTCTCTTCCCATCCTTCCCCATTTCCTATCATGTTATCGGTCAATTCTTTTATGTCCGCAGCTACTTGCTTTTCCTTAAGTTTTCTACACACCATTGGTGGTGGTTAGGTCTTTTATATTTCTTAAATTTGCTGTTATAGTCTGCTATCACTAGAATATGGTCACTGTCTATATCATATCCAGGGTATGAATGGCTAGACTTTATTTGATTAATAAATTTCTTCTTGTCTAGGATATAATCTGATACCTTTTGCCATCTACTGGACTTTTCCCCGTATATCTTCTCTTCATTTCAAAACACGTGTTGGTGATTCATCTCGTACTGTTCACAGAAATCTAGCAACCTTTCTCTTCTAGAATTAATTTTTCCTAGCCCGAACTTACCATTCCATAATCCTTTCTTATCTTCACCAATCGATTCATTGAAATCACCGATTACGATAAGGTTGTCGTTTCTCCTTAACCAGTTTCATTAGGTCATGAATTTGCTCATACATTACCTCCACTTCCTCATCCTTACTTTTTTTTTTTTTTTGTGGTTTTAGGGCGCACAACTGCTGTGGTCATTAGCGCCCAACACTACCCAAAGTAAAAAAGAACCGGGGTTAGAAATTAAATGGCTTTCGCCATATTTGCACGATGTATAAAAAGTAAAACTCTGTTAACCGATTGCGGGTCATCAGCTAAAATGTCAGACAATTCAAATGGGAAACACAGATCATGACGGAGACGGTTAAAAAATGGACATTGCACTAAAAGATGGTTCACAGTAAAAGGTGCATCACAGTGCTCACATAAGGGAGCAGGACCACCACGTAATAAATGCTGGTGGCTAAAACGGCAGTGGCCAATACGAAGCCGGGCTAGAACAATCTCCTCTCGGCGGGAGGGTCGAGATGACGTTGACCAGATATCAGGCACAGGTTTAATGGCTCGCAATTTGTTCCCTGACAGGGATGACCAATGTAGATACCAACGGGAGATAATACGCTGGGAGATACCAGCGCGAAGGTCATCAGAGCTGGTGGAAAAGGTAGATAGCCGAGGAAGGAGAACTGCTTCCTTGGCAGCCATATCCGCAGCCTCATTCCCCAACACTCCCACATGGCCAGGGACCCACAGAAACGTCACCGTAGTTCCGCTCGTTGAAAGAGAAGTAAGGCAATTGCGGATGCTTTGTACCAGGGGATGGGCCGGATATAGGATGCGAAGGCTCAACAAAGCACTCATAGAGTCCGAGCAAATGACAGTCTTACTGAGCGAGTGGCGCCGGACGTATTGTGTGGCTTGGTATAATGCATACAGCTCAGCTGTAAAAATGGAACTCCACTCAGGAAGACGATATTTAAAAGAGACGTTGCCAAGTACAAAAGCACACCCAACACCCTGGTCTGTCTTTGAGCCATCAGTGTAAATGAACAAATTGTCATCAAATTTAAACCGGAGTGCGTGAAATTCTCTCTGGTAGACGAAACGAGGTGTGGAGTCCTTTGGAAGAGAATGAAGATCAAAGTTAACACGGACTTCGGGGCTTCGCCACGGTGGAGAGATGCTCTCTCCAGTCGAGAAGATAGCAGGCATTGTAACGCCAAGCTGGCCGAGTAGCGAACGCAAGCGTACTCCCGGTGGTAGCAGAGCAGACGGGCGCAGAGTGAAGAGACTGTCAAGTGAGTCGTTAAAAAAAACTGCGTACGTCGGGTGTCCTCGCATGGACGACAAACGACTAGCGTAACGGCTAAGCAGGAGTTCCCGACGGTAAGAAAGGGGTAGTTCGGCGGCCTCGGCATAGAGGCTCTCAACGGGGCTAGTATAAAACGCTCCTGTCGCCAGACGGAGACCGTGGTGGTGGATTGTATTAAGGCGGCGCAGTATGGACGGTCGAGCCGAAGAATAAACGATGCTACCATAGTCCAGTTTGGACCGAACTATGGTGCGATACAGATGGAGGAGAGTAGACCTGTCAGCTCCCCACGAGGTGCCACTTAACACCCGCAGCACATTGAGAGAGCGGGTACAGCGAGCTGCCAAACGGGATATGTGGGGAGACCAACTTAACTTCCTGTCGAGAACAAGTCCCAAGAACGTCGTGGTATCCACAAATGGAAGTACTATGGGGCCCAGACGAAGGGACGGGGGAACGAACTCCTTCCGCCGCCAGAAGTTCATGCAGACTGTCTTGTCGGCTGAGAATCGAAAGCCAGTGTCCATACTCCACGCGTGGAGATTGTCTAGGCACCGCTGGAGGCGCCGCTCCAGGAGACCCGTTTGCTCAGAGCTGCTGTAGATCGCGAAGTCGTCAACAAATAGGGACGCCGACACTCCCAGTGGAAGGTGATCGGCTATAGAATTGATTGCCACTGCAAATAAAACAACGCTCAGGACCGAGCCCTGGGGGACTCCGTTCTCCTGATTAAAAGTGCTCGATAAAACCGAACCAACACGCACTTTAAAAACACGGTCTGTTAAAAATTCGCGGATAAAAATTGGCAGGCGACCCCGAAAACCCCATGTATGCAGAGTGCGGAGGATGCCCATCCTCCAGCAGGTGTCGTATGCCTTTTCCAGATCAAAGAACACCGCTACTGTCTGGCGCTTCCGTAAAAAGTTATTCATTACTGAGGTAGAGAGGGCAACAAGATGATCCACCGCAGAACGGTGCTTGCGAAACCCACATTGGACATTAGACAGGAGATGTCGCGTTTCAAGCCACCATACCAGGCGCCCGTGAATCATGCGTTCCATCACCTTGCATATGCTACTGGTGAGGGAAATGGGGCGGTAGCTGGAAGGGAGACATTTGTCCTTCCCAGGCTTTGGTATGGGAATGACTATGGCTTCACGCCAGCGTCGCGGAAAGGTGCCTTCTATCCATATGCGGTTGTAGGTGGCCAGTAGGAAGTGCAAGCTCGTTGGTGAAAGGTGTTGCAGCATCGCCACGTGAATGCCATCTGGTCCTGGAGCGGAGGACCGCGAAGACGAGAGTGCGTGGTGAAGCTCTCGTACAGTAAACTCGGTATTGTAGCATTCACGGTTCTGAGAGGTAAAGGGCAATGGAGTCGCCTCCACCGTCCGTTTCCTAGCTAGGAAAGCGTCAGTGTAATGTGAAGAGCTAGAGACCTCTGCAAAATGTCGACCCAGTGCGTTGGCTATTTGTGGAGGATCGACGACGGTGTCAGTTGCGACACACAGACCGGGAATTGGGGAATGAGCCATAGTTCCCGAAATTTTTCGAAGGTTACCCCAAATGATGGAGGAAAGGGTAGACCTATTAAAAGAGCTCGTGAATGAGCGCCAACTGGCGCGTTTACAGTCGCGAAAGAGGCGACGACAATAGGCCCGCAGCCGTTTGTATCGGATGCAGTTGTCGAGCGTGGGCCGTTGTTTGAAGATTCTAAGGGCACGTCGCCGTGCTCGCAGAGCGTCACGGCATTCCGCGGTCCACCACGGGACAAGGGGACGACGTGCGTGGGAAGTTTTGCAGGGGATGGAACATTCTGCGGCTGTCAGAATAACTGTGGTAATGTGTTCCACTTGGTCGTCTATACTAGGATAATGGTAAGTACCAAAATCCGCCAGTGACGTGTAGAGCTCCCAGTCCGCTTTCGTTAACTGCCAGCGGTGTGGATGCTCAAGGGTGTCAGGCATCATTAGGTGAATTACACACGGAAAATGATCGCTCGAATGTGTGTCTGAGAGAGCAGACCATTCAAGACGCCGTGCCAGCTGAGCAGTGCAGATAGCTAGATCTATATGGCTGAAAGTATTTGTGGTGTCTGAAAGATAAGTTGGTTCACCAGTGTTAAGGCAGATGAGCTGAAGGTGGTTCAGTATATCTGCCAGGAGGGAGCCCCGTGGACATGGTCGTGGGGAGCCCCAAAGGGGGTGGTGGGCATTGAAATCTCCCACCAACAAAAATGGACGCGGAAGCTGGTCAATAAGATCTAGGAGATCTGATCTAGTGACGGGAAAAGAGGAAGGAGCGTAAATATTGCACAGTGTGAAGACAAATCCAGGAAGGTATATCCGGACAGCAACAGCTTGTATTGGAGTACACAAAGGGACCGGTGTACTGTGTACGTCATCCCGAATAAGCAACATTACGCCCCCGTGGGCTGGAATTCCTGCCACTGGAGGAAGGTCAAAGCGAACGGTAGTGTAGCGTGGGAAAGTAATTCGAGTACCAGGGAGCAATTTTGTCTCCTGTAGAGAGAAGATGATTGGATGATATGTTCGCGTTAAAAGCTGCAGTTCTGTCCAATTCGACCGGATACCACGAATGTTCCATTGAAGAATATCCATAATGGGATAAAATGAGATGAAGGTGGACATCAGCCCGACGAAGGCGGCGGGCCACAGTGCGAATGTTCGCAACTGGTGGTGTCTGAGACAGGAGGGTCTTGCTCCATATTCTCAGAGGTTACCACAGCAGCTGCGTGAGTGTGGTCGGCAGCCCCATCTTTGGCTGATGCACCTGGAGAGACTATAGGCTTCCAGGGGATGCCATCGTCACATTGTGAGGTAGGAGGGGGGAGAGTTTTCCCCCTATTTGATTTCTTGGAGCCCTGGTGAAGCTCTTTGGTTGGCTCAGATGTTTTGGTAGGAGTGCGGAGGAAATCCTCGCGCGAATGCTCTTTCTTAGACTTTCGCGTCTCTATCTGTGGTTTCACAGCTGAAGATGAAGATGAAGACTTGGAAGAGGTACTCACACTTTTCGTTGAACGTGACGCCGTTGTCGATGTAGACTGTTTGACAACTACTGTCGTAAACTGTAGGTCACAAGTCTGTGTGGCCATATCCCGTGTTGTTGGAGGCGTTGCAACTACAGTACTGTAGTTACCACGCGGCGGGGTCTTGGGCTTACGACTGGCGTACATCTTACGTGCAACTGGTATGGGAACCTTTTCCTTTACACGGATTTCCTGGATGGCTCGTTCATCGGCAAACACGGGACATTCCCGGGAGGAAGCAGCATGATTCCCGTTACAATTGATGCAATGAGGGGACGGTGGTGGACAAATCCCCTCATGGGCCTCTTTACCACAGGTGACACATATGACTGGGTTCTTGCAAGACTGGCTTGTGTGGTTAAATCGATGGCACTGATAACACCGAGTAGGGTTAGGGATATAAGGTCGTACTGTGATGACCTCATACCCTGCCTTGATCTTCGGCGGTAGAGCCACTCGGTCGAAGGTCAGAAACACTGTGCGAGTGGGCACTACAACATTGTTCTCTTTTTTGTCACCCTGTGTACTGCGACGACTCCTTGAGCTGCCAGATATTCTTTCAGTTCATCCTCAGTCAGACCGTCCAAACTGGCCGAGAAGACTACCCCTCGGGAATAATTGAGGGTCGGATGGAGCTCAACACGAACCGGGTAGCTGTGGAGCAGAGTAGCCTTAAGCAGCCGCTGTGCCTGGGAGCCACTTTCTGTTTCTAACAGTAGTGTTCCATTACGTAGGCGGTTGCAGGTCTTAACTGGGCCGGCAATGGCATCAACGCCTTTTTGAATAATAAATGGGTTCACCGACGAAAAGGATTGTCCTTCCTCAGTACGGGTCACCACAAGGAACTTTGATGTCTGTAAATTTTTCTGTTCAGACACACTATTGTCTAGTACATCAATTTCTAAAGACTCTTTACATTTTCTTTTTTTTAGAACCATCGCGGTTGTATCCCCCACGATTGCCAGTGTCTCCGATGGCACGCTCCTTCCTGCTGGGGGCCCCCAATGGAAGCACACCCGCCTTGGGTGATTGTTCACACCCCAGGTCACACCTCCCGATCTACAGACGGAGGGACCAATCGGCGAATCGGGAAGGTATCAGCGCAGGCAATCGCCCCTCCCCTGGCCTGGCCTTAACCAGGGGGTACGCACGCACCCTACATGCCAGCCCGGGGCTGGGACTTACGCATTACCCAGTCACCCATATGGGTGGCCTTCAAGTGCGTACAGGGAGGAGGAAGAGAGAAATAGTAGGAGGAGAAGCCTCAAACGCAGACGCGGAGGCAAAGAAAGAGGTGAAAGAAGACTGTAAAGCCAAAAGGGTCAGAACTTCGGTTCCCCGAAGGATGCACAGACTCGGTCCCCAAGAGAGGGGAAAAGGACAGTAGAAGAAGCGTCATGTAGCACGGAAAGGAAAGAGTGCTACAAAGGCTGGGGCCCCGTGCTCGCCACGCACGTACTCACCACAGAGCGGTGAGTCCCCTGAGGGGCTCATCCTTACTATTTGTTATCCGTAGGTTGTGCTTTAATTTTAATCATAATTATCCTACCACTGTAGTGGTATGTGTTCGACACGTTGTTCTTCCATTGTCCTCTTACAATTATAGCGACGCCATTTCTTCCTGATCGAACACTACCACTGTGAATGTTCCTGAAATCCCCGACATATCAGCGTTACCACCCCATGTAGTTTCACAGATTCCTAATATGTCCAACTGTGACTTTTCCATCAGTATCTTAACCTCTTCTAGTTTCCCAGCTTTTAATGGGGTTCTGACATTCCATGTTCCAATTATCATCTGTTCTTTTCTTCCTTTACTCCTTACAGTCTTGCCCAAGACATTTACTCCCGGAGATCTGAATGGGGGGAATTTAAACATCAGAGAATTTTGAATTGGACGTAGCCATATTTCTATTTGGGAATCCTGTATGGGATCGTTAATGCAGTGGTTTCCCGTTGCCTTCTGCAACCTCCTGCCGTTGACCATGTTAATGGTTCCTCTGGCTTTAGGGACAATTTCTCATCCCTGGGACAGGGGGGTGCCCCTTCCTTACCCGTTCATCCGCCCCTTACAGGCCGTTGGCACTTGGTACGGTTGGTCTCCTTATACTGGGAGCCACTCGGTTAACAGCTAAGTGTTGGAAAAGAAAATGAAAATAAAAGACACCCTCGAGCCTCGCAACCTAATACCGTCGGGGTGGAAACAGCAAGAGTTGACCAAGAGAGGCCGATAGGAAGGAAGAAAGCAGAAGTCTGACACAAGTAAGTGGAAGCAATGTCAGGCTTAGCTAAGGGTCCGTGTGGTTGTCACCCACATACTCCCAAGGAGGGAGCCCCCTGCAGCAGCCAGACTGTATGAAGGTCTAAAATTTATTTTTTTTCACCAAATACCGCTACTTTCCTTAAAATGGCACCATGAGTAAAACTAAACAGCAAGCAACTCTACATGAACAAGCAGGTTGGAGATCTCCATATGTTGTTGTTGTTGTTTTCAGTCGGGAGACTGGTTGTGAACTATGTCGTTAATCCTATGGCAGATGTCCCTAAGTGTGTACTATGTCGTTTGTTATGATTTAACATTATATATATATATATATATATATATATATATATATATATATATATTAGGACAGCAATTAATTATCTTGGGTCGCCACCATATTTCTCCAAAGTATGGAAAATTAAAATGTTACTGACCAGCTATGATGTGATTATAGATATTTTGAAACAAATATTCCTACTCTATTGCAATGTATCAGTTGTACCAAACAAAAAATAGTACTTGAAAAATTATTGGTAAACTGTGGAATTTAACTATTCTGTTTCCCCTCCAAAAATAGTGAAAAAGTTCTTAAATGAAAGACGATCTGCTCAAAATCAATTTATTACAATTAAACATGAAAAATCCTATCTTGACACAAAATTAGATAACATTTCCTATCCTGAAAAACAATGGTATTCAAACAATCTTTTACCAATGTTAAAATATTGAGACACAAAAATGACTGGCTGAGTCAAAGGTCGATTGGCTACACAGGGGGTTGAAATTATCGTTAGCCCTAAGCTCCCCAGAGTAAATAGGCATATCTCAAAAGAATAAAATAAGGGACAGAATCCAACAAGTCTGATTCATATAACCCCCCACGAAGTGCGTCATCTTACCCACACAGATGATCATTTATGGCAGCGTCTCAGGCTCGCAGGCAGCAGGCGGTGAGAGGGGATGAGCTGACATTTTTATCCGACCGTAATTGCTGCCACCTGTTAAGCAGGGTCGACATGTAACTTAAGATAGCGTCACTAGCGTCGGCGTCGCTAGACAGTTGCTGTGCGATTCTATCACGCTAGTAGACTAATCAATATTTTGCATAGGTGACAAACGGCTACTTGGCACAAATCGGTCACTTGCGTAATAAGATCTGAAAAAAACAGTGCCCGATTCGCAAAGGCGCGAATGCTCAAATAGAGACTTCTGGCAAAACCAAAACTAAACTGTGGCCGCTCACAGCGTAACCACCGGACAATGTAACGTCTGTGAAGTAAACAAGTTCTTCAAGGTCCGAATCTTCGGAATCAAACAAGTCTAACCAGAGAACCGTTTAAGACGAAGTCCTCCCCACGAATCTAAACGGTGTCTTGCGTGTCTCCCGAGGTCCGTACACTTCGAAAGCTCAGACAGGAGTCTCTCGTACGTTCTCGCGCTCTGCCGCAGCTCACGGCAGGTGCAGGGCGGCCACACCCAAAAAGACGCACCAATCTCTGCTCACGGCTAATCGTCCAACCAATCGGATGGTGTAGCGCAGTTGACAAATTGTTTAGCTGTCATTCTAAAATAATTTGCCGAATCAGGACGCGTTCTCTGCGGCTGCTATGAGGCTCCGCCCACGCCACCAAAGCTTCCGGCGGATTTCACCGTTCCCAGGGTGAATGCCCTGCAAGGAATTTCAGCTTGCTCCTAGCTACGGTCACACGACCTAAAAATGTTAACGTTGTGCTATAGATGCAGCCGCTGGAGCCAAACCCCTGGGGTGCCAGACGGGCAGAAAGCTTTCCTCTCAGCCTCTCAACCAATTATTGATTACGGTGATGTTATCTTGCAAGGTCTCTCTTGGGAAAGCTCACGACGTCTGGAACTAATCATGAATGCCTGCGTTCGATATATATGTAACATCCGTCTCTTTGATCACATTTCACCATCTTATAAGCAACTATCCTGGCTCCGTGCTGACAAGCGCAGAGATTTTCATACACTGTTTCCTCTACTCTCTTATCAACGTACACTGTCCCTCATATCTTTCCTCGACCTTAACACTCTTATCTGATCAACATAAAAGAACTACTCGTTCCTGTCAGAGCAAAACCCTTTCTGTCCCTATCCATCACTCAGCCGGTTTCTCAAAATCCTTATCAGTAGCAGGAACCAGGCTCTGGAACAATCTACCTCAGTATATCAGAGAACTGAATAACACTGCCAGCTTCAAACGACAGTTAATGGATTATCTACTAAAGCAATAATGACGCCAGTCTTTATTACCCTACGGTCCAGGTACGTCACAGCCATTCCTCCTCCCAGATATTCTTCAACTGCCATTGCTCTCGCCAGGTACAGCTTCTGGCAGAATTCGCCATGCGTTAACCAGTCTCGATATATTCAAAAGTAAATATTGTATCTGCTAATATAAATGTTGTTACTTCTATTATTACACCAGCAGCAGCAGCAGAAGGTGTCTCAGTGGTACTGTTAGTATTAATCCTATTTAGAGTTAAGTTATTACATATGTAGAGTTAAGTTATTACCTTTTATTTACATCCTTTTACATGTAATCAACCTGTATAAATAATGTTATTAACTGTTCATCTGTAAAAATCATTATTATGTTATAGGTAACTCACATGTAAAGAAATACTGTATGTGTAAAACCCTGGTCCGATGTAAGGGAGGGCCTGATGGCTTTAATCTGATCAGGCTAAATAAATAAATAAATTTGTCACACTAACTATGTTGAAACTCTGCTGCCTTCAAGGAAGTTTTTGAGATAACGCCTAAGGGCAATACGTCTCCATAAACAGCCCGGCCCAGAGCACTCTGCTATTGTTTGTATCCGGCAAATTCCTCTCTTACGAAATGGCCGAATGACTAAAAAAGGCAGTCCCCGCTATCACCCACTGTAAACCGCGGTCCAGTATTGTGTAAAGCGTCCCACACACTAAAAAATTCTGCCAGGTATACTCCGCCATCCCGGACGTAGCGTGGCGCCGAGCAGGTCAAGCCAGCCCCTCTCGTCCTTCCCCGAAGGCGAGCCAAAGTTGGTGGGAGGGGGAGAGCGTCACTGCTCTGCGCGGCCTCACCGTACCCAACAAGCTGCGCCAATAAACATTAAAATCCCGAAATTTTCATATAAACATAGAATGTACTACAATCCCAGGAGCCCATCACGCCTGATGTGTCCCCAAAGGCACAGAAATCAAAATAAAGAAAGATCTACAGAGAAAAATGTTACATATTTCAATAATTGGCGTAAAGAGAAGGATACAGTAACACCAGGTTAGTATGAAAAATTAATTACAGCACACGTATCACATGGTTTGATGCAGCTCTCCATCCGACTCATCCTGAGCAAGCCTCTTCATCTTCTCATAAGACCTGCAACCTACATCTGTCTTAATCTGCTTACTGTATTCATCTCTTGGTCTCTCTGCGATTTTTACCCAACACACTTCTCTCCATTGCTAAATTTACGATTCCTTGATGTCTAAGAATGTGTCCTGCCAATAGATTCCTTCTTTTACTCAAGTATGCCAGAAATTCCTTTTCTCCCCAATTCTGTTCAGTACCTCTTCATTAGTTACGCGATCCACCCACCTAATCTTCAGCATTCTTCTGTAACACCACATTTCAAAATCCTTTATCCTCTTCCTGTCCGCACTGTTTAGCGTCCATGTTTCCCTCCCATACAACGCCACACTCCACACAAATCCCTTCAAAAAGGACTTCCTTACACTTTAATATTCGATGTTAGCAAATTTCTCTTTTTCAAAAACGCCTTTCTTCCCATTGCCATTCTGTATTTATATCCTCTGTACTGCGACCATCGCATGTTATTTTATTGCGTAAGTAACAAAACTCATCTACCACCTTTATTGTTTCGTTACCTAATCTAATTCCTTCAGCATTGCTCGATTTTCTTAAACTGCACTCCATTACCCTCATTTTGTTCTTGTTAATGTTCATTTTATACGCATCTTTCAGCACACTGTCCATTCCGTTCAACTGCTCTTCCAGGTCTTTTGTTGTCTCCGAGATAATTACAATGTCATCGGCAATATGCAATGTTTTTAATTCGTCACCATGAACTTTAATTCCTTCTCCAAATTTCTCCCTGCTCTCCCAACCTCTGCATCCCTTTCATGCCCTTCAACTCTGATAACCGCTGATCTGATTTTTTTTTTGTTTTTTTTTTTTTTTTTTTTTGTTTACTAGTTGCAAATAACCTACCATTTCCTATATTTTACTCTTGCTGATTTCAGAATTTGAAAGTGTATTCCAATCAACATTGTCAAAAGCTTTCTTCAAATCTACAAAAGCTAGAAATGTAGGTTTGCCTTTTCTTAATCTATCTTCTAAGATGTGTTCCTACATTTCTCCTCAATACAAACTGATCTTCCCCGAGGTCAGCTACCAGCTTTTCTATCCTTCTGTAAATAATTCGTGTTAAAATTTTGCAACCATGACATTAAACTGATGGTTCTGTAATTTTCACACCTGTCTGCACCTACTTTCTTTGTAATGGGGATTATTACATTTTTCTTAAAGCCTGAGGGTATATCGCCTGTCTCATACGTCTTACATACCATGTTAAATAGTTTTGTCATGGCTGGTTCTCCCAGAGACTTTAGTAGTTCTGAGGCAATGTCATCTACTCCAGGGACCTTGTTTCGACTTAGGTCTTTCAGGGCTCTGTCAAATTATTCTCTCGTCTATTTTCTCATCTCTTATTACAATATTATCTGAGTTTATGTCCTTTGTAGAGCCCTCTATACACTCTTTCCACCTTTCAGCATTCCCTTCTCTGCTGAGAACTGGTTTCCATCTGATATTCTTACATCTGCTTTTCTTGTCTCCAACGATCTCTCATTTTCCTGTAGGCGGTACATTTTCCCGTTTCTTCTTCTGATTTGCATTTGCCTGCTAGCCCCTAATGCTTAACTACTTTGCACTTTCTGTGAATCTCATTTCTTAGTCGTTTGTACTCCATTTTGCCTGTCTCAATGACTGCATTTTTATATTTTCTCCTTTCATCAATTAAATTTAGTATTTCCTGTGATATCCAAGGATTTTTTGTAGATCTTGTTTTCCTAACTATTTTGTCCTCCGCTGCCTCCAATATTTCATCTTTCCATGCTATCCATTCCTCTTTTACTGTTTTATTTCCCCCTCCCCCGTTTCTGGCAATTGTTGCCTAAAGCTCCCTCTGAAATTCTTAAGAACTTCAGGCTCCCTCAATTTATCCATCTCCCATCTCATTTTCCTACCTTTCTGCAGTTTTTTCAGGTTCAGCCTACAGTTCATGACCAATAAGTTATGGTCAGAGATTATATCTGTTCCTGTGTATGTCTTACAGTTTAAAACCTGGTTCCGAAATATGTCTTACAATTATAAAATCTGTCTGGTAACTTCCGGTGTCTCCTGGTCTCTTCCACGTATACAACCTTCTTTCGTGATTTTATACCAGGTGTTCGTTATAACTAAATTACGTTTTGTGCAAAATTCTACGAGGCTGCTTCCTCTCTTATTTTGCCCAGTCCATATTTACCTACTATCTTCCCTTCATTTTCCTACTACCGAATTCCAGTTTCCCATAACAATTAAGTTTTCCTTTCCCTTAATTGTCTGAATAACTTCCTTTACCTCATACATTTCTTCAGTCTCGTCATCGGCATAGCTAGTTGGCATGTAAACCTGTACTACTTTGGTTGGTGTTGGCTTCGTGTCTATCTTTAGTACGATAATTCGATCACTGTGCTGCTCATAGTAGTTTACCCTTGTCCCTATTTTCTTATTCATTATCAGACCTACTCCTATAATATCCCCAACTGATTTTGTATTTATAATCCTGTACTCACCTAACCAGAAATCCTGTTCCTCTTTCCACCGAACTTCACTAATCCCCACTATAACTTCAACCTATCCATTTCTCTTTTTAAAGTTTCTAACTTCCCTACCCGATTAAGGGATCTGAAATTCCATGCTCCGTACGTAGAATCCCAGTATTGTCTTTCCTGATTACAACATCGTCCTGTCCCAATTGACTGACTGACGACTCACCACCGCCCAGCCGAAACCACTGAAGATAGAAACTTGAAATTTGTAGAGGGTGTTTATCTTACTCTGTAGGCGTCATTTAAGAAACGATTTTTGTCGGCCGCGGTGGCCGAGGGGACTGAGCCGCTTCAATCACGGTCTGCACGGCCACTACGGTCGATTCCGTCCGTAAAGGGGTGAGAAATAGGGTATAAAACGTTTTTTGAAAATACGTTGCTATTAAGGCAATTTTGAAGCTAGAACGTCAAAATTTTGGATTTTAAATCAGGGTTTGAATTTAAAAGACGTGTTTCGGCAAATTTTGAAAATCAACCAATAAGAAGGTAAAACAGGGGACGTAGAAAATTTATTTTCAAAAATATGTTGCTGTTCACTCAAATTTTAAGCTACAACTACGAAACTTCGATATGGAATTTTGGTGAAGATTAAAAAAACACGAATGTCAATACTTTTGGAATTTCAACAACTAAGAAAGTAAAATAGGGGATGAAAAGTTTTTTGAAAACACGTTGCAAATTGATATTTGTTTTGTTGGTCAGAATTTAAAAAATACATGTTTCGTTATCCTCGGTTGCGCAGTGGTAGAGTACCAGACTACAAATCCAAAAGGTCGCGGGTTTGATCTCCGCCAGGTCCTGGGATATTTTTCTGTCACTTTCCACTTCTTTCACCTCTTGCAGTATTGCTCATGTGAAAAACACCGAGTAGCACCATGGTTTGGAAACCACGTTAAACTGTAGGTCCCCCTATAACTAGCTGGGCAAGTCAGTTCCAAGATCGGAGGAAGACAACGGCATACCGCCTCCAAATAGGACCATGCCTATTAAGCACTGTGGTGTTATTTTTGGAAATTCAACCATAATGGGGCTTAGATTGGAGAGGAGATATTTTTCGAAAATCTTTTGCTATTAAGGCAATTTTGAAGCTACAACCACATAAATTTGTATGTGTTTTCTTGGTCAGAAGTAGAACATGTATCGGTATTTTCATAAAATTAATCATTTAGGGGGTGAAATAAGGGATGAAACATTTTTTGAAAATACGTTGCTACTTATCCAATTTTGAACCCTGGATTACGGAAAAAAAACTACATTTGCATACTTGGTTAGAATTTAAAAGACATGTTGGAGTATTTTTCGAAATTTAACTATTAAGTGGTGCCATAGGGGTTACAAACAGTACAATGAAATGTTCAAATGTTTGTAAATCTTAGGAGACTTAACTACGGGGTTATCAGTCCCTAAGGCTTACAAACTAATTTAACGTAGACTAACTTATGCTAAGGACAACGCAAACACCCAAGCCCGAGAGACGAAACGAACCCGCGACGGCGAACAGAAGTGCGCACCGCTGCATGGCGCCTCAATACGCACAGCCATTTTGCCGCGCCTACAAGTAGTATCAGAACATTTCATTATGCCAGTACTTAGGCTGTATCTATGAAAATTTATATTAAGAGGGAGAAACAACTGGTGCAGACCAGCCAGCCTGTGCATGCGAAGCAGCGGGCGTTAAGCTAGTTACATATAAAAGGAAATATCTCTAAAACTAAATGAGATGTGGCTATGCTCTAAATTTTAAATATAATTTAACACCTCTGCATGTGATATGCTCTTATTTATAAGCTACAATGAGCTATGCGCAATCTATGAATGTGTTCTTACCACTACAAACTCATTAAAATATGCTACATTTCTTTTAATTTCACGCTATGACGTAAATGTGTTGTTTAACTAAAATAAAATCATTCCTTCATTGTGACATCTCTGATTTCATAATCAGTGGAGCTTCTCAAGACAATCAAGATAAAAGTCTTGGGACACACTGAATTGTAGCACCAACTTCTTATCAAACTGCATCGGATCAAATGCGTTGCTCGGCTTCATTGAACATTTGAAATGGAGAGAAGAATCTGCCTCTGAGTAGGCGCAGCCGATTCAGATCAAGCAATGGCTCACATTAGCTTTTCGTAGGAGACTGGCTTCTAACACTGCAGAAACTGTTGGTGGGCAGCCCGGGTGAGAGACGAGGAAATGAACAGGCTGTAGTGCAGGCGGAATATGATGAGGTGTGCGGTTTCACTGACAAGTACGTGGCGTATTTATAGTGGTAGTCCTGAAAAAGGTACAGTAACTATACTCTTGAAATATTTATTAACTACGTTGTAATTGCTCAAGTACTCTTGCAACACTAATTGTTACGACTGCAGTTTTCTAATCAGTTCTATTATTCCATATGTACATTTGGTAGAGGTTTCCTTTTATTCCGTGAAGCTAGTGTAAAATTCTACACCGAATCGACATGTATTATGAACGTAACAGGAAAACAGAACACAAAACTTTAGGATTTTTTTTTAAATGTGTATTTTAAAATGCAAAATACATACAAGAAAATGCATTGCAGCAACAGAGTAACAGTAATATTGTACTGTCTTAAAACGGGTCAATAACGGAAATATTTACAGAAATACAACACTCTTCAAGTTCCATAGGTGAAGAAATTCTGGAAATGACCAGAACTGAATATTATTTTATACAGTGGAACTTTCTAAGATATATTAAGTTAACATACTCTATGGTTCCACTACAGTGTGGTATGTCTACAGATTAAAATAATTATGATGCATGCAAATACAAATTTCGACCCGAGTATTGGCACTAAAACCATCCCACGCTGGACACCTTTATCTGAGGCACCTCCATTGTCGAGTGGCAGTCTCTGGTTGGTTCGGTGAAGCACAGGACGCCGTGGTGACATCGCTGCCGGCGGGGCCTCCCAAGCCAGATGGGCACTGCAAGGTGAGCAGCCAGCCAATCGCGACTTGTATTGGCTGTGGAAGTCTAGGAAAATCATGGTTGTCTTCCTTGGGAGTTGGGTATTGTGTTGACAGCCCCACCCCGTAATATTCAACTGTCAAGGATGCTATTCTCTGCCATCGGAGGCACATGGCTGACAATGTCACCCCAGCAGGAAGCAGGAAATAGGATATCGTTATAGCCTTCTGAAAAGTGAGGACACTTTAGAGACCTTTCAAAATGCAAGTAGCCCCATTATAGCACCTGTGTCGCGAAAGGGGAAGTATCACCGACACCCCATTCGGTGTAGGAAGGTGGTATCGTATATCTACTCCGGTACACTTGTCAAACCACCGGAATGAGGCTGTGGAATTGCGTCAGGCAAGGAAGGTCTCCATTAAAGTTGAAACTGAATGGCTGTGTCCAGGCTAGTATCCGTATCGTGGGGAAAAGGCAATGCCAAGCAGAGAACTGCACACAGACATATCACATTTGTGATTTGTACTGAAAGCAAATGATGCATTGTACAGCACAGTGGCCGATTTCACGGTTCACTGAGGATCTGAAATGGACATGAGAATTTTTTTGTTATTTTTTAACAGAAGTTGACAGGGACACACTTGAGGTTACAAAATACCATTTATGCTACATAGGCATTCGTTTTAAGACACCGTGGACAATTAAAATATGAGGTAAGGTAAAACGCAACGTCATTTTCGGTTGGCAGACACACTGCCGCAGACTGGAGCAGCGGCGACCGCGGAGAGGACGCCGCACCAGTGTGTGACGCGTCTGTTGATGGCCGACGCCGGAGCACGGCTGCAGGCTGGGCGGCGGCTCAGCTGCGGTCGGGACCTGCCAAAGAGGAAGGCCAGCTGTACACAGAGGTATACCAGGAAAAATACCTGAAACACAAGTGACGAGCTGTATGACAATAACATGGCCATTCTGAAATTCTGTTCCAGATTGCAGCATACACTACTGATCCTAACACCCACGTCCTGTAGCACAGATGAATGCCTGTATTCGTCACGGCATACTGACCACTAGAGAACCAAGGGGCTGTCAGACTGTCAGTACAAACTGTCCCACTCCTCAAACGCGATTTAGGGCACATCTCTGGTATACCATCTCCAAAAGCAGCCCTTTTTAATGTATTCCAGGCATGTTCGATAGCGTTCATCTCTGGAGAACATGCTGGCCATTCTAACACTGAGATGTTACCGTGAAGATACGCAAAGGTGTGCACAACGAACGCAGGAATTGTCATCCATTAAGCCTAAACTCTCACCGAAATCCTCCTATATGCTCGCCCTATACGTCAGTGGAGGTCATCACTAATGTGTAGCCGTTTGATCGCCCTGTACAACCACCAGTGGCGTACAGAGCCTCCACACAATGCCGCCCCAATACGTAAGCCACCGCCTTGCTGCACTCGCTAAACATTGTGACAAAACGCGTTCAGGCTGACGAGGCGGCCTCTGGAAACAACTCCGGCCATTTTCTGCTTCAAGGCAGATGCTGCTCCCCTTGTGAACAGCAATGGGTGCCATTCTGGCGAGTTCATTCAGCGTGCTGTTCGGACCAACTTTGCCGCGCTGAATGGTGTCTGCGACAAATATGGACCTCGCCATGAACCTCTGGAGCGAAGCCGCGTATCATACGGCCTATTATGTACAGTTTGAATCAAAACATGTGATTTGGCTGTAAAAACATTGTTATTCAGAATGGTGCCATACCGCGTTCGTTCGTACTGAAATACGTATTTAGTAGTCATTGGCTGCTGTGGTTTCTTTTGTGCAGCCAGAATGAAGGAAGTCACTAACAATTCCTGTACCTCAGTACCTCCTCCACGTCCGAAGAACATTACATTTATTCACTTCCAGATTTTTGGAACCTTTCCTTGATATGCACCTTCTGACACAGTAACAATATAGATATCATCAAAATTCGGAATTTAAATTAATGCTTGGCAGAACTGATGTCATACAAGCAGCGTAATTTCTTCCTGGTGTTTTAACTGGAACTGATTGGCCACCTCACCCACTGTCGCATTCACACTGCTCGTGCGTGGCTTTTAGAACTTTGTGTAGGTGGAGAGAAAGCTACAGTCATTCTAAGGAACTGTGTTTTTGATGCAATATCCACATTCAAGAGCAGTTTTAAGGGAAATTACACACATATTGGAAGAATGAACATACAGTACACTCCTACAGTACTGCGAGAAAACTTTTTTGCCGTCCCCCAAATTGAGAAATTTAGATGGTACGTCAACTCTACATTACTGGGGTCCGCACCAACAAACTGATGGCTAAGGTGTCTCATCTCTGCCCTGCTCCCGCCCAAAAACGTTCAAGTTGTGACCTGCCTGTAACAGTAACTGCTTGCTTGTGAAAACATTGCTGCATAAATTAAACTTGCAATATACTCCTAACAGCCAAAGACATTGGTACACCTGCCTAATAACGAGTACGGCTCTCGCGATCACCCTGATGGGCCGCGAAACGACTTGGCATGGATTCTACTAATGTTTGAATTTTTTTTTTTTTTTTTTTTTTTTTGTGGTTTTAGGGCGCACAACTTCTATGGTCATTAGCGCCCAGCCAAGAACATAGATTCGCTATGATCTAAAAAAATGTAGACTGTCAGAACGTCAACAAGAGGCTAAAAACGAAAGATAAAAGACAATTAAAAGAGTTAAATATCCTTGGATAAGTTGGCCAAGTTGATAAAACGCAAAACTCGAGCAGCTGCTCGTGTGTCATCACCTAAAATTTCCTCCAGAGTAGACGGAAAGTGAAGGGCTACACGGAGATGATTAAAATTAACACAAGTCAGTAAAACATGTCGCACTGTCAGCAGTTCACCGCAGGAGCATAGCGGTGCAGGTTCGGCGGATAGCAAATGACGGTGGCTGAAACGGCAATGACCGATCCGCAACCGAGCCAGGATGACCTCCTCCCGCCGAGAGGGGCGTGAGGATGTCCTCCAAGCGGTCGGGATCGGTTTGACAGTTCGCAATTTATTGTTGTACAGTGAAAGCCACACACTGTGACATTGCGACACGATACTCCGGCGAAGAGCCCGTTGAACATCGTCCGATGGGACGCAAAAGGTAGCCATGCGAGGCAAAAGAGCTGCTGCCTTGGCTGCTGTGTCGGCGGCCTCATTTCCGGGCACACCCACATGGCCAGGGACCCACAGGAAAGAAACGTGACAGCTGTCATCTGCTAGCAACTGGAGGGAGCGTTGGATCCGACACACGAGAGGATGGTTCGAGAAAGGGTCCTTAAGACTCTGCAGGGCACTAAGGGAGTCAGAACATATGGCATAGAAAGGGTGGCGGTGGCGGCAGGTATACAAAACGGCCTGGTGGAGGGCGAAAAGCTCAGCCGTGAAGTTTGAGCACCGGTCAGGGAGCTTGTATTGGAAACGGTTGTCCCCGACGACGAAGGCAGATCCGACACCGGCAGTGCTCTTGAAACCATCAGTGTAAATAAATACGGCATTATCGAACCGCGAAAGGAGTTCGACAAGCCTCGAGCGGTATACCAAATCCGGAATGCTCTCCTTGGGGAGCGAACTAAGTTCGAGGTGTGTGTGAACCTGGGCCTGATGCCACGGTGGCAATGGGCTTTCGCTCAACCGAAGGGTGGAAGGAAGGGTAAAATCGAGCCGCTGTAGCAGGCGGCGAAACCGAACTCCCGGTGGAAGCAAGGCAATCGCAGACAACTGATATTGGCGATCGAGTGAGTCGTCAAAAAATAATCTGTAAGATGGATGGTTGGGCATCGACCGTAGGCGGCATGCGTACCGACACAAGAGTATGTCACGTCGATTGGTCAAGGGTAATACAGCAGCCTCGGCATACAGACTTTCAACAGGGCTGGTATAAAATGCACCGGTCGCCAGACGTAATCCACGATAGTGGATAGAGTTGAGACGGCGGAGAATCGACGGCCGTGCTGAAGAGTATACAAGGCTTCCATAGTCGAGCTTCGACTGAACAATGGCCTGGTAAAGGTGAAGCAGGACGGTACGATCCGCTCCCCATGACGTGCCACTGAGGACACGAAGAACGTTAAGGGATCGGGCACAACGGGCAGCCAGGTAGGACACGTGTGGACCAGCAAAGTTTCCGATCCAACATGAGTCCCAAGAATTTTGTAGTCTCCACGAAAGGGAGAGCAACAGGGCCGAGACGTAGAGAAGGTGGAAGAAATTCCTTGTATCTCCAGAAATTGATACACACAGTTTTCTCAGTGGAGAATCGGAAGCCGTTTGCGATGCTCCAGGAATATAGACGGTCAAGACAGCGTTGGAGAGAACGCTCCAAGAGACACGTCCGCTGGGCGCTACAATAAATTGCGAAATCGTCATCAAAAAGAGATCCGGAGACGTCGGCTGAAAGGCAATCTACGATCGGATTGATTGCAATGGCAAAGAGCGCCACACTCAAGACGGAGCCCTGTGGTACCCCATTCTCCTGGCAAAAGGTATCTGACAAAACAGAGCCCACCCGTACCCGGAACTTGCGATCCGCCAAAAACGCTTGAATGAAAAGAGGAAGGCGGCCCCGAAGGCCCCATGTGTGCAATGTGCGGAGAATGCCCGCTCTCCAACAGGTATCGTATGCCTTCTCCAAGTCGAAGAAAACTGCTACTGTTTGACGCTTCTTTAGAAAGTTGTTCATAATGAAGGTCGACAACGTAACGAGGTGGTCAGCAGCAGAGCGGTGTCGACGAAAACCGCATTGGATATTAGTCAGGAGGCGGCGAGATTCGAGGAGCCAGACCAACCGAGCGTTAACCATGCGTTCCAACACCTTACAGACGCAGCTCGTCAGAGAAATGGGGCGATAACTGGAAGGAAGGTGTTTGTCCTTCCCTGGTTTGGGGATGGGACAACAATGGCTTCACGCCAACTTGTTGGAACATGACCTTCAGTCCATATGCGATTGTAGGTACTAAGAAGAAAGCACTTGCCCGCAGGAGAGAGGTTCTTCAGCAACTCAATATGAATGGAATCGGGCCCGGGACCAGAAGACCGGGACAGGGCGAGAGCACGATCTAGCTCCTGCATGGTGAAGGCGACGTTATAATTTTCACGATTAAAAGAGCGGAAAGAAGGCGGCCGTGCCTCCTCTACCTGTTTGCGAGGGAGAAAGGCAGGGTGGTAATGGGCAGAGCTCGAAACCTCCGCAAAGAAACGACCCAATGCGTTTGAAACATCAGCTGGGTCCACGAGGACTGCGTTCTCCATGGTCAGGCCAGGAATCGGGGAGTGGACCTTGATGCCGGACAAACGGCGTAGGCCACCCCAGACAACCGTGGAGGGAGTAAAACGGTTAAAAGAACTAGTAAAAGCAGTCCAGCAAGCTTTCTTGCTGTCGTTTATGATACGACGGCACTGCGATCTCATACGTTTGTAATTGATGCAATTCTCCAAAGTTGGGTGTCGGCGGAAGGTGCGTAAAGCACGGCGCCAGGCTCGAAGCGCGTAGCGGCAGGCTGCAGTCCACCAAGGGACCTGGACACGACGTGGAGAAGAGGATGTACGAGGTATGGAACGTTCAGCAGCGGTGAGAATAACCTCTGTGAGGTATTCGACCTGACTGTCACAGTTGGGAAAATTCTGATTGTGAAAAACAGCCATGGAAGAATAAAGCCCCCAGTCGGCTTTAGAAATGTTCCAACTGGTGGGACGTGGAGATGGGGAATGATGTAGGAAGTGGATGATACAAGGGAAATGGTCACTCGAGTACGTGTCAAAGTGCATACCACTCAAACCAACTGGCAAGCTGAGGAGTGCATATTGCGAGGTCTATAAGGGAATAAGTGTGTGTTGTGTCAGAAAGGAAGGTGGGTGCACCGGTGTTGAGGCAGACAAGATCGAGGTGGTGGAGAATGTCCACCAAAAGGGAGCCTCTCGGACAAGGTGCCGGAGAGCCCCATAGGGGGTGGTGGGCATTAAAGTCGCCTACCAACACGAAAGGTGAAGGGAAATGGTCAACAAGGTTTAGCACATCTGCCCTAGTAAGGGCAGATGACGATGGCGAATATATATTACAGAGGGAGAAGGTAAATGTGGATAAGGTGATGCGGACGGCAACTGCCTGTAGGTGAGTGTGCAAGGCAATGGGATGGAAATAGACGTCGTCTCGAAGGAGCATCAGAACCCCTCCATGGGCTGGGACACCTTCCACGGGTGGCAGGTCGAACCGCACAGAGGTGTAGTGTGGAAAGTCTGCACGATCACGTGGACACAACTTAGTTTCCTGGAGGCAGACTAGAAGCGGGTAGTGCAATCGAAGGAGTAGTTTTAACTCCTCCCGATTAGAACGAATGCCGCGAATGTTCCATTGAAGGAGCGCCATGATAAAAATGAGGGAAGAAATAAGGATAAAAACCAAGTAGCGAGCGGGGTCACCTCGACGGCCGCTGAGGACCGGATTTCGAGGGAGCACTGCTATCGCTGTCTGGGGGCAAAGGGTCATGTTCCATTGGTTCGACCGACGCGCCTGCCACCTCCCTGAGTTGAGCAGGAGGGGCAGTTTCCACCGCCGGTAAAGGGCCGGGCGCCCGGCAAACGGAGCGTCCCGGTGAAACAGAAGACGGCCGAGGCCGGCAACTGTTGGACGGCGTGACAGATGGGTCACGCCTCGGCGGGGAAGGAGAGGAACTCTTTTTCTTGTCAGCTCTTCTGGAAGAGTGACGGCGGGAAGAGGCAGTTGACGGTTGGGAAGCCTGAGAACGCAGAAAATCCTCACGGACGGGTTCCTTTTTCAAGGTCCGGGCATCTTGTTTAGGTGCCCGCGGTTTACTAGAGTTTGACGAAGACTGTACCCTAGAAGCAGCAAGAGGGAGCGGGGACGTGGAACGGGCAATCTTCGGGCTGGCGGATCGCACAACTGTGTCAGCGAAAGTGAAGTCACATGTCTGGGTACTGGAATCCTTGGTAGGTCGAGTTGAGGTGAGTACCTTACTGTATGTACCCGCTGGGAGGACAGTGGGCTTTCGACTCGCCAACAACTTACGAGCGGCAGATGTCGATACCTTCTCCGTAACCCGAATTTGCTGGATTACCTTCTCATCCTTGTATACAGGGCAGTCGCGAGAGGAAGCCGCATGGTCACCGTCGCAGTTTAGGCAGTGAGGGGACGGAGGTGGGCAATCCCCCTCATGGGCGTCCCTACCACAAGTGACACACTTTGCTGCACTTGGGCAATGTTCACGGGTATGGTTGTACCTGTGGCACTGAAAACAGCGTGTTGGGTTAGGTACATAAGGGCGGACGGAGATGACCTCATACCCTGCTTTGACCTTCGACGGGAGGTCAACTTTGTCAAACGTCAAAAACACAGTACGAGTCGGTGTCAGATGGTTATCGACCTTTTTCATGACCCTGTGGACGGCTGTCACACCCTGATCGGACATATACGATTGGATATCTTCATCAGACAACCCGTCAAGGGATCTCGTGAAGACTACCCCCCGTGACGAGTTGAGTGTGCGGTGCGCTTCGACCTTAACTGGAAAAGTGTGCAACAACGTAGTACGTATCAGTTTCTGGGCTTGGAAGGCACTTTCCACTTCCAGCAACAATGTGCCATTGCGCTGACGTGAACAGGTTTTAACAGGGCCAGCAATTGCATCTACACCTTTCTGTATAACGAAAGGATTGACAGAATTGAAATCCTTTCCGTCGGTGCGAGAGACAACAAGAAATTTAGGTACATTAGGCAGAGTCTTTTTAGGCTGAGGCGAGTCTAACTTACGTTTATGGGTCAACGTCACGAAAGAAGATAAGGAAGTCATCGCGGAAGTGTCCCCCGTGATTACCGGCGTCTCCGATGGCGCGCTTCTTCCTAGTGGGGGCCCTCTCCGAGGGCTTACCCGCCTTAGGTGATTGTTCACACCTCAGGTCACACTTCCCGAGAACTGACGGAGGGACCAATCGGCACGTTCGGAAGGTACCAGCTCGGGTAATCACCCCTCCCTGGGCCTGGCCTTTACCAGGGGGTACATACGTGCCTTACTTGTCTACCCGGGGCGTGGAATTACGCGTTACCCCGTCACCTGCTACGCACGATAATGCGTGGGTCGGCCTTCAGACACGCACAGGGAGGAAAGAAGAAGAGGATAGGAAAGGAAGAGAAAGAAGGAAAGAAAAGAAGTGTCCCAAACGCCGAGGCGGAGACTAATGAGGAGAAGAAGGCTAGGAGAGTTCAAGGAGAGAAAGACAGAAAACGAAGGGTAAGAAAGGAACGAACGAAGGAAGAAAAACCACAACAAGAACCACCGTATCTCACGAAATATGCCCGTCTCCGGGCGAAGGCATAAACCGGGAGGGAAAGTGAAGCAGCCTGGGGCAGAAGAAAGGCTGCTCCGGCTCGGGGCCCCGTGCGCGCCACACACGTACCCACAAAAGAACTGTGGGCCCCCTGGGGGGACTAATGTTTGAAGTAGTGCTGGAGAGAGATGACCATACATCCTTCATGAATGTCCATAAATCCCTAGGAGTACGAGGGGGGGGGTCATTTCTGAACAGCACGCTGCAATGCATCCACGATGTGACCAATGATGTTCATGTCTGGGGTGTTTGGAGGCCGGCCTACTTGGTTAAACTCTGAAGAGTGTTCGTGGAGTCAGTGCAGAAATTCCGGATGTGAGCGATGTCTCATTGTCATGCTGAAACTACCCGAGTCCGTCGGAATGCACAATGGGCATGAATGGATGCAGGTGATCAGCGTGTATGCATACCTAATTGTCACCTGACAGTGTTATCCAGACATATTACAGGCCAATTATTCCAACTGTACACATCCCATACATTCGCAGAGACGCCTCCAGCTTCAACAGTCCCCTGCTGGCGTGCAGTGGCTATGAATTCACCAGGTCGTCTCCACCCGCTCAATACAACTGGAAACCAGATTCGGCAAATCAGGGAACATGTTTCCAGTTAACAGTCCAGTGTCAGTGTTGAAAAGTCCAGGCGAGGCATAAAGCTTTGTATCGTGCAAGAAAACACGAGAAGGCCTCCGCCTCCAAAAGCCAATACCGATCACGTTTCGTTGAATTGTTTGCACGATGGCTGCACGTCCTAGAAGTCCGCAGCAATTTGCGGAAGGGTTGCACTTTAAGGGACTAAGTTGTTGCGTTGAACAATCCATCAGCAATGTGTTAGATTTTATGTTTTGCAGCATTCCCGATATTCATTTTGCAATCGTACGGGAGAATTCTCATCCTGTTGGTACTGTGCCCCACTCTGGTGCGCCGTCCACTGTCTCATCGTGGTGGCCGCCTTGGTAGATGCAGTAACGGACCTGCCAGACGCCGGCCTCAGTGTCTAAGTACGCAGGCTTCTATCAGATTCTTTGGCTCTGCAGTGTAATATGCCTAGACACATCGCATTGTCCTTTCCCTGAGGTATAAACGTGAGATTAATAAAAGGTACGAAGAAAGTGAAACTTCTGGTTGGTCTATGGAATCTATGAGAGACTACGTCTCATCAGGCTTGCGGAAGAAGTAAGGCAAACAATTTCGAAGGCAGCAAATGTAAATTGAGGGGGGGGGGGGCTGCCACAAAGCCTACCACTGCCACAAGCTAGTGACGACAGTAACACAGAAAAATAGTAAATAAAATTGATTCGTTACGTGACTATCCACCCTCATGAACCACAGACATTGCTGAGGTGGGGTGGCTTCCTTTCCTCAACGATACAGTTTGCCGTATCATAGGTGCAACCACAGCGGAGGGATATCTGTGGAGAGTTCAGACAAATGTATGGTTCTTGAAAAGTGGCAACAGCCTTTTCAGTAGTTGCAGAGGCAACAGTCTGGATGATTGAGAGGCCCTTGTAACGTCAGCTAATGTGCCTTGGCCATATAGTTACTGCGAACGGCTGAAAGCAAGGGGAAACTAGAGCTGTTTCTTTTCCCGAGGACATGTAGTTCTACTGTATAAATATATGATGGCATTCTGTCGGGTAAAATATTCCGGATGTGAAATAGTCCCCATTCGGATGGATCTCTGGGCGGGGACTTCTCAGGAAGATGTCATCAGAAAAAACAACACTGGCATTCTACAGACTGTAGCGTGGAATGTTAGATCCCTTAATCGATTTGGAAGGTTAGAACATTTAAAAAGGGAAATGCATACGTTGAAGTTAGATATAGTAGGGATACGTGAAGTTCAGTGGAAAGAACAACAGAATTTCTGGTCACGCAAGTACAGGATTATAAATATAAAATCACTTGGGGTCTAATAATCAATAAGGAAATAAGAATGCGGGTAAACTACTATGAGCAGCACAATGATCGCATTATTGTGGTCAAGATAGATACGAAGTAAACACTGATCACAATAGTAGAAGTTTATATGCCCACCAGCTCTGCTGGTGATTGTTGTTGTTGGTTTTTGAGGGGAATAAACAGCTAGGTAATCAGTCCACTGTTCCTAGCTGATAGTCCACTGTCAATAAGGTGAAAAATAAAATAAATCTCTGAAAATTTAACGCATAAAAAGGACAGGTTGACAATGGACAAGCCACTGACAATACAAAACGAAGACACACAGAATGGTAAAACAAAGTCACGAACTCAACTAAAACAGGATAGCAGAGTACCATGTCTGGCTGATCACAAAGATAAAACAGGATGAGCCAGCCATACTGCACATACTAAGAACCCCTAGGTAGTGCACATAAGGGTCTTAAAAAAGGATTTAAAAGTTCTGGATTGGTGGTGGCCTAAGATATCAGGCTACAGCACCCACCACTAGATAGAGTCATAAAAACCAGCAGCATGGATAAAACTTAAAACTGCAATTGCCATAGAGACGTCGTCTCCTAAATCTAAAGATAGCGTGTCTGGGATATTAAAAGATTGTCGCAAGTCGGCTAAGAGCAGGCAATCAAAAGATGGGCCACTGTCAACACTGCACCACATCGACACATAGGTGGAGCCTCACGCCGAAGGAGATACCCATGGGTTAACCACGTGTGCCCAATACGGAGGTGACAGAGGATAACTGACTCTCGGCGTATCGGCTGCAGTGAAGATTTCCACAAAGCTGTGGACAGCCTCACTGCCCGACGCTTATTCGGTGCATTCGCCATAGCCCACTCGGTGCTCCAAGCCTCGCGAACCTTCCGGTGCAACACCAATTTAACATCCGGTTCCGTGACGCCAATATTGAGAAGTGGTGCCATAGTGGCCTGCTTGGCCAATCGATCAACATGGTCATTCCCTGGTATGCCGACATGACCCGGAGTCCACACAAAGACCACAGAACGGCCAGATCGGCATAGAGAGTAGACAGTATCCTGGATCGAACCCACTATTGGGTGGCGAGAGAAACAAGGGTCGATCGCTTGACTCATGGAGTCAGTACAGATGACAAATGATCCCCTGGGGCAAGCTTGGAGATGTTGCAGAGCTCCGAGAATGGCGTCCAGCTCGGTGGAGAAAATGCTACTCTCACCGGGCAGAGAATGTTGTTCCACGTGGGTGTCATGTAGAAACGCACGGCCATTTACTATGGAACCATCTGTGTAAATGGCTTCTGCGGCACGGAACGACTCAAGCACTTGCAGAAACTGGTGACGGAGGTGTATTGGGGAAACAGAGGCCTTTGATGCATGGGACAGGTCCAGATGGAGCTGCAGACGAGGAATAGACCAAGGAGGGGTTTGAAAGGAATAGTGGAGAGTGGTAGGTAGTGGATAGAATGCGAAAGATGAAGGAAGGATACAAACACGGACCGAGATCGGGTAACCCGACATGGGCCATTGTGGAGGGATAGGGAGTGCAGCATCTGGAAAAAGGAGCCGACGGTTCGGGTGGAAGGGCGAAGCCTGAACACGGGCAATGTAAAAAGCTAGCGGTTCCGTAGGCAACATCTGCAGTGGGAGGACCCCAGCTTCAACGAGGAGGCTTGTCACAGGGCTTGTGCAAAAAGCCCCCGTCGCCAAACGGACACTACAATGTAAACGCCTGCAGTGCTGAAGACGAGGTCTAATCGTAGACTATGCAGCCATAGTCTAGGCGCGACTAAATGAGGGCCTTTTAGAGTTGCAGGACCGCCAGGCGTGAGGCTCCCCAAACAGTGTGGCTGAGACAACGTAGGATGTTTAGGTGTTGCCAGCACTTTCTTTTCAGCTGGCGAAGGTGTGGTACCCAGGTGAGACAGTTGTCTAACAACATGCCTAGAAATTTGTATGTATCTACGATATATAGCAGGTCTCCAGCTAAATAAAATTCGGATTCTGGGTGTACTGCCCGACGTCGGCAGAAATGCATTACCCGCATTTTCGATGCAGAGAACTGAAAACAGGTGGCCAAACGCCCATGACTCCGCCTTTTGAATGGCTAGTGCAACCGATGTCCAGCAACACCGATGCTGGTGGAACTAAAATACATGCAGAAGTCATCGGCATACAAGGATGCGGATACCGATAAACCCACAGCAGCCACAAGGCTGTTAATGGGGACTAAAAATAGAGGGATACTGAGAACGGATCCCTGTGGGACTCTGCTCTCCTGACAATGAGATGAGCTGGAACAAGAACCAACACGAACTCTAAAAGAATGCAACTCTAGGAAGTTCTTAATGAATATAGGAAGTGGACCCCGTAAGCCCCAGTCGTACAGCATAGACAGGATATGATAGCGCCGGGTGGTGTCCTATGCTTTCCGCAGGTCAAAGAATACAGCAACCAGGTGTCCGCAGCGAGTAAATGCTGTACGGGTAGCCTACTCCAGTGACAAGATTGTCGATAGCAGAGCAGCCTTGACAGAACCCACCCTGTTGTGGCGCCAAAAGTCCCCGGCCATCGAGGATCCACATGAGCCTCCAACTCGCCAACCATTCGAGGAGCTTGCATGGAACGTTGGTGGGGCTGATCGGGCGATAACTATCAGCCACCTGCGGATCTGCCCCAGGCTTAATCACCGGAATGATAATACTATCTCGCCAGGAGGACGGAAAAACACCCTCAAGCTAGATACGATTCAACATGGCGAGAAGTCAGCTCTTGGCGTCCACTGATAGGTGTTGGAGGAACTGACTGAATGTGATCGGGTCCAGGGGAGGTATCTGGGCATGCACCAAGGGCACCTTCAAACTCCCACTCAGTAAATGGGACGTTGTATGGTTCCCGACGTCGCGTTCGAAATGAAATCCGATGCCGCTCTGCTGGCTCTTTAAGGGCTCTAAAGTCTGCACCATAAGCAGCAATCTCCGAGGTGCGTGCAGTATGATCCGCCAGGTGCTCCGCAACGGCGACAGGGTCAGTACAGAGTGAACCCTGAATGCTGAGGCACGGAATTCCCGCCGGTGGGCGGTACCCGACGAGGCGTCGAACTTGCGACCACACATCGGAAGGAGAAGAGCGGGAACCAATGGAGGCGACATACTTCTCCCAGGTGGCTCTCTTACTTTCTTGTATCAGTCGCTGGGCCAGTGCCCGGAGACAGTTTAAGGTTATAAGATGTTCGACAGAAGGGTGACGTCAGTGGTGCTGTAGTGCTCGCCGACGTTCCCGAATGGCCACAGCGATCTCCGATGTCTACCAGGGCACCGACAAACGGTGGAGCGAACCGGATATGGTGCGGACAGAGTTTTCGGCTGCAGAAACGATGGCCTCTGTGACCTGCTGAACAGCATCATCAACGTCAGCCGGAAGGGGAGAGGAAATCACAGCAGCTGAAGAATAGGCTGGCCAGTCAGCCCTACGGAGGAACCACTAAGGCAGAAGGTCGGCAGGTGAACACTGTGGGAGCGACAGGAAGACAGGAAAATGGTCGCTGCCACACAGGTCGTCATGGACGTTCCAGGTGATATGTGGAAGGAGGCCAGCGCTGCAGACAGACAAGTCTATTGCAGAATAAGTACCATCTGCTGTGCTAAAGTGGGTAGGTGCACCAGTGTTCAGAAGGCAGAGATTCTGCTCTGACAGGAGAGACTCAACATCCCTACCCCGGGCTGAGGTCTGTGTGCCACCCCACAGAGTGGTGGGCATTGAAATCCCCCCCCAAAAAAAAAGGGTGAGGGAAGTTCGACGACCAAGGCAGCGAAGTCTGCGGGAGAGACGGAAGGTAGACGGAGCAGATGGTAAAATCTTGTGATACCCGGAGTTGAACAGCGACTGCCTCTAGAGGCGTTTGAAGTGGCACAGCAGCACTGGGGACAGGCGTGGACATAAACACAGACGCCACTGGAAACACTGTCATACACGGTTCGGTTTCTGAAATAGCCCTGACAGCCTCGGAGGCCTGGGTTTCTCTTGATGGGGAACTACGTTTCCTGCATGGCTAATTGCAGGGAAGCGGCAGAGTAATTGCCGCAGCTCAGCCAGATGGCGGAAAAAACCACCGCAATTCCACTGCAAGATATCTTTTGCGGTGTGCTGAATAGCCATAGTTTAAGGGTGAAAGGGTTATTCAGCAGGGGCACATGCTGCCAATTCCACAGAATCCGCAGGATCGAGAACCATAGGTTCTGGGGATCCTAGGAAGGCGAGATCCTAGGGGGGGGGGGGACGCAAAGATCTCCATCTCGTCTTCAGAGGCCGAAGATGTGAGTGACCGTCCCTTTTGAGGCACTGAAGGATCTCTGGTCTTACATTTCTTCTTTTTCTTCATCTTTGTTCCCTCTCGCTGGCCCTTTGGTGTTGAGAGCTGGGAGGGCTTCCCAGAAGCAACATCAGGGACCGTCAAAGGGCCAGAAGCCCTTCGGTCAGCAGTTTTTGGATCCTTTAGCCAAAGGCTAGGATCTCCTGACGCACTCTGAGAATCCCCAGAAGGGAGCGCCCCGAGGGACCCCTTCCTTTTTCTTTTTTGTGGTTTTAGGGAGCACAACTTCTATGGTCATTAGCGCCCAGCCAAGAACATAGATTCGCTATGATCTAAAAAAATGTAGACTGTCAGAACGTCAACAAGAGGCTAAAAACGAAAGATAAAAGACAATTAAAAGAGTTAAATATCCTTGGATAAGTTGGCCAAGTTGATAAAACGCAAAACTCGAGCAGCTGCTCGTGTGTCATCAGCTAAAATTTCCTCCAGAGTAGACGGAAAGTGAAGGGCTACTCGGAGATGATTAAAATTAACACAAGTCAGTAAAACATGTCGCACTGTCAGCAGTTCACCGCAGGAGCATAGCGGTGCAGGTTCGGCAGATAGCAAGTGACGATGGCTGAAACGGCAATGACCGATCCGCAACCGAGCCAGGATGACCTCCTTCCGCCGAGAGGGGCGTGAGGATGTCCCCCAAGCGGTCGGGATCGGTTTGACAGTTCGCAATTTATTGTTGTACAGTGAAAGCCACACACTGTGCCATTGCAACATGATACTCCGGCGAAGGGCCCGTTGAACATCGTCCGATGGGACGCAAAAGGTAGCCATGCGAGGCAAAAGAGCCGCTGCCTTGGCTGCTATGTCGGCGGCCTCATTCCCGGGCACACCCACATGGCCAGGGACCCACAGGAAGGAAACGTGACAGCTGTCATCCGCCAGCAACTGGAGGGAGCGTTGGATCCGATACACGAGAGGATGGTTCGAGAGAGGGTCCTTAAGACTCTGCAGGGCACTAAGGGAGTCAGAACATATGGCATAGGAAGGGTGGCGGTGGCGGCAGGTATACAAAACGGCCTGGTGGAGGGCGAAAAGCTCAGCCGTGAAGTTTGAGCACCGGTCAGGGAGCTTGTATTGGAAACGGTTGTCCCCGACGACGAAGGCAAATCCGACACCGGCAGGGCTCTTGGAACCAACAGTGTAAATAAATACGGCATTATCGAACCGCGAACGGAGTTCGACAAGCCTCGAGCGGAATACCAAATCCGGAGTGCTCTCCTTGGGGAGCGAACTAAGTTCGAGGTGTGTGTGAACCTGGGCCTGATGCCACGGTGGCAATGGGCTTTCGCTCAACCGAAGGGTGGAAGGAAGGGTAATATCGAGCCGCTGTAGCAGGCGGCGAAACCGAACACCCGGTGGAAGCAAGGCAATCGCAGACAACTGATATTGGCGATCGAGTGAGTCGTCAAAAAATAATCTGTAAGATGGATGGTTGGGCATCGACCGTAGGCGGCATGCATACCGACACAAGAGTATGTCACGTCGAGTGGTCAAGGGTAATACAGCAGCCTCGGCATACAGACGTTCAACAGGGCTGGTATAAAATGCACCGGTCGCCAAACGTAATCCACGATGGTGGATAGAGTTGAGACGGCGGAGAATCGACGGCCGTGCTGAAGAGTACACAAGGCTTCCATAGTCGAGCTTCGACTGAACAATGGCCTGGTAAAGGTGAAGCAGGACGGTACGATCCGCTCCCCATGACGTGCCACTGAGGACACGAAGAACGTTAAGGGATCGGGCACAACGGGCAGCCAGGTAGGACACGTGTGTGGACCAGCAAAGTTTACGATCCAACATGAGTCCCAAGAATTTCGTAGTCCCCACGAAAGGGAGAGCAACAGGGCCGAGACGTAGAGAAGGTGGAAGAAATTCCTTATATCTCCAAAAATTGATACACACAGTATTCTCAGTGGAGAATCGGAAGCCGTTTGCGATGCTCCAGGAATATAGACGGTCAAGACAGCGTTGGAGAGAACGCTCCAAGAGACACGTCCGCTGGGCGCTACAATAAATTGCGAAATCGTCAACAAAAAGAGATCCGGAGACGTCGGCTGAAAGGCAGTCCACGATCGGATTGATTGCAATGGCAAAGAGCGCCACACTCAAGACGGAGCCCTGTGGTACCCCATTCTCCTGGCAAAAGGTATCTGACAAAACAGAGCCCACCCGTACCCGGAACTTGCGATCCGCCAAAAACGCTTGAATGAAAAGAGGAAGGCGGCCCCGAAGGCCCCATGTGTGCAATGTGCGGAGAATGCCCGCTCTCCAACAGGTATCGTATGCCTTCTCCAAGTCGAAGAACACTGCTACTGTTTGACGCTTCTTTAGAAAGTTGTTCATAATGAAGGTCGACAACGTAACGAGGTGATCAGCAGCAGAGCGGTGTCGACGAAAACCGCATTGGATATTAGTCAGGAGTCTGCGAGATTCGAGGAGCCAGACCAACCGAGCGTTAACCATGCGTTCCATCACCTTACAGACGCAGCTCGTCAGGGAAATGGGGCGATAACTGGAAGGAAGGTGTTTGTCCTTCCCTGGTTTGGGGATGGGGACAACAATGGCTTCACGCCAACTTGTGGGAACATGACCTTCAGTCCATATGCGATTGTAGGTACTAAGAAGAAAGCACTTGCCCGCAAAGAGAGGTTCTTCAGCATCTCAATATGAATGGAATCGGGCCCGGGAGCAGAAGACCGGGACAGGGCGAGAGCACGATCTAGCTCCTGCATGGTGAAGGCGACGTTATAATTTTCACGATTAAAAGAGCGGAAAGAAGGCGGCCGTGCCTCCTCTACCTGTTTGCGAGGGAGAAAGGCAGGGTGGTAATGGGCAGAGCTCGAAACCTCCGCAAAGAAACGACCCAATGCGTTTGAAACATCAGCTGGGTCCACGAGGACTGCGTTCTCCACGGTCAGGCCAGGAATCGGGGAGTGGACCTTGATGCCGGACAAACGGCGTAGGCCACCCCAGACAACCGTGGAGGGAGTAAAACGGTTAAAAGAACTAGTAAAAGCAGTCCAGCAAGCTTTCTTGCTGTCGTTTATGATACGACGGCACTGCGATCTCATACGTTTGTAATTGATGCAATTCTCCAAAGTTGGGTGGCGGCGGAAGGTGCGTAAAGCACGGCGCCGGGCTCGAAGCGCGTCGCGGCAGGCTGCAGTCCACCAAGGGACCTGGACACGACGTGGAGAAGAGGATGTACGAGGTATGGAACGTTCAGCAGCGGTGAGAATAACCTCTGTGAGGTATTCGACCTGACTGTCACAGTTGGGAAAATGCTGATTGTGAAAAACAGCCATGGAAGAATAAAGCCCCCAGTCGGCTTTAGAAATGTTCCAACTGGTGGGACGTGGAGATGGGGAATGATGTAGGAAGTGGATGATACAAGGGAAATGGTAACTCGAGTACGTGTCAGAAAGTGCATACCACTCAAACCGACCGGCAAGCTGAGGAGTGCATATTGCGAGGTCTATAAGGGAATAAGTGTGTGTTGTGTCAGAAAGGAAGGTGGGTGCACCGGTGTTGAGGCAGACAAGATCGAGGTGGTGGAGAATGTCCACCAAAAGGGAGCCTCTCGGACAAGGTGCCGGAGAGCCCCATAGGGGGTGGTGGGCATTAAAGTCGCCTACCAACACGAAAGGTGAAGGGAGCTGGTCAACAAGGTTTAGCACATCTGCCCTAGTAAGGGCAGATGACGATGGCGAATATATATTACAGAGGGAGAAGGTAAATGTGGATAAGGTGATGCGGACGGCAACTGCCTGTAGGTGAGTGTGCAAGGCAATGGGATGGAAATAGACGTCGTCTCGAAGGAGCATCAGAACCCCTCCATGGGCTGGGACACCTTCCACGGGTGGCAGGTCGAACCGCACAGAGGTGTAGTGTGGAAAGTCTGCACGATCACGTGGACACAACTTAGTTTCCTGGAGGCAGACTAGAAGCGGGCAGTGCAATCGAAGGAGTAGTTTTAACTCCTCCCGATTAGAACGAATGCCGCGAATGTTCCATTGAAGGAGCGCCATGATAAAAATGAGAGAAGAAATAAGGATAAAAACCAAGTAGCGAGCGGGGTCACCTCGACGGCCGCTGAGGACCGGATTTCGAGGGAGCACTGCTATCGCTGTCTGGGGGCAAAGGGTCATGTTCCATTGGTTCGACCGACGCGCCTGCCACCTCCCTGAGTTGATCAGGAGGGGCAGTTTCCACCGCCGGTAAAGGGCGGGGCGCCCGGCAAACGGAGCGTCCCGGTGAAACAGAAGACGGCCGAGGCCGGCAACTGTTGGACGGCGTGACAGATGGGTCACGCCTCGGCGGGGAAGGAGAGGAACTCTTTTTCTTGTCAGCTCCTCTGGAAGAGTGACGGCGGGAAGAGGCAGTTGACGGTTGGGAAGCCTGAGAACGCAGAAAATCCTCACGGACGGGTTCCTTTTTCAAGGTCTGGGCATCTTGTTTAGGTGCCCGCGGTTTACTAGAGTTTGACGAAGACTGTACCCTAGAAGCAGCAAGAGGGAGCGGGGACGTGGAACGGGCAATCTTCGGGCTGGCGGATCGCACAACTGTGTCAGCGAAAGTGAAGTCACATGTCTGGGTACTGGAATCCCTGGTAGGTCGAGTTGAGGTGAGTACCTTACTGTATGTACCCGCTGGGAGGACAGTGGGCTTTCGACTCGCCAACAACTTACGAGCGGCAGATGTCGATACCTTCTCCGTAACCCGAATTTGCTGGATTACCTTCTCATCCTTGTATACAGGGCAGTCGCGAGAGGAAGCCGCATGGTCACCGTTGCAGTTTAGGCAGTGAGGGGACGGAGGTGGGCAATCCCCCTCATGGGCGTCCCTACCACAAGTGACACACTTTGCTGCATTTGGGCAATGTTCACGGGTATGGTTGTACCTGTGGCATTGAAAACAGCGCGTTTTGTTAGGCACATAAGGGCAGACGAAGATGACTTCATACCCTGCTTTGACCTTCGACGGGAGGTCAACTCTGTCGAACGTCAAAAACACAGTACGAGTCGGTGTCAGTTGGTTAGCGACCTTTTTCATGACCTATGGACGGCTGTCACACCCTGGTCGGACATATACGATTGGATGTCTTCATCAGACAACCCGTCAAGGGATCTTGTGAAGACAACCCCCCGTGACGAGTTGAGTGTGCGATGTACTTCCACCTTGACAGGAAACGTGTGTAACAGTGTAGTCCGGAGTAGTTTCTGAGCTTGGAAGGCACTTTCCACTTCCAGCAACAATGTGCCATTGCGCTGACGTGAACAGGTTTTAACAGGGCCATCAATTGCATCTACACCTTTCTGTATAACGAAAGGATTGACAGTATTGAAATCCTTTCCGTCGGTGCGAGAGACAACCAGAAATTTAGGTACATTAGGCAAAGTCTTTTTAGGCTGAGGCGAGTCTAACTTACGTTTATGGGTCAACGTCACGAAAGAAGATAAGGAAGTCATCGCGGAAGTGTCCCCCGTGATTACCGGCGTCTCCGATGGCGCGCTTCTTCCTAGTGGGGGCCCTCTCCGAGGGCTTACCCGCCTTAGGTGATTGTTCACACCTCAGGTCACACCTCCCGAGAACTGACGGAGGGACCAATCGGCACGTTCGGAAGGTACCAGCTCGGGTAATCACCCCTCCCTGGGCCTGGCCTTTACCAGGGGGTACATACGTGCCTTACTTGTCTACCCGGGGCGTGGAATTACGCGTTACCCCGTCACCTGCTACGCACGATAATGCGTGGGTCGGCCTTCAGACACGCACAGGGAGGAAAGAAGAAGAGGATAGGAAAGGAAGAGAAAGAAGGAAAGAAAAGAAGTGTCCCAAACGCCGAGGCGGAGACTAATGAGGAGAAGAAGGCTAGGAGAGTTCAAGGAGAGAAAGACAGAAAACGAAGGGTAAGAAAGGAACGAACGAAGGAAGAAAAACCACAACAAGAACCACCGTATCTCACGAAATATGCCCGTCTCCGGGTGAAGGCATAAACCGGGAGGGAAAGTGAAGCAGCCTGGGGCAGAAGAAAGGCTGCTCCGGCTTGGGGCCCCGTGCGCGCCACACACGTACCCACAAAAGAACTGTGGGCCCCCTGGGGGGGGGGGCCCTTCCGAGCGAGAGGGGATGGGGAAGACTGTTTTTCTTTGGCTGGGGAGTGGGGACTGGCGTCCCCAATAGTGGGGGGAGGGGGGGGGAGTTGCTCCCACTGCATTGAGGGAGCGATAGATGGAGATGGGGCACTGGTGCTGCTGTGACTGTGGCAAAAGATTTTTCCATATGGAGCCGTTCGTATTTCCTACGTGCCTCAGAGAAGGTCAGCCAGTCCATGGTCTTTATTTCCATACTTTTCCTTTCCCGATGGAAGACAGCAGTTCGGCGAGCATGGGGGGTGGTGATATCCTCAATTCAGACATATCAGAGGTGGGGGTGCATGGGACATCCGGGTTAGGTGGCCGCCCACATTCCCTACACGTTGGGCTGCAAGTACACCGGGACGACATGTGCCCAAACTTCCAGCACCAGAAACACCGCATAGGAGGAGGGACATATGGCTTGACACCATACCGGTAGATCATTATCCTGACCTTCTCAGGCAGTGTATCACCTTCGAAGACCAAGATAAAAGCACCGGTGGCAACCCTATTATCTTTAGGTCCCTATACACCCACCGGACGAAATGAACCCCTCGTCGCTGCAGCTTTGCTCACAGCTCTTCATCGATCTGGGACAACAGATCTCAGTCATAGATGAGACCCTGTACCATATTTAAGGATTTGTGGGGGCGTGATACTCACTGGGATATCACCCAGCCTGTCACAGGCAAGTAATGCTCGCGACTGAGATGAGGTCGCCGTCTGTATCAGAACAGCCCCACTCCTCATCTTCGAAAATGACGACACTTCACCAAACTTGTCTTCAATGGTGTCTACAAAGAACTGAGGCTTAGTGGAAGTGAAGGATTCACCATCAGTACGCTCACAGACCATATATTGTGGCGCGTAGGGCTCTGATTTATTAAGGGCCTTTGATAATGGAAGCAAAGCCGAATGAAGACAAGTTCTACGATTTTTCGACGTAGAAAAAGAGTTCGGCGATGTAAAATGGTGAAATATCTCTGGTATTCTGATAAAAATTAGAAGAAAACCTAATAATACATAAGGTATACATTTAAAAAGTTTTGCATTAGTTGTGTATGCAAAGAACAGGTGCACCCATGGCGATAGTCTAAAACCACTTGCCTATAGCTCTGTCGATGGAAGCGTACCCTATTTCCTTTAATGTAGGTGAGAGTAACATTTCTACATTTCCAGACACAGTTCTTTAACTGTATAGTGTGTTTGTGGACATAGTTTATCTGACGGAAAGAAGAACAATATCAACGTTTGTTTGCACACGAATTTTAGTTTTGTGTCAACAAGAACCTTCATCGCGATAAGTTGCAAGGTGAATAGACTTTATTCTGGGTGATGTGGACAGGCCCTGAAATTTTATTCAAGCTGCAAGTAGTGTACCAGACTTTCCCCTCATACTGGTCTTCATTGGACAACAACCACAGCAACAACAGGTATCTGCCATTTATCTCCCAAAGGAAGCCCCCACCGGAGACAGCCCGCCCCCCCCCCCCCCCCCCACGCAAGACAGTCACTGGACGCCATCTGGAGGTAAGTGTGAAGCAGTCTATACGACCACCAAGAATGGATTATGGTAAATTGGCTTAAAGTTCTCTTGACAGATGATGCCGCATTTGCGTCACCAGACGACCATCAGCAATGTGTCTAGAGGCCATCTACTAAAGCTACAAGCAAGACGCAATCTATCAATCGAGTTGAGCAAGGCGGCAGATCTACCATGCTCTGATCGAGTATCGGGTGGCCGTTTCGAAAGTCATTGTTGTCCATGAATAGTAAGCTCAAGAGTCCACAAAAGAGGGATGAAGGTCTGCAATCCGTCGTCGTTGCACCATCAGCGTTTTGGAATGATAGTTTACGGGCGCCATTCCCGGAGCACGTCATGCAGGCTTCGTCAACTATTTAACCAACCATGCTGAATCGATTAGCCTGCATGGTCTTAAGATTCGAACCCAATCGAATGTGTTTGGAGTGAAGTGGAAAAAGCTGTGCGAGCACGTCCTGACCGTCCAAGAGATCTACGCGAGTCCAGCAGGATCGCCATTGAAGAATGGAGTAAATTAGGTGAGCAGTGGTTGAGTGAATGAAGGACGCAGGCTCCTATTCATACAAGAGGTGTTGCAGCTCTACCGAATGAGGTTGCTACACAAGGGGCGTTTACCGAGAAGGGTGATTTTAGGTACTGTTTGATTACAGAAGTGAATTACTGGATTGTGTTTGTCAATAAAGCAGGAAAGTTCTTGCTTTATTAGCTGCTTCAGCGAACTTCGTACCGCCAAACAGTTAATGAGTATCATGGTATGTTTCAGATAAGCCTAGTTAAGAATTTAACGTAATTTTGTTATGTGATATATTCTTTATATTAATTTTACAATAAGCTGTGGTCAGTAAAATTAAGTATTTCAGTGGCGTGTGAACATTTGTTTTCACGGAGCTGTGTATTTTGGCGCATGGACTGCAGTCTAGTTTATTCTCTTTAAAGAAGGACATTCTGATATACGATATTTTTAGTTTTTTTTTTTCTTCAGGCACAAAAAGAAAGATGGTTTCGCAAAATGTGAACATGCCTCGTACAGATCATGTCAAATATTTTTATTATACTTATTCAGACCACAAACACTCAAGATTTGACCATCTGATTTGTTAATCGTCATGATGAAAGCAAAACGAATCAGGTATTAAATCTGTTTAATCTCGAAGGTCATGAGTTAAAGATTCAGTTGGATAGTTAGTGCCTTCGTCTTCGTTTGTTTAGTCAATAGTTTATAATGAATGCTGACTACTAATGATTTCATTTTGAATTACGAAGCATGGCCGCTAAAATTGCTCACTCAACCATTTGCGATTTTTGTGATTCAAAATGATGTTCGTGTAAACTTTGGTGATACAATATAAACAAATCGGCCGATAACCTTTAAATGTTTGTTTCCAAACAAATCACAGACTATATGAAACAAAAATAGTGCTCTGTACGTTATCTGTGATGTAGTTACAGGACACCTAAATGTGCGGTGGCAAACACTTGGTGGAATACCGGTATCATGTTAAAATGTTCACATAATAGTTTCATTGCAAATTTAAATCCTTTCAAGCTGTACCTAATTCATCCAGTGATTTAGTTTCTATCGAGAACAAGGGATTCAGACATGAGAAATAATATAAAACAATATTTTTTCTGTTGTATCTTACTGTGAACTATACCGATATTTTAATACTTACACTGGAATGCAACGAATTTAGTTTTAATTAAAATCTATCCCTTCGTTCTGGAGTAATATATCGTGTAACTAAGCAGACTTACTTTTATTTTGTTAGATAAACATCGAGATACGGAAAAATATAAGAATGCAACAGCAAGAATGAAGTGCACAGATTAGAGAGGATGCGAGAGACTCTTTCACCCCTTTTGTGCAATATAAACACAGAAGAAACAATGATCAAAGTAAAACGAGGTTTCGAGACTGCGATAAAAATTCAGGGTGCTGTATCAATGATAAGATTCGCAGGTGCCATAGAAATACTGAGTGGAATTGAAGAAGAATTGCAAGATTTGTTGAATGCAACTAATGGTCTAAAATGGGTATTTTAGATAAATAGCAGAAAGTTCGAAGTAGTTATAAACAGCGGATTGGTAAATAGGGGAAATTTACCAGATTTGGCGATCACGAGATAGAAGTAAAAAATGTGTCACATTGCAAACAAATTAATTCACAAACGATGAAGGAAATGGGCATGCAAAGTGAACACAGACAGACTGGGCATTCATGACCAACAGCACTCTACCGGTGCCAAACGTTGTCCTTTGTGTGAGGAACACCTTCCTACAGCTCTTAATTTGGATCATAGCTTTCTATAAAACGAAAGAGTGTGTGTTTGAGATGTAATGCTATAGTAGAATGTTTAAAACAGTGATAAGAAAACGAATGAGGTGGTTTATTGAGAATTGGTGAATAAATAAAGATGTGGAAGACAATGACAAGGAGGAACAGGATGGTAGAAAGTCTCAAGATTTCAGGAAATAACCACTATGCCACTAAAGGGAAGTATGGAAGATATGAGAGGAATAAAAAGTGGAATACATCCAGCAAAAATTCATAACGTTTTGTTCAAGTGCTAATTTGACACGAAGAGATTGGCACAGAAGAGAATGGTGACAGGACGCGTTCAACCACCCATAAGACAAACGACTGAAAGAAAAGGAAGAAAAGGAAGAAATAGGTTCTCCCTTTTTTAGTAATATACCACACTATTTCTATTGTGAATGCACTACTTTATAGCGTCTATTTATGACCAAAAATGTCATGTCCTTAGCAGTTGTCTATTGCTCTATTAATAGTCGCTTTAACAAAATAGCAGGTATTTTTAAACAATTACAGACTTACTGGTTGGTGGCTCACGATTGGAGTGGCCTCTCACTCCTCGTTGCTGTTGTTCTTCTTCTTCTTCTTCTTCTTCTTCTTCAAGAGAATCTAGATTTGTTGTTGGGGCTGATTCTGATGTGTTCACTGCAATGTCTGTTGCAATTGGGGGCCCAACTGTTCTTGAACCTGAAACAGTTTGCTGTTCGTCCTGTGACGTAGATGGAACTTCTATGTACTCTGGTACTGTCACAATAGCGGCAAAAATATATCTTATCTGTTCAGGATCTAGCTGAGGTTCAAAGTGAGATTGGGACAGTTGCTGAGGAGGGGGCAACTGCAGAGGAGGGGGCGGAGGCCGAGATTGAGGCAACTGCAGAGGAGGGGGCGGAGGCCGAGATTGAGGCAACTGCAGAGGAGGGGGCGGAGGCCGAGATTGAGGCAACTGCAGAGGAGGGGGCGGAGGCCGAGATTGAGGCAACTGCAGAGGAGGGGGCGGAGGCCGAGATTGAGGCAACTGCAGAGGAGGGGGCGGAGGCCGAGATTGAGGCAACTGCAGAGGAGGGGGCGGAGGCCGAGATTGAGGCAACTGCAGAGGAGGGGGCGGAGGCCGAGATTGAGGCAACTGCAGAGGATGGGGCGGAGGCCGAGATTGAGGCAACTGCAGAGGATGGGGCGGAGGCCGAGATTGAGGCAACTGCAGAGGATGGGGCGGAGGCCGAGATTGAGGCAACTGCAGAGGATGGGGCGGAGGCCGAGATTGAGGAAGTTGCTGAGGATGGGGCGGAGGCCGAGATTGAGGAAGTTGCTGAGGATGGGGCGGAGGCCGAGATTGAGGAAGTTGCTGAGGATGGGGCGGAGGCCGAGATTGAGGAAGTTGCTGAGGATGGGGCGGAGGCCGAGATTGAGGCAACTGCTGAGGATGGGGCGGAGGCCGAGATTGAGGCAACTGCTGAGGATGGGGCGGAGGCCGAGATTGAGGCAACTGCTGAGGATGGGGCGGAGGCCGAGATTGAGGCAACTGCTGAGGATGGGGCGGAGGCCGAGATTGAGGCAACTGCTGAGGATGGGGCGGAGGCCGAGATTGAGGCAACTGCTGAGGATGGGGCGGAGGCCGAGATTGAGGCAACTGCTGAGGATGGGGCGGAGGCCGAGATTGAGGCAACTGCTGAGGATGGGGCGGAGGCCGAGATTGAGGCAACTGCTGAGGATGGGGCGGAGGCCGAGATTGAGGCAACTGCTGAGGATGGGGCGGAGGCCGAGATTGAGGCAACTGCTGAGGATGGGGCGGAGGCCGAGATTGAGGCAACTGCTGAGGATGGGGCGGAGGCCGAGATTGAGGCAACTGCTGAGGATGGGGCGGAGGCCGAGATTGAGGCAACTGCTGAGGATGGGGCGGAGGCCGAGATTGAGGCAACTGCTGAGGATGGGGCGGAGGCCGAGATTGAGGCAACTGCTGAGGATGGGGCGGAGGCCGAGATTGAGGCAACTGCTGAGGATGGGTCGGAGGCCGAGATTGAGGAAGTTGCTGAGGATGGGGCGGAGGCCGAGATTGAGGAAGTTGCTGAGGATGGGGCGGAGGCCGAGATTGAGGCAACTGCTGAGGATGGGGCGGAGGCCGAGATTGAGGAAGTTGCTGAGGATGGGGCGGAGGCCGAGATTGAGGAAGTTGCTGAGGATGGGTCGGAGGCCGAGATTGAGGAAGTTGCTGAGGATGGGTCGGAGGCCGAGATTGAGGAAGTTGCTGAGGATGGGGCGGAGGCCAAGATTGAGGCAACTGCTGAGGATGGGGCGGAGGCCGAGATTGAGGAAGTTGCTGAGGATGGGGCGGAGGCCGAGATTGAGGAAGTTGCTGAGGATGGGTCGGAGGCCGAGATTGAGGAAGTTGCTGAGGATGGGGCGGAGGCCGAGATTGAGGAAGTTGCTGAGGATGGGGCGGAGGCCGAGATTGAGGAAGTTGCTGAGGATGGGGCGGAGGCCGAGATTGAGGAAGTTGCTGAGGATGGGGCGGTGGCCGAGACTGAGGAAGTTGCTGATGATGGGGCGGAGGCCGAGACTGAGGAAGTTGCTGATGATGGGGCGGAGGCCGAGATTGAGGAAGTTGCTGATGATGGGGCGGTGGTCCAGGTTGAGGCAACTGCTGATGCTGGGGCGGTGGTCCAGGTTGAGGCAACTGCTGATGATGGGGTGGTGGTCCAGGTTGAGGCAACTGATGAGGATAGCACAAAGTCTGAGACTGAGGCAATTGACTGTAAGACCAAGATTGAACTGGATGTTCAGGCTGCTGCTGTGGATAAGACAAAAGCTGAGGCTGCCAGTCATAATACCACAAAGGCTGAGGTGGCCACTCAGAATAACACCAAGTTTGAGGCTCCTGTCCCAGATGACCAAACACAGTAACCATCTGCTGCTGCTGCTGCTGCTGCTGCTGCTGACCCAACATGTCAGAAGTGTGTTGACGTTGTTGATGAGCCGACATGTCCACAATGTTCTGCTGCTGAATATCTTCATGATAACGGTCATGTGGTGTAATTGGAGCCACATACTGCTGACTCTGGATGTGTGTGATCTGGTGCTGCTGGTACAGTCCTTGTGTGGGCATTGTTTGTAACTGTGGTGGTGGTGGCGTTAGTTGGGGTGAACAACATGAAGCACTGTTTACACCCTGGTGCAGGAAAGACCTCAGTATGGTGCTGCCAGTGACTGTTCCAGAAGGCGGAGGATGGCGGAGTTCAGGTTGCAACTGGACTCGTGGTCTTACACTCTCGTCCGCTCGGAAAGACTGGGTCCCGCTTGCAGGAGTTGTGGAGAGAGGCACCTGTTGCCAATTATGCTGCTGAGTTGCACACGAGGGATTCTGTGTAGGCGTCGACAGGCCGCTCCCAGTGCCCATCTGGTGGGCTGCAGGATAGGGGCCGGGCAGCCGCTCCTGAGGTCCAGAATTCGACACTGCGATGTGGTGGATAGCATTAGGGTGGTGACACAACGTGCAAGGCTGTGTTAACCACGTAGAAAGGGGCATCACATTTGAATATGCAACAGCGTCGGCCTCCCTGTCCTCGTGTAGCGAGGCATCCTCTGCAACAGGCGCAGACACACAGCCGTCGGGTCGAGGGAGGCATGCGGTCCCGTGAAGCCGACATGTTGCGACCCTGAAACACAACACCGTTGATGTTAGCATTTGACTAACCTGTGCTGTAATTCCTATGTATTGCCTTTCTAAATTGGTCAAAGTTGAAATTAAAGTAATTGTTGGTGAATAATACAATGTAACCAGTTAGAAATACTTTCACAATCCCGTTATTAGCTGCCAGAAGTGGCTTCGTGCTGTGATGCTAATATTCATACAGTTTATGTTTGCGATTGTTTCCATTAGCTCTAAGTTCTCTCCTGCAGTGCATAAATGTTTATTTTGGCCGTTTTGTGTGTTTGGACGGTAAAAAGATGCTAAACATTTTCAATTTGTTTTTCTGTAAGATAGACTGTTTCACACATTGCAACCCCCCCCCCCCCTCCAAATACTAAGCTTTATGTGAACATATCCAAAGCTCTCTCCAAGATGGCATTGAAAATTTACAGATTTACTGGCCCACACTGTCAATCCAGGAGTTCCGAAACTCGTCCCTGAGATAGACTTCAGGACCAACACTTGGGAGTTCCTCCTAAGGAGGCAGTTAAGCTCTCTGTGTGCTTGCCCTTACAGTTCTCGAAGCGCACTGAATTTCTAAAGAAAGGACAAAGCACCACAGCTCAAAATATTGTGGAACAGACATCCGACAGGAAGTGACGATCTTTCCGATACAGAACATTTGTATGTGTCAAATTACTGAATATTTTAAACCACTGTATATTTTTGTGTCGTACACAGGAAGTTCCCAGTCAGCCTGTATAATTAATATACATAATGGCACGCGTTATGGCGCAACTATACGCTTTGTGGTGCCACCTGGCGATGTCTTCCTTGTCATATATTACATACTGTGTGTGTGTGTGTGTGTGTGTGTGTGTGTGTGTGTGTGTGTGTGTGTGTGACAATTTTTTAAATCTATGTAAATGCATACATGTGTGGCTGCGACAGAAGAGGTATAACACTGTAAATCGCCACTTTTTAAATATTGTATGTAACCTACTACTGCAATTTGCCGTATCAATAATGTTTTCTTTTTATCAGAAACGCGTCACTAATGACAGTGTACGTCAACTGTAGACTGTAATATAATGGAAAGAAAAGCCACCTAACCAGCTCTTCGGCAGCACTACCCATTCATAGCTTAGAATATACTAAATCGTAGGGAGACTGACAGTAAGATTAAGGGATCAAATTCACTTCGCATCGGCGTCATTGGAGAGGCAGTAGAGGGGAGCAGCGGGACACAAGGTGCGACACTTTCTGAAGGCTAACTACATGCGACACGCCCCCTAATCTGTATACCGTTTATCTGTATCACATACTAAAAACTGACAACAAAAGTCAGTCCACCAGCATTACATTAATGATTTTGAGAGAAAACTTTCCCCCACATTCCTCGTCACCAGAAGAACGCAAAGCAGGGGGACATTGATTTGACTGCTGCTTTGCCATAGTCTAACAGTATGACACTCACTGGCGTGAAATGTTACCGTCCGACTGCAGTAACTTGCTGTATGACTTATTTTAGACTCTAGGGTATTAGTCTAATATTAGACGTAAAGGATGATGCTATAATAAATAATAGTTGAGCTAAAACACATGAATGACATGACGAAAGCTAGAACCGACTCGTGCAAAAATACGTGCCTATCCAAACAGTTTTTTGCGAATATCCCCACTGAAACCAAAATTATGTACACAGTTTCAGGCGTGGCCGTGTAGCTCAAAAGTAAACGTGAATGACAATGTCATTTCGTTTCCTTCTGTATTTTAGTTTCTAGGCCACCTGTTAGTAAAACTACTTTCATTTTTAATATTCTTCTGTGTCGGTTGAGGCACTTTAACAATAGAAATACGTTGAAAACTATTCTATTTAAAAGTTCTCGTTATGTTTACAGCATATATCCTTAAAAAACTGACGAGTATAGCTGCTGACGCACAGATGATTCTATCTTCTACACCCTTTGGATATTTGCGTCTCCCCACAGTGCTCTAGATGGTTTCACATTGTTTTCCGAACTTACAGTGTTTTCCCTAAAATATAAGGTTTTATTTTTAGTATATTTTTAATTATTTAAAGTATACCTTATGATGCGCAAATTTTTCTTTACCTTTGGACAACCAAATAGCAGTATGCCGTTCATTACTATAAATGAGCCATTTTCTACCCCTGAAATTATCAAAATATTATATTTAAATTTATGTAATGTTCAGGTAAATCGTAACGAAAGCATTTCAGCTATATGATTATGTTACATATCTCTCAGGGTCTTCAGAAAATCTGAAAGTACAAGATGTCTCTTTCTGGTTTTTGCTACATTCCATTGCACCAAAAGCGTTCCCCGCTCGAAAGAGTATTACGAAAACTAATATAAGCTACGAAAAAACACGACCTTCAACACACGAGGTACAGCCGACTTCCCTGCCTGTCTTTGGCGCTCTGCTATCGCGGTGGGAAACCAACATTCGCCAAGTGTTGTGAGTGATGTGTTAGACTGTGCTATTGTATAGCCAAGCGTGTGCTCAAGAATGTTTTATTCTGTTCCCCGTTCATTTCCCATCACACTGAGCCAGAAAATCTTTGAGTTTAGCCTGTCTAAATACAGGCTTTTACTATCGAAATAGCATTTCGAAATAAGAGTATTTCTGAATGACAACTTCTACTCATGAATTTTTAGATAAATTAGTAAATCTAAAAAAAATTAAATACAATTTAGAAAAATTAAGTAATATTTTGTGTAATGCAACGTCTTGTACGGACACCATTAACCTGACACGTTCCACATCATTGCAAAGTGTCGTATTCATGATCTATGGAACAAGTATTAATCTAATCTATTATTTGTCAGAGGTCATTAATGGCCCCAGATTGCTGGAGATCTTGTATGGGTGACAGTAATTATTGATTTATTGGTTGTGATGAGCTATCGATTACAAACATTCAGATGGCGGATGAACGGTGTTTCTTATGAAGAAACTAGGTGTGTTCATTGCGTTTGTGTCGAGTTGTTCTGAGAAAGGAGTACGGGAGAGTAATTCACCTCACGGAAATGAGAATAGCGGCTGACTCGTAGAGAACTTACCACGCATATACAGTCGCGAAACTCGCTGCTGTGAAACTTGTTACCAACTGATAGTAACAACATCACTGGCTCTAATAGCGGTGGGTCAGCGGTTTAACAGTGATGTTTGTTTATAATTATTTTTCTCCGAAATTAACGAAGTAGTTACTATAATTTTTGCGTTTCTAGCATTAGTGAAATATGAAGAGACATACATAATGGTGTAAGTCATGTAAAAGAAGTCGAACTTCACTGATCCAGGGATACAAAGAACAACTCATTCATGAAGAAAGACTTAAAAATTTCTGTATATTTTTAGTGTAGTCCGCTGAAATCAAATAGAATATAAACGTAAGAAAAACCTTATGCCTGTTCTTAATATGCAGTCACTTTGACACCTATCAATTCGGTATGGACGCTAATGATTCGCACAGTTTTACACTTCACTAGTGCATATACCTTTGGATGTAATTAGGGTTGCTTAAAGAGCCAATATCTTTGAGATTCTTGCCGTTTTGTTTCAGATTCAACAACGATTGCTGAATTTGTTTATTCTTTGTTACGAAACAGTTTGCTTTAGAAGTTTTATTGTCACGTCTGTGACTTTTTACTTCATTTACGTAAGTACTGCATTCCATATACTTTTCCTACATTCCGCCCTCACGATTTCCTTGGAATAGTTGCAAAGAAGCCTTAACGTTCCTGTGTAGAAAAGCAACGTCTTTCTGGTAAAGGACTATACTTTGGTGTTTAGTAGTCTTTTTCTGTCTAGTATGAAATAAATTTCTTCACGATAAACCGGTAGGCTACAACAGAATCGTGAACTGTCCGTTTAATACCTTGCCAAGATTCTTAGGAAACTTAGGAAAATGTTTAGATCAACTTTTGCAACTGTTAATTAGTCTAGACCAGACGCGTTTCGCTTTATTTTAAAGCATCTTCGGTGGTTAAAGTTTTCTTACGTTACCTTCATGTGTTTCTTGTAGCACATTGCCGCCACTATTTACAATTACGCTTCTTAATAAAATTTGTCGGAACTCTCCATTTCTGAAGTCTGGCTTGCATGTCAAAATCATTACAAACTATACTATTGGCCGTTATCCCATATCCTATTCAGAAGTATCTTGCCGGCCGCTTGGAGCGCTGCTGGCGCAGTGTATAAGAACAATCAGTGACGGCATCGTGACTGTGTGCAGTCGTGTGAAGTCAGAATACCCCACTAACCAGAAACTACAGCAGGTTAAATAGTAAAAGAATCGTGACACCGTTGTATAATCTGACTTTTTAAAAATATCACTGGAATAATATTAACAAAACTATGACAAAAATAATAAACCTACACAAGCCTTCTTTCACAGCTGTTAAATAAACCTAACTCGTTTTCAAGCCAAATTACTTTTTTTTTGGGGGGGGGGGGGGGGCGGGGACCACATGCGTAATGTAAAGATAAGTAATTTTACGTACAAACCATGATATTTTGCTAGTTCTGCTGCTCATATTCAGAGAATAACTTGCGCTGAAGCCCTTTTAGTTTACCGAGATCAAAATTCTTACTGTTGACATAAGAGTAGTTAGTTTCCGTATATTTGTTACTTCGGTAGGGAGGGGAAGGCCCCGGACCGGCCCTTGTGCACTCTGCGCTGGAGAATTATGTGCCGACGAAGTGGATTAAGATCCACCGTGGTTTAATAATAATATTCGAAAAATGTCGAGAAATCATTCTTTGTTCAAAATCAGCCAAGCAAATTAAATCTAAAAAGTTAGAGATTCGCGCATCTATAAAAAGAGAGATGCGCGAATTATACAATAACTACCACCGTCATACCTCAGCGAAAGATCTTTCCGAGCACCCAAAAAACTTCTGGCCCTTTGTAAAATCGGTACGCGTATCAAAGGCCTCTATCCATTCACTTGATCATTTTGAAGTGGCGATATAAGACAGCAAAAAGAAGGCCCTAAATTTTAAATTTAACGTTTAAGAAATTATTCACACAGGAGGACCATGCAAAAATAACTACATTTAATGGTCGCACAAACTCCCAAATGGAGGACGTGGTAATAGGCTTAGCTGGTGTAGAGAAGTAGCTGAGAGAATTGAAAACAATTCGCTAGGTCCAGATGAGTTACCAATCCTGTTTTACAAAGAGTACACTGCGACATTGGCCCCTTACCTTGCGTTTTTCGCAAATCTTTGATCCAGCGCAAAGATCCAAGAGACTGAAAAACCGCAGGTAAGTCCCGTGCGTAAGAAAGGCAGAAAACGAACCCAGAAAATTAGATCTATATCATTAACATCATAAATATTATGGTAATAGGGATTTAATCCAAGTTTGTTGCAATATTTATTCAACTTCTGCTGTTTTCACTATAAGCTTGTTTCATCTATAGCCATTATTACCAATGTCTATAAATTACAATTTTATATAAAAAATTCCATTTCAAATTTACTTACGTCTAGTTGACCTGACGTGCATAATGTATTTTAGAGTGAGTGTCTTTTGTGAAAATATCTTTAAGTAACGTTTTATGTCGTTATTGCATTCAGTTGATAAATTCCTAGACCCCTTTACTACTTTAATGCTTTATGTTTACATTAAACTCTATCTTTGTTAGTCAGTGGGTATGGTCGAGTGTCATAATAGCATTACTGTAAAAATGATTGTTTTCGTGTGGCATGATTATCCATTTTCCTTTTGCAAAAAATTCAATAAAGTTCTCTAAATAATACTTATCTTTAAAATCCGTTCGTTCATAGAGATTACCATTTGTGCGAGCGCGCGCTTCTACGTGTTACAAAATGTTAATTTTTAAAAACTTTTCGATAAATCATCCGTGAGGTTTTGGCTCTTTAGATATAAGTAAAAATTCGACTGGTTGATTTCACAGTTTCTTTTAAGTTCTTCCTGTTTGTCTAGTATAAGACTTAGTGCAGTTATTACATGAAATTTTGTAAACGCCAGGGTAGGAATCAACGTCGGTGTTCGTCTTTCCTGATCTTAGTTTTGATACTTTGGCATTGTTTATGGGAAATGCTAGTTGTACGTTCATTTTCTTAAATATTTCTTTTATTTTGTTCGATATGTTGCCTAGCTCTCTTGTTGGTACAAATGTTGGTCTGGTTATAACTCTTCTTTTTTCAACTTTATCTCCTTATGAATGGGTCTTGTTTTAGGTTTCATGTGTTGCTATAGTTTGAGTATCATGTCTGGGTTGAAATTATTCTTTTGTGTTCTATATTGTAGTGATTTAAGTTCATTATGTATTACATTTTCGTACGGGGGTAGACTAATGATTCTATAGACCAATGACTTGAAAAACATTTGTGTTATTTTGGATGACAATATTCATGATTTTATCTGTAGTGTTTAATTTCCTATAAATTTTAAAGACATGACAATTGTTGCTATTATTTATTGTTAATTCCAAAATGTATAATTTTTTTCTTGTTGTTGTTGTTGTTTTCAGTCCGGAGATTTGTTTGATGCAGCTCTCCACAATACCCTATGCTGTGCAAGCCTCTTCATCTCCACATAAGAACAACCTACAACTGTCTGAATCTGCTTACTGTATCCATCTCTTGGTCTTCCCCTGCGATTTTTTCCCCATACACTTTCCTCCAATACTAAATTTACGATTCCTCAATGTCTAAGAATGTGTCCTACCAATCTATCCCTTCTTTCAGTCAAGGTATGCCAGAAATTCCTTTTCTCCCCAATTCTGTTCAGTACCTCATTAGTTACGCGATCCACCCACCTAATCTTCAGCATTCTTCTGTAGCACCATATTTCAAAAGCCTTAATTCTCTTCCTGTCCGCACTGTTTATCGTCCATGTCTTACTCCCATACAATGCAACACTCCATACAAATGCCTTCAGAAAGGACTTCCTTAGGATTAAATCAATATTCGAGGTTAACAAATTTCTCTTTTTCAAGAACGCTTTTCTACCCATTGCCATTCTGCATTTTATATCCTCTGCACTGCGACCATCATTTGTTATTTTACTGCCCAAGTAACAAAACTCATCTACGTCCTTTATTGTATCATTACCTAATCTAATTCCTGCATCATCACCTGATTTTCTTACACTGCACTCCATTACCCTAGTTTTGCTTTTGTTAATGTTCATCTTATATGCACCTTTCAGCACACTGTCCATTCCGTTCAATTGCTCTTCCAGGCCCTTTGCTGTATCTGGCAGAATTACTATGTCGTCGGCAAAACGCAATGTTTTTAATTCTTCACCCTGAACTTTAATTCCTTCTCCATATTTCTCCTTGCTTTCCTTTATAGCTTGCTCAATGTACAAATTGAACAACAATGGAGAGACTACAACCCTGTCTTACTCCCTTTCCAACCACTGCATCCCTTCCATGCCCTTCAACTCTGACAACCGCTGTCTGGTTTTTGTACAAGTTGTAAATAACCTTACGTTCCCTACATTTTACTCCTGCTTGCTTCAGAACTTGACAGAGTTTATTCCAATCAACATTGTCAAAAGCCTTCTGCAAATCTACAGAATCTAGAAATGTAGGTTGGCCTTTTCTTAATCTATCTTTCTAGGATAAGCCGTAAACTGAGTATAACCTCCCGTGTTCCTACATTTCTCCTGAACCCAAACTGATCTTCCCCGATGTCGGCTTCTACCAGCTTTTCCATCCTTCTGTATATAATTCGCGTTAATATTTTGCAGCCATGACTTATTAAACTGATGGTTTTGTAGTTTTCACACCTGTCTGCACCTGCTTTCTTTGGAATGGGGATTATAACATTTTTCTTAAAGTCTGAGGGTACTTCTCCTGTCTCATACATTTTACACACCATGTGAAACAGGTTTGTCATGGCTGGTTCACCCAGAGACTTCAGTAACTCTGAGGAAATATCATCTACTCCAGGGGCTTTTTTTCGACTTAGGTCTTTCAGGGCTGTCAAATTCTTCTCTCAGTGCAGTATCTCCTATTTCATCTTCATCTACATCCTCTTCCCTTCCTACAATATTGTCTCGAAGTTCATTTCCTTTGTAGAGCCCCTCTATATACTCTTTCCACCTTTCAGCTTTCCCTTCTTTGCTGAGAACTGGTTTTCCATCAGTGTCCTTGATATTCATAGAGCTGTTTTTCTTATCTCCAAATGTTTCTTTTATTTTCCTGTAGGCTGTATATTTTTCCCCTATGTATACATTCTTCTACATCCTTGCATTTGCCTTCTAGCCACTCCTACTTAGCCATTTTGCACTTCCTGTCAATCTCATTTCTTAGTCCGTTTCTTCTGGTTAGCGATTTCAATGCCTACCATCCCCTATGGGGCTCTCCACATCCCTGTCAGAGAGGCACCCTATTGGTGGATGTCTTTAACCACTTCAATCTCATTTTTCTCAATACGAAATAAATCATGTTCCGATTTCGGAAGCTGTACTGCCTATGTTCTCGGTAGTACACACAGCCTACGACCTCAAGCAGTTCTGATAAATCTGGGCCACTTCAGTTTGCATAGAGAAATACGCACAAGTACTGAAGGTCTAAAAGACTCCAGAAAGTTGAGTATGTCGTAATTAGTGTCTCGGTGCAACAAATTATGGTTGGCTGACCTTTTTCCCACCGAGGAAGAATCATCAATGCCAGTTCAAATCTCAGAGCGCACTCTGAAATTTGTATAAGTTCCTAAGTCCAAGAATCGGCTAAACAAGCATAACTCCGCGTCCGTACCCACGAAGAGCACGATACGAAAACCGCCTGCACTCCAAGAGAACACAACTAGAAGTCCTCTAAAACCCTCGTCTGCCGTGCATGTCCGCCAGAAAAACGCCAATTTTCCAGAAAGCCAATCAGATCCGAGTTTCCTAGCACTGTCCAGTAAAACTCCACTTACTCCTGGCCGATTTCGAAAATCTGAAACTTTACCTAGCAGCCAGAGAGTTGGCTACCCATTCCCTTAAGTCTTCTTGGCTTGTTTCGCACGTTTTCTGCAACCCTCCACCGGTCTCTTTCCCAACTCGTGCTTCGAAGGACTCATGACTCATGACCTCGCTCCGTAGCCTATCTACAGAGCTCTTGTTTTTTACGACACATAATTTGTAGGCTCGTTCCTATCGAGAGCAGAGGGGACGTCCCGTCGTGTTGCTATCTGTTCTCAAAATCAGCGAGATCGGCTCTTTAAGAGCCCACACAATACTAGCGTTCCAGCTGCCACAGTCTTGAAAGCTCGGCGGACATTTTTACAAGCTCTCGGCCCAAGGCCTCTGCTGTGTGTCGGACTCCTGGGCACTGCCAGCAGGTAGAGACGCTGCCGCCGGCCGACACCCAAACAACTCGCCTTTCACACACAACGCTGTCCTGCTCCAGTATTCCATCAACAGCAAATTACGTGCAATGGACTAATTACATGATTAATCTTACGTCAAGTTTAAAGAAGTGAGATAGTCTGCCGTCACTCAATTACATTATTTTGTTTGGATAATACAAATTGTATGCAACACCGCACAAGTGAACTATTACTGTGTTAACCTATAATTAGCTATTGACACAAACATTAGTGCACGTTAATTGTAGTTTCTGCAAATAAAAATGATAAAAGTGAACTAAATGGAAGAATGTAGTCCATGTTTATAGTTCACTGCTGTACTTCAACCTCCTGTGCCGAGGGATGAGCATGTTAATACTGTTTGCGCTATGTGAAGCCACAGTACTCACGATCCGTTTCAAGAGTACTACTGCAGGACTCATAGTTCATCGGTGGCCATTCCTTCCCCGGCCTAGATTCACGCCCACGTCTTCTACCTCTCCTAGCTGCAGTGCCTGTTTTCGCTGTTCCATCACCTGTAAAGGGAGGTATAAGATTCATCATATACGGGAAGATTGATAGGTAACAGTTCCTGAACATTTTTCCACTTTGCTTCCTTAATTTGAGGGGTTCTAATTTGATGGTAGATGGCCTTTTTTAGATTTTCTTGAAAGTTTTTCTCAAGAAATTCATAATCGTGATCGATATTGGTTTCACTGACATAACTAATGTTCTCCGTTTCTCAAAGTGCATCCTGCGAATACAAGACCATTTCAGTGGGTGTTATATCCTTGATTGATACCAACAATGGCGTTCATTGCGACAGTAGTAGGAAAATCACTCTGCTGAATTTTGACCACGGTGAAGCTTTTCATAGCTTTAGAAATTCCGTCTGCCCATTTATCAGGTACAAAAACCTATTCAATTTTCTGTTTGCGTTTCTCAAGTACCCCAGGGTTTCTTTCACATTCCATATAAGTACGGCTAGGCCACAAAAAATTGTGATCAATTGTCTCCAGAATTCCTTCCTTGGCAACATACATCCAAAATTTCGCAATGTTCTGCCATCCACAGCAGTCACTATATGGTATGAGATGGT